>OZ004710.1:43962817-44608695 GCA_963924515.1 Vespertilio murinus
TTGTAGAAGGTAAATAAATTCCAACAGAAATGGTGGCATCCACAGAGCTGGAAGAGCAGGAGACTAGGGTTGTCCCTGATGATGGAAGAGGCCAAGCTTCTACAGCCTTAGCTGGCCTAGGCCTCCACTCCAGGCTACAAAGTTTCAATTATAGAAGATAAATAAATTCCAGATACCAGGGTCTCTGCTTGGGTCACTGGGACATGGCTGGCCTGAAAACCACCACAGGCCCCTCTCCCAGGCTGCCCCACACCCCCAGGGAAACTCCACCCTGACCCAGGACACCCTTCAGGGCAAACCAGCTGGCCCCCACCCATGCACCAGGCCTCTATCCTATCTAATGAAAGAGTAATATGCAGGTTGACCATCACTCCAACACACAAGATGTCTGCTCCCATATGGTCAAAGAGCCTGTCCCCATGTGGACACAAATTGGCCGCCACAAGATGGCCAGCAGTTGGGAGGGACCAAGGCTACAAGGGAGGGCAGTTGTGGGTGATCAGGCAAACAGAGGAGGGCAGTTGGGAGGCACCAGGCCTACAAGGGAGGGCAGTTGGGGAAAATCAACCCTGCAGAGGAGGGAAGTTGGGGGCAAACAGACTGATAGGGGAGGAATTAGACATCAATCAGGATGGCATGGGAGTAGTTAGGGGTGATCAGGCTGGCAGACAGAAGCAGTTAGGGGCAATCAGGAAGGCAGGCAGGGAACAGTTGGGAGCTAGCAGTCCTGGATTGTGAGAGGGATATCCCAGATTGGAGAGGGTGCAGGCTGGGCTGGGGGACAACCCCCATCCCGTGCACGAATTTTGTGCACCCAGCCTCTATCTGATATATAAAATGAAACTGAATTTTGAAAATTACTTTTCTACATGAATGATAATTTGGGGGGAAATTGTTTAGTTTAAATTGAGTAAGTATATGTACAATCAGAAAAATAATAATAAGTTATCACTCTTCAAGTTTTGCTAGTTCAAAAATAAGATTGTTTTTGTTTCAAAGCAAAATGGTACAAAAATAAAAACAAGATAGTAAGTTTTCTATAACGCTAGATTTATTCTATATAAAGCTTTTGATTCTGATATTATATTATCCTTAGGTTTTTATGTTATGATACTTATTTTATGAAAGAATGGTAAATATATGTATCACTTTCCAATATCAATCTTTGAATCTTTACTTAGCAAAATATCAGTTTTATTTTTCACCATTAGAAGGGGTTATAATTTTCAGATTATTTCTTTCTTTTGTTTTTATTTTTACAATTAAGATATTAAATGTATACTATGAGATGTGTAACCTGAATTTTTACATTTGTGCATACTATTAAAAACAAGACAAGATGCCCAAGATGGAGTTGCTTATGCTAAACTCTACATCATTAAACCAAGACTTAATGATAATTTTGACTCTCCAAGAAATGAAATTTTAAAGCAGTCAATCAGGAATCATCTGATTAGTACTAGTTAAGTTATCTGCCTGATAGATCCCTGCCATCCAGTAAAGGAAAGTGACCTGGAAATAACCAACCAACTTTTCTGTCTAGTATAACTTCTGTGTCCCTGCTCCCTTTCTACCTGTAAAAGTCTTTTATTTTATAAAGTTCCTCAGAGTTCTTTTCTACCTGCTGGATTGGTTGTTGCTCAATTCATGAAACATTGAAGAAAGACAATAAAATCTTTTAAAATTTACTCAGTTGACCATTTATTTTAAACAATAACTATATCTTACCACTGACATTATGATACAGAGATTTTTTTCAACTCATTCTATTGAATTTCCATCCTTCCACCATTGGCAACCACTGTTGATTTACAGCATCATACATTAGTTTTGTCTATTCTTGTACTTAACCTAAATGGAATTATATAGCATGTGATATTTTTTGTGTCTGGCTTCCTATAGTCAGTATAAGGCTTCTCTGATGCATCTGGATTGCTGTGTAAGTTTTAAGGTTTTTGTTTTCTTGTTTTCTTTTTAACATCTCTGCCATATTTTAGTGTATGATATTAATACAAGTTGTTTACTCATTCTCCTCTTGATTGACATTTCTGTTTTTATTTATTATGAATAAAGCTAGTTTGACCATTTTATATGGGTCTTTTTGTGGACTTATTTACTCATTTCTCTAGGTTATATACATAGGAGTAGAATTTCTTGGTCATAGGTTAAGCATATGTTTGTTTTTTTATCCTGATATAAGCAGTTGTGGGTGATCAAGCCTGCAGGGGAGGGCAGTTAGGGGTGACCAGGTTGGCAGGGGAAGGCAGTTAGGGGCAAACAGGCTGGCAGGGGAGCAGTTAGACATCAATCAGGCTGGCTGAGGAGTGGTTAGGGGGTGATCAGGCTGTCAGGCAGAAGCAGTTAGGGGCAATCAGGAAAGCAGGCGAGTAGTTGGGAGCCAACAGTCATGGATTGTGAGAGAGATATGGAGCTTCCCACACCAGGATCAGGCCTAAATGGGCAGTCGTTCTTCCCTGGAGGAATCCCTTATTGGAGAGGGTCAGGCTGGCCTGAGGGACACCCCCTGTGCACAAATTTCATACACCAGGCCTCTAGTCCTATATAATAAAGAGCTAATATGCAAATTGACCATCACCCCAAAACACAAAATATCTACTCTCATTTGGTCAAAGATGGCTGCCCCATGTGGACACACGATGGCTGCCACAAGATGCCCCACAGTGGAGGGCATTTGTAGGCAATTAGGCCATCAGGAGAGGTTAGTTAGGGGTGACTGGACTGGCAGGGGAGGAAAGTTAGGGGGGGACCAGGACTGCAGGGGAGGGCAGTTGGGGGAAACCAGGCTGGCAGGCGAGGGCAGTTAGGGGTAACTATCCCAGCAGGGGAGGGCATTTAGGGGCAATCGGGCCAGCAGGGGAGTAGTGAGGCATCAAACAGGATGGCATAGGAGTGGTTAGGGCATGATTAGGTAGGAAGCCAGGTGAGTGATTAGGAGCCAGCAGACCTGGATTGTGGGAGTAATGTCCTAATGCCTGTTTAGGCCCGATCAAGGTGCAGCCTGGGCTGAGGGACACACACACACACACACACACACACACACACACACACACACACACCATGCATGAATTTCATGCACCTGGCCTCTATTATAAATAATACTGTTGTGAAAATTAGTGTATGAGGGTTTTTTTAAAATATATTTTATTGATTTTTTACAGAGAGGAAGAGAGAGGGATATAGAGATAGAAAAATCGATGAGCCGAAACCAGTTTGGCTCAGTGGTAGAGCATCGGTCTGCGGACTGAAAGGTCCTGGGTTCGATTCCCGACAAGGGCATGTACATTGGCTGCGGGCACATCCCTGGTGGGGGGTGTGCAAGAGGCAGCTGGTCGATGTTTCTCTTTCTAGCTCTCTAGCTCTCACCTTTCCTCTCTGTAAAATATCAATTATATATATTTAAAAAAAAGAAAAATCAATGAGAGAGAATCATTGATCAGCTGCCTCCTGCACACCCCCTACTGGGGATGTGACTGCAACCAAGGTACATGCCATTGACCGGAATCGAACCTGGGACCTTTTAGTCCACAGGCTGATGCTCTATCCACTGAGCCAAACCGATTTCGGTGCTTTTTTATTATTATTATTACTGTTAACTTTATTATTTCAGTTAATTTTAACACAAGTTTGTTCTCTCACTCAATACATTTTCTTTCTTTGTGTGTGTGAGTGTGTGTGTGTGTGTGTGTGTGTGTGTGTGTGTGAGAGAGAGAGAGAGAGAGAGAGAGAGAGAGAGAGTTTTTATGTGAAGTTGTTCTATTATACTCTTGGGTAGAATTGTTGTAATCATATGCTAATAACCCTCTGTTTAATTTTCTGAGGAAATGTCAAATTGTTTTTCAAAGAAACTTCATGAATCAGGTTACATATTGGCAGTGCAGTAATATATAAATTTCTGTACATATCTGCAAAACTTAATATTGCCTGTGTGCTCTATTATACTCATCCTAGTGGATGCACAGTAGGTATCTAATTTTAGTTTTGGTTTAGATTTCCTTAATAATTAATTATGTTGAACATCTTAATGTGATTATTAACCATTTGTATATCTTTTTTGAATAAATACATATTTAAATCCTTTGCTCATCTTTATTTCACTTTTTCTTAATAATCTCTATTATATTCTGGACACATATTCTAATAAGCTGACCTTTTTAATTTAATGAAATCAAATTTATTGTTTTATTTAATCTTTTAGGCTTTTATGGTTATACTAGAGGCTCAGTGCACAAAATTCATGCACAGGGAGGAGTGCAGTATGTCCCTCAGCCCACCCAGCCTGCACCCTCTCCAATCTGGGACTTCTCAAGGGATGACTGACTGCCCAATGTAATAGGACCTAAATGGCCAGTCAAACATCCCTCTCACAATCCAGGACTTCTGGCTTCCAACCGCTCACCTGCCTGTCAGGCTGATCACCCTCTAACCACACCCCTGCCAGCCTGATAGATGCCTAACTGCTCCCCTGCTGGCCCAATTTCCTCTAACTGCCCTCCCCTGCAGGCTGGATCCCCCACCCAACTGCTCTCCCCTGCTGGCTTGGTCACCCCCAACTGCTCTTCCCTCCAGGCCTGGTTCCCCCAAACTGCCTTCCCCTGCAGGCCTGGTTGCCCCCAACTGCCCTCCCCTTCAGGCCTGGTCACCCCCAACTGCCCTTCCCTACAGGCCTGATTGCCCCTAACTGCCCTCCCTTTCAGTCTTGGTCTCTCCTAATTTCCCTCTACTGCTAACCTGGTTTCTCACAACTGCCCTCTCCTGTTGGCCATCTTGTGTCCACATGGGAGAAGCCATCTTTGACCACAATGGGGCGGCCATCTTGTGTCTTGGAGTGATGGTCAATTTGCATATTACCTCTTTATTATATAGGATTTTCGCTAGAGGCCTGGTGTATGAAAATTTATGCACTAGAGTGGGGTACCTCAGCCCATCCTGCCCCCTGTCAAAGTCTGGGAGCCTTCAAGGGTGGGAGGTGACCTGGTGATTAGGAGAAGGTGACGTCCCATCATACCTCTACTGCTGCCACTGCCAGCAGTGCAAGCCCCAGCCAGCACTGGTTACCTGAGCCTTGGGCAGCCTTGGGAAGCTGGGAAGCCACCATCTGAGGCTTGCCTGTGCCTTGGGCCGGCCCTGGGCAGCTGGGGGGCAGAGGGAACTGGGGGGTCTCTGGAGGTACTGAACCCGCCTAGGGGAGGACCTGGCTTTGCCATTCATCTGCCACCCCAGCAGGGCTGTGGGGACTGGGAACCACCATCTTGTGGCTATGGGCACTGCCATCTTTGAGGGTGTGGCAGTCAGTTAGCATATTCCCTCCTTATTGGCTGTGGGAGCCACCATCTTTGTGATGGTGTGAGGGTCAATTAATATATTCCCTCTTTATTAGATATGATTATAAAAGAAAAAATAATTTTCATAATTGTGAAGATATCCTCCTATGTTTTCTTGTAGAATAGCATTTCACAAACTTTTTTTATAGGGCCAGATAGTAAGTGTATATGGTTTTGTTGGCCATATACTCTGTTATAACTATTCAACTCTGCCATTGTAACATGAAAGCAGTCATAAAAATGCATAAATAAATGGGCTAGTTCTGTTCCAATAAAACTTCATTTATAAACAGAGCTAATGGGTCATATTTGGTCCATGAGGCATAGGTCTAAAAGTTGTGTTATTTTATCTTTTACATTTAGGTCTATGATGCATCTCAGCTTGATTTTTGTATATGGTATAATTACTTTGATATAATTTATTTAAAAGTTGATTCTTTCCCCCACTAATTACAGTGGAATCTTGGATGTAAACCAACTGATCCTGTATGGGTGGGCTTATTTTTGGAAATCCTATCCTCCTCTATTGGTCTATTTGTCAAACCTTTCATCAATACCACAGTGGATTAATCATTATAGATTTATAATTAGTCTTGAAATCTACTACTCTAAGTACTCCAACTTTGTTTTTCTTCTTCTTTTTAAAAAATATTTATTGTTGAAAGTATTATATATTTCCTCCCTCCCCTGTCCTCCACTCCAGGTCTTCACAACCCTAATTTTCTGTGTCCATAGGTTATGCATATACACATACAAGGTCTTTGATTGATTACCTCCCACTCACCCACCCTCCCTTGCCTTCCCTCTGAGGTTACGTACTCTGTTCCATGTTTCCATGTCTCTGGATCCACATCAATTCCAGTTTATTTTATTAGATTCCACATATGAGTGAGATTATGTAATACTTATCTTTCTATGACTGGCTTATTTCTCTTAGCATAATCCTCTCCAGGTCCCTAAATGCTGTCTCAAAGGGTAAGAGATCCTTATTTTTTATTGCTGCATAGTATACTATGGTATAAATATACCACAGCTTTTTTTATCCAATAATTTGCTGATGGACACCTGGGCTATTTCCAAATCTTAGCTCTTGTAAATTGTGCTGCTATGAACATAGGGGGGGGGTACATACATTCTTTCTGATTGATGTTTTGGGTTTCTTAGCATATATTCCTAGAAGTGGGGTCACTCGGTAAAATGGCAGTTTCATATTTAATTTTTTGAAGTATCTCCATACTGTTTACAGTCTGTATTCCTAACAGCAGTGTTCTAGGGTTCCCTTTTCTCCTCACCAGCACTTGTCATTTGTTGATTTGGTGATAGTAGCCATTCATTCTAACAGGTATGAGGTGATACCTCATTGTTGTTTTAATTTGCCTCACTCTGATGACCAGTGACTTTGAGCATTTTTTCATATGTTTCTTGGCCAACTGTATGTCCACTTTGGAGAAGTGTCTACTTAAGTTTTTTGCGCTGTTTTCTTCTTCAAGAACATGTTGACTATTTACAGACCTTTCCATTTTATTTTGTTTTATTTTAAAATATATTTTATTGATTTCAGAGCAGAAGAGAGAGAGAGGTAAAAACATCAATGATGAGAGAAAATGGTTGATTGGCTGCCTCCTGCATGCCCCCTACCAGAGATTAAGCCTGCAACTAGGGCAACCCGGCCATGTGCCCAAATCAGAAATCAAATCTTGACCTACTAGTTCATAGGTCAATTCTCAACCACTGAACCACGCTGCCCAGGCAACCTTTACATTTTAATACAAATTTTATAATCAGTTTGTCAATTTAGACATACACCCAATCATTGTGCATTAATTTGGTTGGGATTACATTTACTTATAGATCAATTTTTGAATAATTGACATCATAGCAATATCTAGGCTTTCAATCAGTCCATAACCATACTATGTTTTTTCCCCATTTAATTAGCTCTTTTTCCTTATCTCTCAGGATGTTTTGTTGTCTCAGGTATAACGGTTTTACATCTTTCATTAGATTTGTTTCTAAGTATTTCATGATTTTTCTATTTTAAATGACATTTTCATTATATTTGAACAAAATTTTTTGTCAGTTCACAGAAATGCAAATAATATTGTATCTTGACTTTTTGCAGGTAACTTTGATAAATTAAATTGAATTGGTTTTGAAATTTTGCTTGTCCCTAAAATCCAAAAGTTATAAAATGACTGAAGATAATACTGAACTAATATAGAGGTAATAAAATGCATAAGTTTAAATAATGAGTATGAGAAGAAATTTAAGAAATATACATAAAATAGAATCCATGAAAATTGAAATTTTTATGATAATTAAACCTAATAGGAGAAGGAACTATCAGACCTCTGTCTGGTAGATGAATAGTTAATGTTGCCATTTACCAAGGTAGAAAATGCAGGCAGAAAAAAATGCTTTGGAAAAATTAATAAGATTAGTTTTGAACAAATTTCTTTGAGTTGCCTATAATATCTAAGAGAAATTTTCTATTAAAGAACTGAAAAATATAAATCTGGACTTCAACTATTATAATTCTTAAAAAATATTCATGGCAGCTGAAGCAATGAAAATATAGATGAAGACAGAAGAATAATATGTACAGTGAAAAGAGAGATAGATACTTAGTACAGGAAAATGCCATTATTAAAGAAGCAGTGAAGTGAAAAAAGGCAGCAAAGGGGGACAAAAAGAAAGGCTCAAGAAAGGAAAATAAAAAAGGATAATCGTAGATGCCAATGAAAGTAAGCTTTTCAAAAAACATGGCATGTTTAACAATGTCAAGTGCTGTAAAATGGTCAACTCACAAAGAGACTAAAATTGAAATGACCAAATTAGAAATGATTAGTTACTTTTTCTAGAGAAATTTCAAAAATATGTAGGAATGGAAGCCACATTGAAGTGGATTGAATTGGAAATGAGGAAATATTGAGCAAAGTATTGAGTAAAGTCTTGCATGTGAAGAGAAGGAGAAAACAGCTCTAGAAAAAGGATGATATGGGTTCAAAGAAAGGTACCTTTGAAAGAGAGTATTTGGTAATATTTATACCTCCAGTGGAAAGACCCAGAGTATGAGATTATAGATATAATTAAGAATAATTCATGGGCTGAAACCGGTTTGGCTTAGTGGAAAGAGCATCAGCCTGCAGACTGAAGGGTCCAGGGTTCAATTCCAATCAAGGGCATGTACCTTGGTTGCGGGCACATCCCCAGTAGGGGGCATGCAAGAGGCAGCTGATCGATGACTCTCTCATTAATGTTTCTAACTCTCTATCTCTCTCCCTTTCTCTCTGTAAAAAATCAATAAAATATATATTTTATAAAAGAATAATTAATGGAATATAGTCTTGGAGTAGATGCAAGGGGAGTATATCTGAATAATAAATACAACCTAAATTAAACTAAACTGTTCTGAAATGGAATAAATAGAAACATAGATACTTAGATTTTGCAGATGTTAGGGCACAGAAATTAAATAAAAGTTAAAACCTGCTAGTTTTATCTTCTTCCCCAACTGGTCTCTCACATTTTATTATGACTTACACCTTTGTATGATTTCTAAGTTGTCCTTCAATGGGTGAAAAAAAATCCTATCTTATTGAAACTCTTCTTTTTCATACATACATTGCCATGTACATCTTGAAAGCCTTTAGTAAGAATTTATACTATAGTGACATGCCTTCAATTATGCATGTAAAAATCAAGCTACATATTTAAATAATTTGTGAAGGTAAGAACATATAAAGAGCAGGCACCCGGTCTTTCTAACCCTTACTATATAACCTACCACCTACCTTTACCTCCTCCAAAAACAAAATTCCAAGTAGAACCAAGTTCAAGCAATGTACATTCTGAAGATTTATATTATAAGCTATCAATTAAAAAGGTATGGAGACTTTTTTTAAAAAAAAATCAGTGTTAATTACTTGCACCTAATACACTGAACATCAACAAAGAAGCAAATAGATTTTAGTGGAAAAATGACAAATAGTTTACAGTATCAATGAGGATGTTGAAACATCTGGTAAATGGAAGTTTGTGATCGGCAATAAATTACAATTGACAGGTTTAAATAAGTATAACAGAAAATAAGTGATCAAGATAATTTTTAAGATACACATATAATATTAAGGTAGCATTCTAAGATTCTGATTTGGTTTCTATGAACAAGCAAGTGAATATTTTTAAATGTTTTCTTTTTCATCTACCACAACATGCAAAGTACATAAGATGATGAGTGGAAAGTTAATAAAAAGATGAGCTTGTGAGTTCCTAAATTAATTCATTAGTCTAATATGCATGGAATATATTTTTCTTTCAATGCACACACATAAATCATATTAGTGAGAGGAAGTTACACTTGCATAGGAAAAATACAGCAATCAAAATGCAAAAGTCTAAGAAACTTCTTTGTGAAGGATTTGTTTCACTTTTTATTGCAAAAATGCTGTATGCATGGATACCGAATGGAAACATTTAATCATCCAAATGTTTCATAATAACTACATGCTTTATATTATAGATTAAATATAGAAAATATTTATTGCATTGTATTCATAAAAAAGGGCAATTAACATTTGCTAAACACTAATCATGTGCCAAGCACTGTGCTAAGTCCCTGACAAGTGTAGTTATTGTCACAAAAATGCTGTGAAATCATCCACAAACTCAGTGGCTTAAAACAGTCATTTATTCTCATGAATCTGTGCATCAACTAAGTATTAGTTGATAAGAGACTGGGCTCAGAGGAGTAAAAAATGTGACAAGAGAAATGAGAAGTTAGAGTGATTCAAGGAAGAGAACGATAGTCTCTAGAAGCTAAAGAGAAACAGATTGAACTCTACTCTGAAGCTCCAAGAAGAAACCTCTCCTGTATAAATCTTGATTTTAACCCTATAAGGTCATTTCTAATTTCTACCTCCAGAACTGTATTTGGGTTTTTAAAAACTAATATCCTGATAATCCAAGATGGTGGTGGAGTAGGTGGAAACTACACTCACCTCCCTCCAGGACCATACTGGAATTATAAGTAAATTATGGAACAGTAATCCTAAATAACCAACTGGAGTCTAGATGAAGAGATCCTTTTAAAAACTATTCATTATTATTATTATTGATTTTAGAAGGAGAGAGAGAAACATCTCTGTGACAGAGAACTGTGCCATATACACCCTAACAGGCCATCAAACCAGCATCCTGGGCATTTGCCTTAACCAGAGTTGAACTGGAGACCTTTTGGTACACATGGAATGACACTTTACCAACTGAGCCACAATGGCCAGGGCATCAATAATACCTCTGCTAAGTGGTTCATATCCAAAATTTATAAGGAATTTGTAAAACTCAACACCAAAAACAAAGAAGCAAACAACCCAGTTAAAAAATAGGCAAATGACCTGAATAGACACTTTTCCAAAGAGGACCTACAGATGGCTAATAGACTTATGAAAAGATTATCAGTGTCACTAATCATCAGAGAAATGCAAATTAAAATCATAATGAGAAATCACTTCACATCTGTCAGAATGGTTACCATCAATAAATCAACAAACAACAAGTGCTGGTGAGGATGTAGAGAAAAGGGAACCCTTGTGCACTGTTGGTGGGAGTGCAGTTTGGTGCAACCACTATGGAGAACAGTGTGCAGGCTCCTCAGAAAATCAAAAATTGAATTGTCTTATGACCTTGTGATTTTACTTCTGGTGATGTATCCAAAGAAACCTGAAATACTTGTTTGAAAGAATACATGCGCCCCTATGGTCATTGCAGCATTATTTGCAATAGCCAAGCTCTGGAAGCAGCCCAAGTGCCCATCAGTAAAGGAGTGAATTTTTTTTAAAAAAAGGCTTTGATACATTTACACAATGGAATATTACTTGCCTATAAAAAAGAAGGAAATCTTACCTTTGAGATAGCGTGGATGGACCTGGAGATTTTTATGCTAATTGAAATAAGCCAGTCAGAAGAAAACAAATACCACATGATTTCATTTATATGTGGAATCTAATGAAAAAAAAAATTAACAAACAAAATAGAACCAGAGTCATGGATACATGGGATATACTGACAGCTACCAGAAGGGTGTGGTGCTGGGTGAAAAATGTGAAGGGATGAAAAAACAAAACAAACAAACAAACAAACAAAAACATCATAGACAGACAACAGTACGGTGATTACCAGAAGAAAAGGGAATGGGGAAGGTAGAAGAGGGTAAAGGGGGGATAAATGATGACAGAAGGAAACTTGACTTTGGGGTGGTGAACACACAATACAACATGCAGATGATGTATTATAGAATTGTACACCTGAAATCTATATACTTTTATTAACCAGTCACCCAAATAAATGTAAAAACTTTTTGAAGATATTCACCCTTAAAACACAACAACACATTTCCCCCTGCCATTCCCTCAAGTAATTGCTTCATTTTTCTTCGTCCCTTCAATGCCAATCTATATGTGCTGCTGCTACTTCCTGAGAACACATTCCCTTGTTTATGCCTATCTTACTTCCTCACTTTTCTTTATCTCTGCTATGTTATCTTGCATCTCCCAGTCACCACATATCTTTATCAGTCTTCCTTCTTTCTGCCATCTTTTCAGTATATGCTATTTGCCTATCCTACTTCTTGAAACTCTCCATTTAGTGGAAGTAGAGAGATGTTAGAAATGTGAGTGTGGAGCCAGTCTGTCTGGATTTGAATCTTGACTCCTGCCCTTCACAGTGTTGTGGCCTAGAGTAAGTTAATGAACCTCTCCATGATTCTGTTTCCTTATCTGTAAAAGGAGGGTAATTATAACACCATAGTGCCCAAATCATATGGTTTTCATGAAGATTAAATGATGCAATATATGGCAAATATTTTGATAAGTGCCTTGCATATAGTAAATACTCAGTAAATACTCTCCCCTTTGATCATACTGCATTATCTTGTCTTCTTCCATTTTTTAACATACAGACTTTAATTCCTCCTCCCAAACACTAGTTGTTGTGTTTACCCACAGCTTATTCTTATACTTCTTTTCTATGCTATTCTGTTACTCTTACCTAACGTCATAGGCCTATCTGTTACATTCATGCTGAAAATTCTCAAATCCATGTCTGGCCTAAATGCTCTCCAAATACCACTCTATTTCAATTTAACTCAGGTTTTTTTTTTCCTATTCAGTTTTATACTGACAAACAGAAAAACTGCTCAGTGGTCTCATCATATAATCCCTTTATATACTTTAAGATCACACCTTTCATGCCTTACCCTTCTTTTTGCTAAGATAAGTAACTCCAATTACTTTAACCTTTTCTTATACTAGTATAGCTATTTCTTTGAAATTCTTTATTATACTTTTATGTACCCTCCCACATCTCTATATTCCTCTTACAGTATGAAAATTCACTCTTTGTACTATTCAAAAATATTTTGACTAATGTTAGTTCCACTAAAAGTGTATCCTAACCTAGGGTGCTAAGCCCCTGCTAGATTCCATTATTCAACTTGTGGGTAAGAATAGTAACTTTCCTGTTCTGCTTGATTCTAGCTGGGTCTGTTTCAAAGGATAAAAAGGCAAAATGAATATAATACAAATGACATTAACATGATCTCAGTCAAAGTAGGGTTTTATGCATAGCAACTTGCCATTATTAATTCATATTGTGCACTACATGAAAGGAACTAAAGGAAATAGAGTCAAGGATTAGACACATCTAAGCTTATTTTATACCCTAAGAGGTCAGCTAAAGGGTTCTTATGAACCATGCCAAAGGTCATTCTAAGCAAGAAAAATAAAAATTCAGAAGCATACTGGACACGAGACTCAGTTTTAAGAAATATAGTGTTTTACTTATGAATAAGGAGTAATCAGCCACAGGCAGCTGTGAAAAAAATGGATATGTAATCTGCTATCAAGTATTTGAATTATAAATGCTCCTACACCAAATCTCCCTAAAAGAAATCCCTTTAATTGTCCCCACGAATACTCTGGCCATTCAAAATATATGCTCATTCATCTTTTCCCATTAAGATTTCTATAAACTTCAGGAACTATTTGTCTAGCAATTACAACTATGCTAGAGCAGGAAATATCATAGAGCTCTCTTGTTTGTACTGACAGTAAAGAACATAAAGGGGTCCAGAATAATACAAATCTCCAAACTTCCTTGGGGTTATGAGGAAGTTTCAAAAGCACTGATAAGAAGCAGGCTGCAGACATTAAGCAGCTATCGATTTGTGTTGAAGGCAGTCACACACGTACTCAACTGTGAGGTAAATATTGATCCAAGATAAGACCAATATTTACCTCAAGGAACAGTGCATCTTGATGCTGACCAAAAACCCCAGTCAATACATGTATTTTTATATACATTCCACTACCAAAATTAATTGTGACAGAAATTTTGATCTTTTATTTTGACATCTGAGGAATATTTACAGCAACTCCAGAAAGTAGTAGCACTTTGTTATATTTCTGTTGTGCATTTATATATTGAGCTAAAAGAAGAATCAAAATATGTAAGTTATTAATTTTGTAATGATCAGTTTTTTGCTTTCCTCCTGAAAATATTTGCAATTTATAACAACTGGAGGTAGGGAGAAAAAAGAACTTGGGAGAGAAAAGACTTGGCTTACAATTTTGGTCCTACCACAGGTTTAACCATCCTGAGGCTCAGCTTTACAATGGAGAAGGATACTAGTGTGTGACTCATTAGGTTGTTATGAGAATCCAATGAGACAAGGTTCTAATCCTGCTATGACACTATCTCTTATCACCTCTTTACATCCAAATGTCTTAAGGGAGTTGCCTAAATTCACATCTTTCTCATCTAAATTCACATTTCTCTTGTCGCTATCCTCCCACTCACCTGTCAACCCACAGCAATCTGTCTTCCATACTTACCACTAAATTAAACCTGCTTTTCGTTTATCACCTACTTCTTCACTGATATGTCTGATGGATTCTTAGTTCTTATCTTGTTTGATTTCTTAACAGCATTTCTCACTCTTGTCTATCCCTTGGCTTCTATGTCTCTGTGTTCTCCTGGATTTCCATTTATCTTTCTATGGCTATTCTCTCCCAGTATCTTTCAAGAGCTCTTCCATTACTGGGTACTAAGCTCTCTTCTCTTGTCCTTGTGCACACTCTCCCTGTGTGATCTCACTCAGTGTTGTGGCTGACCATTAGCAACTTTGAGCTGTTGACTCCAAAATCTATAACTCACACTTTTATTCAAACCAAGTTGTATATTTTGCCAGCCTAGATCTCTTCACTGATTGTCAGACATGTGTATCTGACTATTCACAATGGAGTTCATCATCTTCCTGAGCATTTTCATCTGTGTTCTTTTTTTGTTAATTCTTACCTGAGTATATTTTCCCATTGATTTTTAGAGAAGAGAGAGTGGAAGGGAGAAGGAGAGAGACACATAGAGAGAAACATTGCTATGAGAGAGACACATTGATTAGTTGCTTTCTGCATGTGACCTGATGATCCTGGGGTGGGGGGGTGGTTAGGGGAGGATTAAGCCTAAAGCTGAGGTACATAACCTTGACTGAGATAGAAACCAGGACCCTTCAGCCCAAGGGCCTATGCTGTATCCACTGAGCCAAACTGGCTAGGGCTCATCCGTCTTTATATTGACATATACCAAGTTGTCCAAGTCCAAAAGGTGGGTCTCATCCCTCAGTCCTGCCTCTTTCTGAATAAGCAGTTGCCTATTCCTATTGATTTTGCCTCTCTGAATGAAGTGAGAGAATAAGTTATGTAAATAAACAGGAGAAAAACCTTCCAGGCAGAGTAGATTGCAAGGTTGTTCTCAAAGAACAGCAAGGAGGCCAGTGTATGAAACAGTGTGTTGGGATGTGATTAAGGGAAAATTGTAGGAAATGAAATCAGAGAAGTAGTAAAATACTTCTCACTTAAGTTTTTTTTCTCAAATGTCATCTTATCAGAGAGGGCTTATTGACAACCCTCTATAAATTTGTAATATCGGACAAAATGGTGGAAGACTAGATGGATGGGTTCTGAGCCTTGTGCCAAAGCATAGAGAGAGAGCAGCTGAGAGTTGCACTGGGAGTTTTTATTAGCAAGCTAACAGCCAGGCGAACTCGAGGAGAAAGTGGGGGTCTGCTGATCAGGGTGCCCCTGACAGGCTGGGTCCCCTCCTAGAGCTACCAATGGGCTTGGACAGGGAAATCTCGCCATCTCTAAAGGAAGAGTGGATCTTGTCAAAGGCCTGAATACCCACAGCTGCAGCAACTGCAGAGCAACTGTGAGCCCCAGAATGCTGGTCGCAGGCAGCGTGAACACTTGGACTCAAAGGAGCGTTCCACCACACAATGAAATGGTCAGATTTTGCAGAGATAGGGTGAGTCCCTGCAACAGAAGACAGACTGGGGCAGTGTTTACAAGAAGCCCCAGGCTGTTGAGCTGGTGTCACCTGTGACTGTGGATGGGGATCCTAATAAGGGATATATCTAAAGAGCAACACATTTTGATCTGATTTGGAGGCTGATCCAGAGAATTACAGGGGAGTGCAGTCAGCTCAGACTTGCCCCCCCCCACCCTCACCCCACAGATCAGTACCACAGAGAGGGAAGAAAAAGAAACTAGAGAGGCTTTAGAGCCCTAGAAGTCAACCCAGAAACACTACCACCCAGAGGCGAAATCAAAAATTGACCCTAGTGTAATAAAAAATCAAAGCAGGGCCAACTTAAAAATCAGGATGAGATTACAATACTGAGGAGCAGAGAAACGCAGGGAACTGCAATACTGTCCAGACTGGGAAACAGGCATGCCAAACAGAATGATGGAGGAAGTGAATGACCTTCACTACTACAAATTTTATTTAATTTTTTATTTTTATTTTTTAACTTTATAATTTTTGTTTTTTATGTTAATTATTTGCAACATTTACTTAAGAAACTATTTTTTCCTTTGTCCTCACTTGAATTTACCTTTTTAATGAATATATTTTTATTTGTAATCAGCATTATTACTACTACTATTTTACCTTTTTATCTTATTTACTTTTGTTTATTTTTTAAATATATTTTATTGATTTTTTACAGAGAGGAAGAGAGAGGGATAGAGAGTCAGAAACATAGATGAGAGAGAATCATTGATCAGCTGCCTCTTGCACATTCCCTTCTGGGGATGTGCCCGCAACCAAGGTACGTGCACTCGACCGGAATCAAACCTGGGACCTTTCAGTCCACAGGCCAACGCTCTATCCACTGAGCCAAACCGGTTTCGGCACTTTTATTTTTTTTTAAGTGTCATATTATTTGCTCTTTATTTTACTTCAGGATTAGTGTTCTAAAGTCTATTTTACCTTTCCTTCACCAATGCTTTATTCTATCTCTACCCTACTTTTATGCCATCACTTTCTTCCTAACCTTCCCATCTTTGGTGTCCTGTTCATCTTAACTCTTTCTTGCTCTAGATTTTCCCTATTCTTTCCTTTACCACCTCCTAAAATTTCACCCTACTTTTGTATATCTAATTTCCAACCCCCTGCTCCAAGCTCATACACACCTGCCTTTCCGCTGTCCTAAAACAAAAACAACAACAACAACAAAAAAACAGTCTTTCTCTCTATCCCCTTAAAGCTGTATGTTGAATGTTAACTATATCAAAGTTTTATGCTTTTTTTGTGTGTTTGTTTTGCTTATTCTTTTTGTTTGATTGTATGTTTTTGTTAGCTGTATTTTAGTTAGTTATTACTTCTGCTTTCCCTTTCCTAGCTTGATATTAGTTGGTGTTGTAAACTGTATTAATCTCAAGATACTTGTTGCTGGCATTCGCTGTGATTAAGGATTGTTCTATTGGAGTTTCTTTCCCATATATATAGTTAGTTCCTCATTTCTCACTTAGTATCGTTCTAGTTTCTCTCTCTCTCTTTTTTTTCTCTCCTCTCAATTTCATTTTGACACTCCTTTTTTTAAAATTCTTTTTTTCTTTATTCTCTTCTATCTCTCCAACCCCCTAATTTGCCTTTCTTTAAAGGTCACCTTTATTGGAGTTTATTAATATTGCAAACACATTTCTGTTCAGTGCCTTGTTTGTTGTACCTGGTTGTGTTGTATTTTGTGCCCTTAAGTCAACACAGGAGAGAGAGAACTACATAACCAGACATCCTGAGAAGAGAGATTATGGGGAAACAAAGAAATAGCCCGCATATGAAAGAAAAGCAGGCATCACCAGAAAGGGAAGTAAACAAGTTAGAGGCAAGCAACCTCCCAGAGCAAGAATTCAGAGTAATGATCATAAGATGGACAAAAAAGAATGGAAGACAAACTTGACAACATGAGTAAGAACCAAGAGGAAATGAAGAACCAAGAAGAAATAAAAAATGACATCACTACTGTAAAGAACTCAATAGAAAGCATCAAGAGTAGACTAGAAGAAGCAGAAAACTGCATCAGTGAGCTAGAAGAAAAGATGGGGAAAAAATACCCAATTAGAACAGCTTCTGGAAAAAAATTAAAAAGCAAGAGAAGAGCCTAAGGGAACTTTGGGTCAATACAAAACAAAATAGTATTAAAATAATAGGGAGAAATCAAGATGGCCACATAGGGTAGACACCCAAATGCAGCCTACTACAAAAAATTTGAATTTAGAACTGGAAAACAAGGGATGCATTGCCCTAAAGCACCAGACGGCTGGCTGAGAGGAGGCTTTGCCATCTGGGAAGGAGAGAGAAGGCACGCTGACCCTCAGAAACTGTGAAGGTGTGGACAACTGTGTGCAGGAAAAGGCACGGGTTTACTCCTGGCTTGCTGATAGGGCGAACTTGGCCGAGTACACTGCTGGCTGACTCCTGGTGTGCGGAGAGGGCGGCCAGCCTAAGTTCACAGCTGGATTACTCCCAGTGCGCAAAAAGGACGGACAACTGACTCACGGCTGGTTTTCTGTCTCTGGAGGAAAACAGAATCACGGTTTTGCTCTGATAGATGGCCCCAGTCAGGGAGAGACTAGAATGTCAGGTAGCGGGCAGATATCTCTCGGAGGTGTGTGAAGCCAGTGGCCATTACTGTGGGACTCGCGGAGCGGCCAATGGGAAAACAAAGCTTGTCTGCACTACCCCGAGACTCCACCCTTTCTGAGCTGAGCACAGAAGCTCTCCCAGAGGCTGGCTTTCTCTAAGGAGGGACTGACCAGAATCCAAAGCTTGTCTGTGCCTTTACCAAAGAGGCGTGCATGCCTGCAATCAATCTTGCAAGATTCACCATGAACAAGGCAAGAATGATAGGGAAACAAAGCTTGTCTGTGCCACCCCAAGACTCCGCCCCATCCAAGCGGAGTACAGAAGCCCTCCTAGCTGAGATACTGCTGATCCTCAAAGCCAGTTGGCTTGGAGATCAAAGCTTCCCAGTGATACCAACAATAAGCAAGGCTTAACAACCAGCTGCATACACAGCCCACAAAGGGCTACACCAAGACTGTCCACCTCAGGTAACTGGGAAGGCTGTGTTACTGGGCTCTACCAGAACACCTAGCACACAAAACTATTCCAGCAAATCAGAGAAACAACTAAAATGCAGAGAAAAGACAGGACAGAAAGGAAGGAGATGGAGGAAAAGAAAAGAATGGACATTGAGTTCAAAACTACAGTGCTAAGGTTTTTCAAGAATTTCCTTAAAAAGGCCGATAAAATAAATGAGACCTATGAGGATATGAAATGGGATCAACTATAAATAAAAATGATCAACTAGAAATAAAGAAAACATTGTCTGAAATAAAAAATATTACACAGAGTCCTAAAAACAGATTGGAAGATCGCAAGAATTAAGACAAAGATTTAAAACACAAAGAGCCAGAGGACACTCCTGTCCAGAAGCAAAAAGATAAGAGAATCCAGAAAGTTGAAGATAGTGTAAGAAACCTCTGGGACAATTTCAAGCAAACCAACATTGGAACTATAGAAGTGCCACCCCAAGACTCCGCCCCATCCAAGCGGAGTACAGAAGCCCTCCTAGCTGAATAGAGAGAGTATCTCTATTCCAGAAGAATAGAGAGAGCAAGATACCGAAAGAATACTGTAAGAAATAGTGACAGAAAACTTCCCCCACCTGGGGAAAGAAATAGACTTACAAGTCCAGGAAGCACACTGAACCCCAAGCAAAAGGAATCCAAAGAGGACCACACCAAGACACATCATAATTAAAATTCCAAGAGCAAAAGACAAAGAGAGAATATTAAAAGCAGCAAGAGAAAAGCAGGTAGTTACCTATAAAGGAGCACCCATAAAACTGTCAGCTGATTTCTCAACAGAAACCATGCAGGCCAGACAGGAATGGCAAGAAATATTCAAGGTGATGAATAACAAGAAGCTATAGCCAAAAATACTATACCCAGCAAAGCTATCACTCAGAATCGAAGGCCAGATAAAGAGCTTCACAAATAAATTTAAGCTAAAGGAATTCATCACTGCCAAGCCAGAATTATATGAATTGCTAAAAGGGGTTCTTTAGGAAGAGGAAGAAAATAAAGATAAAAAATTATGAACAAACACGTAACTATCAACAAGTGAGTCTGAAAACCAAGGGAAGTAAAAATCATGATGAACAATATTAACTGGTGAATATAATAGAATCTGAGGTATGGAAGGGGCATGGTCTGATGATTCTTGGGGAAAAGAGGAGTGGCAGTGGGGGAAGAGACTGAACAAAAACTGTGTACCTATGAATGAGGACAAAGGGTGGGTTGGGAAAGGGCATAGGGTGGGGTGAGAACCTGGGGAGGGGCAATTGAGGGGGGGGGTGGAACACATTTGCAATAATCTGAACAATAAAGATTTATTTTTTTAAAGTAAAAAAAAAAAAAAGAATAATAGGGGTTCCAGAAGGAAAGGAAACTGAGGAAGGCACAGAAAACCTGTTTCAAGAAATAATGACAGAAAACTTTTCTGAGTTAGAGAAGAAAAAACCCACACAAATACAAGAAGCCTAGAGTCCCAAGCAAAATGAATCCCAAAAGACCGACGCCAAGGCACATTATAATTAAATTGGAAAACACCAACGACAAAGTAAGAATCTTAAAAGCAGCCAGAGAGAGACAGAAAGTTACATATAAAGGAACCCCTATCAGATCAGCAACTGATTTCTCAACAGGAACTCATCAGGCCAGAAGGGAATGGGATGAAATACACAAAGTCATGCAAAGGAAGGGTGCGAATCCAAGAATACTGTACCCAGCAAAGCTATCAATCAAAATTGAAGGAGAAATCAGGAGCTTCACAGACAAAAAAGACTAAAGGAATTTATCACCACCAAACCAGCAATGCAAGAAATGCTAACGGGTCTACTGTAAAAATAATAATAAAAATAAATAGGAAGTAAAGAAGGAGCACAGGTGTATAGAATAAAAATGGTGTCAAATAAGTACCTATCAATAATAACTTTAAATGTAAATTGATTAAATGCTCCAAACAAAAGACAGGGTAACAGATTGGATAAGAAAACAAGACCCATATGCGGGGGCCTGATGCGGTGGGGTCTCCTTTTCCGCATCCCGCACGGAAAGAGAGATGAACGAACTGATTGTAAGGGGAGGTTACCAGAGATTGAGAAATATTAGAAATAAGGAGAGAAGACACAGAGATAGATTTTAAGCTGGGAGCTGGGAGGGCTGCTGACCTCCCCTGCTGGAGAGGCAGACTGACGACCTTCTGAGCCACACAGCACATCTATTTATACTCCAATCTAACAAGGGGGTTTCACAGAAAAACAAGGAGCCTGGGAGGGTCCAGGTCCCACACACTCCTTCCTCCTGGACAAACACAAGCCAGGAACTAAGAACATCTCCTCACTCCCAGGGCGGGAGTGCAACTGACATGATTCTGCCAATATCCTGGGCCCAGTCAACAACAATCTAAAGAATGTCCAGGTATCTTCCCATTTGGCCCTCTACACCCATATATCTGCTGTCTACAAGAAACCCATTTCAGAAAAAAAGATGCACACAGAATGAGGGTGAAGGGATGGACAAAAGTTTTCCAGGCAAATGGAAATGAAAATAAAGCTGGGGTAGCAATTCTTATATCTGACAAATTAGATCTCAAAGTGAAGGACATAACAAGATATAATAAAGGCCACTTCATAATACTAAAGGGAGCAATGCAACAAGAAGAAATAACCCTGGTAAACATATATGTATCCAATACAGGAGCACCCAAATACATAAAAAAAACCTGCTGGAGGACATTAAGAGAGAGATTAATAGCAATACAATCATAGTAGGAGATTTGAACACCCCACTGTCACCTTTGAACAAATCATCTAAACAAAAAATCAGCAAAGAAACATCAATCCTAAATGATACACTAGACCAGATCGAATTAATTGACATCTTCAGAACATTTCACCCCAAAGCTACAGAACATACATTCTTCTCACGTGAACATGGGTCATTTTCAAAGATAGACCACATGTTGGGACATAGGCAAAGCCTCTTCAAATTTAAGAAGGCAGAAATGATATGAAGCATCTTCTCAGATCATAGTGGCATAAAACTGGAAATCAACTACAATAAAAATAATCCAAAGAAATCAAACACATGGAGACTAAATATCATGCTATTAAACAAGGACTGTGTTACCAGAGAAATCAAGGAATAAATTAAAAACATCATGGCAACAAATGACAATGAAAACACAACAATCCAAATCTATGGGACACAGCAAAAGCAGTCTTGAGAGGGAAGTTCATATCTCTACAAGCCCATTGCAAAAAAAGAAAAAGAAAAAAGGGTAACAAATTATCTAACTCAACAACTCAAAGAGTTAGAAAAAGAGCAACCAGAAAAGCCCAGTGTAAGCAGAAGGAAGGAAACAATAAAAATCAGAGCAGAGATAAATGACATAGAGACCAAAGAAACAATACATAAGATCAACAAAACCAAGAGCTGGTTCTTTGAAAGGGTAAAAAAGATTGATGAACTTCTAGCCAGGTTAACCAAGAAACAAAGAGAGTACCCAAATAAACAAAATCAGAAATGAAAGAGGTGAAATAACAACAGACCCCACTGAAATACAAAGGATTGTTACAAAATACTGCCAACAACTCTATTCCAACAAACTGGACAACCTGGAGGAAATGGACATATTCCTAGAAAAATACAACCTTCCAAAACTCTATCAGGAAGAATCTAAAAATCTCAATAGTCCAGTGACTTGGGAAGAAATTGAAGCAGTCATCGAAAAGCTTCCAACAAACAAATGCCCGCGGCCAGATGGCTTCACAGGAGAGTTTTACCATACATTCAAGGAAGAACTAAAACCTATCCTCCTCAGACTATGCCAAAAAATTCAAGAGGAAGGAACACTTCCAAACTCCTTCTATGAAGCCAGCATCACCCTAATACCAAAACCAGATAAAGACAACACAATGAAAGATAATTACAGGTCAATATCCCTCATGAACATAGGTGTCAAAATCCTCAACAAAATTCTAGCAAATTGGCTCCAACAGAACATCAGAAAGAGCATACACCATGACCAAGTAGGATTTATTCCGCGAATGCAAGGATGGTACAATATTCGCAAATCAATAAATGTGATACATCACATAAACAAATTGAAAGATAAAAATCATATAGTCATATCAATCTACGCAGAAAAGGCATTTGATAAAATCCAACGCCCTTTCCTGATATAAACTCTCAACAAGGTGGGAATGTAAGATCATACCTCAATATAATAAAAACTACATATGATAAACCCACAGCCAACATCATACTCAATGGGCAAAAACTAAAACCATTCCCTCTAAGAACAGGAACAAGACAGGGATGCCCACTCTCACCACTCCTCTTTGACATAGTACTGGAAGTACTCGCCATTGCAATTAGACAAGAAGAGGAAATAAAAGGCATCAAAATCGGAAAAGAAGAAGTAAAGCTGTCACTATTTGCAGATGACATGATATTGTACATAAAAAACCCAAGAGACTCCATCAAAAAACTAATAGACTTAATAAATGAATTTCTCAATGTAGCAGGATACAAAATCAATGCCAAGAAATCTATGGCATTTCTATACACCAATAGTGAATTTACAGAAACAGACTAAAAAAGCAATCCCATTTACCATCACACCAAAAAAATTAAGATACCTAGGAATAAACTTAACTGAGGAGGTAAAAGACCCATACTTCCCAAAGAAACTTATAGGTTCAATGCACTCCTCATTAAAATACCAATGGCATACTTCACAGACCTAGAAAAAACTCTCCAAAAATTCATCTGGAACAATAAAAGACCCTGAATATCCACAGAAATCTTGAGAAAGAAGAGTAAAGTAGGAGGGATCTCAGTAGCAGATTTCAAGCTATATTACAAAGCCACTGTTCTCAAAACAGCCTGGTACTGGCACAAGCACAGACATATAGATCAATGGAGTAGAATAGAGAATCCAGATATCAACCCACATAACTATGCTCAATTAATATTTGACAAAGGAGGCATGAATATACAATGGAGTCAAGACAGTCTCTTCAATAAATGGTGTTGGGAAAATTGGACAGATAAATGCAAAAGAATGAAACTAGATCACCAACTTACACCTTACACAAAAATAAACTCAAAATGGATACAGGAGTTAAACATAAGACGGGAAACCATAAAAATTGTAGAGGCATCCACAGGTGGCAAAATCTCTGACATATGCCAAAATAACTTCTTCACTGATACTGCCCATAGCCTAGGGCAATGGAAGCTAAAGAGAAAATAAACAAAGAAGACTACATCAAAATAAAAAGCTATGCACAGTAAAAGAAACCATCAACAAAACAACAAGGAAACCCACTGTATGGGAGAACATATTTACAAATGATATCACTGATAAAGGTTTAATCTCAAACATCTACAGACAGCTTATACAACTTAATAAAAGGAATATAAATGAGCCAATTAAAAATGGGTAATTGACCTAAATAGAACCTGCTCAAAAGAAGACAGAAGGCAGGCCAAGAAGCACATGAAAACATGCTCAAAGTCACTAATTATCCGAGAGATGCAAATCAAAACAACAATGTGGTATCATCTCACACCTGTCAGAAGGGCCAACATAAACAAATCAACCAACGGCAAGTGTTGGTGAAGTTTTGGAGAAAAAGGAACCCTTGTGCACTGCTGGTGGGATTGCAGGTTGGTGCAACCACTGTGGAGAACAGTATGGAGCTTCCTCAAAAAACTGAAATGGAACTCCAATTTGACCCAGTAATCCCACTCTTAGAAATATATCCTAAGAAACTAGAAACACCAATCAGAAAGGATATATGCACCCCTATGTTCATAGCAGCACAATTTAAAATAGCTAGAATTTGGAAGCAGCCTAGGTGCCCATCAGCAGATGATTAGATAAAAAAACCTATGGTACATCTACACAATGGAATACTATGCTGCCATAAAAAAGAAGGAATTCTTATCATTTGCAGCAACCTGGATGGAATTGTAGAACATCATGCTGAGTGAAATAAGCCAGTCAGTGAAAGACAAACACCACATGATCCCACTCATTGATGGATAATAAAGAACATTATAAACTGATGAACCAAAAGATATATATAGGGACAGTGAAGCAACAAGCAGACTATCAAATTACTACGGGGAGGGTAGGAAGATTTGGGGGAGATAAGAGATCAACCGAAGGACTGGTATGCATGCATTTAAGTACAACCAAGGAACACAAAACTCTGTGGAGGGAGGGCATGTATGGGAGGTGGGGGAGGAGGTGTAATGGTAAGATATGTACACAGATAATTTAATTTAAAAAAGTAAATAATATTTGTAATATCTACATTCACACTTTGTACTTCCCCACATACTACTTTATATTATCTATAGACCATATAGCATCCATTATTATTGTCTGTTTGCTTTCCATCTCACCTAGTATATTGTTTTTTTCCTAAAAGACCGCCTATCATGTTTATCTCATTCACTGTTAGGTCTCCAGTGCCCAAAAAAGTGTGTAGAGAACATAGTAACATTTTAATAATTGTTAACTAAATAAATATGTAAAATGCCAGGAGTATAATAGGTATTGTAGGTATAAATTATAACATTGTTGTTATTGTTTTTATTGATGAGCAATTTATTTATTTTTTATTTTTTAGTATCAAATTTTGTTTTAAAGAGGAAAGAAGAGTAGCATAAAAAGATAACAAAATATTTTATTAGACTCAGACCTTTATATTTTGTTAGGGAAAGCTGTAAATAAATATCTTTATCTCATTCATTCCCCACTTAAACACAGTGTCATTCCTTGCTATTGACATTCCACATTTTTGATGATGTGGGCAAATTTATCACCCACATTAAAAACCTAATATGATTTACCAGATTTGAATTTCCCTATTTAATTTGTTTATAGTTGGGTAGTGGAGCAGGAGTTTGTTTCTGAAATCAATATCCCCCCTCCCCCCCCCCCCCCCCCCCCAGCCAACACAGTGCTATTTAGCTGTGTTTAAAGATCAGGGATGTTATTTACATTTGAAGTGGTCTTTAGCCCAAATAAGCCAAATTTATTATGTAGATGGGTATTTCAAGCACTGGTTGCTTAAGGTCTTCCCTCTACTGGTCTTTTGAGAAATTCAGTGGAAACCTCTGCTATCATGTGATTCAGAATCCAGGAGAAATGTTTCTTCCCTTTGTGCTCTATGACACAAATGTACACTGAGAAACATGCTATTGGTTTTTTTGGTTTTTGGTTGTTTGTTTGTTTCTTTTTTCAGGAAAACAGGACATTCAAAACTTTTCATTTGAATAGGGTCCAGTTTCCTTTTCTTTTATTAATTTTTTATTTTTTTAATAAATATTTATTGCTCAGATTACAATTGTTTCTTCTTTTCCCCCTCATAGCTCCCTTCCCCCAGGTTCCCTCCCCACCCTCTGCCCTTAACCCCTTCCCCCCCCCCCCGGCCATTCTCCTCATCCATAGGTGAATGATTTTAATCCAATCTCTTTCCGCACACCCCACACCCCTTTCACCCTGATAATTATCAATTCACTCCCTTTCTTTGCCCTTGATGGTATTATATTCACCAGTTTATTCCATTCCTCAGATTTTAATTCACTTGATCTTCTTCCTCTTCTTAAATAATACCTTTCAGCATTTCATATAATACTGGTTTGGTGGTGATGAACTCCTTTAACATTTTCTTATCTGTGAGGCTCTTCATCTGCCCTTGGATTCTGAATGACAACTTTGCTGGATACAGTAATCTTGATTGTAGGTTCTTGCTATTCATCACTTTGAATATTTCTTGCCTCTCCCTTCTGGCCTGCATAGTTTCTGTTGAGAAATCAGCCGATAGTCGTTTGGGTGCTCCCTTATAGGTAACCAACTGTTTTTCTCTTGCTGCTTGTAAGATCCTCTTTTTGTCTTTTGCCCTTGGCATTTTAATTATGATGTGTCTTGGTGCATTCCTCTTTGGATTCCTCTTGTTTGGGGTTCTGTACTCTTCCTCTACTTGTAAGTCTATTTCTTTCACCAGGGGGTGGAAGTTTTACGATATTATTTCTTTTAATTTGTTTTCAGTATTTTGTACTCTCTCTTCTTCTGATACCCCCATAATTCTGATGTTGGTATGCTTGAAGTTGTCCCAGAGGCTCCTTACACTATCTTCAACTTTCTGGATTCTCTTTTCTTCTTGCTTCTCCAGAGGAGTGTCTTTTGGCTCTTTGTATTCCAACTCTTTCACCTGATTTTTGTGTTCCTCCATTCTGCTGTTGGATCTCTGCATAATATTTTCCAATTTAGTCAATTTATGTTTAATTTTTAGTTGGGTCTCATGAAATGTATCTGCCTTTTCTAGGAAATTATTGCATAACCTTATAACCATAGTTTTGAATTCTATATCCTCCATCTCTTTTGTGTGAGATCTATTTCCTTGTCTCGGCATTCACTGCTTCCCAAAGTTGGTAGGATGGCTTTGTGTGTTTGGTGTCTAATATTGCCCAGTGGGTCAGCCTCCCCAGTTACTTGAGGTATACATTCTTGGTGCTCCCCTTTGTGGACAGTGTGTACAGCCTTGTTGTAGCTAAGTCTTTTATTTAATATATTTTATTGATTTTCCACAGAGAGGAAGGGATAGGGATAGAGAACTAGAAACGTCGATGAGAGAGAAACCAGCTGCCTCCTGCACACCCTCCACTGTGGATGTGCCCACAACCAATATACATGCCCTTGACCTGAATCGAACTTGGGACCTTTCAGTCCGCAGACCTACGCTCTATCCACTGAGCCAAACCGGTTTCGGCTGTAGCTAAGTCTTTATTTTTGTTGGTATTCCTGGGAGGAATTGACCTTCAGGCCAATTAGATGTGGGTAGTAGACACAGCTGACTGTGTCTACTCTGGGATACCTTCTGTATTGGAGACAGTCTTATAGGGTCAGACTTGCAAAATTGTAGAAGCCTCTGTGCTCAGCTTGGGTAGGGCAGAGTCTCAGGGTTGAGCTGACAGTCTTGGCTTCCCTTCAGCCCTGCCATTGTGCACTCCCTCGAGTTTCCACCTGACCGTCCCAGATTTCCCATGCAAGGGCATGGGTGACCCAGGGGCTCACCCGGAATTGGGTTGGGTCTCTGTAGTCTGGAGCTTCTGACTCCTTCCGCTATGGAGAGGCCGCGGCAACCTCCGTGGTCAGACCTCTGCACATACTCACTCATGCGTGATTGTAGACCCTGCCTGCTGTGGCTCCTGTCTCCCCTGGTCTCCCAGTCTCTGAGTCTCTGGGTGCCTTTCTCTACAGTCCAGACTCCACCCGTATGAGCCTGGGTCCACGGGGTTTTGGCCGGGGTTGGGGTTTAGTACAGTCGGAAAGTGTTCAGTGCAATCGGAAATTCCTTTCCCCTCCTGCCAGCCAGGCATTCGGCCGCACTTCCTCTCTGTGCACGAGCAAGCAGCTCCCTACCTCAGCGCTTTGCGGCTCCCAATTCGATCCCTGAGCCTCTCTCCTTCTTTCTAGTTTGTAGATTTCCCACTCCGCCAGCTTTGCTGTGTTTTTGGATGAAGTCAGTTCTCATTTTAGTTGTTGTTTTGAAATTGTTGTGCGAGGCAGCAGCTTAGGTGCTTACCTAGGCCGCCATCTTGGTTCTCCCCATGATGAGTAATTTAAATGCTTTAAAAAAATCACTATGTAAATGGTAAGCTAGGAAATCACAAACAAGTACAAGGTGCTTGATTAATTGATTACAGGTAAATCTGGATGAGAAAACCTATAGTGTCCTTCAGAGCTCCAGAACATGTCATGTATACACCTCTGGTGTTCATCTCACCAAAGCATAGGGAAGCAGGGTACCAGGCTGTAGTTGCTTCTGGAAGCTGAAGGAATCCAATACTATTAAAACGGCTAGAGGCCTGGTGCATGAGATTCATGTACTTGGGGGTGGGGGATTGTCCCTCAACCTGGCCTGTGCCCTCTTGCAGTCCAGGACACCTTGGGGGGGTGTCCAACTGACAGCTTAGGCCTGCTCCCCACCTACGCCATCAGTTGGACATCCTTAGTGCTGCCTCAAAGGCAGGAGAGGCTCCCACCACTGCCAATGGGCTCCAGCCATGAGCCCGACTTCTGCCTGAGCAGAGCTCCCCTGTGGGAGCGCACTGCCCACCAGGGGACAGCTCCTGAATCGAACGCCTGCCTCCTGGTGGTCATTGAGCATCAGATGCTCAGTGTGTCATTTACGCTGTTTGGTTGATTTGCATATTAGCCTTTTATTATATAGGACTCTTACGTCTCTCTGGAGCAATCTCATGGTGTGGAGGTAACTCTAATGATACTATCCGTAGTGGAATCTCATTTTCAAACTTTCTTGACCTAACTGACCTGGCTGCTTGGTCCCCAGCTGGTCATTCACTCTTGGTCCAACCCCTCTCATCATGCCCACCCCAGAAGCTGTGCTAGCTGCTGACAGTAGCTCAGTATATGAACTGTTACAAAGCAAGTCTTTATTTTATTACTCTATAAGGAGGGGCACAAACTAGTTTAACTTCAGATGAAGTTAATTGCCCTGGGAAACCTAGCAACATACTGAAATAAAGACATTTATATTAAATAAGGAAAATATATATTGTATGAAAAACAGTTTAACTTTCTGATAAACATTAATAGGACTCTGTAGTGGAAGCTTTCTCTAAGGAAAATAACCATGAGTTATTGTAAATAGTTCAATCAAGTTAGCTATGTGCAGCAGTTGGTTCCACAACGCCCTTGAGGAGTATTGGGGACATTAATAATGGGAAAGCAAATGTGATTACTAGGGTCAATAGATCCATTTTACCTTTGGGATCCAAGACTCAGTTTTGAGTAGTGGACTGTATGTGAAGCTGAAAAGGGGTCATAGTAAAAACAGTCCTAGTGCCCTACCACAGCCTGGAGACTGAAGGGTCCTAGGTTCAATTCCAGTCAAGGGCACATGCCCAGGTTGTGGGCCTGATCCCCAGTAGGGGGCATGCAGGAGTCAGCCAATCAATGATTCTCATATTTGATTTTTCTATCTCTTTCTCCTTCCCCCTTCCTTTAAATTTGTTTAAAAAAACAAACAAACAGTCATAGTGGTGTTTAGCTGCTGTGTATGTACTAGAATCAGCAACAAAATTAGAGCAATATGCATTCTTTGAAACTGTTTAAGTCTATGTGAAGGTAGATAAAAGATTTGTCTTTTCAGAAAGATTTAAAAATTAGAAGTATGCCCAGCCAGTGTATCTCAGTGGTTGAGTGTTGACCTATGAACCAGGAGGTCACAGTTTGATTCCCAGTCAGGGCACACACCTGGGTTGTAGGCTCAATCCCTAGTGAGGGATGTGTAGCAGGCAGCCAATCTATGATTCTCTCTCATCATTGATGTTTCTATCTCACTCTCCCATTCCCTTTCTCTCTGAGATCAATAAAAATATCCTACCTAATAAAAGAGTAATATGCAAATAACCATCATTTCACTATACCAAAAGCCACGTCCACCAGCCACACGCACTATCCAATCAGAGAGAGTATGCAAATAACCCCAACCAAGATGGTTGCAGCTACAGAGAGTAGGAGGGAGGCTTGGGTTTCCCCAGACATAGAGGAAGCCAAGCTTTCCACACACCCTGGCAAGACTAGGCCTCCACTCAAGGGTACAAAGTTTCAATTATAGAAGATAAACCCAAGAAAAATGGCGTCAGACACAGAGCTGGAGAGAACAGGCCAGGGTTGCCCCAGGCAACAGAGGAAGCCAAGCTTTCCACCTGCTCTGGCCAGCCTAGTCCTCCACTCAAGGCTACAAAGTTTCATTTATAGAAGATAAACAAATCCAAACAGAAATGGCGGCAGCCACGGAGTGAGCAGAAGGCTTGGCTCCACCCCAGGCTACAAAGTTTCAATTGTAGAAGGTAAATAAATTCCAGATACCAGGGCCTTTACTTGGGTTGCCAGGGGCCATGGCTGACCTGCAAATGACCACGGGCCCCTCACCCAGGCCATCCCATGCCCCAAGAGAATCCCCACCCTGATCCGGGACACCCTTCAGGGCAAACCAGCTGGCCCCAACCTGTGCACCAGGCCTCTATCCTATCTAATAAAAGAGTAATATGCAGATTGACCATTACTCCAACACACAAGATGGCTGCCCTCATGTGGTCAAAGATCCTTCCCCATGTGGACACAAAATGACCACCACAAGATGACCAGAAGGGGAGGGCAGTTGGGAGGCACCAGGCCTGCAAGGGAGGGCAGTTGAGAGGGACCAAGTCTGCAGGGGAGGGCACTTGGAGGCAATCAACCCTGCAGGGGAGGGCAGTTAGGGGTGGCCAGGCCAGCAGAGGAGGGAAGTTGGGGGCAAACAAGCTGGCATGGGAGTGGTTAGCGGGTGATCAGGCTGGCAGGCAGAAGTGGTTAGGGGCAATCAGGAAGGCAGGCAGGCAGGCGAACAGTTGGGAACCAGCAATCCTAGATTGGGTCTAAAGGGGCGCTGGAATCAGGTCTAAATGGACAGTTGAACATCCCTTGAGATGACCCAGATTGGAGAGGGTGCAGGCTGGGCTGAGGGCCACCCCGCCACCCTGTGCATGAATTTTGTGCACCGGGCCTCTAGTATTTAATAAATAAAAATAAAAATTAGAAGTAGGATTTACATTTTAAGCTATTAGGCCCAGAAACTTGTTCTGGGGCAGGAGGGAAATGACATAAATTTAAAAGCCAGGCCTGAAGTCCACAAGGAAGTGAGGTAACCTAAGCAAAGCAGAGATCCAGCTAGATAACTTCCCAGAACTAAAGATAAAAGCAAGACCTTTAGATAAACACAGTCTGCCAAATTTTATCACTTGACATTTTATTTAAATCAGCTCACTTTTTCACTTCAATAAATTTATTTATTAAAAAAATGGAGCTATATTGCAAGTGGCAGACCATTATCACTTGTTATTAATAGAAGTGACCATACAATTAATATAATATAGATTAAACAATATTATTAAATTCCAAATACTAGATATGGCTGCTTAAAGATCACTTTTGCCTTTCTTTTAAAAGGATATTAGAAGCTATTCAACAGTTATTAATGACAAATTTGACCTAAACTAAGAATTTCTCATGAATATAACCAGAAGAACTATGAGCATTGAAAAGAGTTTAGCTTTCTCATTATCAATCACCTACCATGTGCCTGTGTCCCAACAGTAGTTTATATTCTACACTTAAGAAAATTGAAGTAAAACAAATCACATTTAGACAATATAGTCTAAATGGAACTACCAGTAAATGTAAGAAGGAACCACAAAACAAGAGTAAAAACACATGATAAATAATCAGTAACTGGCACATTTACAGTAACTGATGATATGAGACAGGAATTAGCATATTTACACAAACTGAATATATATTTAAAGATATCTATCAGTCAGCTTGTTTGAGGTTATACCAAGATGAAAAGAAATCTCATTGGTTTAATAACCAAGTTTTCTTCTTCCTCATATTCCCATCAGTGATTGTGGGTTAGCTCTGACTTTGCAATTTGTTGCTTTTTGTTATGGGACCTAAGCTGAAGGAACAGTCCTTATTTCAATCTCTTAAAGCTTCAGCTCAGATATGGTACAGATCATTTCACTTATATTTCATTGACTAAAGAAAGTCACATGGTCAAGCTAAAATTCATTAAGACAGGGAATATAATTCATATGAAAACACTGCAAGTCTCATGGCCACAGTCAAAAATGTATTAAGCAATTCTCTTACAGAGAGAGTAATTAAAAATAATATTGTCTACTGTGAGGGACATTATAGCAAAATCCAGGCTCAAATATAATTGTGCCTACCATTTATTGAATGCTTTCAATGTGCCCACTACCTTCTAAGGGTTTTACCAGCATTTTTCTCATTGGCTCCCCTCAAAAATCTTACAAGGAGATAATTCTTATCCAAGGAGAGAGCTATAACCATCTTCAGAGGCTGGTGGGGAGGAGTATATGTGATAAGTACTCATGGTGCAATAATTTAAGAAAGCAGCAATTTTATGAGAGTTAATAGCTGAAGACACAGACCAATAGCATCAAGACATGAAGCATATGCCCAGCCGGTGTGGCTCAGTGGTTGAGAGGATTGACCTATGAACCAGGAGGTCATGGTTTGATTCGCAGTCAGGGCACATGCCTGGGTTGCAGGCTCTATTCCCAGTGGGGGAGGGTGTGCAGGAGGCAGCCAATCAATAATTCTCCCTCATCATTGATGTTTCTGACTCTCTCCCCCTTACCTTTCTTGTCTGAAATCAATAAAAAATATTTTAAAAAAAAATGGAGCGTAAAACAAAAATTCTGGAAGGATGCATGAAGAAGCTCACATTAGCCAATGTAGTGAATCTATGTCATATTTGGGGACAGGGAATTAGATAAATGAAGGGTCTATGACAATGACTTATGTTAGAAAGAACTTTTTTTAGGGACAAGCTAATGAAGCCTGTGATACATGAGTTAGATTTCTTTTATATCAAGAATTCTCTATGAATCCTTGTCTTCTGATTTAAGTATAATTTCAAGTTATCTTTTTCATTTTACCTTTCCCACTTTACTTTTAAAAATATAGGTTATTCCGCAACACATGATAGAGGAATAAATTATCTCAGCATAAAAGACTATTATACTAAACAAAGTAAGTTTTGTTAAAAACTCAGCATATTTTCTTATTTTTCTCCCATTTTTATGTACCAATAAAAACAGAACCATGTGTAATCATGAACTCATAGACCAGTATCTTGGAATCATTTCTATTAGTTCTATGCTTTTATTACTGAGAACAGAAAACTATGTTTGAACCACTTGAAGGTTGTCTCTCTTAGAATTCCCTTCACAGTGTTACCCTTGCATGTTGCCCTCTCAGCTTTAATAAACAGTTATGAAATATTCTGCATCTTTCCTTTGAAGTATTCATTTTTCATTGCATCTTTCAATAAACCACATCATATAATTTAACGGCATAGGAAACTTTATCTCTCCTGAGGAACTGATATGGATTTGATATGAGTTCTACTTTCTCTAACTTTATAACTTATTTTTTTTCTGGCTTCCAGGAAGCTCAGAGTCACTTGTGCAGGTCAATTACAGAAATTCTGTTTATTTTTATAATTATCATACATACATTGCCCCTTTTTCTTGATTTACGCATTTTTTCTAGTTTAATATACTATAATACTTGCCATGTTACAAGCCCTCCCAATTCCTTCCTAGATATAGGTGGGTTACAAATTAGTATATCTTAACTAGTAGTCTCATTATTTCCCATTAATCTTCATATCTTGCTGTCTCTATTAGATTGATTGTTAGTTTCTTGGGTATGAGACCATGATTGATTAACCTTTTGATGGTGTTTAACATTGAGCAAATTATCTGCATATTTGTTCAATGGTTGGCTGGCTAGATGGATGAATACATGTATCAGCCCTTAAACCTCTCTCACTTGGCTAGATGTATCATTTTTTCCAAGCTAAATATTATTAAAACCATATAAAATAGGAAAAAAATTATGTAATAGTTAGTGTGGGACATCACTAAATATTAAGATGTCTACTTTTAAAAGAAGGCCCTATTCTCAATTGTTATCCTAGAGAACTGTGAATGATTTTTTTAAAGATAACATCAACATTATTCACAATAGCCAAGATATGAAAACAACCTAAATGTGCATCAACAGATGAATGGATTAAAATATGTTAACACTGGAAAATTATATGGTCTTTAAAAAGAAGGAAATCTTACCTCATGCAACCACATAAATGAATGTGGAGAATGTAATGCCAAGAAAAATAAACCAGTCACAGAAGGACAAACACTGCATGATTCCACTTATATGATGCATCTAAAAGAGTCAGACTCCTTGAAACAGAAGAGTGGTGGTTTCTAGGGACTGGTAAGGATGGGAAATAGGGAGTTGCTATTCAAGGGGTATATAGTTTCAGTTATACAAGATGAATGAATTCTATGTATCTACTGTACAACACTGTGCTTATACAATTAACAGTACTATACTTTACACCTAAAAATTTGTGAAGAGGGTAGAGCTCATGTTAAGTATTCTTATCATAATAATTAAAAAATAAGAAAAAAGGTAACATCAGCATATCTGCCACATGCATAACTATGAAAGAATAGTATACTTGTACTTAGAGTTGTCTCTCTTTCCACATTGAAACGTTGAAAAGATATTTGTAATGTTGCCAGGTTTCATTTTGTCTGATTTATCTGACACTCTGTCAGCTTAACTGGAATATCTGGCTTTATCACATATTTCGTTCAAGACTGTCATACTGTTTTTATTCTTACTAGTTCCCTCATCCTTAACCCACTTCTGTTCAGCATCCCACATGCTAAAAGTGTCCTGGTTTTGGAAGGAAATTACCCTTATGGAGGAGTTGGTAGATGTGTCAGTCTTTTTAAACTTTTTGTTTCAGATGCAGAATGATCACATGTTTCCAAATGTTTCTACTAATTACTAAGGAGACTCAAGGAAATAACACGATTAAACCATATTTCAGACTTCCAGAGTGTGGATCACCTGCCAGGCACTTTCCCAACACTCACCCACGTGCTCATTGTCTTCGCAGCTCTCTGCATCACTGTGGGCACGTGTAGGTTTTGGAATAAGGTGAACTAAAGAAACTATGCAGATAGGTTTTGCATTTCAAACAGGAAGTGGGTTTCATATGAAAACACACATTAGTAACACAGAAAATGAATTGTTTCCTCAGAGAACAGAACTTGGAAACAACATGTGGCTTAATTCAGTCAGACTGCTGTAACAGAATACCATAGACTTGGTGGCTTATAAACAACAGAAATTAATTTCTCACAGATCTGGAGGCTGAACTTTCAAAATCAAGACACCAGCCAATTCAGTGTCTGTAAAGACTCACTTTCTGGTTTACAGATGGCTATCTCTTTTATAAGAGCACTAATTCCATTGATGAGGGCTCCACCCTCAGGAACTAATTGCTTCTCAGAGGCTTCAGGTCCTACTACCTTCACACTTGGAATTAGCTTTCAACATATGAATTTCCAGTGGACACAAAAATTCACTCTATAGCAACATCTCTGGCTATTATTGAAGAAAATTCCACCAGGTTCATATATTTTTTAAAGTCATGGCAAAGAAGACAAAACACACACACACACACACACACACACACACACACACACACACAAATAAATAAAAGAAAGGCATGGCTGAAGACAGAGGATGCCATCCATGTTCGGGGAAGGCAGAAACTGTATTGAGCATCAGCTCAGTAGCTCTGCTACCCAGGAACCTGAAACTTGTAATGAAGATTAACAACTGAGAAAAAAAATGTGTCTACCTCAGGTCAGAAATGATGGTGTTCTTACATCTACTCAACCTGCACTCTACTCATCTGACATGTAAATCAAGGCTGTTTTCATTTATTATTATTGTTTTGACTTGCACCTCTTGTCATAACAGATACAGCGAATTTAAAACAGATCTCTAGGTGAATTAATTGCTTTCAGAAGTGATTATCTTTTAGTGCCAGAGGCCAGAGATTAACTGAAGGGCAGTGGGAAGAAATCAAAATAACACACTATGCTTGAGAGATTCAGCAGCATTTACTGGCAGAAATATTAAGGCTTAACCAGCAGTCAGATTTTTGCATTTGGCCCTTTCAAAATGCACTGCAAATGAAGCCAAAATGTTGGGGTACAGCTTACATAACCATCTGACTCTGAAGCTGTTCAGAAATAACCTTTTCATGTAGTACCCAGTCATAGAGATAGCACAGATAATATTCTGGAATTGGATGGGACAATTATTCCACAACTGGATTACATCTTCCTCTTTTTTTAAAATCACTCATACATGTCTGTTATGCAAATACAGTGTCAAGTTTTAGAAATTATATCCTTGTATAAGAGTATTCACTTTTAACTACATTGTGATCTGCAGGTGCTCAGTAGAAACCCCTGCCATTGTCTCAAGGCAGTGTCTGTCAATCCAATTTAATGATCATAAAGATCTTTCCTGACACCAAGGACTAGGGGTTTATTCAAGCAGATTTCCTGTAGGGAGGTTTCTTAGTTGGCAGCAGATTTGTGCCCCTGAGTCCTCCCATTATACCTATTTAACACTTATTATAAAGAGAAAATTATGCTACCTATTATGATGATAACAAGGAGAGGTGACTTTTAAAATTTATAAGTGAATGTCTCAGTTGTGAGATTAAAATTCATAAAGACTGTGAAAATATGTATTTTAAAAGTTAGACTAGTACTAAACACTCAATGGGTACTCAAAAAATATTAAGATGGTGATGATGGTGGCACTTTGGGGTTAAGAGAATATAAATTCTGTTTTTTTGAGCACTGGAAATTAGGTGAAGAGCCGTGCATTTTGCAAAATGCTTGCCTAAATCTTGCCAAAACTCATTAAAGCAACTTGTGGTAAATGCCCTTGGAGTCTTTGTAGTCTTTTAAACTACCAGTGTTTATGATGACCATATTTTATTCCCCAAAAGATTGGAAATTATTTTTCCAGTAGAGCTATTATTTAAATAGAAAAACATATGTGTGTTTTTATAAAATTAATAAAATCACTATCTATACTTCTTCCTTCACCCAGTGTATTTGTTAGTTTTGCTCAGTACAAATAATAATAGGAGTTAGATATTGTATTATATTATGAAGAGCTCAAGTATTTTACCTAGCATCTTCATTGTTCCAACATTATTACCTAAAAGGTACTCTATGAAATGGCATTTCCACTATAAGATGGAAGAACTGAAAGGGCAGGACGGAGCTAACTCCTGATCCTCCATTTTGTATGTCATTGTGTAACTGGACCCTAGCCCTCACCCAACTAGTGAGGGTCAGCCAAAGCAGTGACATCAACACTCCTATAAAACCCTTTGATTTGCTGAAGCTCACTCTCTTCCACCATGCCACTGTCAGTGTAAGTGGGACAGAGCTCGGACTAGTCTGAATACAGGCTTTCTGCTATTGCATTGGACTTGGCTCCCTGTGTGAACAGGGAAGTCAAAGGACACGAGGTCAAAGAGTTAATGGGAGAAGGGCATATCATGTAGAGCTTTGTAGGCCACTCTGAGGACTTCATATTTTATTCTGAGTAAGATGGGGAGCCATTGCAGGGTTTTCAGCAAAAGAATGACATAGTATCTGACTTAGATGCTGTGTTTGGAATAGTCTGGTGGGGGGAGGAAGAGTGTAATAAAGGAGTCCAGTTAGGAGAATACTGTAGTAATCCAGGCAAAAACAAAATGACGGGCTAGGCCAATGTTATAGCTCTAGAAATGGTGAAAAGTGGCTGGATTTTGGATAAGTTTGAAAGAGCCAGCAGGATTTTTTGATGAATTGGATATGGAATATGAGGTAAATACAAGGATGAAGAGTGATTTACAAGTTTTTAGCTTGAGCTTGTTGATGGTAATAATTTCCATTTACTGAAAAGTTAAAGCTTGCAGCTTTTGTAGGGTTGGGAAAGAGGATTATTGAGTTTAGCTTTGAAGATGTTGAGTTTGAAATGCCTATTAGACATCTAAATGAGATTCTTAGTCATATATATGGTACTTAAAGACATGTTATTGGGTGAGTTCACCATGGGGATAAAAAGGGGACCTCTTCATTTGGTACAATACCTAGCTTTCCCAGAAGGCATCTTCAACTTCATAAACAGGGGCCAAGGGAAATCCACACAAATATTCAAAAATAATTATTATCCTCCCCCAAAAGGAATTAATTGTGGGTTTTGTACACTGGAGCTAGGATCACACCTTTTCAGGATGTCTATCTCATCATCAGAGTTCAATAGGGGGCCTGAGTATTGGGAATGACATTCAACTTCTCCAGGTGTTCTCAACACCACCAATGGATCAAGAGTGAAACTTCATACTGGGACTAAGATGTTGCTTCCTCTAGACCAGTGTTTCCCAAACTTTTGACATATGTGTACCCCTTCTATAATTTTCATAATGCTGAGTACCCCTCATAAAAAAGGATGTATTTTAATAGCAATCAAAATGTATTTATTTTTTATTTTTTTGGTACATACACAAAATAATAATAAACAAAAAATAAAATTATTCATAATAAAATATAAATAAATGTTATATTATAAATAACATTTATTTGCACACTGGACCATCTCACACCTCACAAGACTGTCTTGACTTGACTCATGAGAATGTAGAATTAGGCGCAGCTAAGCACAGTGCAGTGCATATCCCCACCAAACTCTGGTGCAACACGTACCCCCACCAAACTCTTCAGGTACCCCTGGGGGTATGTGTACCACACTTTGGGAAACACTGCTCTAGACTTTTTGCCTTCCATAATCAGGAATCAATATGGGTTCTGAGCACTGGTAATAACACTTGGTTCCTTCAGGAATCCTCAATTCCATAGACATTGTCATTCCCTAGTCCTTGTCATTACTAATAACTTCATCTCTTCCATAATCTCAATTTCATTATGATCACTCATTTGCATACTCCCATGATTCCCATGTCATGGAACAATTATTTTATGTGAGGGATTATCTTGCATATTATATGATTTCTAGTATCCCTGGTTCCTGTTCACTAATATCTATAGAGTCCCTAATCATTATGACAACAAAAATATCCCTATACATTTCTAAATGCCCCATGGGGAAGCCATACCTTCCTTATTGAGAATCACTGCTTTATTTTTTTGCAAAATATCATAGTTACTAACTTTCTGGGTGAAACATTTGTTTATCCAGAGTACCATTAAATAATTTTTGTCTGTGCATTTGCATATTTAAATACATGTTTTATTGTAAACTAGAGGCCCAATGCACAAAATTCATGCGAGAGTAGGCCTTCCTTCCTCTGGCTGCTGGTACTAACTTCCCTCTGGCACCCAGGACCTCGGCTTCCCTCATAGCCCCGGCTTCGCCAGAAGGATTTCCGGTCTAATTAGCATATTATACTTTTATTATTATGGACCACATCTCTTTCATTTACCCTTCATATTACTGTTAGGACGTTTTTTATTTAATAATATGTGTCATTAGGTTATAACATGTACAAAATATTTAATATTTTTAAAATGAGTTTTAAGACATACTTATTATAACCAGGGTATTGGGTTGAGAACACCAGCAATGGAGCAAATAATACTCCTAGACTGCACAATTCATCTTTAATTTGTGACTTTCTAGAGATAAATATCTGGGCACTCTGGGAAAATATGGGTCAGATGGCACAGATCAAATCCACTAATGTTTAATAAAAGATTACTTTGTGGAAAGCATGGACCAGTTTTACAAACTTTCTTGCCAACACTAGGAAGCACAATTTGCATGTCGATGATATTAAGTAAACCAATTTCTGTGTAATCATTAGCTACAACTACAAATTGGACAACTTTTGCATAAAGGCTTTGCTCCTCTCTCTTTCTCAGCACAAAACTTCCAAGACTTTTCTATCTAAATTCAGCAAAATATAAACCCAGATGTGCTTATGCCTACTGTAGAATATGTTATTTCCCCTATTGTCTAGTCCTTCTCAATCTTTCAAAGGTTTTCTCTAGGAGGTATCTCTTGGAGCAAGCTTCCTTACTTTAACCTCTTAGCTGTTCCAGACATCTGGCTGCTTCTAGGATAAAGCCCCTGAGCTATATTACATCCTTCCCAACCTATCAGATTATTTCCGTTCCAGATAGCTGTACCAAACTGATCTCAAGAATGACTAGCTACTTAATTTTGACAGTTTAAAAGCAAAATAAAATTTTTTATTTGCTCCTAGAATTCTTCTGCCCTTGTAACCTTGAATATCATTTGAAGTGCATGCTAACATGACATTTTAATGCATATAGTTGCTACCCTGTCTTTCAGGTCTGTAACAGATGAGTACAGACTTGACAAAGAGCCAGTTAGGCCTTTCACGTCCATATATTGCAGATGACACTGATGGTGGTCTGATGTGCATTTGTGCAATTTCAGTTGAAAACTCTAATATGTGCCGAAACCGGTTTGGCTCAGTGGATAGAGCGTCGGCCTGTGGACTGAAAGGTCCCAGGTTCGATTCCGGTCAAGGGCATGTACCTTGGTTGCGGGCACATCCCCAGTAGGGGGTGTGCAGGAGGCAGCTGATCGATGTTTAGCTTTCATTGACATTTCTAGCTCTCTATCCCTCATCCCTTCCTCTCTTTAAAAACTCAATAAAATATAATTTAAAAAAAAGAAAAGTCTAATATGTGGTACTAAAGAACCACACAAATAGCAGTTTTTTTTAAAGTTCTTGTCACCTGTTTGAATTCCAAAGCACTTAATCAATAAAGAAAGTTTGATTCTCTCATAAGCTGACATGGAGAAACTTTGGGGAATGGTAGGCTGTACGTTGTATGTTTTTTTAAAATAATGTAACTTCCTTTAAGTAAATCATTGCAGTTGTATTATCACCTATTTGGGCACTTTGCCAAAACAAGGAACTGATTACTGACATTCCTGCGCACTCTCCCACAAATAGTATACGTCACTTCAATGACCTCTGGTGTTCATGATTTAGTTTCCAATATCAGTGTTCTAAACTGTAGCAAAGTTCTCCCTCACTCTTGGCATATGTTCATTTGCTGCCTCCCTTTCTCCTTTATCTCCTCACCAACCATGCTCCAGCCATGCTCGGAGCTGCCTCTCAGTTTTCTCCTCCACCCCTACCAGAAGAAAGAAAGACTGCTAACATCAAAGAAGAAACAGGGTGGGTAGAGAGGGAGAAGAAAAAAATGATGGAACATGATAAAGAAGAAAGATAAATGAACTTGTGGTGACTGACCCCTTTTAAACCTTTTAGTGACACTCAACTCCCAATCTTTACCTTCAGTTAGAGTTATCACTTCAGAAGCCAAGCATCACTTAAGAAACAACTGCCACCACCTTTATTTTGGAACTGTTGTGTCTCCATCTCTGTTTGAACTAGAAGCTGCAAAAAAATTCCTGGTGTGTAGGATGATGCAACTTGCGAAAAGTCTTTCTGAAACTTGCCAGAGATTCAGAATGCCAGAAAACTCAGGAAACATCCAGATTAGCCAGGTTGCAGCTAGTCTACGGACCAACTTCATTCTACTTATCATGATGGCTGGTGTTGTCTGTGTAGTGAGCAGACGGGATTCATTCTTCAGCTGGTAGCCAATGTCACAAACCTTGACAGCACAGAGCACATGAAAAAGTCAACATTGCATGCAATTTGTTGCCTCTGCCAAGATAGTCGCACAGAGCAGCCACAGGCTAATTCTAATGAGAGTCTGACTGCCATAATCATGGAGAAGAGGAAAGAAGATCCTAATGTTAACGTGAAGCTAGTGGCTACTAAGGCATTCCTGATCTATTGGAGTTCATCAAAACAAACTTTGACAAAGAATCTGAAAGGCAATACCTTTTCCAGGTAGTCTATGAAGCAACCTATTATCAAAATAAGCAGTAATTAGTGACTAGATTATAGAATTTAGTGAAAATGCCCTGCATTATTAGTACATGGAGACATATACCAGTCCTGTTCTTTTTTGGGGATCATACTGAGGTGAAACAAACTTTCATAGTGACCCTATAAGAAATAAAAGACACGTTCAATGTCTGTGATGACAAAATAGTTTTGGCTATTGAAACTGAGGAGGCAGCAGAACAAAGAGGACTCAGAGCACACAGCGAGATTTATGCCAAGGGAGCACTGCAATTGAGGTTCCAGTTCTCACACAGACACCGGCAAGGATGATGAAAATGATGATGCTCTTGGCCACCTGCCGTGAAGATGACATTGTCTCAGATGCCCTTTCCTCTCTTAAAGAACAAATTCAGAACCCTGATTAGTGGTACCAGCATACTACTGTGATTACTTTGCCTGTATCTTGGAAGAACAGAAACTAATAAGCTCAGAGTCCTACTTACACAGGCAATGCCTATCCTCATATATTAATCAAAGACTCCTGTGTAAGTTGTTTGATATACAAGTACTAGTCTATAGACTGAAGGCAGGCTTTGCAAGCTGCTCCATGAAGCTGCCATCAGTGATGTCTACTTGGCTTCCCTGTTACAATGTCCAATAGAAGGTCTGAGTGGTGGACCCAGAATGGCATCAAATGTGTGCTGTAGTTTTTCTAGTCTAGCTGCAGCTTCCTATGAAACTTTGTAAGTGATTATCAGGAAGAAAGAGCTATTTGCTGCTTATTCTCATATTTTAGCAGCTCTTGGAGATCAATGACAGGCCTGATAGTCACCAGAACCACCTAAGAAGCGCTGCATGTAAAACTTTGATAAAAACTGTGAAAAACAGTACCAAGCACTATTATAATTCAGTTTCAAAATGGACTCTGGCAGCTCTGGTCTAACAGCAAAAAGTGTATCAATACAGATGAAGTCACATATGAAAGCACTTCTGATAAGTTCCAATTAAATGACCTTCAGGCTTTGCCCACATAACTCTTCAAAATGTTCTCTGCAAAGTGCAGCATTAAAATGAGATGATGGTCTCCCTGTTAAGGATTTTTCATTATTTTAGGGAAAAGTTACTATTAATAGTTTTCCAGAACTCTTCAAATGTTCTCTGAAATGTGCAGCATTAAGATGAGGTAATGGTCTCACTCTTAAGGATTTTTATTGGAGACTGCAAGTTAAGTGGAAGACTTACATCCCACCTTAAAGTTCAGTATCTTACTTTATGTTGATAAAGAACACGGGGAGTGAGAATGTCCATAGGTCTGTAAAGCCACAGATTCTGTGTTTGGTGATAGTGCCCTTGTTATTGGTGGAGAGCCTAAAAAATACACAGAGTTAGTATTGAATATGTTTCAGCAAGCCTGCCAATCCCAGTTGAACAAGTCAGATTGCGACATTGTGGATTATCTGAATGAGCTAAGGGAAGGCTGCTTAGAAGCCGATACTGTAATTATCCAAGGATCGAAGAGGACTGCATACCCAGATATACTGCTGATGCAACCAGGAGTAAAATTTAGTCTCCCTTTCTTTTACCTCATTGCTAGATTTGAGGGTCATACAGAAAGCATAGGGCCTGGTGCTGCTAACCTGATAGGGAACTTATATACCGGATGTGGAAAATATGTACTGAAATTAATAGCAGTTAGGTTGATGATTTTTGAAGTGTTAACTAAGGGATGAAGATTCAAATCTAGCAAAATCAAACCTTTGTTCCATGGACAGTAAAACACCTAAAGAAACTGAAGAAGCAATGTCAAACTATGACCACTGGAATGATACTTAAAATCATCAGGGAAAATGATAGTCTTTCAAAAAACCTGGAAGTAAGAGTGTGCATAGATGCTGAAAACATACCACATTGAAAATTCTACCATGAGCAGCAGCACTGTTCTCTATGTAAACACTGATTTCAGAGAAAGCATTAGAGTAGCCATCTTGGAAAAGAGAAAAATAATGGATTTACCTATTTGAAGGAGGAGGAGAAGGAGGAAGGGGAAAGAGAAAGGGCAATGAGAAAGAGAATAAATGGAAGTTATTTCTTCCCAAGTAATGCTGTAATTTGTTTTTCAGTGCTTGGACTGGTGCTAGTGAAATGAGTGATTTTTCCAAAGATGAGAAATTTGGGTCAGCAGTTGTGTTTTGTCGTAAAAAGCAGCTTGATCTATTTTACTGATAATCATGATGGAGCCTGAGTTTGTGAATATTTGCCACCCAGCACTGTAAGCATTTAGGCCAAAAGGAGATGAGAAATACTTTACAGTTTGAGTGTGAATGAATGAACCTATAGCCACATTCTCAACTTCAAGTCATTGAAGTTTAATATTTTCTTTTAAAAAAGCAGGAGGAGGAATGAAAATGCTGTATTCTGTAAAACTAGTTGAAGTTCTATTTATTGATGGATCACAAGTGATATCAAAGGAAAAAAGGAAAATAAAAGACTTTTTAAAGAGTTTTTGTTGTTGTTGTTCATTGTTATCATTACTAGAGGTCTGGTGCATGAAATCGTTTATGGGGGTGTGGGTGGGGGTCCCTCAGCTCATCCTGCACCATCTCACAATCTGGGCCCCCCTGAGGATGTCCAACTGCCAGTTTAGTCCCGATTCATGTGGCCTAAACTGGCAGTCAGACATCCCTCTAGCAATCTGGAACTGCTGACTCCTAACCACTCTCCTACCTGCTTTCCTTATCACCCATAACCACTCTGCCTGCCTTCCTGATCACCCCTAATCACCTCTGCCTGCTTGCCTGATCACTCATAACCATTCGCCTGCCTGCCTGCCTGCCTGCCTGATTGCCCCTAACCATTCACCTGCATGACTGATCACCTCTAACTACTCATCTGCTTGCCTGATCACCCAGAACTGTTTGCCTGCCTGCCTGATCACACTAACCACCTCTGCCTCAGCCCCCACCATGGAAGCTTCATCTGGAAGGATGTCTGGAATGATGTCTGAAAGTTTGTTTGGCTGTCCAGTCTAATTAGCATATTATGCTTTTATTATTATAGATTTTAGGGGAAAAACTAACAAATGGTCAGAATGAAAATCTAGACTTCCAAGATAAAAGCAAAGCAAAACAAAATGAAAATCAACTCACAACCAAAAAAAAAATTAAATTATGGAAAGTAGCACCACAAAGAAAAAATAAAGCTCCCTCTTGACTTGTATATGACAATCTGGATACCCATCCCTCTTAAAAAAAAAAAAAAAAAAAAAAAAAAAAGGTAATGCCAAGGAGTTTACAAAAAGATTTACAATAAATATAAATACATAAAAATGCAGCAAACTTTCAAACTTTAACTATTTTTTATCTGAAAAATGAGGATAAATTTAGTGATCAAACAAACTATAGTAAGACAAACATTTTGCAATTGTTTAATTTTCTATTATCTTTTATTTGATTGTCACCAATGTAGTATTGTTTTCTTGATACATTCTAAAACACAAAAACAACCAAAAATATATGCATAAATGTTGTGTGTATGTGTGTGTATGTGTATGTGTGTGCATAATCACACCTTTCATGGTGAAAATAATACTTATAAAAGGTTTCATGTTGATATTGCAATTAAATATTAATGCAATGATCTCAAAACTTCTATGGAAAAAATAAGCAAATTTTAGGGAAAATAGAGATGCATTCCTCTCCAAAAGAAAAGAAAAAAATATTTTTTCCTTCATGTAGATCTACTATAAAATTGATCATAATCTAAGCCATTTATAATTACATTGGGCTAATAGTATGGTGTGTTAAAATTCTCCCAATCTATATTTGATAGTCCCATACACCCAGTCTAATCCTGATGCTTCCAAGCTGGTCCACTTTTTTTTACAAAGCAAAAAGGTGAGCAGGTTAGTTTTAATGAAGCCAAATACTGATTTTTTTATTTTAAAAGCAAATCCCTTGTAATGAGCAGTCCTCAAAAGCTTGTTGAAGGCTGATTCAGCTAAGCTTTGATTAAGAGAATGGATGCTTATCTGATGCTTTTCCAAACTTATCTGGAATTGAACATCTTTGTTCTAAAAAACTGGACCAAAAATCTGACACTGAATTTGGTACTTTGGTTAATAATATGTCACAAAAATAGCCCAACTAGGAAGTGAAAATATGTCTAGAAATAAAAACTGTCAGAACTCTGAAAATGTCTCAATGAAGTGGTGGGGACATATGTAAATATTAGATGAGAGTGGTGAAGGAAGAAGGATGGTGTATTAGTTTGAAAACAAAACAGAAATTTGTTTCAATGTTGTTTTTAATCCTGAGTTAATCTATGTTTATTTCTTTTTGTTTTTTTTCATTAATGTATAGTTGACATACAATATTGTGCTAGTTTCAGGTGAACCAGCAAAGTGATTCAGTATTTATATTCTTTACAATATGATCACCGCAACAGTTCTAGTAACTATCTGTCATCTTACAAAGTTATTACAATAATATTGGCTATTTTCCTATGTTGTACATTACATCCCCATGCTTTATCATTTTTTAAAAAAATATATTTTATTGATATTTTACAGAGAGGAAGAGAGAGGGATAGAGAGCTAGAAACGTCGATGAGAGAGACACATCGACCAGCTGCCTCTTGCACACCCCCCACTGGGGATGTGCCCGCAACCAAGGTACATGCCCTTGACCGGAATCGAACCCCGGACCTTTCAGTCCGCAGGCCGACGCTCTACCACTGAGCCAAACCGGCTTCGGCTGCTTTATCATTTTTTTTTAACTGGTGGTTTGCACCTCTCATTTCTCTTCACCGTATTTACCCATTCCCCTATCCTCTTCTTGGAAACAGAAGTCTTCCCTGTTTTCTTTTGATGAAGACAAAAATCTCACACTCTCTTTTAAAGTTACATAAAATTTCAAAATAAAATAACTTAATTATGAGATTTTTGTCTTCATCAAAAGAAAACAGGGAAGAAAAATAGATTACATCCCCCCATTCTTCCTGCTAAATAAACTAGTAAATTTTGGGCATTCTATACAAAACAAACATAGGAAAACTCTGATGGGTGGAGAGAAAAAAATTGAGGAAGAAACTTAGGACTCAAGGAAAGAAACAGTTGATTAGAAGTGGGAATATAAAGTATTATATCCATTCTGGAAAGCAGGTCAGCAGTGTATTTAAAAATCTAAACATGCAACTACCATACCATCCAGACATTGTATGCCTGGACATTTATCCCAGAGAAATTAAAACTTATGTTTGCAAGAACCTGTACACCATTGTTCATAGCATCTTTATTTAAATTAGCCAAGATCTAGGAGCAATGCAGATATTCTTCGATGGGTGACTGGTTGACTGAACGGTGACACAGTCATACCATGAAATTCTTCTTTGCCATAAAAAAGGAACATATTGTTGATACACAACAGCTTGGATGAATCTAAAGGGCATTATGCTGAGTGAAAAATAGGCCATCTTGAAAGGTCACTTGATTAATCCATTTATATAACATTCTCAAAATGATAAAATTATAGAGATAGAAACAGATTACTGCTTTCTGAAAGTGGGAGATAATATAAAGGAGGGATGAGTGTCACTATATAGTAGAGGAGTAGCATGAGGGAGATCTTTGTGGTGATGAAAAAGTTTGTATTTTGATTATGGTAGTAGTTATATATCATAATCTTCACATGATAAACTGACATATAACCATACATATTTTAATAGTTAATATGTCAATGTGAGTGACCACGGAGTACACAGATTAAATATTATTTCTGGGTGTGGTTGTGAGGGTGTTCTGGATGAGATTGACATTTGAATCAGTGGACTCAGTAAAGTAGATTGCCCTCAACAATGTGGGTGGGCATCATCCAATTTACTGCTGGGTTTCCTGGATCTCCAGCTTGCAAAAGGCAGATGGTAGGACTTCACAGCCTCTATAATTGCTTGATCCAATTTCTCATAATAAATATTATCTATTATGGTTCTGTTTTTCTAGAGAACCCTGACTAATCCACAGACATATTAGTCCATTTTTAAACTTTTACTTACTTGTGGATTATAATGAACAAAATAAATGGATTAACAAAAACAGATCCAGAGACAGAGAAGCATCGATCAGATGCTCAAATCTCAGAGGGAAGGTAGGGGAGGGTGGAGGTAAGGGGAAGAGATCAACCAAAGGAATTGTATGCATGCATATGAGCTTAACCAATGGACACAGACACCAGGGAGGTGAGGGCATGAGCAGGGGGGGGGAGCAATGGGGGGATAAGGACACATGTGTAATATCTTAATCAATGAAGAAAGAAAAAAAATTATTAAACATTTTTAATATTGACATTTTTGCCCACAATATATGTTTGTTACCCTCCCTCTCTTCCCAACTTCCTCAGTTACTTAAAATGTAACCCTTGGGGAAAACTGAGTGAAGGGTACATGACACTATTTTGGCATCTTCCTGCGAATCTATATTATTTCAAATTAATAGTTAAAAAACAGAAGACATAAGACATTAAAGGTTTTAAAAACACTGGTAGAAAGAAAAAAAACATAGACAACCATTTAAGAGGATGAGAGAACTTTTGTTCATCTCAATTTTGAAATTTATACCACATTTTGTTTGAATAAAGCTTCACTTTCTACTATATATATATATATATAATTTCAAAGAGGAAGGGAGAGGGAGAAACATCAATGATGAGAAAGAATTATTCATTGGCTCCCTCCTGCATTCCCCCCAGTGGAGATAGAGCCCACAACCCAGGTATATGCCCTTGGTCAGAAATGAACCCAGGACTCTTCAGTCCACAAACCTATGCTCTATTCAGTGAACCAAACTGGCCAGGGCCCTAGGTTTCTATTTTTTAAAGTTTGGTGGTGGTTTCATAAAAATGTAGAGTAATAATACAAGTTTTTTATTTCTGATTCCAATCCATTGCTGCTTATTTAGTAAAATTATGCCAATTACATATAAAGCCTACTTTTATAGCATTTTTAATTTGAATTAAAGGTTTCTGGGGAAAGGAGTGGAAATTTTGCACTGAAAAAAGTACACTCCATCAATCAAAATGAGCCAGTGATATTTAGGTTATATTTCCTAAGTGTAACCAATACAACCCCTACTAGAATATTACTAGATGGTGCTCTCAGAACACTTGCTCAGCAAAGTGCACTGCATCATCTGGAAATACCAACAGAGACCTAAGGAACAGGAGCTTCAACAAGATTTAAAACATTAGTTTTGTTAACATAAAAGACGTTGCAAGGTAGGCAATTTAGAATGACAATAGCAAATCCAAAGTCATAGGAATGAACTTTTATGCTGATGATCTTTTATCTTTTGCATTGGCTCAAGATTGTCTCATTGTTCAATATGGCTACTGGGGCTCTAGCCAGTAATGTCTACATTACCAGCAAGAAGCAGGAAATGGAAAGCAAAACAAATGCATGCAATATACCAAATGCTATCTCTTCCCTAAGGAGATCTTCTGGAAATCTAATCCTATTTCTCACATCCCATTGGCCATCCAAAATAGAGTTTTGTTAACTAAGAAAAAGGAAATGGATATTAGTCAGATAGCTAGCAGTCTCTGTCAAATATGAAAATAATTATAGCCAGTATTATGGGTTGAAAATAAGCCCAAAGAGTATCTAATCAGACCCAAAATATCCTAAAATGGGCAATAGATGATCTTTGGCAATAAGGAAAACAGGCTCTCATGACATTGCATCTTGAAAGAACAAAAAGCCAGTGACGCCCTGGTTAACAAGAAATTAGAGAATTGGATCAACACAAATTCGGTGCAGATTGCAGACTCTCAGTTGCCAAACTCAAAAGGAAAGTGAAGATCGAAACACAGTTGTTCACAGTATCTAAACATATATGGCAGTTAAACCAGGACCACCAAGAGTGGCTCACACAGCAGGTTGAACAGTTTCATTAAAAGCATCTTACAAATTGTACAATAAATAGCAACATAGTATTGTTAGTAACAAATATATTAAGGAGTTTTTCTCTAAACTTCCAGGGAAAGATAATTTCACTAAAATGAGCATTTCACTAAAAATAAACTAAGATGCCATTAGTATCTCCATTTTACAGATGGAGAAACTAAGGCTCAGTGAAATTAATACACATGCAAATTCATATGGCTAAGAAGTTGCAGAGCCTAGATTCTTTGTAACCAGAATAGTATACTACTGCCTATGACACATATCACCATTACTTAAAAAATATTTTAGCTCTATGTTAAATTCTACCTTATAAAAGAGTAATATGCAAATTAACCATCACTTCACTCAAGTCACACCCACCAGCCATGCCCACCAGCCAATCAGAGCTAGTATGTAAATTAATCCCAACCAAGATAGCTGCAGCCTTAGAGAGCAGTTGAGAGAGGCTTGGGTTTCCCCAGCAACGGAAGCCAAGCTTTCCACACAGCCTGGTTGGCCTAGGCCTCCACTCAATGCTTGAAAGTTTCAATTATAGAAATTACATAAAACCAAATAGAAATGGCAGCAGCCACGGAGTGAGCAGGGGGCTTGGCTCCACTCCAGGCTACAAAGTTTCAATTGTAGAAGGTAAATAAATTCTAGATACCAGGGCCTCCACTTGAGTAGCGGGGTGGGGGGGGTGTCTGCAAAACACCATAGGCCCCTCTCCCAGGCCGCCCCACACCCCAAGGGAACACCCATCCTGATCCGGGACACCCTTCAGGACAAAGCAGCTGACTCACACCCATGCACCAGGCCTCTATCCTATCTAATAAAAGAGTAATATGCAGTTTGACCATCACTCCAACACACAATAGTGTGACCCCATGTGATCAAAGATCCTGCCCCCATGTAGACACAAGATGGCCACCACAAGATGGCCATCAGGGGAGGGCAGTTGGGAGGCACCAGGCCTGCAAGGGACGGCAGTTGAGAGGGACCAGGTCTGCAAGGAAGGGCAGTTAGAGGCAATCAACCCTGCAGGGGAGGGCAGTTAGAGGTGGCCAGGCCAGCAGAGGAGGGAAGTTGGGGGCAAACAGGCTGGCAAGGGAGCAGTTAGACATCAATCAGGCTGGCAATGGAATGGTTAGGGGGTGATCAGGCTTGTAGGCAGAAGCGGTTAGGGGCAGGCAGGCAGGCGAGCAGTTGGGAGCCAGCAGTCCTGGATTGTGAGAGGGATGTCCAACTGTCTGTTTAGACCTGATCCCCAAATTGGAGAGGGTGCAGGCTGGGCTGAAGGACACCCCCGCCCCAACCCTGTGCACGAATTTTGTGCACCGGGTCTCTAGTCTTGATATAAAAGGCATTTACTGCTCCATTCTAGAAACATATTATTTCCTTTTCAGGCCACTTTAGAAATTTAGTGTTGTTCAAGGCTAAAGAAAATATGAAAGGTATAGTGCGGTTAACTGGGAGAACTAAGCCTGCCAGTCATTGGATGTCTCCTAGCCAGCTGAGCCTACCACTAAGGGATCCATCTTGCTCTCCAGAGAGGACAAGCCCAGCTGCACCCCTCCTCCAGCATTTTGTAGGGCTGCTCCAAAGTGCTTTGTTTGTAAGGGCAGCCCTGGCCAGCTCTACCTATTAAAGATAAATGCTCATTATGGTGAGCATTCCTGTTGCAAACAATACCTTTTTGCAGTTGCTTGTTTGTTTTATTTAAAACCACTTTGACATCTCTCTGCTTCTATAAATAATCAGCCTTCATGATAAAGTATAACCTGCACATTCAAATGCACATTTGCTTCTATACATTTTCGTGCCCTGAATAGTCACAGCTACAAAGACATCACTTTTGGACATGAGCATATGGTTCTAAAAACTTCATATTTCAAATCCACAATTCAACTTAAGAATGGAACATAATGTTTTCATTAACACTGATGATACATAAAACTGTTTCTTTAAAAAAATGACAAAACCCGGACTTGAGCTATGAGGTTGGAGTTTTGAAGCTACTTAGGACTGAATGTTTATGTTGAAAAAAATTATGTTTGACAACAAGATAAAGCATGCATAAAATATTGACTCAATTCACAGTGCTTCTGTTCAGTCCTTAAAGGAAACTTGTAGGCAAGTTTCCTTGATTGCCTAGCAAGCAACTTTTAGTTCATTGCAACTGCTCTGTCACTGACATTTGCACTGACTACTTTGTTCACATTGCATGACTATGTCCTCCTTGCTGGTCACCAGATTCTCCAATTCCCTCTCAGAGCCCCTTGGCTGCATGTGTCAGAAGGAGACTGCAGAGAGATGTAGGAATCACACACAATCATATATTCCTCTGGAGGGACTTGGGACTCTACAAAACACCTGGGACTCAGTGAGCACACAAAGAATTGAAATGCAGTCATTAAAGATCTTTAATTTGAAAGTACTTCCAACAAAAATGCCAGGTACTCCCTGACTTACTCATCCCAAAAGGAAGCATTCAATTTATTCCTTAATGCTGAGCCTAGGAAGCTGCAGTCCAAATTTCTCCTACTGTGGACAAATTGTTCTTTTGCTTTATCAAATTTATTGGGATGACATTGGTTAAGAAAACTATATAGGTTAGAGGTGTACAATTCTATAACACATCATCTGCATGTTGTATTGTGTGTTCACCACCCCAAGCCAGGTCTCCTTCTGTCACCATTTATCCCCCTTTTACCCTTTCTACCGCCACACTCCCCTTCCCCTCTGGCAATCACCATACCGTTGTCTTTCTATGGAGTGGTTTTTCTTTTTCTTCATCCCTTCACATTTTCCACCCAGCTCCACACCAATCTTCTCCCTTTTGCCAGTTGTCAGTCTATTCTATGTACCCAGGACTCTGGTTCTATTTTGTTTGTTAATTTTGTTCATTAGATTCCACATATAAATGAAATCACGTGGTGTTTGTTTTCTTCTGTTGATTTATTCCACTTAGCATAATACTCTCCAGGCCCATCCATACTGCCACAAAAGATATGATTTCCTTCTTTTTACAGACAAATAATATTCCATTGTGTAAATGTAACATAGCTTTTTTATCTACTGATCTACTAATGGACACTTTGGCTGTTTCCAAATCTTGGCTACTGTAAATAAGACTGTAATGAACATAGGTGTGCATATATTCTTTTGAATTAGAGTTTAGGGTTTCTTTGTATTTATCCCCAGAAGTGGAATCACTAGGTTATGAGGCAATTTCATTTTTAACTTTTTGAGAAAATTCCATATTGTCTTCCACAGTGGCTGCATCAGTCTGCATTCCCACCAGCAGTGCACAGGGTTCCCTTTTCTCCACATCCTCACTGGCACTTATCTGTTCATTTATTGATAATAGCCATTCTGACAGGTGTGAGATGGTACCTCATTGTCATTTTGATTTGCATCTCTCAGATAATTAGTGACTTTGAGCATTTTTTCATATATTTTTGGCCATCTATATGTCCTCTTTGGAAAAATGTCTATTCAGGTTCTTTGTCTAGTTTTTAATCAGATTGTTTGGTGTGTGTGTGTGTGTGTGTGTGTGTGTGTGTGTGTGTGTGTGTGTTGAGTTTTATATGTTATTTATGAATTTTAGATATGACTCTTTTATCAAATGCACCACTGGCAAATATGTTGTCCTATTCAGTGAGCTGTCTTTTCATTTTGTTGATAATTTCCTTTGCTGTCCAAAATTTTTAGTTTGATGTAGTCCCATTTGTTTATTTTTTATTTTTTCCCCTTGCCCAAGGAGATATATTAGAAAAAAAGAGAGAGAAAAAAAAAACTTCTGAGCAAATCAGAGTGTTTCCATTGATAAGGAGTGAGCATTTAACTTTGAAGTCTTATCTGAATTTTGAAAGAAAAAGGAGTAAGATTTCAAAAAATTGATAGTACAATGCTGTATTTTCCTTGGAGATCTCTTGCTGTTTGGATGGGTAGCAGAGAGTTTGGTGTTGTTTCATTATGTTTTGCTATGCTCAGTTAGTAACACACTGTCCAATTTTCCTCAAGTAATGCCTCTCCCTATTGTCCTCCACCTGGCTGCATCACACACCTGGCAACAGACAGCCTTTGAATTAGTTTGTAGCTCTTCTTGCCTAGAGAATTGTAAGGCTGAAAGAGGCATTAGAGATGATCTAGTCTCATTTCCAAAACAACTTCCTCCAACTCTATGCAATGTTCCTTGTAATAGAAAAGAAACACAATTCAAAATGCTCTTCTCTCACTGCAGTCAGCATATTTCTGTTGTTCCAGGTCACGACAAGTTCACCAATTTGACAGCTCATGTGCTCTTAGCATGAGTGCTTTCCTGTTGTTGGCAGGATAACCTCTGTACTATGATAACCTCCACAAGAACAAATTTTTATTCCAAGTCCAATGGTAGTATAGCAACTCTACATGCATGCTATAGACAGAGATAGGACTTGTGAGTATGATTTATGGTTAAAGGCTTCTAAGCTGTGTGGAACACCTTAGCATAGATATGTAAGTGTATTACTCATTGGTAGAGCTCATCCTTTTGCCTGGTTTTATAATGAACTGAGGAGGGTCCTTTGGGCTTGCTGCAATTGTTGTTTTTGTACAAAAGTTCAAAATCCAGCAGGGTCACAGAGAGAATCAGCTCAACTGTGAGTAAAATCCACTGGAAAGCAGGAAATTGCATTTCTGTTGCAGGTGCAGGCTTGGATGGCCTTTTCCCTCATACATCTGCCTGGAATTTCTTATTGCTTCTAAGGAGAATAAAGGGAAGGCCGTTTGACATGAGATGTTTTTGCTCCTTTCTTTGCCTGAAAACCCCTTCAACTGCAAAGAAGTTGAGAGGAGCCATATGCTGCCTGTATGGTTCACTAGCCTGCTGTGCCACATACCCGAGTGCCGTCGTGCTGGGGGTGTCTCTGGAGCATATGGAAAATAAAGTTACAGAATTGCAAACCTCTAGCTCAGCGCATGCAATGGCAAGTTGGTAACCATTTCAAACATATTTTGAAGAGTTGGTTTTTCCTTAATCAGAGGGGAGTGGATTACAAAATTCCCTAATTGGCGCCCTGCAAAGTCCTCCTTTGTTTCAGCAGGAGATAAAACAGGGTCCATGTCAGGAAGGATCATCAAGTTCAGCCTGATTCTCTTGGTTGATGCAATGAATGGGACACCATAAATACACAGAGAAGAGGCTCGTTGACTGATGTAAAAATTGCCTCCATGGGGTTCAGCCCCAGGTCATTCCCTGTGTGTATCCATGTGTGCTGTGTGTGTGGTGGGGGAGGGAGGGTTGCGAGGGTGTCACATCCCAAACCTTGTGAGATAGCTAGCCTGAGACACTCTCAAATTCCTGAAGAGTTGAATCAAACTTTAGAGCAAACAGCCCGTTTAGTGACTGGTTTCCCTCTCTTCTCTGCAACTTCTGATTTGGACATCGCAGTTTGAGGGTGGGAAGAGGAGGGATAGGAGTTCTTGCTGTCACACTCAGTATATAGTCAATGTACATAATGTGGTCCCAGTGTGACTCAAATTGTTTGCCCTTTTGTAAAGTGAAAATGCTTAGCTTCTTAATAATTAAAAAAAGATACTTAAGCAATAAGTACTTATTCCATTTAGGTTTTAAAACAAAACTTTGTGGGGTCTTTTTCTTTTTCACATCTTGCAAATATGAAACAGCTGTGTGAAAATTGTTGCCCAGAGTGGCGAAATTTAAAGTTGATAGCTTTACAAAAATTAAAAGAGATTCTCAATCTATTAAGTATGTGCAAGCATGCGCAAACACACACACAGACACACACACTTCCTCTAATAAAAATAATGCACAGGGATTTTCCCCCCTTAAGTGTGTTGTTTACTTATCCTGTCACTAGCCCAAGAGAAAGCAACTTGGTATTAGCTTAAAGGGTCTATATTACTCCACAGTGATTCACATAGTTACTTTGTACTTAGAGTACCCTCAAGAACTTTCTTCTCTTCTTATGTTATTCAATTTTCTTTTAAATCATCAGTTATGTATTGTTTGCTTACACGGTACAAGAAAGCACATAATAAAATGTGAGAAAAGTTTTGGTACTGCTCATAAAGAACTTAAGACTTAGAGAGGAGACAAATATTTACTTACATTTTATTTGTTAATTTTACTAAAATACATAGGTGGAATTCCTTAAGAACAGGGCCACTCCTTTTACTACCCAATAAAATATTAATATCACATGAAACCTTGTTGATGACCCACAAGTACCTGGAAACTATTTGTTGCCACCCATTTTCCCTTAAGTCCTCACATCAGGTCAGTTGAGTACTTGGGATGTTGAAAATGAAAATGGTAACAATTTTTCTATGCTATTTCTCTGATTCCACCCTCAACTGATACCTGGTATGAGCCTGCTAACACTTAACTTAATCTAAAATAATGAATGCTCAATGAACATGTCAGTCTAACAGACTGCATTCTCCCTGAGAGAATAGACCATATTTGCCTTATTCATCATGATATTTCTGAGCCCATTGCAAAGCCTCTAACATAATAGATACTCAAGGAACATTTCTTGAATACTGAAAAAATAAATTGATTGTGTAAATCAGCTCTGATACAAGTATCTCTCCTTCTAGCATCATTTTAGATATCCACAGGCAAAACTCCCTTTCAATCAAATGAGTAGGTAGATATAATAAATATTCCATATTTATTAAATGTTATCATACTTTTTTAAGCAAAAGAGATGACTGAATGACCTATACAAATAGCTTTCAACATCATGATTCCATGATCCAGTGGAATATTGAAGCTTACAGCTTGCCACCAAGGATCCAGGTAGTTTTAAAGGTAGAAAATGGGAATGAAGCTGAATTATTATATAATGTTCACCCCAAAAGTAAGATTCATTGCCTAGGACCTAGCTGTCAAAATGGCATGACAAATTACACAATTATTGCAGCAGTTTACGTGAGCAGTTTATACAAGAGAGGTTGTCTTCAAAGGAAACCATAAAGGGTAATAGTGCAACTTGAAACCCAGAAGATTAGAATGCCGAGGAAAATGATATTTTATTGACCTGTAGAGTGTGTTTTAGGTTTGTATTCCTGACTGTGGAGCTCACCAATTACCAGTGTTATAAATGTAATGTGATTCCCCTGAAGGAGAGAAAGAAAGGGCTTAAGAAATACCTCCTCACGCCACAGATAATTAGGGAGGATGAAACATCATAGCAATCATGGTGGGAAAAATAGAAATGCCAGTGAACAGAATGTTATTTTCTTGACCATGTAAAAAGATATGGTTCATCTTTGAAAAACCTGGGGGGGAATATTTGAAAGAAGGTTTTCCAATCTTATTAAGAAGCTTTAAACTGAAACTATACAAAGAGGGAGAAAATGCTTTTAAAATAGTGCATGCCTGAATCTAATGCATGACACTGCATAGGACAAAGCAACAAGAGCACTTAGAAGAAGATCTCAAAAATTCTCTTGAAAAAATAACAGGAAAGCTATTTGAAAGTCATAGTTTTAGTCTTAGATGTCTTACACCAATGACAAAAATATGGGTAATAAATGAAAGCACCTTAAAATTCTCATAGAGAGAGCTTAAATCGAGTTGAATAAGTGTCACTGAACTTGCTAGGATGGTACTCAGTGAAAAATTGCATTTAAAGATAATACTCTGTTCCAAAATAGATTTAACAGGAGAGAAAGCATCAAATGTTGCAAAGATAGGGAGTGGGGGGGAAATCATGAATCTAGAGGCGAAGCATGCCAGGGAAAAACACCAAAATAATGTCATAGTGGGAATTCTGTACAACCTGTTTAGCAACATGGAGGACATGCATGATGTTTTATAATAGTTATAACACAACTGGAACAATGGCAAAAAAATCTCCATGCAGACTTCAAATTCAAAAAGTATGCTTAAGGTCTCAGTATTTTGAAAGAATAGCATTTGATCAACTAAAATGCTGAGCAATTTTAACTTATAGGTACTTGAAGAAGCAAGGGAAGAAAGGGAATTAGGATCGTCAAGAACATGAACTGTTTACATGTAAAGTATTTTGATTTCAGCAAAATATAACACAAAAATGCTCCCTGATAATTATATGGATAAGATGCTAAAATGTGGATATAGATCATACTATCCAAGTGGTTTCTGAGAGGACTGGACAAGACACTAAACAAAAGAGTGTTATATTGATTCAAGATGACATTTATTTCTGGGGGCAGAATAGTTACCTTTTAGTAGCTTAAAGTGATATATCATATGAATTTCAGAAACACTAAAATACAAAACAAATAAATAACTTTTATCCATAGAAAACACAACAATAACTGACATGGTGATAACTTCAGCTAAGCATGTCTCTCTTAAAAATAGACTGTAACCTACTAACTCAAAAAGCAGAAGTATAAAGTTTAAGCAATCAAAATTAGCAGCAAAGAACAAGTTAGAAGGGTTTCAGATATGCATAGAATTTTACGGATGGAGCATCTTTTGCAATTCTTATAGGTCAAACAACTTTAAAGCCAAGCAACTAGCCTAACTCCTCAAGGGACCTAGGATGTTCTCATCTTTTATGTGGTCATTTGCAAAATTATGAACTTCTTATTAGCAGAATAGAAAGATAATTTGCAACCACCTACACTAGCTATCAGTGGGATACTAACTGCAGAGCAAAAAAAGGAGGCGAGTTTTAAGAGAATTTATCAAAATAATTACGGGAGAATACTTTCATTAAAAAATAAATTGGTATAATTAGAATAGAATCATAATTCTTTTGCAAGTGCTTCTGCATATACTCCATCTTTGTTACCTTTAATGATTTGACATTCAGTTAAAATTAAGTGCTTCCTCCACAGTGTGGAAAAATTCTGATTTACTGTTCCATTCAATTCTTAGCTTAATGGGAAATGAAGCAGAATTAGTTACTTGTAGCAAGTGATCATCTCTCCTTTTTTTAAATTTCAATCTTTATTGTTGAGAGTATTGCAAATATCCCCTTTCATTCCCTCCATTGCCCTCTCCACCCAGTTCCTGCCTCACCCCAGGCCTTCACCACCCTATTGTCTGGGTCCATAGGTAATGCATCCTATTTAATAAAGAGGTAATATGCAAATTGACAATCACTCCAAAAAACAACATGGCCACTTCCATGTGGTCAAAGATGGCCACCCCCATGTGGAAAGAAGCTGGCCCCCACAAGATGGCCAGAAGGAGAGGGCACTTGTGGATAATAAGGCTAGCAGGGGAGGACAGTTAGGGGTGACTGGGCCCGCAGGAAAGGGCAGTTATGAGTGACCAGTCTGGCAGAGTAGGGCAGTTGGGGGTGACCAGTTCTACAGGGGAGAGCAGCAAATGGTAACTAGGCTGGCAGGGGAGGACAGTTAAGGGTAATCGGGCTGGCAGGCAGGAGAGCAGTTGGGAACCAGCAGTCTTGGATTATGCTTAAAAGGGCAGTTGGACATCCCTCGAGGGTTAGATTAGAGAGGGTGAAGGCTGAGTTGAGGAATACACACACACACACACACACACACACACACACACACACACCTGTGCACAAATTTTGTGCACCATGCCTCTAGTATCAATATTAATAAAAGCCAAGCAACTAGAACAACCAGAACAACCGGAACAACTGTTCGCTATGATGAGCACTGCAGCTGGCCAGTCAGCCTGATTGAGGGCAGGGCCAGCTGGCCAACCTCCCATGGCCCTTTCCCCTGGGCTGGGCCAGCTCTCAATCACCCCCCATCAGGATGGACCAGCTGGACCCCACCCATGCACGAATTTATGAACCTGGCCTCTAGTATGCATATAAGATCTTTGGTTAATCTCTTCCCACCTCACCCCATCTCCCCTCTGAGACTCATTAATCTGTTCCATGTTTCCATGCTTCTTATTCTATATTTAATTGTTAGTTATATGTATTTATTGCCATTTTATTGTTCACATATCTCCTCCTCCTCCTATTCCTTCTTCTTCTTCTTCTTCTTCTTCTTCTTCTTCTTCTTCTTCTTCTTCTTCTTCTTCTTCTTCTTCAGAATAACCTTCAAAATTTCATGTAATTCTGATTTGGTGTAATGAACTCTTTTAGCTTTTTTCTTGTCTGTGAAGTTCTTTATTTGACCTTCAATCCTAAATGATAGCTTTGCTGGGTAAAGTAATCTTGGTTATAGGTACTTGCTATTTATTATTTTGAGTATTTCTTGCCACTCCCTTCTGGCCTGAAAAATTGAGAAATCAGCTGACAGTTATATAGGAGCTCCCTTGTAGGAAACTAACTACTTTTCCCTTGTTGCTTTTAAGCTTCTCTCTTTGTCATTAATTGTTGGCATTTTAATTACGTTGTGTCTTGGTATGGGCCTCTTTTGGTTCTTCCTATTTAGGACTCTTTACACTTCCTGGATTTCTAAGTCTATTTCTTTTACAGGTAGGGGAAATTTTATGTCATTATTTCTTCAAATATGTTTTCAATATCTTGCTCTTTTTCTTCTACTTCTGGCATGCCCATGATGCAAATGTTGGTAGGCTTGAAGTTGTCTCAGAGGTTCCTTATACTATCTTCCTATTTTTGGCTTTTTTTTTCCTCTTCTGATTGGGTATTTTTTTGCTTCCTCATATTCCAAATCCCTGATTTGATTCTCAGAATCTTGTACTCTACTGTTGAATCCCTGTAAATTATTCTTTATTTCAGTTAGTATATGCTTAATTTCTGGCTGGCCCTTTTTAATAGCTTTGAAATTCTCACTAAGATTCTTATAACACTAAGTCCTTTGAAGCTCTCATTAAGATCCTTGCGCAACCTTATAACCATTGTTTTGAACCCAGTAGTTTGCTTGCTTCCATTTCCTTCATTTGTAAAATGTTTTTTTTTTTGTGTGTGTGTTTTGTTTTGTTTTTGTTCCTGCCATTTGGCCACTTCCCTGTGTTTGTTTCTCTGTATTAGGTTGAATTTCTATGTCTCCCAGACTTGGTACAGTGGCCTTTGTAGTAGGTGTCCTGTAGGGCCCAGAGACTCAACCTCTCTAGTCACCTGAGCTGGGCACTCTAGGTGCGTCCTGTGTAGGCTGTGTTCACAGTCTTATAGTTGAGCCTTGATTGCTGTTGGTGTCACTGGGCAGAAATTACCTCTAGGCCAATTGGCTGTGGGGACCTGCTGTGATTACAGTAGGTAAGAGCTGCTGTTCAGGAAATACCCTATGGAGCAAGTCTTGCTTCAGTGGGACTTTGGAGCTCACTGAGTCTTCCCCTTGAATGTGTCACTTGTGGATGTGTAAGAGTTTTAATCTGATATGGTCTGAAACTGTCTAGTGGGTGCACTGGCTCTATGTCCTCCCAGGAGGTACAAAGTCATCCACTGCCTGGGACTTACCCAGCAGGCACTACAGAGAGATCTGCAGATGGCTGATATTTGTATTGGACTTGGAAGTGACCAGGAAAGGTCCAGTTGTGAAGGCAGGCTGGTGCTAGTGCCGGGTCTTGTGCCTATTGCTGATAGGTTTGGGACATGCTGACACCAGCTGCTGCTTGTTTGAGAGATTTTAGGAAAGTCTGAAGCCTGAGCCCAGACAAACCATTCATATGGAAAAGTAGCTTCAAACAGCATGGGTGAGGCTGCAAATAGGATGGGGCAGGGTCTCAGGGAATAACCAGGGCAGAGCAAATAGTGTGGTCCATACTGAAAGAAACTCAGATATGGCTACCAGTTAGCTCTGTAATCAATAGAGGTCCCAGTACTTGAACAATGATCCCCATGATCACCACAGTCTTAGAGAAAGCTACCCCCGAGTTTCTGCCCCCATGCCAGACAATCCAGCTCCTTCCTGTGTGTCTCTTAATAACCTCAAACCTACCTCCTGATTCTGGAGCTCAGAGTAAATAGGACCATGTAAGTTTGTGTGTCATCCCTTTAAGAACTGCTGGGTCTCCAGTAGTATCCATATCACTCAGACAAAATCCCCACTGGTTTTTACAGCCTGAAGTTACAGGGACTTCTTTTCCTACATCTGGAACCCTGGGCTAGGGGTCTGGTGTGGGGCTGGGATGCCTTGCTTCTCATGGGAGGCCTCTGCAGCAGAGATATCTCTCCTCATTGAGAAAAACTCCACATGTGGGTGTTGAACCAGCTGTTTAGTGCCTCTGCCCCTCCTACTAGTCTTGATGTACTTTTGTTACTTCTCTAGTTGGAGGACTTCCATTCAGGAGGTTCTGAATGATTGTTGTTCTGTATTTTAGTTGTAATTCTGAAGTGGTTGTAGGAGGCAGTGAGTACCGGCATTTACTTAAATCATCATCTTAGTTCACCTCCAAGATTATCTCTCTTAACCTTGTTGAATTTTATCCACCTACTGAAACTAAATAACGAAGAAAAAAATAAGAAGACAAGTATACTTGTCGAAGTGTAGCCAAAGGTCTTTCCTATAGGACAAATAAATACTAAAAATTAAAGTGGAAGCAGATAGACCTTTCAGAGAAACCAAGATGGTGGCATAGGTGAGCAACTGGTCTGCCGCCTCACACGACAATTTAAAAATTAAAACTAATATAAAGGACATCTATCACCCAAAACCACGGGAAGGCTGGATGAAAGATAAAGGAGTGCAAGCGCTGAAAAGCTGAGGAGCCTAGGTATGGAGGCATGCAAATCAGGCTGGTGGCAGGCAACTGGATGTGCGGCTTTTTTTTCCAACCCAAAGGGAAACAAGCTCCCCATCACTTTGAAATTCAGTTTTTGGGGTCACGTGGGGGACCCAGACTCCTACGGGGAGAAGCTGATCTGTCGGCCATCAAGTCTGAAAGTGAGGGTGACTCTCTTGCAGAGGTGCATGCAGCAATCATTGTTTACTGTGCTGGATCGCAGGGAAATGGGGACTTGGAAACACAGAAGGGCAGGGATGGCTGTCAGCAGCCATCTCTGTTAGCCACGCCCCAACCTAGTGATACCCTGAGACCCCGTCCCACCATAATGCCCCGCCCTGATGCCCCACCCACACACTCTAAAGACCCGCCCAGGCACCAAACAGATGCATTTGCATATAAATAGCCTGTAGTATGGCAGCTTAAGGATATAAACTGCAGCTCCACCAACAAAACTGTTAAGTCCTAAGCAAACAAGAGAAAAGTGGTAGCTTCTGCAGGGTGGCCTCAGACAGTAGCTGAACTGCATCCCATTGAAGATTCAGAAGCCAGTGTTCCTAGTGGTCAATTTCAACCATTCACACCCATAATTGACATATTAGGGAGACGGACTCAGTGAGCACCAAAGCCCCGCTGAAACAAAGCATGTCTCCAGCGCAGCAGTTCTTCCTTTATAGACACAGTGGGTCCTCACAGACAGTTGGCCTGGAGATCAATTCCTCCCAGTGTACCAACAGCAATCAAGGCTTAATTACACCAAGACTTTGCACTCAGCCCACAAAGGGGTGTACCAAGAGCAACCACCTCAGGTGATTGGGGAAGCTGAACTACTGGCCCCTATAGGTCACCTACCACACAAAGCCACTCCATCAACACAGTGAGACAAAATGAGGAGACATAGAAACATGTCATGAATGGGAGATATGGAGAAAATTAAAGTACTGGAAGACACAGAGTTCAGAATCACATTTATAAATTACTCAAGAATCTTCTAAAAACCTTTGAGAAACTTGATGAGACCTCCAAGAAACTTTGTGAGACCTTCAAGGACCTTAATGACAGTACCCAAAAAACAAATGGAAAAGGACCAGTCAGAAATTAAGCATACAATGTCTGAAATAAAGAATATATAGAAACTCAACTATAGATCAATGTACCCCAAGAATCAAACCAAAGATCTGGAATATAAGGAAGAAAAAAATCATCCAACCAGAGAAGCAGAAAGAAAGAAGGATCCAAAAGTGTGAGGATAGTGTAAGGAGCCTCCAGGACGGCTTAAAGCGTACCAACATCTGGATTTTTGAGGTGCCAGAAGACAGCAAGCAGGATATTGAAGGCCTATTGAAAGAAATAATGACAGAAAACTTTCCCTACCTGGTAAAAGAAATTGACTTACAAGTTCAGGAAGCACACAGAACCCCAAATAAGAAAAATCCAAAGAGGACCACACCAAGACACATCATAATTAAAATTCCAAGGACAAAAGACAAAGAGAGAATCTTACAAGCAGCAAGAGAAAAACAGCTGATTACCTACAAAAGAATACCCATATGACTGTCAGCTGATTTCTCAACAGAAACTATGCAGGCCAGATGGGAATGGCAAGAAATATTCAAAATGATGAGCAACAAGAACCTACAATTAAGATTATTCTACCCAGCAAAGCTAGCATTCAGGATTGAAGGTCAGATAAAGAGCTTCACAGACAAGAAAAAGTTAAAGCAGTTCATCAACATCAAACCAGGATTATATGAAATGCTGAAGGGTATTATTTAAGAAGAGGAAAAAGAAGAAAAAGGTAAATGTGAAAATTATGAACAACAAAAAGACATCAAATACATACCTACCAAGAAGTGAATCTAAAAATCAAGTGAATAAAAAATCTGAAGAACAAAATGGACTGGTAAATATAATAGAATTAGGGAGATAGAAAGGAATTGGACTAACAATTCTCAGGAGGAAGGAGGTCTGAGGGGTGTGGGAAGAGATTGGACAAAAATCTTACACCTATGGATGAAGACAAGGGTGGGGGTAAGGGCATGGGGTGGAGTTGGGAATCAGGTGGAGGGGAGCTAAGGGGGAGGAGGGTGGAAAGAGGACACCTGTAATAATCTGAACAATAAAGATTTATTATTTAAAAAAATAAAATATTAAAAAATACAAATAAAAAATAAAGTGGAAACAAATAAGAACTGAAAGAGTTTTAAAAAGCTAATAGTATTTGTCAGTTATGATAAAACTCAGTATATAGTACTTTTTGTTTAAAACCCAAATATGTCTTGATCCTCAAATACTTTTTTATAAAGATCTTAAAAGGGGATATATAGAGATGCATTTTATAATTGTGTTTTGAAATTCTTCAAAATAACCTAAGACCTGACAAGATGCACATTATCATAAATGATGCACACATGTCTGTGTTAAAAGGAAAAGCAAGAAGCTATAAGGAGGTATAATACCCAACATATGTAAACACTGGAAGTAAGTATTTCTGAAAATTTTTCCCAAATAGAGAATTCAAATCTTCAGCTTTTAAAAATGTTTTTAATGAGAAATCCATACTGTTGGACCGAAACTTTATTTTTCCAGAATAATTCCATCTTGTACATCTCTCTCTTTTTTCTAGATCCTCTAAGTATATTTCCTTCATATGTGTTTTACACATAAAGTATCAAGCACAAGTACATTTCTACTATGGATTAAACTTCCCTGCTACTTAAGCCATTTAAAAATTTTAAAAATCAAATATTTAAAAATAATAAATCAATTCATGTGTCAAATATCATATAGCCCATCTGGCATAGCTCAGTGGTTGGTCACATTTTCAATTTCCAGTCAGGGCACATGCTCAGGATGCAGGCTTAATCCCCAATAGGGTAGGGAGTGTGTAGGAGGCTGCTGATCAATGATTCTCTCTTATCATTGATGTTTCTATCCCTCTCTCTCCCTCTCCCCCCTCTCCCTTCCTCTCTGAAATCAATTATATATATATATATATATATATATATATATATATATATATATTTCAGAAAAAGTCTTTAAATATCAAAATTAAGGAAAACAATAAAATAGATACCACTTATTCATATATAAAATGCTTTACAAGTAATAAATTATTTGCATTTTCTTTTTCCCATTTTCCAGATGGGGAAGTTGACATGCAACAGGAAAAGGTCACGTACTCTTACCTTATAAACCCCACTGGTGCACAATCCGGATCAAGGAGGGACCCAGAAGATTGGCCAGCCAGGGAGGGGACCATAGGAGGGTTCCAGGGCATGTCCAGCCTGTCTCCCTCAGTCCTGATCAGCTGGTCACTAGCAGCAAGCTAACCTACTGGTTGGAGTGTCTGCCCCCTCGTGGTTAGTACACATCATAGTGAGCATTTGAGTTGCCTTAGCATATCACTAGCATGTTACACTTTGATTGGTTGAACGGCTGACTGGACAACTGGACACTTGGCACATTAGGCTTTTATTTTATAGGATTTCTAATTGCACAGTGATTCCATCAAAAGGTACTGTTGCCCTTGTTTGTAGATTAGGAAAATGAAATTCTATGAAAAGCTGGATGGCTTGTCCAAGTTCAAATAACTAAGTGGGAAAACTAAGATTTCAGCCTTATATTGCCTCTGGTATACATTTTCTTATTTGATTCATAAAAAATACGTTATAATGTATGCATCATTTTCCCTAATTTTCAAATGACAAGACCAAAGCTAGGAGAGATTTAGTGATTATTCAAGGTAAAACAGATAGTAAATGACAGATTAGTAATTCAAACTCAGTTCCATCAGGACTCCAAAACCTATGATTTTAACCATTTTATGCCTTAGACCTTCTCATACATTTGAATATAATACTTTGCAATAAATTTTAAAAAATCAAAGTAGCATAGAGAAGGGTGTAGCCTTAGTATCTTAATGCTATGATACTAAACCATTTTCTGTTGTGAACTATGCAGTAGAAATTCTATAAATGTTTCTATTTTAAAATCAATTTGGAGAACTTCATAATTTTCTTCATTAAACCAGTAGCAAAAGGGATCTGTTAGGCCTTCCAGGTGAGGTGCTCTGTGGGGTTGGTTTCAAAAGGTAAACAAAGATGGTTCAGGCAAGCAAAGGAGAGGAGGACAGTGGGGCAGATGAGCATGTGGGAAAATGCAGAGCTAGAACACATTACAATGACTATCTGCCTGCAGTACCCTCCACCGAGCACTCTCTGGACTGATGTTCATTTTTTACATTCTTCCATCTGTCACCTTACCTGCTTTATGTTTCTTCAGAACACGTATTACTATAACATTAGTGATTATTACTTATTGAATACTTATATGCCAGGCTCTGTCCACAAAACTTTACACGGAATGACTCGGAATGTATTAAATAATCCTCACAAAACTCTTTGAGGTAGGATCTACTAATATGCCCATTTTACATATAATAAACCTGAGGCACACAGAGAGTAGCTAAATTGTACAAGGTTACAGAGCCAGTGGAACAGGATTTGAAGCCAGGCAGTCTAGCTGCAGATAGTTTTTTAAAACCACCATACTGCCTCTCTACCTGGCATTATAATATGCAATTATCTGTTCTGTTTATTATATATCCTCTCACTGGAACTTAAGTTCCATAAGGGCAGGGACTATGTCTTTTTTGTTCTATGCTGCATTTCCAGGACCTAAAATAATACACACAGCATATGATATGCTCAGCAAATAATTGTTCAATGAATGAATTATTTTAGGACATATCTTTAGAGTATCTGTATCTACTATATACTAACTAGGCTGTTCTAGGTACTAAAATTACAGAGAAAGTCTAAACCTTCTTCCACAAGATAGTTTTTAAATTAATAAAGGCAGGTTTTGTATACCTTTTAAATTTCTTCTCTTCTAAAATTAATGGCTCTATTTTGTTCCATCGTTACTCATGTGGCATGATATCACCCAGGCCTTCCCCGCTGGACAGGAGCAGAGCATCATTAAAATTAAGGAGCACATAAACTTAGCAAAGTGCTCTAACTCCCCTCTTCCTGTACTCTGTGATTATTTTAATGCAATCCAAGATTTAATACAGCCCAAGCTTTTCTAACAGTTGTATCAGATTGTCAGGCTTTGTAAAGTTGGCAGTGAAATAAAGGGCCTAAAGATTTTAAAAATAATAATGCTATGATACTAAGCCATTTTCTGTTGTGAACTATACAATAGAAATTCTACAGATGTTTCTATTTTTAAATCAATTTGGAGAACTTCATAATTACCTTCATTAAATTTCATCTCATTACATCAGGGCTATTCTTCCAACCTATAAATAAGTTTGAATCTTGAGATTTTTATCCATCTTACCTATTATCCATCTCAGAATTGAGTTGTCAGCAAATTTTGCAAGAAAGGCTATTATGTCTTCACTCAGATAATGGCTCAATGCATTGAAAGGGACAGAAAAAAATACAGATTTCTGTGGCAAGGCACTAGAGACCTTTCTTCTGGTAAACAATGATTCACCAACCAATACTTTGGGTCCTTTTGTTCATCAAGTTAAGAATATCAACCTACTTTTATGTTATGATCCATATCTCTATTTTAGCATTTAATCCACAAAATAATCACAGGTCATTTTCCTCTATATTTTGCTGAAATGAAAATACTTTACATGCAGTGCCTACTGTGGAATCCTAATTTCAGAGAAACCTTTCCCTCCATTGCTTCTTCAAGTACTAGGAGATAAAACTGCTCACTAAGGCAAGAATTCATCTCATGCTGTGCTTTCAGAACACTGAGATATTAACTATATTTCTTGAAATTGGTCTACATTAAAATTCTTTTGGCATTGTGCTAGTTGTGAGATAACTATTAGAAAATACCAACCATGTCCTCCATTTACTCAAACATATTGTAAGAGTTCTTTATGCTTTTTGGGGAAATTTTTTCCAGCATGCTTCTGCCTCTAGACTCACAATGTTCTCACCTACTCTGTATCTTTGCAACATCTGATGCTCTCTCTCTTGTTAAATCACTGTTTGAACAAATTATTATCTTTAATTGTAGTTTTTCATTGAGTACCATCCTATCAAGTTTTAGTGATACCTATATGATTATTTAACTTGAGTTAAGATTTTGAACTGATTTCTGAAAAGTATTGTTAGCATGTTTTAAAGTGAAATTTTTCAATATAAAAAAATAACATGAATGTGTCTCATTCATTTCCTTTATATACACTCAAATCCCAGGACTCTTTTTCTGGCTTCCTCTACCTTTTTGCTTTTATGATACTACCGCAAACTCCACCTAAGACATATACATTTCCAAAGAGACAAATAGTTCATCTTAGCATAGATGATAAGTATCTTGCTTCCAGAAGGAAGACCATTGATCTTACTAAAAATTTACTGCTCTGCCCTGGCTGGTGTGGCTCAGCTGCTTGGAGCATTGTTTTCCCATACACTGGAAGGTCACAGGTTTGATTCCTAGTCAGGGCTCATACCCAAGTCAGGGTGTGTATGGGAGGAAACTGATCGAAGTATATCTTTCTCTGTGATTTCTCTCTAGTTCTATCTCTCTCTGTGTCTCTCATTGTTCCTCCCTAAAAATAAAAAAATAAAATTAATTACTATATTCATAACAGCACAATTTACAATAGCTAAGATCTAGAAACAGCCCAAGTAGCCATCAGTAGATGAGTGGATAAAAAAGCTGTGGTACATTTACATCATGGAATACTAGGCAGCAGTAAAAAAGAAGGATCTCTTACACTTGGAGACAACATGGAGGGACCTGGAGAGTATTAAGCTAAGTAAAATAAGTCAGTCAGAAAAAGACAAGTATCATATGATCTCAAACATTTGTTCAATCTAATGAACAAAATAAACTGATGAAGAAAATAGATCCAGAGACATAGAAGCATGGAACAAACTGTAAAATCTCAGTGGAAAGGTGGGAGTGGAGGGGGGTGGGAAGTGATCAACCAAAGAACTTGTATGCATATATGCATAACCTAAGGACACAGACAATAGGGTGATGAAGTCCTGGGCTGGGGAAGTGAGGGTGGGCTAGAAAGGGTCAATGGGGGAAAAAGAGGGCACATGTAATACTTTCAACAATAAATATTAAAAAATAAAACAAAAAATAAATTTAAAAAATTTTAAAAATCACTGTCCTGGTCAGTATTCCCATGCTGCTCATGAAATAAACTAGAGTTCAGAGGAGAAAATATATAAGTTATATTGTTTTTATATTGATTATAATATACTCATATATTAGTTAATATGGATTGTATTCAAAGTAAAAAAAATATTGGTATAAACTTAAAGTGAAAGAAATTTCAAAATTGTTATGTACTTTTATCTGGAAAATTGATGTCTGAGGATAAAAATTAGCATAAACCTCATTAATGTATAGTATTCTTGTTCAAACCAGTAGATATTACACTGCAGTTAATTGTATTACCAATTAAGACAAAGGAAATACATTTTAGCTTCAATAAAAGCTTTGAAATAATCATTTCAAAAATGGAAAATGAAATGAATAATTTTGTTTAAAAACCATTTGTCCTTTGAACTTCAGTCTATTCAACTTCTGAATTGCTTATTAAAACAGGGTTCTGATCAGCACATTTTAAACTTTAAATAATTATACCACCCAGTGTGCATTTATGTAAAACATCAGTAACTGACAATATTATTTCATAAAACATTTATATTATACAATTGCTCTTGCAGTTCAAAAAGTAAGTAAGTAAGTAAGTAAATAAATAAATAAATAAATAAATAAAAGCAAAACTTTGTTAATAAGGTGACTAATTGAATTGAATTACAGGGAACTTCTTCAAAAAGGCCAGACCTTCTGAGATTATTTTAAGCCTTAGAACTAATGACAGTAATGTCTTAAACTTGCTTAAGGAAATCGATATATTCTTTGATTGTATCTCTTTGCCAGTTGGTCAAGCCCATATCTGATAATGACAAAGTGAGATCCTTCCCTGAGTACTCTCAGCTCAAAAATCCTACCTGAAAACCTGTTACTAAATTACTAAATTAAGCTTTAAAGAGGCTATACAACCTTCCCATAATGAGTTAACCCTTCCAAGTCAGATCTTATTATTTGAAATATTTAAACTGTTGAGTTCTATTGCCAAACTCTTCATTAATGAGTACTAACCCTCATTTCACATAGACAAACAGAATGGCTTTACACACACACACACACACACACACACACACACACACACCATCTCATAAGATAATTGGCTTACATGAAACATGGTAAATGAAAAAGTATGTACATAATAAATGTTAACATAATTACTTGGGAAATACAGTTTCCAGATAGTTTTAAAGTTTGTACAAAGTAAGTATTTAGGCAATGAAATTAAGGCAAACTCAATGTTATTTATTGGAAGAGATATTAAACATAATATGAGTATATTTCCTGCCTCAGTTCATAACTTAGATCTCTACCCAAATGCCCAAGCTGGAAAACCATTTATTTTAAAATTTTCATTCAATATATATTATTGAGTGCCAGTTATATACAAGTGCAAGGGTCAGAAACAATACCTGTTTTCACAGATCTAAAAGAGAAGTATGACAGATAGACAATTAAATAAGTAACTGCCATAAAGAGTAGAGAGTGCTATTATTGGATACTAGAGGCCTGATGCATGAAATTCCTGCATGAGTAGGGTCCCTAGGCCTGGCTGGTGATCAGGGTTGATCTGGGGGGCAACCAGTGAGGTGATTGGGGCTCCTGCTTGCACCAGCCTTGACCTAGTACCACCCACTCACCGCCCCCCCCACTCCGCTGCCACTGCTGGTCACCATCTGTGGGGCGACCAGTGGGGAAATCAGGACCCCTGCTCACTGTTCCCACCTCCCACTGCTGGTCGCCATCTGTGGGGTGACTGGCAGGGCAATGAGGGCCCCTGCTTGCACCTGCCTTGGCCTGGTGCCACCTGCTTACCTGTCGCATTCCCACTCTCATCTGAGCCCTTCAGGGCTAGAAGCACCTCCAGTGCTACCCACTGCCAGCACCCCATCACCCACATCCACCATGTTCCACGCCGCCCCCTGGTGGTCAGCACACATCTAACTCCCAGTAGGTCAAACTCCCTACCATGGGGACAATTTGCATGTTAACCTTTTATTATATAGGATTAGGGGAGGGGTTATCTAAGGGTGTTCTTTGAAGAAATGACATTGACTGAGATCTAAAGCTTGAGTAGGAGTTCCATATGGTGAGTGTACTAGGTAGAAAGAAAACAAGGCCCTGCCCTTCATATGAAATGGTCTAAGTCTTCACCATTTCTTACTTGAATTATGCAATAATTTTCTAGCTGATCTCTTACTCCAGTCTTCCTTCAGACCAACATCTATGTAGCACCCCAAGTAATTTTTTTAGATATAAAAATCCTTCAATGACATTGTATTGCCTATTCTAGAAAATGACTTACAGACTTCTTAGCAAGGAATTCATGCTTCACAATTTAACTCCAAGTTCTCTTACCAGCTTCATTTTCCCCCAAATGTCCATGCCATATCCATGAATCCTGTGATTCTGTTATAGTACAGAGAAACAAAGACTTCACACAAAGGATATATGCACCCCTGTGTTCATAGCAGCACAATTTACAATAGCTAGGATTTGGAAATAGCCTAGGTGCCCGTCAGCAGATGAATGGATCAGAAAACTATGGTACATCTATACCATGGAATACTATGCGGCCATAAAAAGGAAGGAATTCTCATCATTTGCAATAACCTGGTTGGAATTGGAGAGCATCATGCTGAGTGAAATAAGCCAGTCAATGAAAGAGAAACACCACATGACTTCACTCATTTATGGATATTAAAGAACATTATAAACTAATGAATAGAAAGATAGATATAGAGACAGTAAAACAACAAGCAGAATGTCAAATGACAGTGGGGGAGGGGGGGAGGGAGATCTGGGGGAGATAAGAGATCAACCGAAGGACTGGTATGCATGCATATAAGTACAACCAATGGACACAAAACTCTGGGGAGGGAGGGCATGTATGGGGGGGCAATGATAAGCTGTGTACACATATAATACCTTATTACAGAATTTATTATAGAGGAATTATAGAATATTACAGAATTTATAATAGAGGAATTTATAATAGAGGAATTTCCTGAGGTGGGCTAAATCTAATCACATGAACCCTTAAAAGCAGAACACTTTCTCTGGTCAAAGTAAAAAGAAGGAAAAGTCTCTGGTTTGAAGATGGAGGGAGCAAGTTGGTGAGTTGAGCTGAGATTCCCAGTTTATAGCCATTAAAGAAATAGGAACCTCAGCCTACAAACCATAGGAACTGCATCCAGCCAACAATCTGAATGAACTTAAAAGCAGATGCTTCTCAGATCCTTCAGATACAATCTCAGGCCAAGCAACACATTGTACTTGATCTATGAGACACAAGCCAGAAACAATTTGGTACTTATCTCTTTTAGTCTGTGAACTTCAGCCAGCACGTGCATGGATATTAAAGTTTCACTAAAAATTGAATGTCAGTTGGTTGAATTAGTGACTCGACTTGGCTACATTGAAAACCCGAATAATTAGTATTAAGAGTCAACCTAAGTGTCCATCAATGGGTGAATAAAGAAGATGTGGTATATATACACAATACCAACATGGTTGGACTTGAGGACATTACGCTAAGTGAGGTAAGTCAGACAATGATAAATACTGTATGGTATCATTTACCGTATTTGCCGGCATATAAGACGTTTTTTGGCCCTGAAAAATATGCCTCCAAGTGAGGGGGTAGTCTTATACGGCGAGTATATAACAAACTCTGTATTTTGAGTGGAAATGTTAGGGGGTCGTCTTATACCCAGTCGTCTTATACGCCGGCAAATATGGTATTTTTCAGGGCCAAAACATCGTCTTATATGCCGGCAAATACGGTATATGTGAAAACAACAACAAAAAATAAAAAACTGAACTCAAAACAACAAAGAATGGAATTGTGGTTGCCAGGAACTGGGGAGTGGAGTAGTGTAAGAGATGTTGTTTAAGAGTACATACTTGAATCTAGTAGATAAATGTGTCCTAGAAATCTAATACACAGTACAAGGATTACAGACAATAAAGCTTTATTACAAACATCAGCTTGCTAAGAGACTAGATTTTAATTGTTCCTACCGCTTAGAAGAAATAATTTTGTGATTCAATAGAGAAGTTAGCTAATGCTACAATAGCAATCATATTTTAATCTAAATGTATCAAATTAATATGTTATACACCTTAAATATTTGAATAAATTCATCAACAAGAACTTCTGATCTGGAAATTTTATTTGCAGAGGAGCATTTTGTTACACATTTAACTTTTTTTGTAAAAGTAGTCTCATTAAAATTTGCTTTATCTTTTCATATCAATTTTGGCAAGTTTTGTTATTCATGAAATCAGTCCATATTATTCAATTTGTTAGTTTTGTTACAAAGTTATTCATAATACTCCTTAAATATCCTTTTAATGTGTGAAAGATCTGTAATAATACCCCTGCCTTCATCCTTGATACTTTTAATTTGTATTTTCACTTTTATTTATTCATTGATTTACAACAGTTTATGCTATCAAAGCTTTCAAAGAACTAACTTTTTCTCTGTTAATTTTGCTAATGTTTGTGTTTTCTATTTCATTGATTTTTGCTCATATGTTTATTATTTTATTTCTTCTACTTTGGGTTTCAATTCTTCTTTTTTTAGCTTCATAAGATTAAAAAAAATAAGATCAAGGACTCTGAGCTCTGCTTCTTTTACATAAAGAAGACTTGCTTTTTAAAATATATTCAGACTTAAATTCAGACTTAATTTTTTTTATTCTAAGCACTGCTTTGGCTGCTTCCCACATATTTTTTTAAATATATTTTATTGGTTTTTTACAGAGAGGAAGGGAGAGGGATAGAGAGCTAGAAACATCGGTGAGAGAGAAACATCCACCAGCTGCCTCTTGCACACCCCCTACTGGGGATGTGCTCACAACCAATGTACATGCCCTTGACCAGAATTGAGCCTGGGACCTTTCAGTCTGCAGATCAACGCTCTATCCACTGAGCCAAACCGGTTTCGGCTGCTTCCCACACATTTTGCTATGTTGTGGTGTCATTATCATTCAGGTATATTTATTTTATTTTTCCTTTTTACATGTATCTGTCATCTTTTATTGGACATTAATTTTCAATTGGGGTATGAAAAGATTTATATTATCATGTTCTTCAAGAAAAGGTGCTAGACAAAAAGCTAATGGTCAGGAATGCAGAGTTGCATTCAACACTAGGCCCTCATTGGTGGTATTTGCATAGCCGCTCATGTTTGAATTTCCAGGAAAAGCAGTAGTTATAAAGAATGTAAGTTATCAACACCACAGAAGCAGTGATGCTCTCTTTTTCAATTGACATGCTTGTCGTAATAATAACAATAATTTCATTGAAATGTTTCAATAATACTTTTAGGGACGAACTCCCTCATAAATATCTAACTTGATAGCATCCCTGTTTTGCTATCCATGAGTTTCTTCTCCTTCACTGGTATCACCAAAATCCTCTTGATGTCCTGGGTGTCCATTGTCCAGGTGGGTTTATTTTATGTTTCCTCTTGTAATTTCTTCTTTTATTCAGGGGTAATTTATAAGTAGGTTATTTAATTTTGAACCATTTGAAGATATTTCTAGATACTGTTTTGTTACTAATATATGATGTAGTTCTATTGTGCTTATGGGAAATGGTCTGTAATATTTAAAACTTTTGAAATTTATTGAGACTTACTTTAAGGCTGTGAGAACAAACAAGTCATCTTTTCTATCAAAGAACAGTTTAGACCATCACCATGTTGGCCACATGGCTTGCAGCTCCCCTGGTAAGTATAATATCTTGAAACAGCAAAGGCCAATCCCTCCCTTTGAAGTAGCCAATCATGAAAGACTATGTGCCTGAGCTCTAATCAAGAGCAAAGGACAGGTCACATGCATAAGGGATTATAAACCCAACCAGCTCGCCTGCTTGGTGTGTGGCCTGCTTCCACACCATGTGTGTACACCCTTCTACGTAGAAGTAAATATGTTTGCCTTGCTACTTGGCTCTCAAGTATTTTTTGTGTTCTCCCAGGACCCCTGATATGGGGGGCTTGCCTTTTTTTTCTAACAAAGCCTAGCATACATTCTTTCTTGCTTAAGGTTCCTAGTGTACAAGAAAATAATGGATTTTCTTCAGTTTTTGGGTGGTGTTATAAAATATTAACAGGGTCAAATTAGTTTATAGTATTTTCAGATTATTCATTTTTTATTTAGTTGTTCTCTCATTGAGAGAAGGATGTTACAATATTCAACCAAGATAAATGTCCCTATTTGCCAATAATTTCTCTTTTCTTGAATTCTATTTTGTCTGAAACTATTATAATCACTTCAGCTTTCTTTGCCATTTGCATTGTATATATTTTATATTCTTTATTTTTGATATAAATATCTTTATATTTAAGTATGGCTCTTGAAGGCAACATGTAATTGTCTTGCTTTCTCATCTAGTCACAATTGTTAGAATGATCCAAATGCAGACAATAAAGGAGGAACACAGAAACAAAAAAGACATATAACAACTAGAAAGATGGTCAAGTTAAACCTAATGCATCAATGTTACATGGAATATAAATAGAGTATATAATGCTTTCTAATTAAAAGCTTTCCTTTGGGTTAATTCAGTAACTTTTTATTATTGCATTTCAATTATTTTATTAGATTCTTAATTATGTTTCTCTCATTTTTAGTAGTTTTTCTAAGGATTAAACTATGTACCCTAATCTTATCACATATTTACAGTAAATATTATACCCAGTCATATAAAAAATATATATCTTAAAAGTTAAAATTTCATATGCTCATCATCCTTTTTACTATTGTTAATGTGTTTTATATCTACATAAGTTATAAATTTAACAATGCAATGTCTTTTTTGCTTTAAACAGATACATTTTAGAAATATTAAGAGGTGAGAGGAAAATTATATGTTCTAAATTTACCCTGATGCTTTTCATTTTTTTCTATAGACCTGTGTTCCTATCTGGTATAATTTCTTCAGACATAAAAACTTTACTAAGTACTCTTGTAACTTAAATATTCTCTCATATTAAAATGGCATTTTTTCACCCTCATTTGGAAGAATATTTTCATAGATATTGAATTCTGGGTTCACAATTTCTTTTCAACACTTTAAATGTGTAATTTCTTTTGTGTTGTTGTTTCCATTGATTTTGGTAAGAAATTGGCCAAACATATCACTTTCTCTATATGTAATATTTTTTATTTCTCTGCTGCTTTCAGTATCATCAATATTAAATCCTTATCTTTGGTTTTTCATAATTTGACTATGATGTGCCTAGGTAGGGCTTCTTTGAATTTATCTTACTTTGGGTTTGCTAAGCTTCCTGAATCTGTGAGTGATAAGTGTGTGTGTGTGTGTGTGTGTGTGTGTGTGTGTGTGTGTGTGTGTTTTAAGCTAAATTTGTGTTAACGTAAAAAATATTCACACTTGTAAAGAATTTTTGTGAGTTTGAGCCAAATTGTTGACAATTTCCGGTAAACAGCATTTCAAAGGATTGGAATAATGCTCCAGAGAATGTCAGTTTCTTCATCTATTTTTATACATTGCAATCAAAAGAGGTGATATAGGTACATTTCATGAAATCCCTTGGTGATAAATTGGATAAAGCAAGGTGGGGAAACCTCTGGGATTGGATAAGAAGTAAAATGATAGACGGATATTTAGGTGGGTGCAGGATAGCCAACAGTCAACAATTAGCATGGTAACAGTGAAGAAATTTGTGGTATGTGTCCTGGCACCCCGACACATTACGTTGTGCCCCAAAGGGGTCTAGAAAAAGGAAAGTTACAAGTTACGCAGACATTTCAAGGATATGTTATAATAGTTGCAAAAAGATAATAGGCTCAGTTAAGGTAAAAATTGACCTCATCAGGGTAAATAAAGATTTAGGAGGTGACTACCCACCATGACTGTTTTTAGTTAAAGTTTAATTTCAGATCATCCTCTGTGGTTACTTTAGGTCTCTGAGTCTGCAAAATTGTCATGCAGGCCTTCCCTGAGCTTGTCAGGTTAGCATATGGCCTTTTTTTTTTTCGGTCCACATTTGGAATTTAAATTATTATTTAAACATTTTTATGCCCAATTCTCTCCTTCTGGGACTCCAATTTCATGTATCTTAGATATTTAATAATGTTTTGGAAGTTATTGATATTCTCTTTACTTTTTTATCAATCTTTCTTTCTCTTCTTTTATATGGATAATTTTGATTGACTAACGTCAAGTGTACTGACCATTTCTTTTATTATTTCCAACCTGCCCTTAAGTGAATTTTTAATTTCTGATATTTTACTTCTAAATTATAGAATACCTAGTTAGTTTTTAAAATAGATGTTATTCAATGAGTTTCCCCAATTTTTTACTCAATTTGGCAACCTTTTCTTCTAAGACCTTGAGCATATTTATAATGAATGCTTTACATTTTTTTCTGTTACTTGCATAATCTGAGTCATCAGAAGTCCTTTTACACTAAATGGACATTTTATATAATTTATTATAGAGTCCCTGAATTCTGTTACATTCCTCTGAAGACTATTCATTGTGACTTACTTGATGATCAAATTACACTTGTAAAGGTTTGTTTTTATGTTAGTATGGTTCTCTATCTGTGTGTGTGTGTGTGTGTGTGTGTGTGTGTGTGTGTGTGTGTGTGTGTTTCCTTTGTCTTAAGGTAAACGTCTTAATATTGTGACATAATTTTAGCCTGTATGACATGATCTTTCTGGGGTTTCAATAGTAAATTGAAGGTATTTTCAGTCTTCTAGCTCTTTTTTCTCCTGGGTTCTTTAAAATGTCCCCATATATGCATCACACAAAGATTTGGGGGAAGTTTAGACAAAAATTTAGGAACTCTCAATCGGCAGCTTCTTTGTCGGAATCTCCACCCTTAATTTCCAGATGAATTGGCATCAGTGCACTCGATTATTTGAGTCCCCAAACCAAGGTTTCTGCTTGATTTCTAGCTTCCCAACATTTCATGTTATTGGCAGTATTTTCAGGGTAAAAGTTGCAAAGACATGGATCTCATAATTATTGTTTCACTGTTGATTAGTCCATTACAAATTTCTTCACTACTACTAAAACCAGAAAGTCATCAAACTGATATTTAAAGGAACACCACTGGTAGCTTTGTCTTTGCCACTCATTCTTTGTCCAAATACTTAAAGTCTTAGATTAAAATGGACTGTAATGTCATCTGCTTCTCAGTAACTCAAGTAAAGTTCTCATTGTAACTTTAAATCCAACTCCATCAGTCAAACTTAATATCCAAAGGCTCTTTTTAATTATTTCTACCTGACCTTTTCTGAATTTTCTATGCCTGAGCCTGTTGTAGCACTAGTATCATACCTACTCACATCTAGGATCTGATTGATGAGCTATCTGCAAAGTAAGCCAAAAATACTAAAAAAAAATGTGACCTTAATGAGCAATTTGAGTACAACTTACAATGCAGCAGAATACTTTGCCAATTAGTCAGGGGAACCAGAAGGCAGTGCAGCTTATGCTTTTGGAATTTTATTGTTTAGCAAGGAAGAAAAAATGTTGTCTAGTTTTTATTAAGGGAAGTATGACTTCTTACTTCTCTGAACACATTTATTTTAATACTGCTCTCATGGCCTTCAAAGCCAGAACAATTGCCTCTGGCTTTATTTGACTGTTGTCATCGAATTTACCCCCATGTTACACTCCTGTCACTCTTTATATCTGTCACTGCTTTGACATTTTCAAATGAAAAGAAATTTGAAGGGCATGTATACCCTGATACTAGCATATAAACTTTCTTCAAAAATGTAGCATGTAATAATAGTAATAGTACCAGTATCGTAACTTTCTCCTAAGCTTAGTAACACACTTAGAGGGGATTGATTACCACTCTGTCAAGGAGAACTAAATGCCTAGAAAAATCAGATGTGGATGTTGGGACAGAATAGCAAGAAGCAAATCTAAAATCTAACATTATATGAAAGGGTGTTTTATTTTCTTTCAATAATACCCTCAAATTAGGGGTATTTAATGTTTCTCTTGAGAAGACATTTAAGAAAAATAAATCAATGTTTTTGAAATAAAAAATAGGCAAGGACCCTATGTGTCTGATTCTATTATATACTCATTTATGTATCTTTCTCTCCCATTCAATTGTAAACTCTTTGGCAATATAGTTTAATCATTTTTGTATTCCCATATTCTCTTGGCACAGAACTTTGCATGTAATTGGTTCTTAATGAGTACATTGCAATTAAAATTTAGACCATTTAATTTTAATGAATTCCAGACCTAAATTTCATACTATTTTTATTTGAAAAAAGCATAACCCAGTCTTCTGAAGAATAAAAAATCCCTTTCCCTGTTCCCCAACCGTTCAATCTTAATAGCTGAGAAGTTTCTCTACGGTATCTGATTTGGAGTAATCAGTGAAATTCCTTCAGATATATTGGACTTTCCAACTATCTGTGCCCTGTATTCTCAATTTGGAAACAAACAAAAATAATGTATTGTTTTATGTCATAATATATGAATTCCACATGTAGAATAAATGCTCATATACAAATTATACCTTATCACTTTGGTCAAGGAAGAATTTTTAAATCATTAAAAGCCATAACTAATGGTATAAAGGAAGATTGGTGTCTGAAATGATTAGAAATCACACTAATGTACTGCATAGACACAAGATAATCCAGATTTAACTAACAAATTATAATGTGCTTCTCTAAACAGTGTACTAAAGAGGTTGTTTTTAAGTGGTTTAATAACTAGCATTACTTATTTCACAGATGTTTAAAACCCTAGTATCAACTTATATGAAGAAATAAGTTCATAGATTTAATAAATCCTTTTATCGGTTTTCTTTATAGAAAAAAAGGTCCTCTTTTGTCTATAAATATGTCAGAGCCATAAAATGACAAGAGGTAAATTGTTCTAAGTCTCAAATGTTATATATTTCATACATATGAAGTTTAATAGTAGAGATATATTTGCCTTTTAATACATTTGTTTATGAACATGTGTACATTACAAGCTCTACTGTTTATATGTATTTAAAATGGCTGGAATGCAAAAGACCAATGACTTGGAAGTTCATCTTTCCACTTCTATGAAAACACCATTGGTTTGTGGCTACAGCTGATGTTTGTAGAGCCTATAAGTGTACAGGTTCCTTGGCGTTTTTAGAATACTCAAAAAATGTTACCCCATCTTTGCTTTTTCCAGTGTTGGCTGATCTATCTGCTGTTAATATTTACCTGCAGTCCACAGGCAAGCTTTATATTTAAGACATTTTCCCTAGGTTCCTTGTAGTATATCTTAAATCCTTATTCATTGTATCCCATCTTCATGTGGCATGTATTTCATCTGTTACTGTGTGTGTGTGTGTGTGTGTGTGTGTGTGTGTGTGTGTGTGTGTATCAATATTGTTTCAGGATACAAACCAAGAAGATATTTGAGGGGTATAAAATATCCCCCTGACTGAATTAACTGAAATTCAAGACATTAAACACCCCTACTAAAATACAGATGCTTCCTTGGGGGGGGGGGGAGAGACACATAGAACTCTTTCAAAGCATTAACTCCTCAGCTTGATTTTTATTTTATCAGAATAACCATAGAATTGAACATGACTGGGAAGCAAGATTTACAGAACGAGTAAGTATTGATGGAAATTACCAAAGGGCAAAATGATCCAGGGCATTGGGCTGCCTGGCAAAATTGGTTCCCATGATATTTAATATGTCAGGCTCTGGGCATTCAGAAGACAACAAAAAGCCCTGGGTGTTTGGGACAAAGTACTGAAGAAAGGTAGCTCCTATTTCAGTTTTATATTGAGCTGACCCTCCCATCAGCCACCTCAGTTGTCCTGATGGGAGTCAGTTCAGTGTTGATAATCTGGCTATATTCAAGCACATAATTATTGCTATTTAATTTTGAATATGACTTGTAGGTGCTATTGATTTTTTTAAAAAGTACACACATTTAAACAGCCAGATATTTCATCTTCAGAAGGGGGTGTGTAAATGATGATAAAACTACTGATTTCTAATCCTTGCTAACTATTCTTAACCTATACATAAATTATATGGATATGTGGGGGGGGGCTAATATACTGCATAACACTTTTGGGTAAAAAAAATTATGCACAATAGGATGGAATATTTACAAATCTATCATAATTCAGTATTCAAAGCTGGAATCCTTTTTTTGTCCAGATTTGCATTCAATAAAGTTCTATGTATAAAATTCCCTGTATAAAAATCTGGTGGTCTATTACCAAATGCTGGGTTTCTACATAGGGATTAAATAGGACCCAAAGGCATCTTCAAATTGTGTCCCTGTAAATGTCTAACAGTTAGAAGAGGAAAATATAATTTGATCATCTGGACAAGTCACTATTATGCCCTCTTTTTAGACCTCCCTGGTCTTATTTTTACATTGCCCAGACTCTGCACAGTGATTGAACATTGTCCAAGCTGTGCTGCTGTTCAAAACCAGGCTCACGTTGTGCTTGTGCAATTGGAATTGGAATGAGAAAGTGTTTGGTAACACAGCTTTGCTATTCATATGACCATGCACCAAACACTGGGAGGTTTGAGATGTGAGACAGCCAAAATAGTCTGTCAATTGTAGCTTTTTCTTCAACTCTGAAGTAAATCTTGAAATAAATCTTTACTTCTTGACATTTGTTATAATGAAACAAGATGTTTGCCAGATGCACAATAGAAAGAACAACATCCCCTTCCACTGCAGCTAGTACAAGAAGCAGCCAATTAGAAACAATGCTTTGCAATGACTGTCTCGTGTTAAACTGGTTTAATTCAAGAAGTACTCAGAGGTTTGTTTGTTTGTTTGTTTGTTTTTGTTCGTCTGTTTGTTTAAAAACTATAAATGAACCTTTCGAAAGGCCAAATCTAAACAACATTTTTTCCAAACAGATTCAAGTTCTTGTTGTTACTTTCTCTATATGTGTCCCTCTTTGTGACTTTTTAAAAACAGCTTTACTGAGATAAAATTCACATACCATACAATAATTTTTGTATATTCGTGAAGTTGTTTAACTACAACTGCAGTCTAATTTTAGAACATTTCTATCACCCTAATAGGAATTCCATTAGCAATCACTTCGCATCGCATTTCCCCCCAAACATTCAAGCCCTCCACAGCCACTAGTTTACTTCTTGTCTCAACAACCTTCTTAGGACATTTATAGTCCGATTTTAAGAATTATCTCTCTAGGATATTAGTAACTACTATTTACTGAAATGCTATGTAAGTGTTATCCTTAACTCACAGCCATCTCACAGTAACTATTGAAGCATAGTAACCTCCATCTTGTATAAAAACCGCTGTTTGAATTCTTTGCTATTGTTAGATAATCCCTAGTCCTGTAAACTCTGTCCTTATAAACTCTATCACTTTAAGACACTCTGTTAGTCTGCAAAATGACTTTATTTTTAGTTCAAATTATAGAAAAAGATAAACTTAACTGTCTGACCTTGAAAGCTAGCCATCCAACGTAATAGACTAATACTGATAATAATTCCCATATTCTTATGCCAAACTCATTATGCATTAAAGGTTACAACTGTAATAATAATTCACACAGAGACCTTTGTAATATCTGCAAACAAAGAGGCTCTAAAAGTATAAATACGGAAAAACTTGCTGTATGTGGTGCTCAGAGATTTGGAAGGGAGGCCTCCCTCTGGGCCGTGCACAATAAACAATTCCTAATTAATTGGCTCATTAAGGAATCTTGTATCTCATTCGCTGATTTATGATACAACAGTATTACATACCTTAATTTACAGATAAAGAAACTAAGGTTCAGATAGGCTATGATACTTCCCCAAAGTCACTTAGTTGTAGAGCTGGAATTTTCATCCAGCTGTTTGCTCATAGCTTCCATGTTTTGTCCAGTATGCTAAAAGGAAGTGAGTTAGCTTGAACCATCTGAAATTGCCACCATTAAGTCATTTTTCACCTATAAAAATGGCAATTTCATAAGGGTTAACTACAAAAATGCTGAATGCTTTCTCTTGGAATGAACTTTAAAAGAATGTTTAGTGTACCTGTCCTCAAAAAATTTAGTTTCCTTAAGGAGTTGGGATCTACAGATGCAACACAGCTTCTATGTACTGCTGAATCGCCTCCTTTGCTTGCTCTTCAAGAAAACTCTAAAAGCCTCACACCCATGAGCAAATCCACCTGGTTCCAAGTTTGCCTCCTAATACAATTGTAGGTGTGGTGTGTTGTGTTTGTTTTGTTTTGTTTTGTTTTGTTTTGTTTTGGGGGTGTGTTTTTTTTAAATATATTTTTATTGATTTTAGAGAGAAAGGGAGAGGGAGAGAGAGAAAAACTATCAATGATGAGAGAGAATCATTGATCAGCTGCCTCCAGCATGCCCCCCAATGGAGATAGAGCCCACAATCTGGGCATGTGACCTTGACTGGAATCAAACCCAGGATTCTTCAGTCTGAAGGTCGACACTCTATCCACTGACCCAAACCAGCTAGGGCTGTTGTTGTTGTTTTAATATTAAATTTACTTTAATAGAAAGAGAAGACCATGGGGTCTCTTACAAACACAAGAGACATTATTGGTTCAATATGAGTATGGCAGGAGCCCAGAGTCTGTCTCAAAGCTTCACCTCATTCCTTACCAACACCTGTCACAGTGAAAATTTAGCTCAGGAACTAGACAAGTTTCAGGCGGAAATAAGGATGTCTGTTTTTCACAGTGTTTGGTAATGGTTACATCACAGCAACAATGTCCAAATGTCATACTGTCTTCAAGACATAAACTGCTCTATAGGCATTGGATAAAAACTAGAATCCTCATTTTTTAAAAATATATATTTTATTAATATTTCACAGAGAGGAAGGGAGAGAGATAGAGAACCAGAAATGTCGATGAGAGAGAAACATCGACCAGCTGCCTCCTGCACACCCCCTACCGGGGATGTGCCCGCAACCAATGTACATGCCCTTGACCGGAATCGAACCCGGGACCCCTGAGTCCGCAGACCGACGCTCCACCACTGAGCCAAACCGGTTTCGGCTAGAATCCTCATTTTAATTAATATAGAGCTCTGAACTATTTTGACTTATCAAAGAACCACAGACTACTAACTATAAGCAATACCTAATGGGGGAAATATTGCTAGGAGTGGCATGTCTTATATCTGGGAGAGTTGTTGATCTTATTCTCTGACTTTAAACACACACACAAAAATGATAATGGTATATTTTGGTAGAGGGCCTGGCGTTTTTGTGAGAGGTTGTTGGCTCTCTTTTTTCCTCTTTTTGGTAGAATAAGATTATCAGAAACTACTTCCTTCAGAGGAGTGTGTATAGTACTTTACTTACTAGTATATTTAGCTATTTATCCTTCTTAAGAACACCTGATAGGTCATTCCTATGTAAAAGGACCAGACCGTTATAAATAAATAACTGCCTGACAAATTATATTTTGTCTAATTTCTATCAAATGCCTCTGTATGATATCAGCAAATACTATAAACCAGAAACTCAGAAAACTATTTTATTTCTGTATATTAGTTTTGGCAGCAAATGATTACTCTAGCTTCAGTTGGGTAAAATGTTATCTTGTCAATAATGCCAGATTATAAAAAGGAAAAAGTTTACATTCAAGAAAGTTCTAAATTACCTCATACGTTTTGGTTCTCTTTTATCTTCCTCGTAAATCCCTATCATTACAAGGAAAGTAAATAGCAGGTTGTGTTATGATGAATTAGCATTGGCAGATGCGCAGCTGGGCATAACTAAGACAGCTGTGGGAAGCCAAAGTTCTTGTGGATTACATACATCTGTTGTCTAAGTTGCCTGTGTCTATTGACACTAACGATAATCTTCCTTCTTAACAGGTTTAGCATGTAAGATGTCTCTGGAGACTTTCTCAAGAAAGGTTCTGCTTTTCTGTTGATTTAGAGATCTACCTGTCTGAACTATGACTGCATCCAAGCCACACAAACTCGTGTGTATATTTTGGATAAGACCTGATATCATTGAAAGGACTATCAAATGCCTCTTGTTTGGATTTATATCTGAACAAAGGAGCCACTGGCAAAGTGTTGGCATAATTATTCCCAATTCCTATGAGCCATTGTGCCTAATTAATGAACAAAGTCTTCACTGAGGCTCCTTTAAGGTACTCAATACACATTTTTTTAATTCCCTTTTAATTATACCAATTTAAATCGTGCTCATCCTGGTGTCTGCTCAGAAGGCAATGAGTCTTCTGTCTGTTAGGCTTCCAGAAGTATGAGGATTTGCAGTCACTGAAGTAATCCCCTTCTTTGCTCCAGATCTGCTTCTAATTCAGACTCATAGATAAATATTAAACTCTCCCGGCAAATGCTATAAATCTTCTGGTAACTCTTATGGCAACATTACATAGAGGGATTCTTTCCTTCTGGAGGTTGAACTAGCAGATCATAATTTATCCAGTACTATTATCATCTCAAATATTTTTGTCATGCAGAGTCCCATTAGGTTAAAAAATGTCTCATCATTATATAATATAGAAGTCCTGACTTCTTGCTGAGCTCGCTCATTATTGAGTTATAAACTACATCTAGGGAGTGACATTTCAGGATCAACATTGTGCACAAGAATAAACCTGCTCTTCTAATCAAAACCCATAATTTCCTTGAGAAACACTGGTATGCAAATTATTTTTATTAATAACTTGAGTCACGGATGTGTATACCACAAAAACTAGGTAATATATATGGATAAGTAGTGTAAGGGACACTTTCCAACCAAGTTCCTAATGTGGTATTTCTAACAATCTCAGAATCTCCACTTTTTTTATTACTAGCATTTGTACATAGTTACAAACAATATTAAAGTTGATACACTCTGTGAATAAGGCCAACTATCACTTTGGAAGTGAGATTGTGGTCAGTTAATTACTTACTTGTACCCTCTTTTTGGAATCTCTTCTAAAGAAATTTCTGAATGTGCTCTGAATACCCCAAAATAGGGCTAAATATTCACCTATCAAAATCATTCAATGTTATAGTGTGGAAAGTATATTTTATATCTCCAGAAAAGTTTGTAACTACTAGAATAAAACTACTATGCTTACTTATCACCCCTGAGAGAATGTTTTCTTCAGGAATAAATGGCTTCTTTTCATTTTTAAGGCATGAGAACCATACAAATGGCAAAGGAGACTGAGATCTGGGACTGAACTCCAGGGAAGATAGGCTATCTGAAGAAAAAGCTTGCCAATCAAAGAAATGTTGGTAGTCATTAAAGAAAGTCATGTTTCTTTAGTTACCTTGTATTCTATGACACCCTGTAGAAATTGGGGGGGGGGGACTTACTTGTATGTGCTTGCATGCATGCAGTGAAAGATGGTAAAGAAAACATCCCAGATGGTTAATATCAGTTGCCCTTCATGAAGAGAGATAGGAATTACTTTAATTTTTTAGAGCAGTTTGAGTTTACAACAAAAGAGGCAACTACAGAGATTTTCCATATATCCACTGTCCCCACATACAGTCTCTCCCATTATCAACATCACTCACCAGAATGGCATTTTTTTTTTTTGCCAAGGATGAACTTAAATTGACACATCATAATCACCCTATATCTATAATTAACTTTAGTGTCCAATGTTATTGTAATACATTCTATGGCTTTGCACTAATTTATAATTACTTGTATCCATCATTATAGTATCATATGGAGTGTTTTTACTGCCATAAGCATCCTTTTCCTCTACCTATTCATCTCCCCACTACCAAAAACTATTGATATTTTTATTATCTCCATAGTTTTGCCTTTTTCAGAATGTCATGCAGTCGGAAACACATAATTGTAGCCTTCTCAGATCAGCTCCTTTCACTTAGTAATATTCATTTGTCTTTTTATGGGTTGAGAGTTCATTTCTTTTTTTTTTAATTTTTTCCCAACTGGAGAGCATTATGCTAAGTGAAATAAGCCAGTCAGAGAAAGATAAATATAATATGATCTCACTCATCTATGGAATATAATGAACATCATAAACTGATTAACAAAAATAGGTACAGAGACAAAGAAGTATCGAACAGACTGTCAAACTATAGCGGGAAGGCAGGGGAGGGTTGGGCGGGGGAGGTAAGAGATGAACCGAAGGACTTGTATGCATGTATATAAGCATAACCAATGGACACAGACATGGGGGATGGGGGGGAGGGCATGTGCCAGGGGGTAGGGGAGGCCAGGAGAAAGTCAATGGGGGGGGAGGAGATATATGTAATACCTTAAACAATAAAAAAATGTATTGAGATATAATTAACATATAGCATTGTATTAGTTTAAGTTGCATAACATAATTATTTGATTTATGAACATATTGCAAAATGATTACTACAATAAATTTAGTTTAACATTAATGATCTCACATAGCTACAAATATTTTTATTTTTTCTTGTGATGAGAACTTTTAAGATCTACTAACTTAGCAAATTTCAATATACAATACAATATTGTTAACTATTTCTTTATTTTATTTTAACACTAAATAATATTGCATCTTCTGTATGTACCACAGCTTATTTATCCATTCACTAGTTAAAGACAACTTGATTGTTTCCATGTTTTAACAATTCTGAATAGTGGTACTATAAACATTTATATGTAGGTTTTTATATGGACATACATTTTTAACTCTTTGGGGTAAATATCAAGTTGTGCAATTGCTGGATCATATGTGTTTAGATTTTTAAGAAACCATCAAACAGGCTTCCAAAGTGGTCATACCCTTTTGTATTCCCACCAGAAATGAATGGGAATTCCTGTTTTTCTACATCCTCACCAACATTTGGTATTGTCAATGTTTTGAATTTTGGCTATTGTAATATGTGTGTAATAGTATCCTGTTGTTTTATTTCACATTTTCTTGATGACATATGATGTGGAGCATCTTTTTATATGCTTATTTTCCATCTATACATTTTTTTGGTGAGGCTTGTGTTGAGGTCTTGGCCCATTTTCTAACCAAGTTGTTTGTTTGCTTATTGTTGAATTTTAAGAGTTTTGGGTATATTTTTATAACAGTTTTTTTAATTATTTTTATTGATTAATGAGAGAGAGAGAGAGAGAGAGAGAGAGAGAGAGAGAGAGAGAGAGAGAATGAGAGGAGAAAGAGAGAGAGAGAGAATTTATGCATTCACTGGTCTATTCTTATATGTGCCCTGACTGGAAATTGAACCTGCAACCTCCTTGTTGTATTGGGATGACACTCTAACCAACTGAGCTACCTTGTCAGGGCTTAGATAACAGTTTTTCATCAGATGTGTCTTTTTTAAGTTTTTAGAATTATAGTTGATTTCTAGTTTCATGCCATTGTGATCAAAGAAGATCCTTGATATGATTTCAATCTTTTTGAATTTGTTAAGACTTATTTTGTGCCCTAACATGTGGTCTATCTTTGAGAATGTTCCATGTGCACTTGAGAAGAATGTATATTCTGTTGCTTTGGGATGAAATATTCTGTAAATATAAATTAAGTTCATCTGATCTAGTGTGGTATTTAAGGCCACTATTTCTTTGTTGATTTTCTGTCTGGAAGATCTACTCAATGATGACAGTAGGGTGTTAAGATCCCCTACTATGAATGTATTGCTGGCAATCGCACTTTTAAAGTCCACCAAGAGTTTTGTTTGTTTGTTTTATATTTATGCTAGAGGCCCAATACACAAAATTAATACACGGGGATGCAGAAGGGATCCCTCAGCCCAGCCTGTGCCCTCTCACATCCAGTACCACTCAGGGCATGTCTGATTGCCAGTTTAGGCTCAATCCTTGCAGTCAGACATCCCTCTCCCAATCCAGCACCACTCACCCCTAACTGCTAGCCTGCCTGCCTGCTCAGTGCACATCATAGTGACTGGTCATTCCAGTCATTCTGCTTTAATGGTCATTTAGGCTTTTTTATATATATAGATGCTCCTATATTTTGTGTATATGTTTACTAGGGTTATATGCTCTTCTTGGATCAAACCGTTTAGTATTCTATAGTAATCTTATTTGTCTTTTTTATAGCCTTTGTTTTGAAGTATATTTTGTCTTATATAAGTATTGTTACACCAGCTTTTTTCATTTCCATGTGTATGGAATGTTATTTTCCATCCCTTCACTTTCAGTCATTGTGAATCTTTTGATCTGGGGTGAGTCTTTTGTAGATAACATTTATATGCATCATATTTTCTAATCCATTCAGTTATTGATTTTTTACAGAGAGGAAGGGAGAGGAGAGAGATAGAGAGATAGAAACATCGATGAGAGAGAGACATCGACCAGCTGCCTCCTGCACACCCCATACCAGAGATGTAGCCACAACCAATACACATGCCCTTGACCGGAATCGAACCTGAGACCTTTCAGTCTACAGGCCGACACTCTATCCACTGAGCCAAACCGGTTTCGGCTACCCCATGTCTTTTGATTGGAGCATTTAATCTATTTACATTCAAGGTTGTTATTGATAGTCATATATTGCTATATTTACTTTATACTTATGTTTCTCTCTCTCTCTCTCTCTCTCTCTGTCTCTCTCTCTCTCTCTCTCTCTCTCTCTCTTCTTTCTCCTTCTTCTTCTTCTTCTTCTTCTTCTTCTTCTTCTTCTTCTTCTTCTTCTTCTTCTTCTTCTTCTTCTTCTTGTTCTTAAGGCAGTCCCTTTAACATTTCTTGCAATGCTGATTTGGTGGTAATGAACTCCTGTAGCCTGTGTGTGTGTGTGTGTGTGTGTGTGTGTGTGTGTGTGTGTGTGTGTGTGTTGGGGGTGGGGATCTTGGAACTTCTTTATTTCACCTTCAATTTTAAATGATATTCTTCCTGAATAGATTAATCTTGGTTGAAGGTCCTTGCTTTTCATTACTTTGAAAATTTCATACCAATCCCTTCTGGCCTGAAGTGTTTCTGTTGAGAAATCAGCTGATAACCTTATGGCAACTCCCTTGTGTTTGCCTTTAAGATTCTCTCATCTTCAACTTTGCCATTTTCTTTTTTTTCTTTTTTTTTTTAATTTATCAAGGTATTATATGTCTACATAGCTTACCATTGCCCCCTCATCCCCACCTCCCATACATGCCCTCCCTCCCCAGAGTTTTGTGTTCATTGGTTGTACTTAAATGCATGCATACCAGTCCTTCGGTTGATCTCTTATCTCCCCCAGATCTCCCTACCCTCCCCGCTGTCATTTGACAGTCTGCTTGTTGTTTTACAGACACTATAATCTATCTTTCTGTTCATTAGTTTATAATGTTCTTTATTATCCGTAAATGAGTGAGGTCATGTGGTGTTCCTCTTTCATTGACTGGCTTATTTCACTCAGCATGATGTTCTCCAATTCCATCCAGGTTGCTGCCAATGATGAGAATTCCTTCTTTTTTATGGCAGCATAGTGTTCCATTGTGTAGATATACCATAGTTTTCTGATCCAGCCATCTGCTGACAGGCACCTAGGCTGTTTCCAAATCTTAGATATTGTAATTTGTGCTGCTATGAACATAGGGGTGCATATATCCTTTCTGATTGGTGTTTCTAGTTTCTTGGGGTATATTCCTAGTAGTGGCATTACTGGATCAAATGGGAGTTCCATTTTCAGTTTTTTGAGGAAGCTCCATACTGTTCTCCACAGTCGTTGCACCAACCTGCAGTCCCACCAGCAGTGCACGAGGGTTCCTTTTTCTCCGCAACCTCGCCAACATTTGTCGTTTGTTGATTTGTTGATGTTGGCCATTCTGAGAGGTGTAAGATGGTACTGCATTGTCGTTTTGATTTGCATATCTAGGATAATTAGTGACTTTGAGCATGTTTTCATGTGCCTCTTGGCCTTCCTTCTGTCTTCTTTTGAGAGGATTCTATTTAGATCCATTGCCCATTTTATAATTGACTCATTTATTTTCTTTTTATTGAGTTGAATAAGCTGTCTGTAGATGTTGGAGATTAAACCTTTATCAGTGATATCATTTGCAAATATGTTCTCCCATACAGTGGGTTTTCTTGTTGTTTTGTTGATGGTTTCTTTTGCTGTAAAAAAGCTATTTATTTTTATGTAGTCCCATTTGTTTATTTTCCCTTTAGCTTCCATTACCCTAGGGTTAGTATCAGTGAAGAAGTTCTTTAGGCATATGTCTGAGATTTTGCTGCCTGTGGATGTCTCTAGTATAACTTTGCCATTTTAATTATTATGTGTCTTGTTGTGGATTCATCTTAATTGGAACTTTCTGTGGTTCCTGTACTTGGGTCATTTTTTCCTTCATCATTTTAAATAAGTTTCCTGTCATTTTTTTTCTTCAGACAAGTTCTCTATCCCTTGCTCACTTCTCTTTCAATTACCTCTATGATGTGGATGTTGTTACATTTCATGTTGTCCCAAAGTTCCCTTAAATTATCCTTAATTTTTTTCTTTTTGTTGTTCTAATTGAGTGGGGATTTTTTTTACTTTGTCTTCCAAATCACCATTTCAGTCCTCTGCTTCATCCAGCCTACTTTTATTCCTTCCAATGCATACTTTATTTTATATGTGATATTCTGGTTGTTTTTCATGGTCTCTATATAATTTTTCATGCTGTTGAACAACCTTAAAACCATTACATGGATCTTCATTTGTGATAAATTGCTTGTCTCTATTTTATTTAGATCTTTTGCTGGAGATTCCTCCTATTCTTTCATTTGGTGCATGTTTCTTTATCATCCTCCCTGTCCCATTTGGGCTGTCCCTTTGTGTGTGTTTCTATGTGCTATATAGAACTATTATGATTCATAATATTGGGATATATGTGGAGGTGTCTCATATAGTATGTGACCTGTGGGATGCAGTAGTACAGTCTCCTTGATTGCCTCTGCTGGGTACTCTAGGAATGTCCCTTTTGTGGATTATGTGGTCCTTACTGTTCTATTTGTGTCTTGATTGCTATTGGCCCATTTGTGGGCAAAATTGACTCTCAGGCTGCCTGACTGTGAAGGTCAACCCCAACCACGGCATGCAAACTGTTGTACAGGTGCTAACAAAACAAAACAAAAAAATCAAACAAAATCAACAAAAAGGGGGGGGGGGGATAAGAAGAAAAAAGATTAAGACAAAAATAATAGAAAGTAGCCAAAACTGGTTTGGCTCAGTAGTAGAGTGTCGGTCTGTGGACTGAAAGGTCCTGGGTTCGATTCCGGTCAAGGGCATGTATGTTGGTTGTGGGCACATCCCTGGTAGGGGGTGTGAAAGAGGCAGCTGGTTGATGTTTCTCTCTAATCGACGTTTCTAGCTCTCTATCTTTCTCCCTTTCTCTCTGTAAAATCTCAATAAAATATATTTTTTTAAATAATAGAAAGTAAAAAAGAATAATAGGGAAAAATAAAAAATTTTAAATAAGAATATGAAAATTAAAAAGGAAATATAATAAACTATTAAGAAAAGATAAATAGAAACAAGAAATATGAAAATTAAGCATAAAATAGAGTGAGAAAATAAAAGAAAAAGGAGATAAATATTTTTAAAATCAAGGGTATATAAAAGAAAGAAAAGAATCCTATCTAATAAAAGACTAATATGCAAATTAACCATCATTCCCTGACAAAATGGCAGCACCCATAGCCACAAGATGGTGACACCCAGTCCTATCAGGTCTGCCTGAGTCCCCCAGTCCTAGGAAGGGTTGCTGCTGAGAGCAGGCAGCATGAGCAGCCTGGCAGAATGCTGCCCAGAGGCCCTCTTTACCCTTTATATAAAAACAAGAACAAATTCACTTCCCACAGAGTGATCCTTCACACACACAGCTGCAGCCTCAGGTCTTAGCCTTGGAAGCACCAGTATTCCCATGGAAGGATTCCCTCCAGCAGCAGCTGGTATGTTAGCCTGGGAGGTGGCCACACCCTCATGAAGTGATCCCCTTCCAGCAGCAGCCTGGGAGATGGCCGCTTCCCCATGGAGTGATCTGCTCCCAGTGGCAGCATAGGGTATCAGCCTGAGAGGCACCCACACCCCCACAGAGTGATCCCCCACACACACACACCTATAGTCTCAGGGTCTCAGCCTCTGAAGTGTCTGCAACTGGACAAGTGATCCTCCCCCACTGGCAGCCTAGGAGAGTCTACCTTGGAACTTGACTTGCTCCCAGTGGAGTGATTGGAGATGGGGGGTGGGGAGGGGTATCTGGGCAATGTTGCCCAGCAAACCTCTCCCATTGGGTAGAAACTTCTGGACAGGTTAGGGAGGTAAATGAGTTTTGTTTAAAATCTTTAAAAAACACAAAGGAAATGTCTGAGGTAGGGTTTCACATTGGAAGTTACGTACAACTAATTTCTAAAGGCAAACAGGGACATTGCAGTTACATTACTGGAGAGTACCTTGGAGGTTGGCTCTGCAATAGTGGTGGTGGGTGCTCCCCACCCTGGTTCCTCAGCACCTTGGGCAGGGCTTGAGCCCACCCAGAAAGGCCTTTTCCCCTACAGTTTTCACCAAGGCAGGGAGGTTTTGTAGACATACATAAGAAGTGCCCAAGCACAATTCCTGAAGATGCCTGGTGGCAGAAATGAAAAATAAACCAGGAAAAGAGCAAAACCAAAAACACCACGGATTCCAACATAGATCACCTTTTTCTTCACATGATGGTGTGTTTCCCTCTTCTTTGTCTTCTGAAATCAAGACAGATTCAAGTACTGACTATTCTACCAATAGAGAAGTTAAGAAAAAGAGAGGACAGAAAAGGAATAAAAGGCAAAAAGAGCTCTGAACCCCAGTTGTGGGCTTGTTGGGGGAGAGACTACACTGTCTGGTAGCGGGCGAAACTCTAGAGTGCCTTTCTCTCAGAGGTGCTTGCAGCGAATACCAAAGGACACTGAGGTACACTGAGACTCAGGAACCTCAGAAGGAGGGGCTGACCAGAAGCCAAGGCTGTAGGCTCCACCCTGAAACTCTGCCCCATCCAAGCTGAACTCAGAGAGGCTTTTGCAGGTTTCCAAGTCTAGTGGAATAAGGTTGTCTCCTGGCATAGACACAGCTGATCCTCCCAACCTACCAACTCAGGGAAGCAGCGAAAATGCCGAAATGAGGAAACAGATCACAAACGAAAGAAATGGAGGACAAAAAGCGACTGGATGTAGAGTTCAAAGCCACACTTATAAGGTTGTTCAACAATCTCTTAGAAAAGGCGGATAAAATAAATGAGACCTATGAGGATATGATAAGGGATCAACAAGAAATAATAAAGGGTCAACTAGAAATAAAGAATACAATCTCCGAAATAAATAATATTATACAGAGTCCTAAAAACAGATTGGAAGATTGTAAGAATCAAGTCCAAGATTTGGAACACAAAGAGCCATAAGACACTCCTCCGCAGAAGCAAGAAGACAAGAGAATCCAGAAAGTTGAAGATGGTGTAAGAAACCTCTGGGACAACTTCAAGTGAACCAACATCAGAATTATGGGCATCCCAGAAGATGACAGAGAGCAAGATACTGAAAACATATTGAAAGAAATAGTGACAGAAAATTTCCCCCACCTGGTGAAAGAAATAGACTTACACGTACAGGAAGCACACAGAACCCCAAACAAAAGGAATCCAAAAAGGACCACACCAAGACACATCATAATTAAAATTCCAAGAGCTAAAGACAAAGAGAGAATATTAAAAGCAGCAAGAAAAAAGCAGGTAGTTACCTATAAAGGGGCACCCATACGACTGTCAGCTGATTTCTCAACAGAAACCATGCAGGCCAGACGGGAATGGCAAGAAATATTCAAGGTGATGAATAACAAGAACCTACAGCCAAAAATACTCTACCCAGCAAAGCTATCACTCAGAATCGAAGGCCAGATAAAGAGCTTCACAAATAAATTTAAGCTAAAGGAATTCATCACTGCCAAGCCAGAATTATATGAATTGTTAAAAGGGGTTCTTTAGGAAGAGGAAGAAAATTAAGATAAAAATTATGGACAACAAATACGTAACTATCAACAAGTGAGTCTAAAAACCAAGGCAAGTAAAAATCATGATAAACAATATTATCTGGTGAATATAATAGAATTAGAGGTATGGAAGGGGAGTGGACTGATGATTCTTGGGGAAATGGGGAGTGGGGGGGTGGGAGGAGACTGAACAAAAACTGTGCACCTATGGATGAGGACAATGGGGGATGGGGAAAGGGCAGAAAATTGAATGGAAACTTGGTGTAGGGGAGCAATGGGGGGGTGGAAATGAGGAACATTTGTAATAATATGAACAATAAAGATTCATTTTAAAAACAGGCAAAAAGAAAGAAAGGACAAAAGATGAAACATCAAGAAAAATAAAGAGAAGGAAAAAAGGAAGAAACAACCACATGATATCACCTTTCCAAGGTCTCATGAAATTCCTGTTTAAGGAGTTTATTTTATGACACTTTTACTTTGGGTTTACATTTTTACTGGTTTGTCAAGACCATGGCAGATACACTGTTCAATATGTGTGTGTTTTTTTTTTTTAATATATTTTATTGATTTTTTACAAAGAGGAAGAGAAAGGGATAGAGAGCTAGAAACATCTATGAGAGAGAAACATTGATCAGCTTCCTCCTGCACACTCCCCAATGTGTATGTGCCCTTAACCAAGATAGATGCCCTTGACTGGAATTGAACCTGGGACCCATGAGTCTGCACGCTGAAGCTCCATTCACTGAGCCAAACCAGTTAGGGCTGTCCAATATGTTAAAGAAAAAACCATATCTAATAAAGTGAAAATATGCAGGGGAGGGATTTGGGGGTCACTGGGCAGACAGGGGAGGGCATTTGGGGACAACTGGGCAGGCAGGGGAGCAGTGAGGCATCGATCAGACTGGCAGGGGAGTGGTTAGAGGGTGATCAGGCTGGCAGGCAGAAGCAGTTAGGGGCCATCAGGCAAGCAGGCAAGCAGTTGGGAGCCACCAATCCCAGATTGTGAAAGGGATGTCCAACTGCCTGGGGGGTTGGACCTAAATAAGTAGTCAGACATTCCTCAAGGGGTCTCAGATTAGAGAGGGTGCAATTGGGCTGAGGGGCAAACCCCCAGAGCATGAATTTCATTCACCGGGCCTCTAGACCTATCTAATAAAAGTGTAACATGCAAATTAGCCATTACTCTGCCACTCCCACCATCCAATCAGAGTGATTATGCAAATAAACCCAATTAAGATGGCTGAGGCCAGAGTGAGCAAGAGGCTTGGGTTTCCCTGGTAATCGAGGAAGCCAAGCTTTACACACACCCTGGCTGGCCCAGGCCTCCACTCAAGGGTACAAAGTTTCAATTATATAAGATAAATAAATCCCAACAAAAATGGTGGCAGCCACAGATCTGGAAAGAGCAGGAGACTTGACTTGCCCCCGGCAATGGAGAAAGTCAAGCTTTCTTCACACCATGGCCTGCCTTGGCCCCAAGGCTACAAAGTTTCAATTATAAAAGATAAATAAATCCCAGATACAAGGTCCTCTGTTTGGATCACTGGGGTGTGTGGCCAACCTGAAAACACCACAGTCCACAGAACCCTCCCCCAGGAAGTCCCACACCCCAAGGAAACCCCCACCCTGATCCAAGACACCCTTCAGGGAAAACCAGCTGGTCCCCATCCATGTGCCAGGCCTCTATCTTCCTATCTAATAGAAGAGTAATATGCAAATTGACCATCACACCAATACACAGATGGTTGCCCCATGTAGTCAAAGATGGCTGCCTCTATGTGGACACAAATTGGCTGCCACAAGATGGCCAGCAGGGAAGGGCAGTTGGGAGGGACCAGGCCTGCAGGGAAGGGCAGGTGGGAGGACCCAGAACTGCAGGTGAGAGCTGTTGGGGGAGACCAGGCCAGCAGAGGAGGGCAGTTAGGAGTGACCAAGTCTGCATGGGAGGCAATTAGGAGTGACCAGGCCTGAAGGGGAGGGCAGTTAGGAGCAATCAGGCTGGCAGGAGAGTGGTTAGGTTGTGATCAGACTGGCTGGCAGAAGCAGGTAGGGGCAATCAGGAAGGCAGGCAGGTGAGCAGTTGGAAGCCAGCAGTCCTGGATTGTGAGACAGATGTCCCAGATTGGAGAGGGTGCAGGCTAGGCTGAGGGACACACATCCTGTGCACGAAATTTGTGCACTGGGCCTCTAGTAACTAATTAAAAAGTCGAGTTTGCTCTGTTGTTGTCTGAAGCTGGCCACTTGGTATGTTGGTTCTGGGCCTCTTCGGAGAAACTCTAATGTATGCCAATATTAGATGCTATCTATGCCTGGCCCTCAGCAACCTGTTTGTGGCTTCAAGTAATCCACAGCTTGTGACTGTCTCTATTGGGCTTGGCTGCACATGATAGGTCATGTTTTGCAAATAGTTTCTACTGGTCTATGATTAATATCCTAGTTCTCTTGATACAGTCTTTCACACACCAGAAATTTTTAATTTTATGAAGTCCTGCTTATCAATTATTTATTTCTTAGATAATATATTTAGGGTTATATCTACAAAGATATTATCATTCCCAAGGTCATCTAGGTTTTCTCTAAATGCATTTTGCATTTAGGTCTATCTATTTTTTTTAATATATTTTATTGATTTTTCACAGAGAGGAAGGGAGAGGGATAGAGAGCTAGAAACGTCGATGAGAGAGAAACATCGACCAGCTGCCTCCTGCACACCACCTACCAGGGATGTGCCCCCAACCAAGGTACATGCCCCTGACCGGAATCTTACCCGGGACCTTTCAGTCCACAGGCCGATGCTCTATCCATTGAACCAAACCGGTCTTGGCGGTCTATCTATATTGAGTCAATTTTTGTGAAGGGTATAAGGTCTGTATCTAGGTTTTTTGGGTGTTGTTTGTTTGTTTGTTTGTTTTTTGCTTTATTTGTTTGTTTTGGTATATGGATGTCCATGCTTAGAATCTCTGTGTTGCTTCTCTTATTATACCACATATTTATTACCACTAAAATTTAAAAAAACTAAAATGTATGTTTAGTGAACTTACTTTTACTAAGAAAAGGTGGTTAAATCTTTGTCCCTTAAACTGCAATAGATGGTAGACTTTTCATTAAACTCTGAATTAACAAGCATGGGATGTTGTAGGTACTGTCACAACCACAGAATTGCAGATGTGGTTTTAAGATTGTTTCTATACTTTATAACTCAGAATAATTAAGAAACCCCAAACCACAAAAGTGATTGCCCACACCTCCAGAACAGGTGAAAGCATGCTTTAGATATTGCAAGATCATATATGTACACTACTAATATTAAATGGTGACCGTTTTCCTCTGACTTATCATCTTTCACCAAAGAAGAATCAATTTTAGGAAAACAAAAGAAAATGTATGTGTATAAATTCTTTCCCATGACAATTTTTATACTCTGCATGATAAACACCCTAATGTTAAACTTCATCTTAAAAAGATTTAAGATAATAGTACAATTCATTCCAAATCATTCAGCCTGTAGAAAGAATGTTATGAGGTCAGTTATAGTAAGCGCTATATATTCCTTCCAAAACTCACATGGACTTCCATATTGTATTTGTTTAATTTCTTTTATTTCCTTTGTAAATGCTTATTTACATTATTAGACCTTTTACAAGGTACATCATGTACTTCTCAGACCAAACCTGACACAACTTCATTTTCTATATTTAGTAGGGGAAAACACTGAAGCTGAGAGAAAGTAACTTGCTCAAATTCATGTATTTACTGAGAGGCTGAGCCAGGATTTGATTGTTAATCTGTCAGAGGCTGAAGTCAAAGTCTAAGCTCTTTTTACTATGTTACATTTCCTTCCTAAGAAAATTATGGCATCTTGGATTTACACTGTGATTTTCTCTGAAAATTCCAAGGTTCTTTCTGATGTGGGCCTTACCATGAAATATTCTTCATTAATTTAACTTGCCTACTGAAGGTCCATGCATCAGTGGCCTGTATCCAACTACTTCTACATCTCTCAATAGACTTACCAAGTCTCTTGGCTCTTTTCCCTTTGTCCAGCAGCCTTTTCCTCTGCATCCCCAAATGTTTTTGTTTTTTTATTTTTTTTTATTTTTTAAAATAAATCTTTATTGCTCAGATTATTACAATTGTTTCTCCTTTTTCTCCCCCATAGCTCCCCTCCACCCGATTCCCACCCCACCCTCTGCTCTGACCCCCTCCCCCCACCATTGTCCTCATCAATAGGTTATACAATTTTAATCCAGTCTCTTTATGCACTCCCAACACCCCTTTCACCCTGATAATTATCAGTCCACTCCCTTTCTTTGCCCCTGATTCTATTATATTCACCAGTTTATTCTATTCCTCAGATTTTTAATTCACTTGATCTTCTTCCTCTTCTTAAATAATACCTTTCAGCATTTCATATAATACTGGTTTGGTGGTGATGAACTCCTTTAGCTTTTTCTTATCTGTGAAGCTCTTTATCTGCCCTTCAATTCTGAATGATAACTTTGCTGGATACAGTAATCTTGGTTGTAGGTTCTCGCTATTCATCACTTTGAATATTTCTTGCCACTCCCTTCTGGCCTGCATGGTTTCTGTTGAGAAATCAGCTGATAGTCGTATGGGTGCTCCCTTATAGGTAACCAACCAACTGCTGTTCTCTTGCTGCTTGTAAGATCTTCTTTTTGTCCTTTACCCTTGGCATATTGATGATGATGTGTCTTGGAGTATTTTTCTTTGGATTCCTCTTGTTTAGGGTTCTGTACTCTTCCTGTACTTGTGAGTCTATTTCTTTCACCAGGGGGTGGAAGTTTTCTGATATTATTTCTTCAAATATGTTTTTAGTATTTTGCACTCCCTCTTCTTCTGGCACCCCCATAATTCTGATGTTGGTGTGCTTGAACTTGTCCCAGAGGCTCCTTACACTATCTTCAACTTTATGGATTATCTTTTCTTCTTTCTTCTCCAGGGGAGTGTCTTTTGGCTCTTTGACCTGATTCTTGTGTTCTTCCATTCTGCTGTTGTATCTCTGCATGATATTTTCCAATTTAGTCAGTTTATGTATACTTTTTAGTTGGGTCTCATGAAGTTTATCAACCTTTTCTAGGATATTCTTGCATAACCTTAGAACCGTAGTTCTGAACTCTATATCCTCCATCTCTTTCGTTTGAGATCTATTTTCTTGTCTCAGCATGTTCGCTGTTTTTCAGAGTTGGTAGGACGGCTTTGTGTGTTTGGTGTCCTATATGGCCCAGTGGGTCAACCTCCCCAGTCACCTGAGGTAGACACTCTTGGTGCTCCCCTTTGTGGACTGCGTGTACAGCCTTGTTGTAGCTAAGTCTTTATTATTGTTGGTATCCCTGGGAGGAATTGACCTTTAGGCCAATTGGATGTGGGTATCAGCTGTGTCTACTCTGGGATGCCTTCTGTATTGGAGACAGTCTTATAGGATCAGACTTGGAAAAACTGCAGAAGCCTCTGCTCAGCTTGGATGGGGCAGAGTCTCAGGGCTGAACTGACAGTCTTGGCTTCCGCCCTGCCCTTGTGCATTCGCCTGAGTTTCCACCTGACCTCTGCCTTCCAAGGCTTCCCTGAGTTTCCTCCTGACAGTCCCAGGTTCCCAGTGCGAGAGCATGGGTGTCACCTGGACTTGGGCTGGTAGTCTGGAGCTTCTGACTCCTTCCGCTATGGAGAGGCGGTGACAGCCTCTGTGGTCAGACCTCTGCACATACTCACTCACGCGCAACAGTAGACCCTGTGGGCTGCGGCTCCTGGCTCCCAGGTCTCCCAGTCTCTGAGTCTCTGGGTGCCTTTCTCTACAGTCCAGACTCCACCCGTATGAGCCTGGGACCACGGGGTTTCAGCTGGTGTTGGGGTTCAGTACAGTTGGAAAGGCTTCCATGCAATTGGGAATTCCTCCCCTCCGGCTGCCAGGCATGCATTCGGCGGCTCTACTTCCTCTCTGCACGTGAGCAGTCTCCCTACCTCAGCGCTTTGTGGCTCCCAGTCTGATATGTGAGCCTCTCTCTTTCTTTCTAGTTGTAGGTATTCCACTCTGCCAGATTTCCTGAGGTTTTGGTGAAGTCCTTTTTGATTTTAGTTGTTTTTTTTTAATTAAATTGTTGATGAGGCAGCAGCTTAGGAGACTATCTAGGCTGCTATCTTGGTTCTTCTCCCCCACATGCTTTTGGATTCTCCTAATTATTCTATTCTTCTTTTCTAGAAAATGTTGATTCAACTTTTAAGGGATAATCTTTCTGCCTACTGAAAAGCTCCAGTTGTGTAAGACCCCTTCTTTTCAGGCCCACTTGTCTATGAAAATCTTTCATTTTGAATTTCATGACCCCGGCTTTGAGTATCTTCATTTTCTTTGCTATTATGGCTTCACCCTCTGTGAGAAGAAATTGTACCCTCTTTGGAGTTCCAGGAAAGCAATTTATTTTTCTTTTCTCTTCTTTTTACTCTGTTATTACTAGTTTTGTTTTCCTTCCTGCTCTCACTGTACTATATCTGATATCTTTTATATAGTATTTTCTTTATTCTATCTAGAGCCTATTTATGGTTTTTTTGAAATATGGAATATTGAAAGGTATTCTTTAGCTTACTTTCTTCTTCTTTATCATGGTGGATAAACTACATTTACATATTTTAAACTTATTTTTAATTATAGTTGACATACAGTATCATATTAGTTTCAAGAGTACAATATAGTAATTAGATATTTACTAATTCACATACCTTATGAAGTGATAATTCCGATAAGTGTAATGCCCATTTAGCACCATACATAGTTATTAGAATATTATTGACTACATTCCCTATGTTGTATTTTATATTCCCATAACTATTTTATATCTGCCAATTTTTACTTCTAAAAGCTCTTCACCTTTTCACCAATTCCTCTAATACCCCTCCCATCTGGTGAATATCAATTTGTTCTGTGTGTTTATGAATTTATTTCCGTTTTGATTGTTCACTTACTTTGTTTTATAGATTCCACATATAAGTGAAATCATAAGGTGTTTGTCTTTCTCTGTCTAACTTATTTCATTTAACATAATTACCCTCTAGGTCCATTCATATTGTTTCAAATGTCAAGATTTCATTCTTCTTATGGCTGAGTAATATTCTATTGTGTATATGTACCACATGTTATTTGCATAAAGTACATGAAATACTCACATAAATGATGATTGCCTATGGCAAGAAAGGCAAATACAACAAACTCCCTGCAGATCAATTTTAAAAAGTCCATTGAGGTTCAACCCTCTTTTGGTTACAGTTAAGTTCATAAGTGGAACCATAGTGTTTTGTAATTTCCCTTCCTAGCTGTTTCAATGAACTTCCAGTTGTGTTAGCTTCTGCTCTCTGGGCTTTGAGAGTTCATTTTCTTCATTAGTCTGCCTGTAGTTCACCAAGGACCGCTAGTTACCAGTTGTTGGCATAATGTTAGTAAATTTTTACTAACATGAGTATCTTGAAGCAGCTGACAAATTATAACCCACCCACAGAAATAGAGAAAAAATTCTAGGAGAATTTTAGGTCATGATCTTTTTTTAATTTTGCCTTTTAGCTTTTGTTGTAAGGTTAAGGTCTACTTATTCATTCAAGGACAATTGGCTATTTTTTAAGGAAATTGAATATTAAAGAAAACAGTCAAATGTGAGCTCTGAGATAATGTTTCTAAAAAGTGTTAGCAGAATAATGTAGCCTTCTATAGGGGAAAAAAGATACATTTTAAAACAAAACAAAAAATTGTTAAGGCCAACTTTCCTCTTTTGTGAGAATAGGCAATAAACACCAGCATTTAATGAAAGGCGGAATATAAAGAGTGTTTCTTCACAACCAAAATTTAAAAAAAAAAACATGATTTTGAAATGAACTATGGAATTCTAAGTGTCATAATTTTGTTTTATCTTAACATTGGGGACTTCTGTTCATCTGTGAAGGCAAAACTTTTTTGGGGGTTACTTGTGGAATACTATGAATATCCTATAAAATAGAAAAGGAACAAATGTAACTGTGTATGTAGACTACGTACTGAGATACAGAGATTTGGGGAAAGTGGGAAAAGTGTCTTGTCAAAGGAAGAGTATTAAATCATAGAAATGTAGTATGAACCCAAGTTTTCTAGCTCTTAGTTAAGAGCCAGCCACTCAGCAACAATTGGGTAACTTTAATGTTTTGTGTGTGTTTTCTTTATCTGTTTTTAAAATAGTTTGGCCCAAACCATGGATTGCTATCCTTTTAAGAAACTCCAGAAGATTATGAGCAGTGGTAAATTTGAATCACCCACCAAGAGATACTGAATAATTTCCTGGAATCCTAAGCTGCTCTATGTAATTTCACTTTCTCTTTGTTATTTGCAGCCTTATTTCAGGTGTGAAATAAAAATTATCATTGATGTCTTCAAAACATTATTCACCTTGGCTTAGGATCTTCTTTGGAGGATGCTGATTATTTGAGATTGATAAGCTGTTTTGACATTGATGATCACAAAAGGTCTATTGACATGAGTGGTAGCTCTGTGTCTGATATCAAGCTCAAGAGGACTATGAGAAGCAGAATGGGCAAACACTTCTCCCCTGTCTGTCCTTTGGCTATAAAATCTATTGGACATTACCTGATCACATGCCATGTTTGTAGCGAACATGCCAATGCCCTCTATCTGCTAGGACTTCCAAAGTTTAGGTTAATTTTTAAAATGTTGAAGATGTATACATGGATAGAACTGCTTCAATCATGAAAGAAATGTTTAAAATATAAACATGATATTCAATGCAGGACTAATAACTGGGCTTTAAGGTAACTTTGGGCCTCAAAGGCCTACTTTTATTTCTGAGCTATCCTCAGGCCTGTCTCCTTTGATAAAGTGGGAAGGACTTCACAATGAGAATCCTTGGTGAGTTTTCATTCATTTTGAATAACTAAATCATTTTATCTGGACCTTACACAGCTGGATAAAAATTGCAGTGGTGTAGAATGAAGCAGCATGACTTCTGAAAACCCAGACTGCTAATGTCCTATCACACAGGTTTTTATGTTCTTTGTGACTTAATTATATAATATTCATTTGATTCAATACTGTGACTGACAGTCTCTGGAGCTTTAAGGAAACTCACAATGAGGAAAACAAGAGAAGAAATAGCTCAAGGAGTCTTAATGAAGCAACTTAGAGTGGGATGTCCTGGAATAAAAATGAGCATATGGTTGAAAGAAAATGTGTTTTTCCAGATATCATTATTGAGGAAGGTCACTAGAATGAATGTGTTCAAAGAAGAGTCCATAAAAGTGAAGTGTCCAAGTTCGAAACAGATCCCTATTGAGGAAAATGGCCCAGTTTTTTGTTTTGTTTTTTGTTTTTTGTTTTCCCCTTGCTGTTGTGCATATAGTGTATATATTAGGGAGTAAAGACAATCTTGCTAGCCTAATCCCAGTAAGCTGAGCCTAAAGAAAATCACTGTAGAGGTTGGGCAGATAGAATACACTTAATTCTGAGCTGATTTTTGTTGCACACATTGAATGTTGAGAAAACCAACTCAATATAATCTTTTCTTTTGAGAAGTACAAACTCTAGGTGAAAATGAGAATACAAATCATTTGACCTCAGGACATTATCCTGAATAACACTAAACTATATTCTGATTTTCTTTGCCAGGTACAATAATAACTAAAAAGACAGCATCAACTACTATTGCTACTACCTTTACATAGCTGCTGCTGCTAATACAAAGTAGCTATCAGTTACTGAGAACCTACCATGGGTCAGGCATAGCAATAGATATTTCATAGGCATCATCTTATTTAATCCTCATTTATCCCTATGAGGTGGATACTATTTTTAAAAATCTATAATATATAGATAAAGAAACTTGCATACTAAGAGCATTAGCAACTTGCCCAAGGTCACACAACTTGTAAGTGGCAGAGTCAGAATTCAAATCAAGGCCACTCTATCAACCCAGGGAAGCATCCAAAATGTGGAAACAAAGAAACAGGTCACAAATGACAGAAATGGAGGAAAGCAAACTACTGGATATAGAGTTCAAAACCATGGTTATAAGGTTACTCAAGAATCTTCTAAAAACCTCAGAGAAATTTAGTGAGACCCTCAAGAATATGAAAAAGGACTAATCAGTGTAAGCATACACTGACTGAAATAAAGAATACCATACAGAGATCCATCAGCAGACTAAAGGATCCTAAGAATCAAGTAAAATATTTGAAATATAAAGAAACAAAAAATACCTAACCAAAAGAGCACACACAAAAAACAAGAAGAATCCAAAATTATGAAGATATTGCAAATATCCTCTAGGTCAGTGTTTCCCAAACTTTTGATATATGTGTACCTCTTCTATAATTTTCATAACACTGAGTACCCCTCATCAAAAAATAAATGGATGTATTTTAATAACAATCAAAATATATTTATTTATTTATTTATTGTTACATATACAAAATAATAATAAACAAAAAATAAAATTATTCATAATAAAATATAAATAAAAGTTATATTATGAATAACATTTATTTGCACATCGGATCATCTCACACCTCACAATACTGTCTTGACTTGACTCATGAGAATGTAGAATTAGACGCAGCTAAGCATGGTGCAGTGCATATCCTCACCAAACTCTGGTGCAACACGTACCCCCACCAAACTCTTCCCGTACCTCTGGGGGTACACGTACCACACTTTGGGAAACACTGCTCTAGGACAACTTCAAGTGTACCAACATTCAAATTATGGAGATTCCAGAAGATGAGAGAAAGCAAGATACTGAAAACCTATTTGAAGAAATAATGTCAGAAAACTTCCCCCACCTGGTGAAAGAAATAGACTTACAAGTACAGGAAGCACAGAGAACCCCAAACAAAAGGAATCCAAAGAAGACCACACCAAGACACATCATAAATGCCCAGGGCAAAAGAGAAAGAGAGAAGCTTGAAAGCAGCAAGAGAAAAACATTTAGTTACTTATAAGGGAGTACCCATACTACTGTCAACTGATTTCTCAACAGAAACCATGCAGGCCAGAAGGGAGTAGCAAGAAATATTCAAAGTCATGAATAGCAAGAACCTACAACCAAGATTACTCTACCCAACAAAGCTATCATTTAGAATTGAAGGTCAGATAAAGGGCTTCACATATAAGAAAAAAGCTAAAGGAGTTCACCACCACCAAACCAGTATTATATGAAATGCTGAAAGGTATTCTTTAAGAAGAGGAAGAAGAAGTAAAAGGTAAAGATAAAAATTATGAACAACAAAGTGACAACAAATACATTTCTATCAACAAGTGAATATAAAAATCAAGCCAATAAAAAATCTGATGGACAGAATAAACTGGTGAATATAATAGAATCAGGGGCATAGAAAGGGAGTGGACTGACAATTCTTGGGGGGAAGTTGGTGTGGAGATGCAGGAAGAGATTGGACAAAAATCATACACCTATGGATGAGGACAGTAGGGGAGGGGTGGGAACTGGGTGGAGGGGAGCTATGGGGGGGAAAAAAGAGGAACACCTATAATAATCTGAACAATAAAGATTTATTAAAAAGTAAGCAAAAACAAAAACAAAACAAAAAACAAACAGATCCAGAGACATAGAAGCATCTATCAGACTTTCAAACCTCAGAGGGAAGGCAGGGGAGTGTTGGGGGAGAGGGAGAGATTAACCAAAAGTCTTGTATGAATGCATATAAATCTTACCAATGGACACAGACAACAGGGTCATGAGCACATGAGTGGGGGGTGGGTGTAATGGGGGGATAATGATGCATATGTAATACCTTAATCAATAAAGAAAAAAAAAATTAATGTCCTGACCAGTTTTGCTCAGTGGATAGAGCATCAGCCTGCAGACTGAAGGGTCCCAGATTTGATTCTGGTCAAAGGCATGTACCTTGGTTGTGGGCACATCCTCAGTAAGGGTTATGCAAGAGGCAGTTGATCGACATTTCTCTTTCATTGATGTTTCTAACTCTCTGTCCCTTTCCCTTCTTCTCTAAAAAAATCAATTATATATATATATATATATATATATATATATATATATATATATATATATAAAATGAATACATGTTGGATATCTACTTAATTCAAGAAATTCTACCAAGGTATATTGAGGATAGTATACACAGAAACTTTATATGTATGCTCCAGTTTCATGGAGTTTACAATCCTGGTAATGTGTATTGTTTATATATTATACTAGAGGCCCCTTGCAGGAAGATTCCTGCAATAGTGCTTCTTACTGTGGTCTCCCCTGCCCCGCCTGCTTCCCTCCTTTCTCCACCGCCCAGCTTGCTTGCTTCCCCCCAGTTTTGCTCCCTTCTGCAGCACTTGGCTTCTTTCTATGCTGTCTTCAGTCTTCACTCTGGCCTGGAGATGCAAATTAACCACCATGTTGGTTGGGTTAATTTGCATCTTGCCCTGATTGACTGGTGGGCATGGCTTGTGGGTGTAGCAAAGGTACGGTCAATTTTCATGTTTCTCTTTTATTAGAGAAGATTGTTTATATAAAAAAGAAAACTCACAATATACGAAATATTGGAGAATAACATTAATGGCTAAAATTTAACAAGCACATATGTGTCAAACACTAAGTATTTAATCCTTACACAAACACCACAATATAAATACTATTGTTATCTCATATTAAAGATGAGGAAGCTGGGGGTCAAGAACAGTGGGTCAAAGCTGTCCAGCCAGTAAACAACAGAACCAGACCTCCAATCCAGCTTAACTTCAGAGACTGAACTCTTCACCAATAAATGCGGGTTGTTCTTATGGCAAATGTCCAAATAAATGGCAGTCAGGAAATACTTGGGAATCCAGGGAAGAAAGGGAAATTTCCCCCTAGATTCAAAATTATAAATATGTATTGGGTGTGAGTTTTTATTATTATGTAAAGATTAGTCAAACTTTGGAGTAAGCAAACTTGATATATTAAAATGGAAACTTGCAAAATAAAAACATTAGAATATGAACATTTGCATTACAAAAGTTTATTTGCTTCTCAGAGAATCATCATGGTTTCCATTTCAATAACAGTCTCCCCTATTTTTCTCAGAATATAATTGGATTCACACATACAACAAATAAAGGAAAGAAAAAAATGAATGTGCACAGTGTTTCTGTAATATGACTATTTTATAAAACAAGACACAACTTTACCAGATTTCATATGCAAACTCCATGGCTTCCAACAAAGACCAAAAAGATAAGAAAAAACATACCCACTTACTCGTCTTCTTCTCTGACTCCCTCATTTTATAGGTGAGAAAATGTAAACTAAGGGGTGGTGATTTGGCCAGAGGTATACAGCTAGTTAGTGGTACCCTCATTAGTGATTTGGGAGACTCATCATGTCCTTTGCCTCCTAGGCTCACTTTCTTCAAACTATACCAGTTCACTGTTCTTTACTAAGAAGCAAAATAACATCAGTAAATTTTTCATCAAATATTCTTACTTCTCTGTTGTTATAATGCATGGACATATGTCATCCTGAAAACAAGAGGATAGGGAAGCGGTGAAGTGGCCCTATTAACCTGAATACTCCTATCACAATAACTCAGATTTCACTCATTTCTCTCACCTTGTTAAGGGCCTACAAGATGAATGCCATTCATATACATATATCTGAAAGCTAAGAAGGTGCTTGGTTGACTCTGTGACTACATTTAAATTTATCAGTGGAGCCTTACATTCTTTCAATATAATGTCAAATGAACATAGTTGCTTTACATAAGTGGTTCAAAAAAGCTTTCTCTACCAATTCACAAGGGCTAATAGATTTACTATATAGCTTCTTGGAGTAATACTTGTAAAAGGTTAAAGGTGAGATACTCTGTTTTCACTGTGATTTGTTGGAAGAATAATATAAACTGTAAATAAGTGAGGCCTGCAAATAAGAGATAAAGTCCCAAGAAGAATTTTCATGTGAATAATCATAGATGAAGTATAACCATTTAGTCTCTTGAATTGTGGTGGATCTAATAGTCTGTGGCCTATGTGATCAGAATTTCTATCAAGTCAATACCCGATCCTCATTCTTAGGGGTGTTTGATTCAGACCATTTATATTTTGGTCTAGTTCATTAAACATATAATTTATTGGTTATTAAAATGCCCTGCAGTATTTTTCCATTATAGAAAAATATAAAAAGTGATTTATGCAGCTTGTGTGTAAATTGATACATGTCATAAAGACAAGAGGTATAATTTGTTTCCAAATAGCACTTCTTTACTATTGGAACCGGTTACAGCTTTCAAAGCATAATCACAGCGAAAACTTGATTAAATCTGTTGGTTGTAAGGGTTTGGATGCAAAAAGTTCCCTTCATAAAATCTACTGCTCTAGACAGTGTGTACTACTTTGTTAGGATTTGGTCACAGTGTGCATCAGTGCAGGTTGACACATAAAAATGGACAAATCAAGAAAAAGAAAGCTGCCTGGCCCACATGAGGTTACCTATTTCATGCTTTATTTCCCCAACAGTCATTCCTAGCAGCAGGGCTGGCGAGACTAAAGATAAATGGTGAATCAAAGGAAGGACAAAATGAAATGAAAATGAAGGACAAAGATGATAGAATATTTGCAAGGGACATCTCTTTAATGTTCTCTCTATTGATCATAAACCAAAATCCAAGCCCAGAGGTTATGGCTTTGGATCATCAAACCTCGTCTTGACTTATAGTGGCTGCCTGAACTATTCCTCCCCAAACACCAATGTTTGCTTTTTCTAAACAGAATAGTTCTCACCATAAAATAGAGAATTCTCGTTTCAAGAAAAGGTCAAATATGGATGAAAATCCCTTGCAGTACTAATGACTTTTTCAATCATATTTCCCCTTTGAATATATATAGCTTCTTTCCTTCTGAACATCCCTTGTTTTTTTTTAGCTTCTCCCTTGCATGTAATGCTAGAGCTATGTATACGTAATTCTAAGACAAAGAGGGGCTTGTCATTTCAGAGCCATTAATTTCAGTAAATAATCATCTGTTGGGTATGAACTTCTTTATTATTAAATTCACCGAATAGTTGGTGATCTCTTACTACAAATAATATTTTGTAGGGGGATTTTAATGCCATTCTCATAAATGAACACCAGCAATGTTCTTAAGAGCTGCAAATTCTGCCACTTCACCTTCCACAGCCATAAACTCATTCACCCTATTCATCCTAATGGGGCTGGATTAATGAAGCTTTCAAAAGTGCAACATTTGGTGAAAATTACAGAAGTACCTGAAGGACTAGTTATTTGCAGACTCACTAGCAAATGATGTTGTGATTTTGGCTGCTGACTAGCGTGTATGGAATATCTTACTGCATTGCCTCCAAGACACACCGCATTCCACCCTCTGCCAGCCACACTAATGAAGAGGAGCAATAAAACAGATAATACAAAGCAGCAAGTTACTTGCTGATCTCCTCATTAACCTGGGGAGTAGAAAGAAAGGGATGTAAGAGCTGCCACAGAAGAGTAATACAACATTTTTCTCCTTCTAAGGGTAACCATTAAAAAAATCAAATACAAATAATTTGTCTTTGAAAACCGCCCACTTTGCCTATTATCTGTTTATCCCTGCTTATCTTACAGCTTCCCAGGACTCCAGAGCTTTTTTTTCTTTCTGTTCTCTCCAAAGAGTTTTGTGCTCTGCATGTTTCCTTGCTCTCATCCCCATCCCAAATCAAAGCGTGCCTGTTCCATGTTCCATTTCATTTCATCACTAATTTATGCTTTCCAAGGTGACATAGCACACATGTTGCCATTCTGCTCCCAACATGCCCACAAGAGACCACATTCATCAGATATCAGATATTCCACTCTTCTTGTCACCAAGCCCAGCATCAGCCTCGTAGGCTTTTCTCATCAGGCATTATCTCCAGACAGCCATTCTCATTTCAATGAAACAAAAAAGATAGGATTTGACTAAAAATAGAGTTTCATAATAAAGGGTATCACATAAGTGTTAGTAGTAAAACAGTAGATACCTTTCTAATAAAGTCAGAAGGAAAATACAAGGTGTTGTTTGGTTTGGGTTTTTTTTATTACTGCAGTTTGTAGCATTGGAAGTGCAAGCATAAGAACTAAAGCATTTGAAAGGCTTTATGTAGTTCAGATGTTGACTGATTTTAGAATTTGCTAAGTTAAAATAGAAATGTTAAAATAGCTAGGTAATCACTGAAATTTTTTTTAAATCAATCAGTCCAAAGATTACAAGAAAATAGAACCAAAGGAAATAGAAAAAAAAATGACAAGCAGAAAATACATAAGGTAGTTTAAATAAATGCAAATATCTCAGTAATTAGTACAAATATAAATGGTCTAAATTCTCCAGCTAAAAGGCAAAAGGTTTCTGGACTTTTTAAATTCAATTATCTATAATAATAATAGCATAACATGCTAATTAGACCAGATGGCCAAATGACTTTCCGGAAGACATTCCAGACGACCTTCTGGATGAAGTCGCAACTGCAAGGGCCAAGCCCCTTGCATGATTTGCATACATGGGGCCTCTAAGTATACTTTATAAGAGTATACAAAAAGATTAAAGTTAAGAATAAAATAATTATACTATGGGACATTAACCCAAATAAATTGGCTATAAATGCATTAATACCAGACAAACAAAGGCTTTAATAATTAAAAATAAAACATAAAGAAGCCCTCTACTGGAGATAAAGAGGGTCACTGCATAATAACAGAGACCAATTCATCAAAATGATAAAGCAATTCTAAATTTTTATTATTTAAAAAATGTTTTTAATTTATTTTATTGATTTCAGAGAGAAAGGGAGAGGAGAGAAAGAGAAACATCAATAATAAGAAAGAATCATTGATTGGCTGCGTCCTGCAAGCCTCCTACTGGGGATCAAGCCTGCAATCTGGGAATGTGCCCTTGACCAGGATCAAACCTAGGACCATTTAGTTCACATGCCCATGCTCTGTCTGCTGAGCCAAACCAGCTAGAGCTCTAAATTTTTATTAAGCCCCTAAAATATAGAACAATGATAGAATTATAGTTGAATAATACATGATCATCATGAGAGATTTCATCATATTTATCTCCATAATTGACAATTGAGGTAGATTGAAAAAATAAATACTATCATAAAAGATATGAACAGTCACCTTGGCCAGTTTTTCTCAGTGGTTAGTGTATCAACCTGCAGACTGAAAGGTTGTAGGTTTGATTCCGGTCAAGGGCACATATCTAGGTTGCAGGCTCAATCCCCAGCCCTGGTCTGGATGTGAGCAGGAGGCAATCAATCAATGTGTCTCTCTCATACATCAATGTTTCTCTCTCTGTCGCTTGCCCTCCGTTCCACTCTCTCTAAGAATCAATGGAAAAAATATCCTCAGGTGAGGATTTAAATATATATATATATATATATATATATATATATATATAGTCAAATTAAAATGTGAAAAAATTGTTATCATACAGATGACACTCTGACTAAAATATGATTTAAGTCAAAATTACATATTTTTAAGGTTTATGTTGCCATTTTATTTTTTCTAGCTTTATTGAGGTACTAGTGGCCTGGTGCATGAAACTCATGCATGGGGGGGTGTTTTCAGCCCAGCCTGCACCCTCTCCAATCTGGGACCCCTCAAAGATGTCCTACTGCTGGTTAACAGGGATCAGGCCTAAACCAGCAGTCAGACATCCCTCTCACAACCTGGGACTGCTGGCTTCTAACTGCTCACCTATCTGCCTGCCTGCCTGATTGCCTCTAACTATACTGCTTTCTGGCCTGCTCACCCCCAAATGCCCCACACCAGCCTGATCACCTCCAACTCCCCCCCTGTGCCAGTGTGTTCGCCCCCAACCACCTCCCCTGCTGGCCTGCTCACCCCAACTTCCCTCCCCACTGGCCTGTTCACCCTCAACTGCCTCCCTGCTGGCCTGCTCACTCCAAACTGCCCCCCCCACTCTCCTGATCACCTCCAACTGACCCCCACTGATGGCCTACTAGCCCCCAACTGGCCCCCCTGCTGGTCTGCTTACCCCTAATGGCCCTACCCCCCATCAGCCTGATCACCCACAACTGCTGTCCCATTTTGACCTGATCACCCACAACTGCCCTCCCCTCTTGGCCTCTAACTGCCTTTATCTCAGTCCCGCCACCATGGCTTTGTCCAGAGGAATGTCTACAAGGTCTCCTGGAAGTTCTCCCAGTCTAATTAGCATATTACCCTTTTATTAGTCTAGATAGAGGCCTGGTGCACAGGTGGGGGATGGCTGGAAGGGTGTCCAGGATCAGGATGGACATCCCACTGGGGTGCTCGGCCAGCCTGGATGAGGGGCTGATGGCTGTTTGCGGGCTGGCCAAGACCCCTAGTGGGGACCCTCACCCCATGGGGGTGTGGCCAGGCTTGGTGAGAGGCTGAGGGCTATTTTTAGACTGGCTATGGCCCCCAGTGACCCAAGCTCCCAGTCCCTCCTTTTTTTTTTTTTTTTTCCCAGCACCTCCTTGAGTGGAGGCTAGGGCTGGCTGGAAGCAGGTATCTGGGATTTGTTTATCTTCTATAATTGAAACTTTGTAGCCTTGAGTGAAAGCCAGGGCCAGCCAGGGCAAGCAGGAAGCTTGACTTCTTCCATCACCAAGGTCAACCTAAGCCTCCTCCTTGCTCCAGCTCCATGGCCACCACCATCTTGGTTGGATTAATTTGCATACTCACTTCTGATTGGCTGGTGGGCGTGGCTTGCGGGCATAGCAGAGGTGCTGTCAATTTGTATGTTTCTCTTTTATTAGATAGAATTATTTATAAATACAAACTATAATTTAAGGTATAAAATGTGATGATTTCTTATATGTATACATTGTGTAATGGGATGGCTTGATATAGATATACATTGTGAAATGATTACCACAATCAAGTCAACTGACACACTTATCACCTCATAATTTGTTTTATTTTGTTTGTTTCTTTGTTTTAGTGTGATGATTACACTTAAAATCTACTCTTTCAGCAAATTTCAAGTATACAATAGAGTATTATTAACTATAGTCACCATGCTATACATTAGATCCCCAAAAGTTATTTATCTTACAATTGAAAGTTTGTTCCCTTTGACCAACATATTCCCATTTCCCCCACCACTTTGTCCTGGTAACCACTGTTCTTTTCTCTCTTCATACGAGTAACTTTTTCAGATTCCTCATATCCGTTAGGATGGCTATTATAAAAAAGATAAGAGATAACAAATGCTGATGAAATTGTAGAGAAAAGGAAATACTTATACACTGTTGATAACAATGTAAATTGGTAAAATGAAGCTTCCTCAAAACATTAGAAATACAATTATCATATGATCTACCATTCCTACCACTGGATTTACATTCAAAGGAAATGAAATCACACATTTTATTTATTTATTTATTTATTTATTTATTTATTTATTTATTTTAATATATATTTTATTGATTTTTTTACAGAAAAGAAGAGAGAGGGATAGAGAGTTAGAAACATCGATGAGAAAGAATCATCAACCAGCTGCCTCTTGCACATCCCCTTACTGGGGATGTACCCACAACCAAGGTACATGCACTTGACCAGAATCGAACCGGGACCCCTCGGTCCGCAGGCTGGCGTTTTATCCACTGAGCCACACCGGTTTCAGCACACATTTTTTTTATATAGCAAGAAAAACTCATTATTGAAAATTAAAAGCAGAGTGGACTGATAATTATCAGGAGGATAAGGGGGTGGGGAAGCAGTGAGAGACTGGATTGAAATCGTATAACCAATGGATGAAGACAATTGGGGGGAGAGGAGGTAAGGGCAGAGGGTGGGAAGGGAATTGGGTAGTAGGGAGCTTTGGGGGAGAAAAAGGAGAAACAATTGTAATAATCTGAGTAATAAAGATTTATTTTTTAAAAAAGAAAATTAAAAGAAAACCAATGAAATTCCAAATAGCTTATATATCAAAGAAAACTTCATAATAAAAATGTGTAAATATTTAGAACTACAAGATCATAAAAAACATTATGTATCCAAACACATGGGTGCACCTAAAATGGTATTTTGAATAAATTTTAGTATCCCATTGCTCTATTACAGAACAAGAAAAGTTGAAATATTGATTAGATCATCAATTTTAAAAACTTAGGAAAGATAGCAAAATAAATCAAAAGACAGTAGAAGGAAAAAAGTAACATTTAATGAAATACAAAGCAAACATAAAATAAAGAAGATCAACAAAGATATCAGTTGGCTCTTTGATAAGATTTTTTAAATTGCAAACTTCTAATGGAGTTGATCAAGGAAAAAAGAAAAAAGGGTACTCTGTGTAATACGAATAAGAGAGAAAAGGTACAAAAAAACAGTATTAGGAATAAACAGTGAAATATAACTATAAATGTTGCTACTAAACACATAAGAGGATTATATATACAACTTTTTTAAAAATAGAATTTTTTGTTAATATGAGAGAGTAAGGAGGAGGGAGAAATAGAAACATCAATGATGAGAGGGAATCACTGATCAACTGCTTCCTGCACACCCCAGACTGGAAATCAAGCCCACAACCTGGGCCTGTGCTGGGAATCGAACCCTGACCTCCTGGTTCATAAGTGGACATTTAACCACTGAGCAACACCAGCTGGGCCATATATACAATTTTTTTTACAGTAATTTTGCAAACTTAAATGAGTAAATTTCTACAAAAACATAATTTATTAAAACTGACTTAAGAACTAGGAAAGCTGAAAAATATTATAGATATTAAATAAATTCAAACGACAGTTTTTCAAAAAATCTTCCAGTGAAAACTGACAGACTTTTAAAGTTTTCCAGAGAAATTCAAGAAACATATTATTTGTCTTACTCAAACTCTTCCATAAAGTAAAAGAAAAACACTCCTAATTCACTTTACATGAAACATAGTATTTATATCAGAATCACACAAGAATAACCAAAGAAGAACGTGTATGCTTTTTGGTGAGAGTATACTCTGTTCCCACCACTTTGAAAAAAAAATAATGATGTTGATCCTCATAAATGAATTATGATATCAATCATCTAAATTATGATTTCTGATAATTTTATTTTGAAGAATATGAAAATAATTCAAGATGTAAACTTGAAACCAAGTTCTAGAATGGGTATCCTATAATAAATATTTAACCAAAATAATTGCCTTGTGGTTTAGGAAATGGTGATTAATTTTCTCTCCCATTCCCCTCAGTGGCTAATTCAAACTTTTAAGACTATTCTTGTCAAACTCACTTCCCTTTATTTGCCTCCTGCCTTCACTTCCTGTTTCGGAGATAATACAGAGGCTATTGAATCCCTCCCCAAATGTTACAATTACTTACCTCTGTACATAAAACTAGTCTCTTTTTTTCTCAATACAGAGAAAGCAATTAAGGTAATCCTTCCATCTTGCTGTTCCCATCTCCTCCAACAGTTTTTTTTTGTCAGTTTTTCCCATTTTTGTCCTATATCTTCAACACCTTTTTCCATTCATTCTTTTTCTTCAGCCAATTTCAGTTAATAACACCATCATTTATCTTCACATTTAGGCAAATTAAAATGTGGGAGGGGGTCTTGACTCCTTACTCCCCCTTGCTCATCTCCCCTCCAAATCTACACAATAACCAAAGTTTTGTTGCCAATTATATTCCCTGAATAGTTTTCACATGTTCCTTTTCTTCCTAATCTTACAGCCACTGTCTTGATTCAGGCCTTCATTATTCACTTCTTGATTGATACAGTGCTTCCTAATCAATGGTTGGTCATGAAGAAAAGCATGAATTGTGGAGTCAAGCTGTGTTCAGTTGCCAAAAATATATTTCCTATAATTGTAACTTTTGAAAAGTTGTTCTTTCTAAGCCTTATTTTCCTCAGCTATAACATGGAGATGATGTTTTTCTTTATGTGTTATTATGGTAAGTAATATGTATAGAAAACATTCAGTACTCTACCTTGCATATAATAGTCATTCAAGGAATGTTAATTCTCTCTCTCCTTATAAGTTTATTCTCCTTCAGTCCCTTTTCTATATTGTTATGAAAGTGATCTTAAACCAATCTGATCATGTCACTTCCCTGTAAAAATTATTTGGAGGTTTTAATTTGTCCACATGTTAAAAAACCAAAATCTATTAACATGAAACATAAGGATCTTGCCAAAACCGGTTTGGCTCAGTGGATAGAGCATCCTTCTGCGGACTTAGGAGTCCCAGGTTTGATCCTGGTCAAGGGCATGTACCTTGGTTGCAGGCACATCCCCAGTAGGGGGTGCGCAAGAGGCAGCTGATCGATGATTCTCTCTCATTGATGTTTCTAACTCTCTGTCCCTCTCTCTTCCTCTCTGTAGAAAATCAATAAAATATATTTTTTAAAAAAAGAAATATAAGGCTCTTCGTTGGTTGACTCTTCATCCTTGTCTTCATTCCTGCCTAAAATTCATGAACTCCTTGAATACAAAAAAGGAATTTGTCTTATCCATCTTCAAATACCTAGGGGCTAAAAACAATGCTAGATTCAAAACAAATACTGTTAAAGTAGAATAAATGTTCATTCAAATACATGTCTAAATTTGTAATGGAATTTGCTTTACAGCTATAAAATAGCTGATATTTGAAAATTCCTTGAGTGGATTTTGATGGAAGGTATATGTTGCTATTAAATTAAGGAAAATGACATTTCTATTTTGACATGTTTATTATTTTGTGATCATAGGCATCATCGGTTTTGATTTACTCTGAAGTTTCTTAAACTGACAGGATAATATCAAGTATTAGGAAAATCATACCCAAGTTCATCTTGAAGGGATGGATCAAAGGGAAATTAATGGCACATAATGCAGGAGTCAAACAAAAAAGCAACATAGAAAACATCTTAGGTAGCCTAATTTTATATGATAATCATGCTATTTATATTGTATTTAAGGAAGACTTTGCTTCTAAAGATCTCAAAGTACTTTGAACCATAATCTTGTTTTTACTCACAAAGACCTTGTTAGATAGAGAATTATAACTTAGGTAAATAAAACTTGCTTTGGACCTTCACTTTTTGTTGTTGTTATTTTTAAATGTCAAATGATTTAACTGTTTTCAGACTGATAAGTACTGTTGATGAAAAACATACAACTAGACAAATTGCTACCACTATAGTTGACCCTCTAACAACACGAATTTAAACTGCACAGGTCCACTTATACAGATGTTTTTCAATAAATTGATGAGGGAAAAGAGATTTTGGGGGGCTAGTGTCCCAATTATGCCCCAATTAATTGATTATTTGTCTAGACTTAGTGGGATAAACTCAGGTGACCAGGAGTCAGCAATAATGGCCTATCCCATGGTGCTTCAATGTCTAGACACCTGAGCCGAACCAGAACACATGATATACAAGACATAATTAGTATGCAATCACAGAGTTTATTTACCTATTCCTAGTGGGTCCTAGGCTCCAGCAAAGGCCACCCAGCGATGCACACTGAAGGACAGACAATGAAAACAGAGACAGGCAGGCGGCTGCAGTTGGTTCAGGCTCACACAGCAGAGCAATCAGGGGCTTGTCTCTCAGAGCGATGTGGAGTCCTCCTCTTATGGGACAGGAGACCACAACTGAAGATGGTCCCGGGGTTATATAGACTGCCATAAACAAGTTGTATCCTTATCAATATGGGCCAGGCGGTGTGCCTCATGCTGGGAGCAGGGCTTTTACACTTTAAGGATGCAGAGCTTTTACATCAAGATATTGGGGTGTTCATTAATTTTGGAAGTTACAGAGTATTGGGGGTTTCCATACAGCAAACATTTTACACAATAATTAAAGGGGTTACGTTATTATAACAGCTAGCAATCTAGTCACTGCCCCTTTGTCTGGTACTGCAAGACTGTTTACTTCCATTTTAGAGAGGCCATAAACCTTCCCCAGATGAAGTTATCAGTGCTGGTGCCAGACCAGGCCTTTGGTTGAGGTCTCAAAGCCCCAGCACATAGGGTTCTTTAAGAACTTGCAAAGGGGACTGGAAAACCCCATATTGGGGAGACGAAGGACTGAAGAAGATATAAAAAGGGACAACTTCATCCATGTTGTTGTCCAAAATTTGAAAGACCTTTTTCTATGAGCCCACTGGTGTAATAAAGTGTAACTCCCTTTCTCTAAGCATTGCTTGATTTTTCTCAGGTCTTCTATGACAAAATAACTGTGCTATGTTCTATCTGCAAGTAGAAGTTCATGGATGCAGAGGGCTAATTGTGTGTATTGATCTAGGCCAGTGGTCGGCAAACTCATTAGTCAACAGGGCCAAATATCAACAATACAACGATTGAAATTTCTTTTGAGAGCCAAATTTTTTAAACTTAAACTTCTTCTAATGTAACTTCTTCAAAATAGACTTGCCCAGACAGTGGTATTTTGTGGAAGAGCCACACTCAAGGGGCCAAAGAGCTGCTTGGGGATCACAAGCCAGAGTTTGCCGATCATGGATCTAGGCTATTTATATAAGGGTCTTGAGCATACCAAGATTTGGGTATTTACAAGCATCTTAAAATCAATCCCCTGTGAATACTGCAGGACAACCTGTTAAGTTTGGGGGAGTTATAGATTTTTGACTATTTAGAGGTCAGTGCCACTAACTTGCCATTGTTTAAGGATTAACTGTATATTCATGTTCACCATTGATCCCTAAAGTACTTTATAATCTTATTCTCTTTGTCAATTTATATAATATATTTCTATAGCTAGTTCAAATTTTCCCCATTATTCTAAAACTTCTGTGACTACTCAAATCCAAATCTTCCTCAGTCTCAGCAGATAGCCTTCTCCTTTTCTTTCACCTCCCCTCTACACACCCACCTTTGTAGGACCTGAGGGTGCCCCCCCTTGTCCAAAAGGTTTTGACAGGGGACCTGAGGCTGTGCCCTCCACCCAGCAGGGCTTGATGGGGGACCTAAAGCTGAGCCCACCAACTGACACTTGGCCAGGGTACCTGAGGCTGTGCCCCTCCACCTGGCAGGGTTTGACAGGGGTGGGGCTGGCCGGATCTGGATCTTACCCAATGGGGATGGGACTGGCCAGATCTGGGTCTTGTGCAATTTTGAGGTGCACGCAGGTGGGTGAGGACTTGACTCTGGGTCCCACTGCATGCCCCAAACTCTGACAGGAGGAAGATTTTCATATATATTTTGCTAATTTTCTTTCATCTCTGACAATTCTATTACAGAGAAAGGGCAAATACAATATTAAAATATTTCCTCTAATTAATTCCCTTTTAATGTGCACAAATTTTGTGCACCAGTCCACTAGTTCTCATATAATGAAATATTGTTAAGTTTGTTGTGGTGGCGATGGTGTTTGTTACCTTGAAAAATAAATGGAATCAGAATTCCTGGTTAAAATACTATAATAAGAAAATGAATCATTGAAATGTTAGATCCAAAGAAGGTGTGAATTAGATGGTAAACTGTATATGGGGATTTAATTGTAACTCCAAAAACCCCACTAAAATTTAGGTAAAAACTTTTAAAATACATAAACCCAAAAGTCTGAGAACACCATTAGAAGAGACAACAGCCCTAACCAGTTTGGCTCAGTGGAGCATTGGCCTGTGGACCTAAGGGTCACGGGTTTGATTCTGGTCAAGGGCATGTACCTCTGATGCAGGCTCCTCTTGGGCCCAGATTGTAGTCAAGAAGCGTGCAGGAGGCAAGCAATCGATGTGTTTCTCTCACATGGATGTTTCTCTCTGTCTTTCCTCTCTCTTCCATTCTCTCTAAAAATCAATTGAAAAATAATCTCTGGTGAGGATTTAAAAAAGAAGAAGAGATAACAGCAATTTTTTGGAAGTGTAAAGCAGATGTATTAGTGTTAGGTGACTTAACAAACCTGAGATAGTAGAAACCTTAGGAAGTAGTGGAGACTGCTGAGAAACAGCCCAATTTATAATCAGTGTTCTTGTAAGGGTCAGGAATGGCAATACCAGGTACCTTTGGAACTGAGAGTTAAGGGGAGGAAAGCTAAAATTAAGTTTGGCTGAAACTATTTGAAAAGCAATTTAATCTATTATAATCCTCTCTTTCACTTCACAGAGCTAGATAAAAGCCCTTCCCCTCCATCCACAAAAGTTGGAGGTTTATTCTCCAGCTATGGGTGAAAAATAGGTCACTGAACTGGAAGACATCAGGCACAGTGGGTCTGGACATTACCTAAAACAAGGGGGTAGGCAGCCATATGCATAAGAAAATTGAATGTTTCCCTCACTAAGCTTCAGAACACTGGCAAGCTGTTATCCTCATTCTGTCCTCCAGGCAAGAGATTGGAAAAGTCTTATCCAGAGAACCTGATGAGTCCAAGAAGAAAAAATAAATATGCAGAAAGCAGGGGGTTACAAATGAACAATCTGCCCACACACTGCATAAACAAGCTACATGCGAGGCTCTGAGTTACACTCTCAAATATGAGCTGATGACCTAGGGTTGGTAAACCCTATAGAAAGTATCCAACACATAAATTAGAGATAAGAATAAAAACTAAAACAACTTGTAAAAAATAAAAAATAAATTTAAAAGAATAAGAAGCTTGAAAAAAGTGAAGACTTATCAAGAAGAAAATTTTATAAAGCAATCAATTTTATAGTCAGAAGAGGCAGTATATATGCATGAAGCAAGAACAGTATGCTTTAAAAAGGAATATTCAGCTAAAAGAGACAAAACAACTTTTGGAAACTAAACAAATAACAGATAGAGAATTTCAGGTAATTTTAAAGCTATGTTATTTTTCTGGATTTTGTTGATGTTTGTGGTAATTGCCCATTTTAAATATTTGTCAATTTTGTGATTGTTTGTCTCATTATGAATAAATATTCTCATTTTACCAAATATCTAATTATGTTTTTGTAATTTTGTGATCACTTTCCTGAGGTGGGCCCCCAAAATTGTACAGAAACTTCAGAGGCCCCTCAAAGTCTGTCTGCCCCAAAGGTGAATCCATATTTCTAGTTGCTCACATCAAAATTATTGAAGTTATTTGACTCCCCTTTCTCTCACACCCCATGTCCAATCTATCAGAAAGTCTTGTTGGCTCTACCTTCAATATATATGCATAATCTCACCTTGGCTACCATCCTGGTTCAAATCCCCTGATTGAAATTTTGTAAATTTTTTTGTTAAAAAAAGGTTGTAAATTTGCCTGAATTCTTGAAAGAGCCATTTAACCTGTCTCCTTGCTTTCACCCACCAACCACTACTGTATGAAAAGTACTTTCAACAGTTATAGAATTACTTTATTTTATTTTTATCTCAGAGAGAAGAAGGGAGAGAAAAAGAGATGGGTCACTTGCCTCCCACATACAGCCCGACTAGGGATTGAACCCACCATTTTGGTATGTGCCCTGACCAGGAATTGAACCGCCACTTCTGATGTACCTGACCACACTCCAAACAACTGAGACACACTGGCCAGGTACAAATTAATTTATTAAAACCTAAGTCAGATAATGTCATTCTGTTCAAAACCCTCCAATATCTCTCCATTCACTTGAACTGACTCCACATTTCTTCTCTGACCTCCTTTGGAACCATTTTCTCTTTGGTTCACTCTGATCCAGCCACACTGACCCCTTTCTATTCCTAGACAATACCAGGCCTGATGCTCTCACCTCAATGCCTTTACACCGACTGTTCCCTCTTCTTGATGTGCTCCAAATCTGCAAGATCACCTCCCCAACCTCTTTGAAGTTTTTACATAAATGTTACTTTCTCAGGAAGGTCTATCTTGACCAACCTATTTGAAATTGCACCGTAGTCCACTCTTGCTCCATGGGCTGGCACTCTTAACCTTGCTTTCTTTGCCCTCTTTGTTTAATAACACTTTTCACCTACTAACATTATATAATGTATTTGTTATGCTTGTGGTTATAATGATAGCTACATGAGAATAGGGAATTTCTTTGGTTCATTGATACATCATAAACATCTAAAATAGTGTCTGGCACATTTTATGGGGTCAATAAGTATGTGATTATTTCAATATAATACACAGATGTATTAATATATGTATTATACACATATATACATACATACTTATGTAGTCTATGAAGATATGACTGCACAAACACACACACACATACTGTAACATATAGAACATCTCTGGACAGAAATAACACTGACTGCTTCTGAAAAGAGGGCCCGGATAGCAGGGAGATAGAAAGTAGAAAGAATGCTTTTCACTGTATGTCCTGTTGTGCTGCTTTAAATCTGAACCATATGAGTGAATTACCTTTTCACAAGTGAATAAAAGATCAACTTATGTTGGATTTCATAGCATTGTTTCCCCCCCACAGTAGGACCTCAGAAAGGTCATGGTTTTCTGAAACTCAATTTTTGCAGCCTGGCTGGTGTGGCTCAGTGATTGGGCATCAACCTATGATTCAGGAGATAATGGTTCAACTCCCAGTTGGGGTACATGCCTAGGTTGCAATCTCAATCCCCAGTGTGGGGTGTGCAAGAGGCAGCCGATCAATGTTTCTCTCTAATCATTGATATTTCTAGCTCTCTCTATCCTTCCATTCCTTTCTGAAATAATTTTTTAAAAGAAAGAAAGCAAGCCCTGGCTGGTTTGGCTCTGTGGATAGAGCATTGGCCTATGAACTGAAGGGTCCTTGGTTTGATTCTGGCCAAGAGCACATACCCAGGTTGTAGGCTCAATCCCCAGTAGGGGGCGTGCAGGAGGTAGCCAATCAATGATTCTATCTCATTAATGTTTCAATCTTTCTCTTTCCCTTTCCCTTCCTCTTTGAAATCAATACAAAAAATTTTTTTAAAGAAAGGGAAAGAATACAAAGCCCTCAAAAGAAGGTTGACTACTGATAAAATAAAAAAACCTATGCTCAAATCAGGTACTCAAAAATCAAGTACCCATACCACTACAATTCAATATACACTGAGTGGCCAGATTATAATGATCTCTGAACGCATAATAATCTGGCCACTCAAGGTGTATCCTATATAATAAAAGGCTGATATGCAAATTGTCCCCTCAACCAGGAGTTCGACAAGCAGGCAGGCCGTCCAACTGCCCATGTCCCCTCTACCTGGCCAGGCTGGCCGGACCCCATCCATGCATAAATTCATGGACCAGGCCTCTAATATATAAATACACACACACACACACACACACACACACACACACACACACTTAGTGGCCAGATTATTATGCGTTCAGAGATCATAATAATCTGGCCACTCAGTGTATATTGATAAGTGTAAAAGGATCCAGTCACAAAAGAAATATATAGCACTATCTTAATTTACATCTTAGAACATCTTTGTACAATGTAACAGAAAAAAATCTGGATAAAGGGAGCTTACACGGTTTATTTTTCTTTTTAACTTTTATTGAAATGATTTCAAGCTTAAAGAAAGTTCCAAGAATAACAATAATACAAAGAACACAATACAAATGAAAACTTTGTATAGATTTACATATTAGCATTTTACTCCATTTGCTTTATTTTTTTCCTGTTTCCCACATAAATATAAATCTATGTATATTCATAGATAGATTGATAGATAGATAGATAGATAGACTTAATATTTTCCCTGAACCATTCAAGAGTAAGTTGCATAAAGCTCTCTACCCCTAAAAAGTTCAGTGAGCAAGTCTTCTAAATAATAATATTCTCTTAGAGTTCCACAATGCAGTTGTCAACTTCAAAAAACTTAACATTGATACAAATCTTTTATCATATCCACCAACCATATGCCAATTTTTTTTGTTGACCCAGTATTTTCCTATGTAGCATTATATCATTCTGCATCGTCTTCCAAAGAGTATAGATTGCTTCTATAATTTTAAAACAATTCTAATTCTTTTAAATTATTTAGAGAGCTAGAATACCATCTCAAGATTTAACTTCTTGGTCCTTAGATAAAACACCTTGATATAATTACTTTTCACAGACTCACCATACATAAAACCCTATACGGGTCTTATGGGGAACTGATTTCTTTTGCTAGCAAGCTACAAGTTGCTTCTGGCTACTTCATAATCCTGACCCAACACCAGGATGATGACTGGTGTTAAATCCAGAGAGAACCTGTCACTTAAAGGGTGATAAACAAGAAAGGCAGGACTTCTTAGTCAGTACCTTCCACAATCTCTCAGAGAGCACAGGCTCTTCTAGTCAAGGCAGAAATGGTCCTTGAACAATTTGTTGGTGGGTTGTTTTTGTTTTTATTTTATTTTGTTTTATTTTTTTATCTAAAAAGCTAGTTTCATTGCCCTGACACATTAAGTGTGATGTTTCTCTTTTCACAAGGAAACTAGCATGAGCACTTACTTAAAGGAGTACAAGAATCCATTCTTCTGAGGCTTTAAGTCCTTGTAAATGAATTTTCCCCTTTCTCCTTTAGTTCCTTCAGTGCTCATGGAACTGCATGGCTGCAACAATGTTTGAGTAATGCACTCCATCAGTGTCCCAAGCACAATCACTGGAGAGCCAGAGCCAGCTACTGGAACCAGATAGAAGCAACCCATTAACAGAGCTAAAAAAGCACAATCTTCCTACAGAAAAAAAGAAAAAAACCTTTTTAGGTTGTTCTAAGTGTATGTTAAGTATTGTGTGCAATTAACAAAACTCTCAATTCTGGAATCACTTTTCAATTTTAAAGGAGCTGTGTTTTTTGCTTTTTGTTCAGTAAAATAAATAAAAGCTATTTTTGACTGTAACATTTAAAGATGAATTTCTTTGGAGTAAATTTTTCAGGACTTAAAACTCCTACCTCATATATACTTTATTGAGCAAAATAATTTGAAAAATTTATTCATAGCATCATTAAAGAATGTGTTCATGAGTCATTTGGGGATAATCAGTAAAATCACTAGCCATTTTTACAAAATCTTACTTCAGAAAAGTAGAGACTACAGTCACCAAAAAGGCATTATTATCACAATTTAGAATGCCATATGAATAGCATATATTAGCTATTTTCATTAGGAAAATTATCCTATTATCTATGCAGCATATGATACAGATTAAGGCCATTAGGGAAAATTCACAACATTATATTGGTAGACAATAAATTTGAATGTAACCACCTACAAACTACTCTGCTAAACCATAGCATAGTGGGTATTGAAAGTGAAAAAAATAATATTGAAAAGTAATTGAGCATGTATTCCTGTCTTCAGTGGGGAGTGGCACTTTGTAATGGGAAGGTTTCCCAGCATGAACAAGACACTCACAGCAGGGGCGTGGGGAATGGAGGCCATAAACAGTTAACTAGATTATGCTATAAGGCATTTTTAAAGACCAAGAACATAAGACCTGGCATATGAGTAAGTCCTGTTAGAGCAGCCCTGCAGGTGAAAATGGGCCTGCAGATATGACTGCTCTTCCTCTTCCTGACACTCCCCAATCTTTTGGCCAGTTTCTTACCTTTTCCTTAGTCAGGGAGCAGAAAGAAAGGTCATGGTGAAGGAAAACAAATGATAGAAAGTTAAAGATAGAATAATGAATGGTAGTCCAGAAAAGCTTGTTTTGCATGTGAGGAAATGTATTTTTCCACAAATGGAGACTAGAATGATGTTTATTAAATTAATGGATGATAATACACTGAGGGTAAATAAATGCTCAAGTACTAAGAGAGAAAGAGACAGAGAGAGAACGCAAGCCAAAAAGATCAAGAATACCTGGATGAGTATAAAACCTATACAGAGATACACAATATTTTGACTTGTATGATCCCCTTCTTGTCACAGCATACCACCATTACCACCAGCCCATAAAATATTTTGCCACAGAAAAGAGGGAAGAGTAAATATTTCTCAGCATAACTGCTGAAAGGTGTTCACAGCAAACCATTGAAAAAGTTTGATTGTAGCATATGAAGAGAGATAAATTTGATTAATCATTACATTCTTTCATTTGAGAAATTTTTGTTATGCTATATATTAGAAGAATATCAGCCACTACCCATATCCATGGACAATTAAAATGATGATATAAAACTTACACAACAAGATTTCATATTCAGACTTATTTTCAACACAAAATAAATATAGCCCAGGCCAGGTTGCTCAGTTGGTTGGAGCTGCTGTAGGAAGTTAGACAGACATGAGCAGAGCAAGGATGATGGGCCAGTTACAAGAGGGTCACCAGGATGGAAAGCGCCAAGCAATGGGCAATCAATTGTAGGGTGGGGCCTCGCTCCCAGGGTGACTTTTCCTCCCCCAGCATATCCCTGGTCAGGAGGTTTGGGCCCCCTGACCTTTCTTCCCTAGAGATAACACGTGGCCTCAGTTGTATTTTAGCACCAGGCTCAGATAAGCAACAAAACCAGCGCAGGACCAGCAGCATTGATAATGACCCCTGCCCTGGTGCCAGCCAGTCAATCAGTGGAGACCACAACCTTAAAAGGACACACCTGGAAAACTGCTGAATATTCTATAAAGATCTTCTCCTGGGATGTCCCCTAAGATCTTCGCATTTACCAGGTAAAACCCTTAGGATGGAGGACCCAGGGCACGTGCTTCCTCCAGGGAGACTCCTGTGCCTTTCCCTTTCCCTTCCCTCTCTTCCCGCCACGCACCTCATCATTAGCTTCCTCACTCCCAAGCTACAAGAGCCCTTTATTTACCTTCATAACTTGATTCATAAGCACAATTATTTTAGAGATTATTTATTCTGCTTCTGTAATTTGTCAAATAAATGTTCTCTTACAGTTTGGGTCTTGCTCTAAAATCTTTCCTAGCCAGAACCCAAATACCAAGGTTGCTGAACCCAGGTTAGGTCTGACCCCACTGGTTAGACACCTGGTGCCGTTCCTGCCAACAACATATTGTCATCCCACACACCAAAAGGTTGCAGTTTCAATTCCCAGTCAGGGAACATACCCAGGTTGCAAGTTTAATCCAATAAATCAATATTTCTCTCTCCCATCAGTGTTTCTCTCTCTCTCTCTCTCTCTCTCTCTCTCTCTCTCTCTCTCTCTCATTAATAAAAACATATACTCAGATAAGAATTAAAATAATAAATTAATAAAAATAAATATTTTAACAAATTAAACTTATTTTTAATTTTAAGCATATGATTTTTAAACAATTTTCAACCAATTTAAGCAAGCATCAAATACAGAGCATTAAAAAAAAATAAATCTCAGGAGAATATTTAAACCCTGTCACAAATGAATAAACAACTTAAACATTTGGATTGCATTCTCGATTGTTTCACTCTCTTTTGTTTATTTGGAGACTGATTAGGAGGATGAATTAAAATTTTTTACTGAAATTTTCAATTTCTAACTGAATTCTCATATCAAAATATATTAAGAGAAAGGTAATAAGCACTTCCTAAAGTTTTAACATTTCAATATGAGGACTCTATACTCTAAATCGAAAAATAGCCACATGTTGCTTTCTAATAATTAAATTTCTATCCTATGGCACATTAGCCTTATTTTAAGTGTTCTATTGCTACATATGACTATCCTATATAATTAAAGCCTAATATGCTAAGTGTCTGGTCCTCCAGTCATCCTTCTAACCAATCAAAGCATAATACGCTAATGATGCTAAGTCCACTCAACCACTTGCTATGATGTGCACTGACCAGCAGGGGTCTGATGCTCTAACTGGTAAGTTAGCTTGCTGCTGGGGTCTGGCTGATTGGGACTGAATGAGATAGGCCTGACATGCCCTGGAGCACCTCCATGGTCCCTCCCTGGCTGACCAACCTCCCACATTCCTCCCTAGCCTGGCCTGTGACCTTTTGAAATCTGGGACCCCCCAGGGGATGTCAGAGAGCTCATTTCAGCCCAATCCCACAGGCCAGGCTGAGAAACCCCACTGGTGCATGAATTTGTGCACTGGGCCTCTAGCTCTTATTATAATAGACAGTGTGAATACAGAACATTTCCAACTTCATAGAAGATTCTACTAGGCATTTCTATCCTAAATGCTTAACTGAACTTTAAATAATCAGTGATAAAGTGTTCTTTAGAGCCTTATTAAAAAGTATATGTTTATTTAAGAATCAAGCATTATTCTAATATTTATTATTGCTGGTTGTCAAGAGATGATTTGGATGCTCATGTATTAAAAAACCTGCCTAACTGCAAGGACAAATATAGAGAATACTGACAAGAAAATGAACACAAGGTATAATTTTATCTATTATAATCCATATTTATCTAAGAATATTGCATGACTGTACTATAGTTCAAAATGTGTAGGCACTAAATGACAATTACTTGAAATGCTCAAGAAATAGAGTTCTCTGATTAAAAGAATTTTTATTTGATGTTAAGCAATAACTTTGCCATTCAACACACTTACTGATAATCTTCCTAAAATTTATAAGCCCATTTCCCTGTCTTGCATTATCAATATAATTGAATCTTCCTTTGAAGACTCACAATCTTGCAGAGCCTCAGGCTTATCATAGTGAGCATCAGTGATCCCTGTTGAGGAGGGGAGGGGAATGGCTTTAATCAATTGGATTTGTCATTTAATATTTTATATATAGTCTATTTTTATTATAACTTGCCCCTTTCATCTAAAAGTTGATTTTTCAAAAAATAAAAAATAAGTTTACATTATTTGAGGCTTCTTGTGAGTGGGGTTCATTTGAAATTGTGTTATAATTAGAAAACATAATAGTCATGTTGTATTCCAAAAATAGCTTTTTGAACTTTTAATCAAAATGTTACATGATATGCTTCAAGCATTTAATACTTAATTCAAACTTAAACTTTCTATTATTTTATTTTTTAAATGTGGGTGTGTTTTTTCACATTAGAAGATGATCACAGAGAAAATGACATCAGGAAAACAAGGAATAATTCTCCCATGAAGTTTGATAAAGAAGGTTTAGGAGATTATTATCTCAGTTTGAGAATATTTCCCTAGATAGAAAATAAAATGTTGGAGGAGATTAAAAGAAAACAATAAAAATAAATAAAAGTAATCAATTACTTTATTCTTCTCTTGCTTAATTCCCCAGTCCCAGCCACTGACCCAGAAATACAAACCAAGCTGATGGCTCAATGAGTAACGTATCCACGTGCCATCCTTGCTAATAGAATCAACCTATGGATGAAACCCAATGAATCAAACTCAGATGGCAATTCAAAAAAGAGAGAAGCTTAGCTTATACCTTCTCGAATCCAAGAACTAAAATTCCATAACAATATTGGAATATTTCTTCCACTTCACAAATATCACTCAATATTTATTTAAGTCACCCTTCTATGTGTACTGTAATCTCTAGAGCAACCACTAAAAATTTAAATATAGTTAAAAAATCAACAGATAAATGAAAATCAAATTCTAAAATACATTCAAATAATCTAAAAGTGGGTAGAGTGTAGAAGACAGAAAGATAAAAATAAAATAAAACAAACAAAAATATTAGATTTAAAGACAACTCTATCAGCATAATAGATGACACACTTAAAATAAAAGGTAGAAATTATAAAAAATGCTATATAATACAAAACCCTGTCTTAAACATACTTTACTTTTTATGTCTCTATATACATATATTAAATATGACACAGATATGTGGAAATAGATTGAAAAGTTATATTATACAGACAGTAAACTTAAGAGGACCATAGTATCTATATTCATAACAGCTAAAAGAAACTTTAAGACAAAGAGTATAACTAAGGGAAAGTGGGACACTTTATAATAATAACAGAATCAATTTATCAGGGAAAATATATCAGGCATATGTTATTAATTATAGAACTTTAAAATCCATGAAATAAGAATAAACAGAATTAAAAAGAGAAATATACATTTCCAAAATCACAAGAGATTTCAACACCGTTTTCAGTAATTAATAGGATATCTAGACAAATATCTAAACATAGAGGATCTGAACAATGACATTAACCAGGTCAACCTAATTTATATTTATACACTATGACATCTAATAACTACAGAATATATATTCTTTTCATATATTCATGCTACATACATAAGAGAGATCATATGTATGACCATAAAATATATTTCGATGTGTCCACAATGCACAACAGAATTACATTAGAAACTAATAACAATAAAAATCTAGGAAACCCTCAAATATTTGAAACTTAAACAAGATACTTCTAAATAACCCATGAGCCAAATAAGAAATTATAAAGAAAATGAGAAATATAATAAAAATAAAATAGGTCAAAATCCTATGCTTAGAAGGAAACTTATAGTTCAAATGCTTATATTAGAAAAGAAGAAAAAACTAATATCCCTAACCTAAATTCCCACCTCAAGGAGGTAAAAATATGACTGCAACCCAAAAGTATGTCAAAGGAAGAAAACAAAGATGAGAACAGAAGTCAACATAACAGAAATGTATGTTATGTTAATTAAGATAATACAGAAAACTAACAAAGCCAAAAGCTGGTTCTATGAAAACATCAACAAAATTAACAAAACTCTAGCTAGGCTCATTAAGAAAAAATAAATAAAATCTAAATCATTATCAGGCATGAAAAAGAGGTTAGCAAAGCATGCTCTATAAGACCATATAAGGAATTGTTTGAAGAACTTTATTTTAACAATTTCAGTAACTTACTTTAAAAGGGCAAATTCTTAAATATATAACTTACCAAATTTGACAACATAAAATATATTTTTCATAACATAGAAATTGAGGAATCTCCTGCCAAATAGTTTTATAAAGTCAGAATTACTTTGATAATTAATTACCAAAACCTGACAAAGACCAATATCTGCTATAAAAGTAAATGCAAAAATTCTTAATAAAATATTAATAATCAGAATCCAAGTAAAAGGTAACATAATAACTAAGTTTGTTTTATCCCAGGAATGTAGGATTGTTTGGACATTTAAAAAAAATCAACTCACCACATTAACAAAATTGCCTTCTTGAATTCAAGGACTAAAATTTCATAAACAATAAAATATTAGAATATTTCTTCCTCTTCACAAATATCACCCAATATTTATTTAAACACTCCCCTTCTAGAAACAAGAGAGAAAGATATGATTATTTTAATAGATGTAGAAACCATTCATGATTAAAAATAAAAAGAAATTCACAGAAAACTAAGAATAAAAAAAAGTTCCTCAATCTGATAAAGGGGGGGGGGGGAGGGGGGAAAGAGCTAAACAAAATATCTAGTGATAAAACTTTAAAAACTTTCACCCAAGTGTTACAATGATAGTCTTATCTATTGCAATAAGTCAAGAAAAAGAAATAGAAGACATTAAGATTAGAAAGAAAGAAACGAAATGGTCTCTTTCCAGGTGGCATGATTATTTATGTAGAAAATCCTACAGAATTTACAAAACAATTAATAGAACTAACAAATTCATCTAGCAAGATCATAGGATATAAAGTATATATCCAAAACTCAATTATATTTTTATATTCTGGCAAATGAGAGGAAAATAATGTTTTAAAAATGATTTAATAATAGCCCTGTTCCTAAAGTATAAATATAGAAAAAAAAAACCTTAAAGGGGGAAAAAGCAAATAAACATGGAAGTTCTCCTCACTGAAAACTACAAAACATTGCTGACAGAAATTACAGACATATCAGGAGGAAGTAATGATCATAGACAAGAAAATTCAATGTGGTTAAGATGTCAATTTCCACAAATTAATCTGTAGATTTAACAGAATCTAAACAAAAATTCCACAAGGATTTTGTGTAGAAATTATCAAGTTGATTTCAAATGTATATAGAAATAAAAGTGACCTAGAATTACCAGATAATTTTTTTTGAAACTTCACCCATGGACAATCTCTCTCACTCTCTCTTAAAGAGGAGAGAGAGAGAGAGAGAGAGAGAGAGAGAGAGAGAGAGAGAGAGAGAGAGAGAGAGAGAGAGAACAGCAACAAAAACACATAGATGTGAAAGAAAAATATACATATCCTGACTTGACCAGAGATTAAACCCAAGATCCAAGTATGTGCTTTGACTGGGAATTGAACTGGCAACCTTTTGGTGCACAAGAAAAAGTTCCAACCAACTGCCAGGCACCAAAGCAATTTTTAAAAAGAACAATTTTTTAAAACCTACCTGATCTCAAGACTTACTATAAAACAATAGTAACTGAGTATGATACGAAGGAAATGATAGACATATGTATTGATCAAAGAACAAATAATAGTCCAAATATTAGTCCAAATTCATGGTCAAAATATTTTTCAATTAAAATGTTAAGGCAATTCAGTGGAGAATGAGAAGTCTTCTCAATAAATCATATTAAAACTGAATATCTATATTGAAAAAAATAATGTTGACCCTTATCTCAACCGATAATTATAAATTCATTCAAAATGTATCATAGACCTCAATATAAAAGCTAAAAGTAAAATGTTTTAGAAAGAAATATAGGAGAAAATTTTATGACTTTGGGGTGGGTACAATTTTTTGACAAGTCACATAAAAAAGAAAAATTATCAAATTAAACTTTTTCAAACCTAAAAAAATTGTTTTTAAAAGGACACTTTTAAGAAAATAAACATAGCCAAGCCAGCATGGCTCAGTGGTTGATTGTCAACTTGTGAACTAGGAGGTCACAGTTCCATTCATGGTCAGGGCACATGCCTGGGTTGTGGGTTCAATCCCCAGTGTGGGGTGTGCAAGAGGCAGCCGGTCAATTATTCTCTCTCATCATTGCTGTTTCTATCTCTCTCTCCCTCTCCCTTCTACACTGAAATCAATAAAATATATTTTAAAAAATAAATAAATAAAGTAAAAATACAAGTCACAAACTTGGAGAAAATATCTTGCAGTACTTGCCTCTGACAAAGGACTTGATTCAAATTACATAAAGAGTCCTTACAACTCAATAATAAAATGACCCCCTGGAAAAAATTAACAAACCATATGAACTGACATCAGGGGCCAGACATTCAATGCAGGAGGAGGGGGAGGGAAGCGCAGTGAGGCCTGGAGGCACACGCTATGGCCCAGGGATCCCAGAAACCACAAGCCCAGAGCTTGTTTTCCAATTAAAAAAAAAAAAAGTGGTATGCGGCCACCCTGGGAAGAATGGCTCCAGGAGGGAAAGGCCTCCCCAGACTCCGCCTTGCCTGGCTGGAGCACTGCGGGCTCACAGGGACTCACCGGTGACGTGCAGGAAGTGCAGCCCCTCCAACTCCAAAGCTAGACACACTGACAGCTTTTCCCTGTCCAGCTCCATGGCAGATGCAGCACTGCCCGGCCACCTCAGCCCCAACTTCCAGCCCTGGCTTCCAGGCCATCCCTTCCTATACTACACGCACTTGGGAGCCTGGCTTCGACCTTGCTCAATAGCGCCACAGCACAACCAGAGAGTGGCAGGACACAGCCACCAGCGCTGGCTGGGCATTGATTTGGCCTCTGACTGATGTCCATGTGCAGTTACACTGCATGTTTACATTTGTAGGGAAGCAGGGCAGCCCGCTCCTGCTGCCCCCATCACCTTCTAGGCTAAAGGCCCGCTGATCTCCATGTTTCTCCTCCCATCCAGAATCAAAACCTCTTGGGAATGAATGATCCCAGCAATGGCCCTAACACATGCTAGGTGTCACTGTCACAGACATTCCCAGTCATTAGAGCCCATTCCTCAGCCCACAGTGCCCTGCTCCACCCACTGTCACTCTTCACCTGTCACCCCCTGTGGACCTCCTTACGTTACCCTTTCTGAAATGTGAGCAAGATCTCAAATGCCCCCCTGTCAATAGCTCCCTTGCCCTACCTTTCTTCCTCTAAAACCCTTGCATTTTAAGAACATGTATTTGATTTCAGAGAGGGAAATAAAGATAGAAACATCAATGATGATAGAGATTCATTGGCTGCCTCCTGCTCGTTCCAAACTGGGGATCAAAACCTCCTCTGGCCATTACTCCCATTCTTCCCCCTGCCAGCAGGCCCCAGTGGCAGCATGGCACGGAGGGAAGGGGATGAGGCAGGGAACCGTGAGATGGCGGGGCACTCAGGGCAGCATTGGCCTCTGGCATCTGTTCCTACTGTGCCCAGCCTGGCTACTGTCACCTCCTCTCCTGGTCCCGCTGTGATCTTCTGGCCCAGATCAACCTGGCCCTGATTGGTCCTCATTGTCCACCAGGTCTAGGGACCTCACCCATGCACAAATTTCGTGCACCAGGCCTCTAGTATCCATATAACAGAATAACACTCAGCAATGAAAAGGAATGAACTATTAATAGACATGATAAAATGAGTGAATCAGAAAATAATGGTAAATGAAATAAACTAGCCAATGAAAGTATATACTGTATTTTTCCATTTGTATGACACTATAGAAAATAGAACTAATCTGGAGGGACAGAAACCAGATCATCATGCAGAATGTGGAATGAATTGCAAAGTGGCCTAAGCAATCTTTTTTGATACTGATGAAAATGGTATGTCTCTCAATTGTGGTAATGTTTTCATGTGAGTATATACCTGTCAAAACTAATCAAATTGTGCAATTTTAATAGATGTCATTTATTGTGTAATAATTATGATTCAATAGTTGATTAAAAAACAGAATAATGGCAGCATAACATTTTAGTCTTTGTGTGATTAACAGGTTTTTTTAGTCAAAATTCTATTATTGAATATCTGGGGGAATGTTTTTTGTGAAAATAGTGTCAAATATGCATGTTCAAATAAAGGTCTAAACATTATATAAATGCAATCCAGGTATTCACCATAAAGAAGAACTGGAAGATTAAAAACAAGATATACCACCAGAGAAACAAACGGAGTGAGAAAACAGTGTTTTGGCCAAGATAATGCCTACCAACAAAAAGAGTAAAGTCTCCATTTCTCCAGCATCTATGAAGAACAGCCCAAGTCTGGCATGTGTTTGCCTCAGATGTAGAATAGCTTCTAAAGGTTATTTGTTTGGTAATTAATGCAGTCCTGGGATGGCAAATACAGCACTTGACAATAGTCCATAAAACAAACTGCCATGGTAGAATTTATGAAAGATTTCAGAGACTGTGATATGGAGTGAGTCCTATGTGAAGGCAGAGAGCTAACATCCCACTTGACAAAACCTGGGATTCAACAAACCCCATTAGCCTTGTCCCTGACACCACCTAAACTTCTTGTTAAAGGCTCTTCACTATTTTAGATGAATTGGGTGACAAAATGTCTTCCCCCTGAGCTCTTTGGAAAAGGAAGACTATAAATCCAAGGCATTACTGTTTGCTGCTCACCAGGAAAAGCAGGTCTATTCACTCTCTTCTGGCACTTGTGGAAGCCTTAGTTACCTATAAATTACATCACAGAAGAACAAAGGTACTGAAAAAGTTAATGTTCAAAAGTTCATTTCTGATGGCAAAATTAAGCAACAGTGAAAGTGCCTTTTCCTCACTTTTCAACCCCCATTCTCCTTCTCTTTATCCCTGGACACTTTTTAAACCCTCTTTCTAATTTCTATTAAAACAGTTCAATATGTAGCTCACCCAGTTCCAAATTCCATTTAAATTTTTAATAGCACTCAACATATACAGATAAATACTTGAGTATTTGGGAGTACTCACTGGGATACACACAGTCCTTATTTGAGTATTTACTGAGAGGCATACTCATCCTTCATTGCAACATCATATACAGGACAAAAAATGACTTGGATGAAAAACTTTTCGGATTTAACTACTTTGGGTTTCTATAGACATGTTGCTTAAAGTCATGGCAATAATAATATTTAAGCTAGGTCCATCTAATATTATGTAATCAGATGAAATTTCTGATATCTAAATGTTTGGATTTTCAGTAAGCAAAAGTGGCCAAATTTGGATGCTCTTTCTTTAAGTGCTTTAGTTCAACTGTTGTTTTCAAGTAATCAATTGTTCAACTTGTTAAAACAAAGAACAATTCTCTCAAAGAATACTAACTACCATAATGTGATGAATTTTCATTCCACTATTTACTATTATATTATAAAGATGCTAGTATTTAGTTTTCAAATTAGTGTTGGAGATATTCAATAGTAACCAAATACTTGAAGATCTTGTGAGTTTTAGAATTTAATTAAAATAGAGACTTTACATATTTTTTGTTTCCACTTAGATACAGAAGCATGAAAAAGTTTAAAAAGTAAAATCTAGGCCTAGCTGGTTTAGCTCACTTGGTAGAGCGTCAGCCTGTGGACTGAAGGGTCCTGGATTCGATTCTGACCAAGGGCACATGGGCAACCTGCAGGCTTGAAACCCAGTGTGAGGCCTGCAGGAGGCAGCTGATCAATGATTCCCATCATTGATGTTTCTATCTCCCTCTTCCTCTCGCTTCTTCTCTGAAATCAATAAAAATGCTTTAAAAATAAAATAATTAGCTTTAAAAAAAAGTAAAGTCTAACCATGTTAACAAAAATCTTTTCGGTTTCACTGTTGATATTATCGATATTATCATTCTAACCTTATAGAATGTCAACTGTTATACATATTCTGTCCTTAGTCTGGCACAGTACTAAGAAATTGACTTTACCATCTGGCTTTCTAACATTTTTATCAGGTCTTTTTAATTAGGTTAAAATCAGTGATCTCCACCTTTCCCTGCTTCTACCTTTTTCAAGGCCATTAAGACTGAACTCATTTCCAATGCACTGCAGTGTGTTCAAGTGGAACTTACATTGAATAGTATTCTTCCCCAGGATTTTGCACCTTACATATGCTAGCAATAGTCATGTCATTCTTGCCCAGTAGTGCATATAATTCAATTTTTGTTTTATTAAGATATGAAGATGACCATTACATTAAAAAGCCAGGCTGCCTTAAGGCACCTAAGTGGAAAATGGGACCATAGTTAGAGAAATTAAATATCTCTGCAAGGTAAGAAAAAAGGAATGAATAGCACTGAAATTTTGCTCTTGAACTTAACCCGCTGAAACAATGTATACAATCGAAATATTAAAACATTTTCAAGTTAAACCTAGTGTTGCACTCTCTTATAAAAATACTTCCACGAGGTTATGAGAAAATGAAAAACTGGCCCAATTTGGTTATTTCAAATATCTCCTGTTAATTTAAAATGATCTCAATTCAATAAAAGTCTAACCTCTGCAAAAGAAAGCTAGTCAGGCAATGAGAGCTCATTTTCCCCCTGTCTGTGACAGTAGAGCTGACTGGAGGTTGTATTACAGTTCATCTGAATTTTTTTTCTTGAGGAGGAAGTGCAGAACAGTCATTCAGTTATAGTAAGCTTACTGCCGTCATAATATTCACCTCAAGATGGTCTCATATTCAAATAAAATTGATTTCCAGGGAAGCAGAGTGGTTTTTTATAGAGGAGGCAGAAAGAAGCCTTGCAGAATGAATACTCAGTTGCGTTTCTAAGAAGCATCTAAAGCATTAAAGACCATTATTCATTCTTTGTTTGAACAAATGATCCTCCCTCCCAATGGCTGTATCAAGATGTGTACAGTAGATGCAAACAGAAGCAAATGACTTGCTCTTTCTAATTCATTAAGACAGTCCTGGGAAGGTTGGGTCCCAGATTGCTTCAGTCTCTGTCATACCAACCTGCCACATAGGCAGCCCAGACAGAAATTGAGCAGAACAGACATTTCATTCCCATACGATCTGGCATGCACAAATAGATCAAATTGCCATTCCAAAATCAATATGGTGATTCTGGATTTCAAAGGTAGAGAGCTTGAAGGGTTTGAACCCATAGTGCTTTCCTATGCTACACTGAGGTGTGGACAAACAAAACAAAACAAAACAAAAACACAAACAAACCCCACAGTCTAGCTGGTTTGACTCTGTGGATAGAGCATGGACCTGCGGACTAAAAGGTCCCAGGTTTGATTCTGGTCAAGGGCAGGTGCCCAGGTTGCGGCTCGATCCCCAGTGGGGAATATGCAGATGGCAGCCAGTCAATGATTCTCTCTCCATCATTGATGTTTTTATCTCTCTCTCCCTCTTCCTTCCTCTCTGAAATCAATAAAAATATATTTAAAAGAAAAACAACCCACAAACCTAGCCAACAGAGCCACTGCCTCAGAATTCTATGCACCCTTTATTTCCTAAGGATACTTCCATCTGCACCTTCAAGGTTGAGTTCCCTTTTAGAATATTTCACCCACCCCCCAGCATGAAGGATACCAGTTTTGAGAACATCTGTGGTGCAACACCCAGTCACATTGACTTTGGAAGATTGGGGGTGGGAACATCCACATACAGATTAAAATAGCACAAAGGGAAAAATTCTATAGCCTCAGAAAATATTTTCTCACTGAGTTTTGCTCACCAGAGTATAACTGCCCATAGTTTCTTGATATTCTGCTCTCTAAGCACTTTATAAATAAATGTATGCTGCCAGAGCTGCATACCTTTCATTTTTTTCTAGGTGGGGGCAGGGTGGGTGTCATTTTGGGGTGAACACCAACCTTCATTACTCTAACCAATAGCTACTGTCTTTGCTTGCAGTTTAAGTGACCCTGAAATAATTTATACATTTTTAGAATCCTCTCCTAAGGCAGTCTAGCCAACCACAGATTATTAAATTCATTGAGTTTTCCCTTTTACACATTTTCTTACTGCATATGTGCTAAACCATTCAGCAAAAATGTAGGATGCTGCAGAACAAGTAGAGACCTGCGGAGCTGTAATAATTACAGGATAATATAGAACTAAAATAATTCTTCTGAATGTTGAAGTTTAATATCATCTGTTCTTTCCCTCCACATTCCCAGTGGAACAATTGACTCAATTTTTCCAGGCACAAATCTTTAATAATCGCTTCTGAACTTTCTGAGCTCTCCTCCTGGCAGGACTATATACTGTAGCACGTCTTTCCCTAGACTGAAAGAGTCTATCATGTTTTAACCCACCAGGCCTTCTTCGTCTATCTCTCTCATACCTCAGTGCTGTTTTTTTGGTTTTTTTTAATTTTTTAAGGTATTATATGTGTACATAGCTTACCATTGCCCCCCCCCCCATTCATGCCCTCCCTCCCCAGAGTTCTATGTTCGTTGGTTGTACTTATATGCATGCATACCAGTCCTTCGGTTGTTCTCTTATCTCCCCCCAGGTCTCCTTCCCCTCCCTGCTGTCATTTGACAATCTACTTGTTTTATGGTGACTATCTCAGGATCACACGAATAGAATCCGCTCCTCCTCTGGTTCACACCGCCCCTCCCCCCTGGTCCCACCGCTTCCCCGGGGCACACTGCTCTCCCGGGGCACATTGTCTCCCAGGGGGCACACGGCTCACCCGGGGCACACGGCCCCCTGGGGCACACAGTCCCGCCTGGGGCACACGGCTCACCCATGGCACATGGCCCCCTGGGACACACGGCTCACCCGGTGAACATGGCCCCCCTGGGGCGCTGCGGTCGTGAACGGGAGGCGCCGCGCCAGCTCCTCATCAGCACTGCGGCTTGGAGGCCGGGCTGAGATGGCTGGGGCGGGGAGACCGTGCTTAAAGGTGTCTCGTTCGGGGCGGGAGCAGAGTGGCTGCGGACGCCGCCCACTCCCTGGGCCCAGGGCGGAGTGAGCTCCGCTCTCTGTAGGCTTCCCCCACTCGCGGCAGCGGTGGCTGGTGCGGTGGCCCAATCTCCATTGTAGCTTCAAAATCCACCAGGCAGCAGCGGCAGACCCAGCACTGTTTTTAAGAACCAGTCTTGCCCTGCCAGTGTAGCTCAGTGAATACTGACAGTACTATCAGTCTCCCATTTTCTCCCTTTTTGTCCCCAACCCCTGCCTCACCCCAGGCCTTCCACATGCCATTGTCTGTATCCATGGATTATGCATATATGTTCCTTAAACTCTTCTTGTCCCCTCCCCTCTAAACCTTCCCCTCTGCCTCTAAGGTCTGTCAATCTGTTCCATGCATCCATACCTCTGGACATTTTTTGTTGGTTATTTTGTTCATTAGGTTCCACATATGAGATCATGTGATATTTGTCTTTCTCTAACTGATTTATTTCACTTTGCATAACAGTCTCCAGGTCCCTGCATGCTGTCTTACAGGGGAAGAGATCCTTCTTTTTTTCACGGCTGCATTTCTTAGTAGATAAACATGGTAGCACAATGAGTTCAAGGAGGGAAATCTCCAGAAGGAAATATACTATCTCTGAGCCCCTAGGTCTGCATCACCTGCCATAAAACGATGCCACTGCACAGTATTTCTAGGGCCTGGCTCACAATCAAAGATCCTAATCTTTTGTTTCAGACACTAAATATGACCAGATAGCCTTAACAAGAAAGGCAACTGCTTTCCCATGAGTTTGCTATTTTTCTCACTTGGCATAAATTGTTACTCATCCCTGGCGAGCAGGTAATTACAAAGCTTTTGTTTCACAGACCGGCTATGGCCTAATATTTCAGTACAAGTTTCTGAGTAAAGAAGTCACCTTGTGATTTGTAGTTGTGCTAGCCATAAATCTTGGTCATAGGTTAGGAATAGACTCAAAAATGTGTCAGTAATTCATGTTATGCTACGATGTCTCATTTAGCTTTAATATGATAGAGTGTGGCAGCTGCAGCCGGTGCCTAATCGCAGCCTCACAATGAAGCCGCCTGTGAGGAAGGAGAGTCCTCCACAGGAAAAGAAGCTGCTTCACCCATCAAGCCCAGTTTAGCTGCATATCCATCTGGCGGCTGCTTTCTGGCATAGGACAGAGGTTGCAGGGATGGCTCTAGGGTGTCTGAGGTTTTTTTAGTTTCAGATTTCAAATGATTAATCATCATAACACTCCTGGATCAATATGCATATTTTCATTTTTCAGGCAGTGGAAAACTAAGGCAGAGATTCATGGGAAATGCATGTAAGAGAGAAAGAGAGAGAGAGAGAGAGAGAGAGAGAGAGAGAGAGAGAGAGAGAGAGAGAGAGAAACGAGAAACTTTCTGGTTTTTCTACATTTTGGTAACTGGAAATGGCAAAGAGAAAAGCCAGTTCTCATAACAAATGTATGAGAGATGTAAGAATTTGACATCTAGCCTATCTTTGTTGGCTTGATGCTTTTGAAAACATAATGGATTGCTTCCTGCTATACAGTGTGCCAAATGCATAAAGATATTTCAAATATCCAGAGGAACTTCACATCCATTGATCAGGGTTTATATTGATTTGTGGCTATGAGAGAACCATTCTTTCCACTTCTCTCTGTTGTAATGAAAATGGAATGTATATTAATTTGAACTGAAAGGAGATATGTAATGGCAGAGGGTATTGTATTTTTTTTCCATTTTGGCTTCAGAAAGTTGGTTACATTAAGTCATGCTATTTGTTTATGATCACAGTAATAGCCCAAGCCAACAATGATATTCTCTGAAGTCATCCTAAAATCAAAAAGTATGTTTTCAGTATCTTCATTATACATCTGCTCATGGTAGAAATTTGAGTCTAAATATACACCTGAAAGAAAATATAGATATTTTCAGGTTTATAGGAATTACACATGCACACACACACATGCACACATTGTGTACAGCACTCATATGTACTCTTTATAGAAATATTTATCAGGTGCTAACCAAGATAAAACAAAGTTACATTGCCTTTGGTCCACAGAAATATATAATCAAAACAAAGTGATGCAAATAAATATAAAGAACATATATAAAAATGGAAAGAAGAACTAAACAAATCCAAAAGTGAAATATATTAAAACTAAATTGTGGTAGGTTCTTGGTATTTGTAGAATTTTTGATGGTAAAGAAACAGCTTGTTGAATTGGGGCTAGAATGATATTCCAGATATCTGGTAGAACAAGGCTTAAAAGTTAGAAGTTAGCCGAAATCGGTTTGACTCAGTGGATAGAGCCTGTGGACTGAAAGGTCTCGGGTTCGATTCTGATCAAGGGCATGTACCTTGGTTGCAGGCACATCCCCGGTGGGGGGTATGCAAGAGGCAGCTGATGGATGACTCTCTCTCATCGATGTTTCTAACTCTCTATCCCTCTCTCTTACTCTCTGTAAAAAATCAATAAAATATATATTTTTTTAAAAGTTAGAAGTTAGAGACAGATGACTGGCAAAATGGACATTTAATAAAGCTAGCCTCTTAGAAGTGAAGGCAACACTTAAGAGAGTAAGAAGACAATTAAATGGGTAAAAAAAGATATCTAAATAAGTCAATTAGTCAACCTCTTTGCTTCTGGTCAAGATAAAACCCAAGCTATTCATTACATATTGACACCCAAGTTCTTAAAGTTTTATAAATCTATTTCTTTATTAGAGCAGGTAATTTCAATAGTTTTTTTTTCTGATATGGTTTTTACTGACCTAAATTTTCCTACTATTAACATCTTACTTTAGAAGAAAATGGAAATCAACAAATTTTGTAGGATAATTCTCTGAATTCTTGGTCTTGAGAAAATATACCTTTAACTACTAAAATATGAACTGTAAGTCAGAATTTTATTTGGTTTCAATTAACGTGAAAATCTTATTTAGACCCAAAATGCAGCTGTCAGCTTTTACATCTTTTTGTCTTATTTATCAGTGCACTGCCAATCTTATTCATTTTCTAAGATGATGTCATTGGCAAATAGTTTTCTTTTGGATTGGATATGAACAAAATTAGTAGTGAGAACCAAAATTTTTTCGTTTTGTTCATCTGAAATGTGATGTTAATATATCTGTTGGCATCATGCAGATCCTGAAATATGCTGTTTCTTTTTCTAGTTTCTGTTCTTATTTTTGTCATATAAACAAAGAATATATTGATGTTCGTATTTTTATTCAAACTGTTTCTTCTCATTCATTGAGCACCTGTTATGTCCTGGCTACTGCAGTAGGCCTTAGAGATGTAAGAACTCTGCTCCAAGCCATTATCATCTTTCATCTGGACAACTGCAGCAGCTTTCTAAGTGGTTTCCCTGCCTTTAGAATGGCTTTCTTCCAACCTTGTCTTCACTCTGCAGCCCAAGTCAGCTTTCCAAAACAAAAATTTAATTTGCCACTCACTCTGCTGCTTAAAATGTTTCAAATGGCTTCATTTTGGAGGCTCCAAGATAAAGTCTCAATATACCTTACCTTGGCTTCCATGATCCTACACAAACTTCATCTTCATCCTGCACCATTTCCCACTTAGGTTCCAGACATACTAAATTTATTTCACTTCCCCAGGTGCTCCACATCGGTCATTCACTTTGCCTGCTCACCTTAGTGTAGTGTCATAAGGTTCACATGGTAAATTGTGAAATGTCCTGTCAGGTTGCCTTACTGTATGCCTTCATAAGACGTTAATACATATCCCAATTGTAATGTATTAGTCTGCTGAGACTGTCATAACAAAATACCAAAAACTGGTTGGCTTAAACAATGGAATGTTTGTGGGGGTTTTCTCCCAGTTATGGAGGCCAGAAAATCCAAGTTCAAGGTGCCAGCAAGATAGGTTTCATTCTGAGGTCTCTTTTCTTGGCTTGTAGGTGGCCACCATTTCTCTGAGTACCACATGGCTTCATTATATGTGCACTTGCAGAGAGAGAGCTCTGGTGTCTTATCCTCTTTTTATAAGGACACCAATCCTATCCATTTAAGGCTCCACTCTATCACCTCATTTAACTCTTATTACCTTCTTATAGGCCCTATCTACAAATATTGCCACATTGGGGATTAGGGCTCCAACACACACACACACACACACACACACACACACACACACACAAAATTAGAACACAAATCAGTCCATAGCATGTAATGTTTATTACATTTTATTTTAAAAATATATTTAAGATTTTTTTGCCTCTTAGACTGTAAGCTCTGGCACAATAAGAACTTAAGAAGTACTTTTGAGTGAGTAAAGAAGAATAAGACATGGTCTGTGTCCACAAAAAGCAGTAAATGTAGTTTATTAATGAGACATAAGTAAAACTTGTTATAGTACAGTTTAGCAAAATCGATTATAATTGTATGAACAAATGACCATTGGCAATAATCAATAATTTATTAATTCTGACCAATTCTGACCTACTGAGGGTGAAGATAGTGTATGAATCAGAATCAAGGAAGGCTTCACAAAAGAAGTGGTTTTTTTTAAAGACTTCCGCATTACTTTGACTATTATTGTAATTTAGGTTTGCTTCCAAAAAACCAAATCTGTAATGGCTTCTTCAATGTGTATGTCCAAAGATATATGTGGGTTGGGTTGTGTAGGCTACTTCCTTGAGCTTATAAAATCTACAGTGTACAACACAGTAGCCACTAGGCAAATATGACTATTTAAATTTATTCTAATTAAAATTAAATTAAATAAATCTTCAGTTGCTCAGTCACTCTAGCAGCATTTCAAGTGCTCAATAGCCACATGTGGCTACCATATTGGACAGCACAAACTATAGAACATTTCTATTGTTGCAGATAACACGCTATAAGCAATGTATAAATTCACCTAATAAATTTGTATTTTCCTTGTATTGGGCTAGATAGTGGTGTGCACAAAGAAAAATATGGCAGGTTCCTGACTTCACAAAGCTCATTCTAGAGAATTATCCCTGCTCTTTGTCTGCTAATTAGTTCATGATGAATTGAATTTGTCTGTTTTCGTAAAGTTCAAGATTACTATCTCTAGAAACATGTGTTATTCTTGTAGCTTGTCACATTCAAAGTTTCTCAGATGCTCACAAATCAGAAACATAGCTATGAACAACATTTTGAATAAATTCAGTACTTATGTACCCATTATATGACTGAGTACTGTAGAAAATACATAAGAAATATGATACAAAATATCTTTCCTCAATAAATTTATAAATTAATTAAAATGTTAAATGCAAAATGAAATTCTAAACCATGATTATATTTCTATTATTAAAGTAAAATTGGGGAGAGATTTATATAAATTTAATAAATAGAGAATAAAAAAGATAGTATGTAATCAAGTGTGGGATTATATAATATAAACTTAAAATCCCATACAAATTCAAAGCAGAGAAAGAATTACATGAAGTAAAATGTTCAAGAAAGACTTTGGAAAGAAAATGATGACAGTAGTTATGAACTATGTTACAACTGACAGAAAACCAACACAAGCTACGTATTGATTTATGTAACTGGAAAGCTCAGGTGTATACATTAGATACAAATGCATCCAAGGAATCCAAACAAAGTAATTGCCCCACTCTCCTCCCCCTCTCCATCTGTCAACTCTTCTTTCCTCCCTATTGGTTCTATTTTTAAGAAGACCCTCATTTCCTGGTAGCAAGATGGCTATTAGCAACTCTAGGTTTAACTCTTTCAGGAAACCCCAGGAGAAGATGTTATCTACCTCTAATTCATTCTGTTTGGGTCCTATTATTATCTATGAACCAATCATTGTAGCCAAGAGAAGGCGATACTCTGAGTGGTCAAGCTGTCACTTGAGGGGAAAAGGGAGTCCGGAGAATTGGGTAGGTGTAATCCCACACAGGAAATCCTAAAAGTATATCAAAATTAAACAAAAACAAGAGAATGGAAGTTGCATAAATAGCTAAAATCTGAGTCAAACTAGGTCATGAGAAAAATATGCTATTTGCTTTTTTCTCTAGTGAAAGGTGAACTGGGTTTCCAAAGAAATTGAAACAGAATAAAAACATAGAGATGAGAATAAGTGTACCATCTCCAGAAGATCAATTGTGTTTCATACATGGGGATTTATCAGACAAGAATTCATACATTTGGTTTTGATTTACCATCTTTAACATACTCTGGACAAAACCTTTTGTAGTCTTGGCTGGTCCAGTTAACATAAAACAGAAACAAAATAATAAGCAAACCAATTGGTAAAATCCATACCTGGCATGCTATGTCAAACTGCCTGCTTTTATCTTTGATGTTTTCTATTTCTTGATTTATATGTGTTCACTGAACTTGATCTAGTCTATTAGCATGAACATTTCTTACCAACACTGCCACCCACCCTCTACCTTCCTTGATTAAAAAAAAAAGTTCCATTTTTAAATATGTTCTTAACATTTGGGGTCAGCTAAACTCCATAGCACAAAAGCATGACATATTTCATCACAGATTAACCTTAGCATATTGGAAAGATTTTCAGAGCTGCCAATTTTTCTCAGAAGCTTCAAAAGTCCAGTTCTGCTATGGCATTGAATACTTTAGTGAGGCTTCTGACAACCACATAAATAACTCTATGCCTTGGCTTTTGCTATATTAGGCATCTCATCCAAGCCAGTGAAAGCATTCTGCTCCAGACACAAAATATAAAGGTTGGATTGTTTGTAGAAAATTTATAAATAATAATAAAACAGACTAAAATTCAGTCTGCTTTTTATTATCACCACGCACCTGCATTTTAAACAGTGTCAGGGATAAAATACTTCTTTGGGGGGAAAACTCTTTGATCAGTTTGAGTCAGAGTTTCTCATCTGCAGGACTATGATATCTTGAGCTGGGAATCCTTGCTTGTGATGGGAGCTGTTCTGTCCATTGTAGGATGTTTAACAGCATCCCCGGCCACTACCCACTACATGGCAGTAGCACCTTCCTCCCCAGTTATAACAACCAAAAATGTCTCTCAACTTTACCAAATGTCCCCTGGAAAGCAAAATCAACTCTCATTGTGAACTACTGGTCTAAATTCAAAACAATTGCAATGATTACCATTAAGATTTAATAATATATATTATTATTTTTAATAATAATGCTTATTTCTATTACTTACCTAATAGTAAACATTGCATTTGACATGAAAATTAACCTGAAGAACTTTCAGTTACAAATTTGACCTCTGACACACATGTATCTCTCTATGTGCATTCATTTCAAGAAGTTCATAATAATTTAAAGTCATCTGAGCACACCTTTGATAGAGTTCACATCTCCAACCCTTGTGCTTCTGCATATTCCTATGTTTAAATAATAGAAAGGAAACTTTCCATTAAAAAAATAAAAATTAAAAAAAATATTGGGAACATTTCCTTTTTTGGAGTTATATAGGATAACTAGAGGCCTAGTGCATGAAACCCCCTTCATCCCTCAGCCCCGCCTGCACCGTCTCCAATCTAAGCATATGAGATAAAGAGTTAAATTTGAAAAAGTTAAAACACTCCAAATCCAAAAGATATCGTCTGCCTTTGCTTAGGGAACCAAAAACCACATGCAATGCCTGTGAAAGTCTGAATCCAGAGTAAAGGAAAGCTGCAAGTTTTAACAACCCACACTAAAAATTGTAATTAGAATCACAAAATTATTGCTATTACATGATTCTTATAATCATACAGTCTTCTATGTAGATGGAAAATCAAGTTTAAATTCTCTACTCATTGAGTCCGTAGACAATTCAGTGACATCTGTAACCCAAAATAAATATATTACATATGCTTTAAAAAAGTAAATTAAATAAATAAAAGAAAGATAAAGGCAAAAAATAAAAGCTATATCTTTTCTTGAAAGAGATGCTGTTTTTGGATGGGAAATAACTAGATATAAAGTTTCCTCGACCTACAACTTAGCAGCCTGTTGTCTGGATAAACTCTCCTAGGAGCTAGTATGAAAAGCTATTTCATTTTAATTTTTATTTTAGTGAACCACTCATTAAATAAAAAATTATCATTAGATAATCAGTCTTATATACTAGTTCTCTTTCTATCAGGAATCAGTTTTATAGCCAATCTGATTTTATGTCATGCAAGCCAATTTTATTAGCATATTATCAAAGCAGGTTACCAGTCAGCTGTGCTTCTTCAGTAGATAAAATGATATAATTTCTTCTATTGCGGATGTTCTATTGCTTCCCATTTTTGTGCAGATAAAAGCAGGGAGGTGACTACATCATAAAGTTGTATTTTTATCTTGTGACCACATTAATGTCATGAGCTCATATTCTTGATCTTATATAGGATTTTCTAACAAAGCCCTTCTGGAATAAGTTAAATATAAAGACATAAAATAGAGTTACCAAAAATGTATGAGAATTTCTAAAGATTTAGATACATGAATAAACAGAATTTGGGACTGCCATTTAATTACTTCTCATGAGGCAAGGTTATGTTTACAATAATTACTTTCCTTAATATGCTACAGTTGAACATTTTAATACAAATTTCTAATTTAAAATAAATCAGCCCAAAACAATTTGTTTCTACAAATTTGATTAACCCTTTTCTGCACTTTTTTAAGCTAAGAAGAGCAGAGAAAAATTTGCTAAAAGATAATGACCATTGTTTGGGATGAAATGTGAGTCCCCTCCAGCTCACCCCTAGGAATAAAACAGATTTAAATATAAGTTCTAGCTAGATCTGATCTCTTCCTCATATATCATTGTGGATGTCCAACATCCATGACTAATTCTACTTGCAATGGAAAGCTTCTGTAGGTCAACTTACTTTATGATAGTAGCTGTCTAAATTTATAAACCATTAGCCAAAACAGGTTTGGCTCAGTGGATAGAGCCAAACTGAAAGTCCCGGGTTTGACTTCAGTCAAGGGCATGTACCTTTGGTTTCAGGCACTTGCACATGTGCAAGAGGCAACTGATTGATGATTCTCTCTCATCGATGTTTCTAGCTCTCTATCACTCTCTTTTCCTCTCTGTAAAAAAATCAATAAAATATATTTAAAAAATTTATAAACCATTAGAGATGCCATTATTAACCATTGGATAAGCTTGACTTTTGATTCCAGAATGGTTACAGGGCTGGGCAAACTAAGGCCCGCGGGCCGGATCCGGCGAGTAAAACTATTGAATAAAAAAAAAAAATAAAAAAAACCCGTACCCTATTATGTAATGATGTTTACTTTGAATTTATATTAGTTCACACAAACACTCCATCCATGCTTTTGTTCCTGCCCTCCGGTCCAGTTTAAGAACCCATTTTGGCCCTCGAGTCAAAAAGTTTGTCCACCCCTGGTTTAGAACCATGTGACACTAAGAAGAAATATAGCAAGGACAATAACTGGAAAACTAAAGATCAGATTTCATGCTTTTCTTGGGATTATGATCTTCCCTCAAAGTTGGCATCTTGGCATTTATAGTTTCCTGGCACACTTTCATATAAATGAACCTTTCCCTTTGATAGCTTTGTGCAGCATTTACAAGAGTGGATATTTTGAATGTCCTTTCCAATCACCTAGAGTGATAATATGGTGAATTGGCCTGGTCTTTGAATAATTTAAAGCAATTTTGTATGAGTCAGAATAAAGTTGGCTATGCCACTAATTTATTTGCCATTTGTATAAAGCACATTATTCCATTCAGTAACTATGCCATATGAAACAGGTGACCTCCAAAGGCACTGCGGCAGTAGTAAAGAGGAATAGAGAAAGCATACATAGTCTTTACTGGCTCAGCCCAGAAAAGCCACACATCAGATCAGCTCCCAACCATGAGCTAAAACTAGTTGCATGGCTCCAATCACTTCAAGGCAAAGTGGGAAATGATAGGAAACATTCACAAGGATGTTGGTTGAGTAATATCTCTGATACAGACATTTCACATATATATGCCCCTTTCATGGTCATTCTACTTCTGTATCTGGGATACAAATCTCAACTACTTTTTTAAAAAACTTTATTGTTGAAAGTATTACATATGCCCCCATTTTTTCCCCATTGACAAACCTCAACTATTGATTAATTCCATTTTTCCTAAGTTCAATAGCATGACTAAAATTCCGCATTCTCATTCATTGATAATAAAAGAACCAGATATAATAAATGAAGTTTGTTTTGAAGTGAGCCAATCGTGGTCAGTTGAGAAACCTGATCTGCTATATACATTATATAAATAGCTTAAATCATGCCTCAAAAATACTTTGATTTGAATCTAGGAAACCAACACACCTTGCCTGCTGATTTGAGGCAACCATTTTGAAATTGGTTAAGGGTATTAATCCTTAGACTGTCACAATTGCCTACAGGCTGCCTTCAATAACATTGATTTGGCTGTCAAGTTGGGGTAAAATGTCAACATCTCATACCAACCAATTAAGGCTTTAGAGACATATTTCTTACAGAGGAACAAAGGTCTGTGTCTTTTTATGTCTCACATACCTTAGTGTATTGCAGTGTACAACATCATATTATAGAGGTACAAATAACTGTGGAACATGATACAGCTGGGACACCAATCCCAACCAAATAAAACACACATGCCACTAACATGGCAGAGGCTGCCCTCATTAGTAATGATGTACAAGGATAGTAGTGGCACATACATATTTTTCCTTTACAACTTGGGTTGTCAAAAAGTAGTAGCTCTGAAATTTTGTGCATGTGACAAAAAATATCCTACCTGAAACCCTTGAATTTCCTATTATTCTTTGAATTTTAATGAAATCTAAGCATGGACAACAGTCCTGTAGAATGGCACCCAAACTTGTCAGCCCATTTGGCATGGTTCACTAGCCCTTAACAGCACAGATAGTAATTGGAGAGTCACCCTATACTGTTCTAGATGAAAACCAACCAAGAAATCCTTTAGCTGTTTGCAATAAACAATGGTAATTATATAGCTTTGTTTGTGTTTGAACCTTTTGAGATGTTTTTATTATTTCAGGATAGATTTTAATTTAAATTTCAAAATACATAAAACTGACTAGATTTATTGGACAGAAAATTCAATATGAATGAAGTTATATGCTTGCTAGCTACCCCCTCAAATTCTGTTCTCTTCTTACTACATACATAGCTTCTCAGCTGGAGACACTTCAAAGCTTCCCTGACAAACCAACCTGGACATATTATGTTCTTGCCAATGGAATAAGGAAACCAAGGAGTGTGAAATTTCTGCCTCACTTGTTTAAAATGAAACTGCTTGCATTGGACTCCTTCTTTTCTTGCCTCCCAGGAGATGGAACACAGGTGTACCAGCAATGAAGTTTTGAGCATGCCGCCTTGGAAATGCCTTATAAGATGGCAAAGCAACAAGATGGAAGGAACCTGTGTCCCTTAGTGCCTTCGACAAACAGAGGAGCCCTGCCATCATAGACTAGACGATCTTTACATAAAACATTAAACTTCTGTTTTATTTAGGCCACTGTGTTTTGAAGGTTCTCTGATGAAACAATTTAACCTTGACCTTTACTACAGCATTTGCCTCTGGTGCCCCATGTCACATCCACTTGGCCCACCTGTGATATCACCTTCAGCCTGCAGTGAACAGCTGTATACGAGTGCAGATCTATCTCATGATGACTGTGCCCCTCAATGAATGCTATGCATCTTTCTAATCTTTGCTTCAGGGCCTTGACCAATGCCTCAGCAGCCCTTTCCTTCCACATGTAGCCCTCAAGTAATGGGAGACAAGAGAAAGTGGGTGAATACCTCTCTTCCTTCAGGCAGACAGTTCTGTTAGGATAAATGGTTAAGAGAACTAAAAATGTTTAACCCAAAGAAGACTCACTAGAACTTAATAAGAATTTTTAAATACTTGAAAGCCATGCGCAAAGCATTCAATTAAATTTCTGTAAGATGCCAAATAAAAGAATAAAGGCTAAGAGGTAGAAGATGTAGTGAGAAAGCTTTCAATTCACTATAAGTGAATTGAACTTTATAACTTCAAAACTGAATTTATAAGAACTTTATAAATTCAAAACTGTTTAAAGTTTCTGAAGCACATTTTTCATATAGAGTGAGAGATGACTTAAAATCTCCTAACAAATTGCAACACCTGGTTTTCTGACCAGGCACACAAGGTCCTTCAAGAACTTCCCTACCATGGCTTCTCCTGCTCTCTACCTCAACCCACCTACAATAAGCCATGGGAGCCGAAACCGATTTGGCTCAGTGATAGAGTCTGCGGACTAAAAGGTCCCGGGTTTGATTCTGGTCAAGGGCATGTACATTGGTTGCGGGCACATTCCCGGTGGGGGGTGTGCAGGAAGCAGCTGATTGATGTTTCTCTCTCATCGACATTTCTGTCTCTCTATCTCACTCCCTTCCTCTCTGAAATATTAATAAAATATATTTTAAAAAAATTTTTTAAAAATAAGCAATGGGAAACTATTTTCAATTTTTGTAACACATCAGTCTGTATAAGCTCTCTGTCTTTTTACTATGCTGTTCTGCCCTTTCCACTTCAACATCTATTTGTTCTTCTAGTAAACCTCACCCTTCAAGACCCAGATTGGGCATTTCTTCCTCTATAAAACTTTGTCTGAATCCTGCCCCACTCCCCACACATCTATACACAAGAGTTAATTATTCTTTCCTCTGAACTGTTTGCTCCTTTCACATTCTTATTTTTTTTTCCATTACTGCTCACACTGTAGTACAATGATCTGCTTGCATGTCTGTCAACTCTACTAAACTATGAGTTCCTTAAAATTAATAAGAGTATCTTAATTTTTCTGCCTGCATCACTTAGGAAGGTATCTGACACACAGTAGGCACTCGAATATTTAAATAAATTAATACAGGAAGGAAGAAAGAAAGGAATGGATGGAGGCAGGAAGAAGGGGAGGGAGGGAGGAAAGTTGGTTGAGAATTTTTGTTGTGATAATTTAGAGAGAACTGAATCATCCAGCATTGTTTTTCTGACTTACCCTTAAGGTTTGTGCCAACTCTGAGTGTTTGTGATTCTTAAGAAAAAAAAAATGCCAGCTGCTCAAAGCTAATTAGACTTATTTAAATGAAAATTAGTTTAAAATAATAGTCATTCTATCGTGAGTAAACTTTATCTCAAAGTAAAAAGAAATGTTATGACCTGTTAAAATCTTAAATGCTTGGATTACACCAAGCAAAAGTTAGTAAGTGAAGATTCTAATATTTAGTACCAGCTTGAAAATGAATTGTACCCATCCTATAATCACTGTTTTAGAATAGAAGTAAACATTGTGTGTGTGTGTTCATACTAGTATATGTGTGTGCATGTGCATACATACCTATGTGTACTATGCCATGTATCCTCTGAATTGGGTTAGAAAATCTTAACTCTATGATGAAAAAAGTAAAATCAATCCCTATGCCTTAACTAAATCCTCACAGCTACAGAATTGTGCAGCTCTCATTTATTAACACATTACATCAAAGCCCTCTACCTCACACCCAGCAGGACACTAGGACAGTCCTAGTCTAATAGACAAACCCAGGCGTGATTTCCTGCTTCTCATTGGCATCTTGGTTAAGGTGTCTCAGAGCTCTGGAAGATCATTAGGGGCAGCTCTCTGACTCTCACTTCAGTCACTGCTGGCATGGCCACGCCTAAACGAGGGAGCCACAAATAACAAGAAGCTACCTTATACCTTGCCCACATCTCCCACTCAAGTTCCTTTACTGTCTCCATCTACCACCTACTATTGCTAAAGGGAACCCAGAGATGAGGTATAATTCTATTTTACTCACAGCTTTGCTGCTCTGGGCCTTCTCTGAATTGAGGCACATCTGTGTTTCAATACTGATGGTAATTGTTAGAACTGCTCCTTGGCCAAAGCTATGTGAAGATATGAAATTTGCACCTTTAACAGTCCTTTTTAGTGCCCTTTCTTCCCTTTAAGCATCTCAGTGCTTAGGATCCTTACAATTCTTGGCTGTCCAGGATCTTCCACATGGACACATCATGTTCTGCGGCACCTCGTAATCCCGGTCTCACCCACTCAGCTGAAAAGTGATTAGTAATGAGAACTAGTCTTTAACACATTTCAAAAATGACTAGCTAGATCATCTAATTGATTAATGCATGATAATTGTGTTAATGGATCCTATTCACTAGGGTAGAATCAAGGCTCCACCACTTTCTTGCCCTGGAGCAAGTTATTTAACTTTATTTTGCCTCAGTTTCCTCATTTGTGAAATAGAGATAACAAAGGATATCTTACAGGGCTGTTATGAGAATTACACAAATTAATACATATAAAGCAATTAACATAGTGAAAAGGAAAATGGGAGGGGGCTTGCAACCTAGTTCAATATCTGGTTAAGAATGTAGTCTTACTTCCCCACTCTGACTGACTTGGGTGGAGCTGCAGGGACCCTTAGGGGCCCGCCACAGGAGGAGATATAGAGGCCTGAGCCTCCCTACAAGTTTAGGTCAGGCTTTAGATCCAGAATTCCCCTGGACTAGCAGACCTGTGAAATAAAGGTTAAACTTTACTCCTTCAGAGCGCTGGCCGATCTTTCTCCCTTGCATTCTCCCACAATAATACATGTCATATAGTAAGTGCTCAATAAATATTAGCTATTAATAATCATATTTTAGGAGGGAGTTTAGTGTTCAGTCAAGACTTTACAACTTATGGAAACCCCTTGGGGGTTTTTGCTGGCCTTTATTTTAACACTTACTTGGCCTGCTCCGTGAAGGGATTTTAGTGGTTACTCTGCACAGTTGTACAATGATGAAGAAAGAGCAATGAGAGAATATGTGTCCTTCCATGCTATCAGAGGTAAAGTTCTTTAATTAATATAAAACTAAAAATCCTTTTGAGATGGGTAAGTACTCTAAGAACGTCTCGAAACCAACTAACTAAATCTATTTTCTAAAACCCTCGAGTCTTTTGAGAAGTCTTTACAAAGGCCTTTGCCTCTTCTCCCTGGTTTCTCTCAAATGATGACATTACTTTCGTTGGGTTGGGCCTGTGCCCTTTGACACACTTTAGCAGACAAAACTTGTTCCTGTGCTTGTTCTTATACATCTTTTTTTTTTTTTTTTAAATTTAGAAATGGAAAACATTTGCAAGAAAAAATTGAAAGAACACAAAACATGTAGGCAATGTTTCTTTATTCCATGAGCTTCTCAAATCTTCACTGTTCACCAATCCTCAAGATGCAAACCCGTCCTCTAGAAAGGTCTTCAGCCACCAACAATGATGTTATTAATAGGGATATGGATCAGTTTCACAAAAAAGCCAATGAACCCCATTATAGCAAGTCTTATTGCTGTTGCCATGGCAATCTCTGGAATGCTTTTCAGTCAGGTCACTAGCCTCTGAGCGGGATTCCCCCTTCCTCCCCCTCTGTCCTCCTCCCCAGTTGGAAAGCAGCCCATTGCCTTCACTAGCAGAGAGGTGTGCACAAGGAACCTGGAAGACTGGCCAACCTTGAAAGCTCTGAAAGGTCAGAGCCAAGCACCCACAGTCTAGTTGAGACAAAGAGAGCTGAAGCAACTACCACCTTTTAGTCATATGTAAATTCTTGCTGATGGGCTATCAAGGAGCTATCATTGGAATCCCTGGCTAAAGGGCTATGGGTGTATCCCAAAACCTGAATAAAAGGGACTGCAAGGCCAGAGCAAAGCAGAGTTCTTCCTCTTGAGCTGGCTCCCTTCCTGCCCCCAATTCCCAAATTTATATTTTCTTGTCTAGTCTCTTTCATTTGTGTGCAGCCTCCTCCAGAACCTGAACCCTGAACCGCGCAGGACGTGCGGGGGACACTCGTACTCACCACCACCCCCCCACATACACACACACTTCCTTTCATTGGTCCTTTGCCTGTAGATCTCCTTATATTATATATCTTAATGACAGATATCAAAAACCCCAGGATAAATGTATTATGACACAATGTAATATGCTGGAAGTGATTTTTCCTTTTCATAGGGATAATTTCAGTTACAGAAGTTGGTATTTTAATGTAAAACATTCAGACAAGTTTTTTAAATTGATTTTTAGAAAGAGAGACATTGATTTGTTGTTTCGCTTATTTATGCATTTATTGATTGCTTCCTGTATGTGCCCTGACCAGGGATCAAACTGGCAACATTGGCGTTTCAAGAGGATGATCTAACCAACCAAGCAAGGGCCAAGCAAGTTCTTAGGCCCTGTTATCTCTGCAATGATTTAGTGTCTAGACAAAATCTGCAACCTTTTAAAAACTTGACTTTTCTTCAGCTTTTTGTCTTTTTCATAAATGGGAAAAGTAACCTGTTGTGTGAAGAAGCCACAGACTGAAAGCAAAAGGGAAAGACATGAAGAAGGGTACATAGTTTCCTATCATAAAGCCAAGATAGGAGAGAGCAAATCCTGCTCATTATTGTCATCTCTTTGCCACTGATACTTAAATGTGCCAGAACAGAGGGTGATAATGCATACCTCGATCTATCTTCCTAACGAATGTCTGTTTAGTGAGACTTTTGCTATTTACATGTGTTGGTCCAATTCTATTCTCTATTTTAAAACATTCACAGTTCTTGCTTCTCTTCATTATTTTATATTTAAAAATTTTTTATTGAGGCTTGATGTCCCTCCCAGGAGCACATCCATGCCTCTACCACCCCTTTCTTTCCCCACAGGCATGCACCTCCTAAACTCTAAGGGAACCCATGAAGCTTGCAACTGGGGCAGCAGTGGGCAGTGTCAGTTCGCCCCATGCAAACCCCTGAATGCGACCCCAAGGCCCCCTTTTTCTCTGAGTTCTTAGTGAGCCAAAGAAGACCAGCCTAGGCTCATTTTCTCAGCCCTTCTTTGTTTCTCAGCCCTATCCCCAGCTTTAATAAACATCCTCTAAAATTAAAAATATATACTGAAATGTTAGCTTTATATGTTCTTTTCTGCCCTCCAAACTCGGACACTAGCCAACCCCTTTGACTTTTCTTGAGTGGCCACATATCGCCTGAGCTATTTCTGTCATGAGCTTAAAAGCACCATGTATAAGTCATTCCCTATTTTCTTCTCACTCCCTTTTATTCAAAATGTATGCTGTCTTGGCAATACAAAATAATACATTTCAACAGAGCACACTTTATAAAATGTCTGTTAAGCCATTTTTATGTTATAGAGTAGCAAATGTTCATATCTTAAATATTGGTCAATTCTAGATACTTCAGAATGGAGTTTATATAATGCATGCTTCAAATAAAGATATCATAGTATGTCATGAAGTTAACTTAATGGTATTATCTTCAAATAAATGTTTCCTCTATCCTGTTCATCAGACCATTTTCAATTATAAACTGTAAAGTAAAATTGAAATTGTCAAGGCCAATCAACAAGTGTTGATTAAGCATATCTCAGCTCTTTAAACCTACTACCGATTGCAATGATGAGAACATATATTTCTTTCTTGATTTCTCTTTTTGTTATTGCCTTTCCATGTATATTTGTGATTTATAATGTAAGGTCCCAAGACCCCCGGTGAGTCCAACGGAGTGGGCAACGACCCCAAGTCAAACGCCGAGACCGAAACTTGATGCAAAAAGCAGGAGGATTTTACTACAAGCGCAGCGCAGGGGCTCTCAGGCAGCCAGACAGCAACCCGAGGGAAGTGCTGGCTGAATGGAGTGCCGAGCAATTGCAGAACATGAGTTTATAAAGGCAAAAACCACACGCAGGTGGGGTTACACATGGAGGGGGAGGAAGGGAACAAAGAAATTCCAAGAAGGGGAGCTGGGCTCGTTAATTACATGTTTTATGACAGGGTCTATGCTTAGTCAACAGTCCCATCTGGTAATCTTGCAAGCCCCTTTGTCTCCCCCCTTCCCATTCCTCTGGGTAAGTCCTAGTCTGCTATTGAGGCACCTCCGGGCGTGGTCTTTTCCATAATTACAGGTTAGGCTGGTCTCCTCCTGGCAGGTGCATTCCGAGGTGGTCAGCTCAGTTCCCAGGGGGAGAATTCCACAGCGGTCAACAGGATGAAATCTCCCTCGGGACCTAGCCCTGCTTTAATATTTGTCATAAAATATTGCATTCTGGCTTTTTGCATTTCAGGGTAGGGAGTTTCTGGGGACTGATTTCATTCTTGCCTAATCTTCAACCGTAAAGAACTGACCTCATTCCTGTCTAATCTTTAACCATAAAGGTCACATCCTGGAACAGGCAGTGGGGGAGGCCAATTCCTCAATCTTGGGGCCCTACAATAATCTCTAAACTATTAAGCTTCTGAATATGGCTACTAAAATAACTACAATGTTCAACTAAATTGGGAGAAAATCAAACTTTTTTCAAAATGACTTTCTGAAATAAATGGTCAAGGGCAAAATTTGAAAGTGAAGCAAAACCCTCTGTATTTCTAAACAATTTATTCTTTGACCATACAGAATAACTACTTAATCATTATAAAACTAAGAGGTATAGTAGGTATAATCAACCTGCATTATTTCCAGATCCTGTATTTGGAAATTTGCCTCCCTACTAAAATATATTAGTAAATCATAATCCAAAGTCCACACTCGCTATGCATTTTTTGTCATTTGTGGACTTGCCCCTTGGTGAGAAATTTGAGGAACCTATGAGAAGTTTCCCAGCTGAAACCAAATAGGGCAACATTTGGCCTTCTTTTTTCAGCCCCTATACAATGTAATAAATAAATTATCCATGAGAAAAAAAAGTAATTGAGAACCTTCAAACGTTCTCTTAAAGCATTCTTAAAGACATATTTGTTGATCAAAGACATCTTTATTGTTTGGAAACAAAGAATCATCTTTATCAAAATAAATCTACCTATTTCAGCACTCCTTTTATAGAGAAGTCCAAGGGCATATATCCCAGTGATCTTGGCAGAGAAAGATACTTTGTTAATTTATTTGTTTAGCTGATTATTTTGACAGTTTTAAATAAATTCCATTTATTTATTTATTTTTTAAAAATATATTTTTATTAAATTATTATCTATGCACATATATTACCACTGCCCCCCCCCCCCCCACAGACAGGCCCTTCCTCCCCAGAGTTTTGTGTCCATTGGTTATACTTATATGCATGAGTACAAGTCCTTTGGTTGATCTCTTATCTCCCCCATATCTCCCTCCCCTCCCCTGTAATTAGACAGTCTGATTGTTGCTTTACTGTCACTATATCTATCTTATGGTTCATCAGTTTATAATGTTCTTTATTATCCATAAATGAGTGAGGTTATGTGGTGTTTCTCTTTCATTGACTGGCTTATTTCACTCAGCATGATGTTCTACAATACCATCCAGGTTGCTGCAAATGATGAGAATTCCTTCTTTTTTATGGCAGCACAGTATTCCATTGTGTAGATGTACCATAGCTTTTTGATCCAATCATCTGCTGATCATCACCTGGGCTGTTTCCAAATCCTAGCTATTGTAAATTGTGCTGCTATGAACATAGGGGTGCATATATCCTTTCTGACTGGTGTTCCTATTTTCTTGGGATATATTCCTAGAAGTGGGATTACTGGGTCAAATGGGAGTTCCATTTTCAGTTTTTGAGGAAACTCCATACTGTACCAGTCTGCATTCCCACCAGCAGTGCACGAGGGTTCCTTTTTCTCCACAACCTAGCCAACACTTGTTGTTTATTGATTTGTTAATGTTGGCCATTCTGACAGGTGTGAGATGGTACTGCATTGTTGTTTTGATTTGCATCTCTCGGATAAGTAGTGACTTTGAGAGTGGGCATGTGCCTCTTGGCTTTCCTTCTGTCTTCTCTTGAGAAGATTCTAATTAGTTCCATTGCCCATTTTTTAATTGGCTCATTTATTTTCCTTTTATTGAGTTGTATAAGCTGACTGTAGATGTTGGAGATTAAACCTTTATCAGTGATATTATTTGCAAATATGTTCTCCCATACAGTGAGATTTCTTGTTGTTTTGTTGATGGTTTCTTTTGCTGTAAAAAAACCTTTTTATTTTGATTTTTTTATTTGTTTATTTTCTCTTTAGCTTCCATTGCCCTAAGGGAGTATCACTGAAGAAGTTCTTCAGGCATATGTCTGAGATTTTGCTGCCTGTGGATGCCTCTAGTATTTTTATGGTTTCCCATCTTATGTTTAACTCATGTATCCATTTTGAATTTATTTTTGTGTATGGAGTAAGTTGGTGATCTAGTTTCATTCTTTTGCATGTATCTGTCCAGTTTTTCCAACACCATTTATTGAAGAGACTGTCTTGACTCCATTGTATGCTCGTGCCTCCTTTGTCAAATATTAACTGAGCATAGTGTTTTGGCTCGCTATCTGGATTCTCGAATCTTTTCCATTGATCTATATGTTTGTTCTTGTGCCAGTACCAGGCCATTTTGAGAACAGTGGCTTTGTAATACAGCTTGAAATCTGGTGTTGAGATCCCGCCTACTTTACTCTTCTTTCTCAGGATTGCTGATGCTATTCGAGGTCTTTTACTGTTCCAAATGAATTTTTGGAGAGTTCTTTCTAGGTCAGTGAAATATGCCGTTGGTATTTTGATGGGGAGTGCATTGAACCTATAAATCGCTTTGGGAAGTATGGACATTTTGACGATGTTGATTCTACCAATCCATGAACATGGTATGTTCTTCCATCTGTTTACATCTTCCTCTATCTCTTTTTTCAGTGTTGTGTAGTTTTCCGCATATAGGTCTTTTACCTCTTTAGTTAAGTCTATTCCTAGGTATCTTAATTTTTTTGGTGCAATGGTAAATGGTATTGCTTTTTTGGTCTCTGTTTCTGTAAACTCACTGTTAATGTACAGAAATGCCATAGATTTCCTGGCATTCATTTTGTATCCAGCTACATTGCCAAATTCATTTATTAAGTCTATTAGTATTTTGATGAAGTCTTTTGGGTGTTTTATGTACAATATCATGTCATCTGCAAATAAGAATAACTTTACTTCTTCTTTTCCAATTTGGATGCCTTTTATTTCTTCTTCTTGTCTAATTGCAATGGCGATTACTTCCAGTACAATATCAAAGAGGAGTGGTGAGAGTGGGCATCCCTGTCATGTTCCTGTTCTAAGAGGGAATGGCTTTTGTTTTTGCCCATTGAGTATGATGTTGGCTGTGGATTTATCATATATAGCTTTTATTATGTTGAGGTATGATCCTTGTACTCACACCTTGTTGAGAGTTTCTATCAGGAAAGGGTGTTGGATTTTATCAAATGCTTTTTCTGCATCAATTGCTATGACCATATTATTTTTATCTTTCAATTTGTTTATAACGTATCACATTTATCGATTTGCAGATATTCTTGCATCCTTGCATTCCCAGAATAAAACCTAATTGATCATGGTGTATGATCTTTCTGATGTGCTGCTGGAGCCGATTTGCTAGAATTTTGTTGAGTATTTTGGCATCTATGTTCATGAGGGATATTGACCTGTAAGCCTCTTTCCTTGTGTTATCGTTATCTGGTTTTGGTATTAGGGTGATGCTGGCTTCATAAAAAGGAGTTTGGAAGTGTTCCTTCCTCTTGAATTTTTCGGCATAGTCTGAGGAGGATAGGTTTTACTTCTTCCTTGAATGTTTGGTAAAACTCTCCTGTGAAGCCATCTGGCCCTGGGCTTTTGTTTGCTGGAAGCTTTTTGATGACTGTTTCAATTTCTTCCCAAGTTACTGGTCTATTGAGATTTTTAGATTCTTCCTGATAGAGTTTTGGAAGGTTGTATTTTTCTAGGAATATGTCCATTTCCTCCAGGTTGTCCAGTTTGTTGGAATAGAGTTGCTCATAATATTTTGTAACAATCCTTTGTATTTCCGTGGAGTCTGTTATTTCACCTCGTTCGTTTCTAATTTTGTTTATTTTGGTTCTCTCTCTTTGTTTCTTGGTTAGCCTGGTTAGAGGTTCATCAATTTTGTTTATCCTTTCAAAGAACCAGCTCTTGGTTTTGTTGATCTTATGTATTGTTTCTTTGGTCTCTATGTCATATATCTCTGCTCTGATTTTTATTATTTCTTTCCTTCAGCTTACACTGGGCTTTTCTTGTTGCTCTTTTTCTAACTCTTTGAGTTTTAGAGTTAGATCATTTGTTACACTTTTTTCTTTTTTCTTTTTCTTTTTTGCAATAGGCTTGTAGAGATATGAACTTCCCTCTCAAGACTGCTTTTGCTGTGTCCCATAGATATTGGATTGTTGTGTTTTCATTGTCATTTGTTGCCAGGATGTTTTTAATTTCTTCCTTGATTTCTCTGGTAACCCAGTCCTTGTTTAATAGCATGCTGTTTAGTCTCCATGTGTTTGATTTCTTTGAATTATTTTTATTGTAGTTAATTTCCAGTTTTATGCCACTATGATCTGAGAAGATGCTTGATATGATTTCTATCTTCTTGAATTTGAAGAGACTTTGCCTATGTCCCAATATGTGGTCTATCTTTGAAAATGACCCATGTGCACTTGAGAAGAATGTATATTCTTTGTCTTTGGGGTGAAATGTTCTGAAGATGTGGATTAATTCCATCTGGTCTAGTGAGTCATTTAGGATAGATATTTCTTTGCTGATTTTTTGTTTAGGTGATTTGTCCAAATGTGACAGTGGGGTATTAAAATCTCCTACTATAATTGTATTACTTTCAATCTCTCCCTTAATGTCCTCCAGTAGTTTTTTTTATGTATTTGGGTGCTCCTGTATTGGGTGCATATATGTTTACCAGGGTTATTTGTTCTTGTTGGATTGCTCCCTTTAGTATAATGAAGTGGCCTTCATTATCTCTTTTTATGTCCTTCACTTTGAGATCTAATTTTTCAGATAGAAGTATTCCTACCCCAGGCCTTTTTTTTTTTTTCATTTCCATTCGCCTGGAAAGCCTTTTTCTATCCCTTCAACCTCAGTCTATGTGTTTCTTTTTTTCTGAATTGTGTTTTTTGTAGACAGCAGATATATGGGTCTTGCTTTCTTATCCAATTTGTTACCCTATTTTTTTTTTGTTTGGAGCATTTAAACCATTTACATTTAAAGTTATTATTGATAGGTAGGTATTTGATGCTATTTTTATTCTATACCCCTGTGTTCCTTTTTCTCTTCCTATTTCTTTATTTTTACAGTAAACCCTTTAGCATTTCTTGCATTGCAGGTTTGTTGGAGATAAATTCCTTTAGTCTTTTTTTGTCTGTGAAGCTCCTGATTTCACCTTCAATCTTGATTGATAGCCTTGCTGGGGGCAGTATTCTTGGATTCGGACCTTTCCTTTGCATGACTTTGTATATTTCATTCCATTCCCTTCTGGCCTGATGAGTTTCTGTGGAAAAATCAGTTGCTAGTCTGATGGGGGTTCCTTTATATGTAACTTTCTGTCTCTATCTGACTGCTTTTAAGATTCTTACTTTTGTTGTTGGTGTTTAGCAATTTTATTATAATGTGCCTAGGTGTGTTCTTTTGGGATTCATTTTACTTGGGACTCTGCGAGCTTCTTGTATTTGTGTGCGTTTTTCTTCTCTATCTCAGGAAAGTTTTCTGTCATATCTAGAAACAGTTTTTCTATGCCTTCCTCAGTTTCCTTTCCTTCTGGAACCACTATTATTCTAAAATTGTTTTGTTTTGTATTATCCCAAAGTTCCTGTAGGCTCTCCTCCTGCTTTGTAATTTTTTTCTAGAAGCTGCTCTAGTTGGGTGTTTTTTTTTCCATCTTGTCTTCTAGCTTACTGATGAGGTCCTCTGCTTCATCTAGCCTACTTTTGATGCTTTTTATTGAGTTCTTTACAGTAGCTATGTCATTTTTTCATTTCTTCTTGGTTCTTCTTCATTTCCTCTTGAGTCTTACTCATATTGTCAAATTTCTCTTCCATTCTTTTAGCCATCCTATGGTCATTACCCTGAATTCTTTCTCTGGTACGTTGTTTGCCTCTAACTCGTTTCCGTCCTTTTCTGGTGATTCCTGCTTTTCTTTGATTTGTGGGCTGTTTCTTTGTTTTCCCATGGTCTCTCTTTTCAGGATGTCTGGTTATGTAGGTCTCTCTTTCCTGCATTTATTTAAAGGCACAAAATACAACACAACCAGGTACAACACAGAAGGCACTGAACAGAAATGTATTTGCAATGTTAATAACCTTCAATAAAGGTGACCACTAGGTAAAGACAAATTAGGGGATAGGAGAGAAAGAAGAAGAGTAAAAAATTAAGAGGGGGGTAGAAAAAGAAAAAGATAGGAAAAAAGAAAAAAAAGGAGTGTCAAAATGAAATTGGGAAACAGAGAGAGAAAGAGAGAGAGAGAGACTAAGAGAGAAAAGGGGAACAAACTGTATATATGGAGAGATAATTTCAATAGAGCAATCACTTTCCCCAGCAAATGCTGGCAACAGTACCTGGTGAATAATACAAACTACAACACCCACAATATCCAGCAAAGTAAAAAAAAAAAAAAAAACAAGCAAAAACAAAGCAAATACAAAAATACAAAGCAACAACAACAACTAAAGATTAAGCAAAATAATCTCACTAAAAGCATAAAAACAAAATATAATCAATATTCACACAAACAGCATCAAAAGGACAGAGGAAAATAATTTTTTTTTGCTAGTTAATATAGCTCAGAGAGGGGTGTGTATGCACTTGGCCCAGGGGATTGGAAATTAGCTATATAAGTAGGGTAGAAATTTTAGCAGGGGGAAGACAGAAAGAGTAGGGAAAATCTAAAGCAGGAATGGGTTAAGATAAACAGGATAGCATAAGGGGAAAGGTTAGGAAGAGAGTGATGGTGTAAAGGTCTTGTTAAGATAGGGTTAAAAGAAAAATGAATAAACAATGAAGAACACTAATTCCAATGTAAAATAAAGAGACAATAAATTGGCATTTTAAAAAAAAGAAAGAAGGAAAAAGAAAACAAAAATTAAAATAGCAATAGTAATAATGCTGATTGAACCTAAAAATGTAATAGTTAAAAGGGTAAAATCAAAAGAGGAAAAAAGGAAACAATTAGTTTCTTAAGTAAAAGATGCAAAAAATGAAAATAAAATAAAAAATAATTTAAAAAATTAGCAGATCTCAGCCCAACCTCCGCACCCACGGTGCTGGTGAGGAGCTGGAGCGGCGCCTTCCATTAGCAGCCCTGGCGAGTCCTTTGTCTGCCGCCGTATGGCCGGCTAGAGCTTCTGCCACTGCTGCCTTGTGGATTTTGAAACTACAATGGAGATTGATCCACCATAGCCTCCGCACCCGCCGCGGCCTCGAGTGGGGGAAGCCCACAGAGAGCAGAGCTCACTCCGCCCCAGTCCCAGGGAGTGGGTGGCTTCAGAGGGTGGCCTCGGAGTCCGCAGCCGCTCCCGCCCCGAACGAGACACCTTTGAGCATTGTCTCCCCGCCTGAAGCAATCTCAGCTCGGCCTCTGCACTTGCCGTGCTGATGAGGAGCTGGCACAGTGCCTTCTGTTCGAGGCACCACATGGCTGGGCCAAAGCTTCTGCTGCTGCTGCCTTGTGGATTTTGAAACTAAAATTGAAATTGAGCCACCATCGCTCCCACACCTGCCGCCTCAGCGAATGAGGGAAGCCCACAGAGAATGGAGCTCACTCCGCCCCAGGCCAAGGGAGTGGGCAGCTTCAGAGCTTGGCCTCCACGTCCACAGCCGCTCTGCTCCCACCCCGAATGAGACACCTTTGAGCACGGTCTCCCTGCCCCCAGCCATCTCAGCCCGCCTGTAGCCCTCCTAGCCAGCCCACTGTTCAAGGCCCCGGCAGGCCCTTTGCCTGTCAAGCATGCTGCCACGAGCCTAGCTGGAGCCTCTGCCGAGACCCCAAGGAGGGGCACCACTGCCACCATGTGGATTTTAAAAATACAATGGAAGAGGAGCCACGGGGGCCCCCACTGCAATTGGACCCGCCACTGCCGTGAGTGAGGGAAGCCCACCGAGAGCACAGCTCACTCCGCCCCGGGCCCAGGGAGTGGGCTGCTTCCGAGCTTGGCCTCCGCGTTCGCAGCCGTTCCGCTCCCGCCTGGAATGAGACTCCTTGGAACTCGGTCTCTCTGCCCGCAACAGTCGCAGCCCGCCTGCCTTGCTACCGAGGAGCTGGTGCGGCCCCTCCCATTCATGACCCCAGTGCCCCTGGGTGAGCCATGTGTCCCAGGGGGCCGTGTGCCTCGGGTGAGCCGAGTGCCCCAGGGGGCCGTGTGGCCCAGGTGAGCCGTGTGCCCCAGGGGGGCTGGGTGTCCCGGGAGAGCTGTGTTTCTCTGGGGACCAGGTACCCCTGGTGAGCCGTGTGTCCCAGGGGGCCAGGTGCCCCGGGACAGCCGTGTACCCCAGGGGGGCCATGTGCCCCGGGTGAGCCGTGTGTCCCAGGGGGTGTGTTCCCTGGGTGAGCTGTGTGCCCCAGGGGGTCGTGTTCTCTGGGTGAGCTGTGTCCCCCAGGAGGATCGTGTGTCCCGGGAGAGCCATGTGCCCTGGGGAAGCTGTGGGACCTGGGGAGAGGGGCAGTGTGAACCAGAGGAGGAGCGGATTCTATTCGTGTGGTCCTGAGATAGTCACCATAAAACAAACAGATTGTCAAATGACAGAGGGGAGGGGAAGGAGACCTGGGGGGAGATAAGAGAACAACTGAAGGACTGGTATGCATGAATATAAGTACAACCAACGAACACAGAACTCTGGGGAGGGAGGGCATGAATGGGGGAGGGGGGAAATGATAAGCTATGTACACATATAATACCTTAAAAAATTATGAACAACAAATATGTAACTATCAATAAGTGAATCTAAAAACAGAAAAAAATTAGCAAAAATAAAAAAAATGTTCAGTTGTGAAGGCCATTCACTTCTCCGTTATTGTTTGGCATGCCTGTTTCAGTCCAGACAATATTGCAGTTTCCTGTGTTCCTCTGCACCTCAGTGTTGTAATCTAGTCCTTAATTTTAAGATGTTGATTTCTTAGTTTCTTGGTTTTTGATTAAATAAAACTGGTAATAAACAGGCAATTTGTACTCCAGCCCCTAGGTGGCAGTGTTTCTGGATTTTTGTTTGCGTTTTTTTTTGTGTGTGTGTGGCTATTCTAGCCTTTTTCTATGGGATTCAATACCAATTTTACCTCGGAGCTGAATCGCAGTTGGTCTCTTCCCAGCTTCCAGAAAAGCAGTTTCCCCCTGCCTCTCTCAGGGCCAGCCAATCCGGTGGCCTCTCCTTTGTAATTAGAAGCAAAGGGTTGCAGGGGAGCCAGCCTTGGTGTGCAGTGGGCCAGTCTGCGCGCACTTACATACAGACTGTATACCTTTACAACTATGTTCTCCCTCCGTGTCCGATCAGAATGGGTTGCTCTCTAGAGAACCCTCCAATTGGCCACCCTGAGGACCCCGTCCACTCTCTTGGGTCATGCCAGATCCAACAGCAGAGGGTTTTTGTGGACACAGATTTGCGCGGTCCCAGCGTGCAGTCTCAGTGTACAGTCCCACTGTGCAGTCCCAGCATGTGAGCTTTTGTCTCTGCTGTTGCCGCCACTGCTGCTGCTGGGACACAGACACCCATGTTATCCCTGGCAAAATCCAACCTTTCTGTGGAATCCGAGTGTCCGCAACCATCAGGGGCCCACAGTTGCTCAGTGATCTCCACTGTTGTGGCTTTTTCTGATCTCAGATACGATCTCCAGTTGCAGCTCTGATGTGGCTGTGAGAGGCAGCACTTACAAGTGTTTATCTATGCCGCCATCTTGGAGACTCCCATCTAACTAAATCCCATATAAAATACAATTGATTATTGTTCTTTTGCAATTTTCTTTGGTGCTAGTTTATCAATTTTTTTTGGTGTACTTTTTGATGGTGATTTTTTTCTGTTTTAAATGGATCCCAAGCATAGGGTGGAAGTGCTACCAAGTGTTTCTAAGTGACTTACAAAGAAAATGCTTGTGTTAGATAGACATCATTCAGGCATGAGTAATGGTGCTGTTGGCTGTGAATGTTATTAAATCTAAATAATATATTAAATAAGGTATATTTAAACATAAACACACATAAAGCAAGGTTATAGATTGACCTGGTTGATGAAGATGTTGTAACCAGAGGCTAGCAGGAACCTAACTGTGCATTTCCCCTAGGAGCAATGGTTTATAAAAACCATAACTACAATTTTTAAAACATAACTACCACAGATAACAATAATCAAATGTATTTTAAACAGCAATTTAGTTAGAAATGACAAAAAGTCAGCTACACAAATAGATGAATAAAGTACTTTTCTATGCCAGGATCAACTGGGGCATAGGCCCTTGGACTTCTCTATAAAAGGAGTACTGAAATTAAGTTGATTTATTTTGATAAAGATAATTCTCTGTTTTTAGTCAATAAAGATCTTTGATTAACAAATATATCCCTAAGAATGCTTAAACAATACATTTCAAAATTCTTGTTACTTTTTTTCTCATGAATAATATCTTTATTACATTGTCAGTTGATTCAAATACATTGATACATCATTATCTAGTTTTTTGCTTAGAACCAATACTTTGAGGTTCCTATACTGCTTTAGCCACTTTTTGGTGTTTCAGCTAAAAATGCCTATCTCAGTTCCACCTGGAACTCCACCATAGGTACTTGCTGCTGCCAAGATTGTCTCAGGCACAGCTGACATTCTTGGTTGCTTAATGAGGTTGTCCTACATTTGCCTTGGACTTGCACCTCTGGTACATGGTTGTGTGTAGTCTGTCTCAGGAGTATGCAGTTCCTGGCCCGCTCCATCAAGTCGCTGGCCACTCATTCCAAAGCATCAGACATCCCCAGTAGCCACTCAGCTCTTCTTAGTTACCTTATAAAAAATAACACAGCAACAGTGAACATGTGTGATCAGGGTACCAATATAATTACTGCCGAGGTAAATAATCCCATAGAGTGAAACAGTTTAAAAGTCAGGTATCAGAGATATTTTTCTCTTTGTCTAGCTTCCTAAAATGCATATAAGATATTGCATACCCATTCAGGTGTGGCTCAGGGGTTGAGCATTGACCCAAGAACCAAGAGGTCACAGGTCAGATTCCCAGTCAGGGCATGTGCCTGGGTTGCAGCCTAATCTCCAGTAGGGGGGTGCAGGAGGCAGTAGATTGATGATTCTCTCTCATCATTGATGTTTCTATCTCTCTCTCTCTCCCTCTCCCTCTCTGAAATAGATTTTTTTAAAAGATATTGCTTAAGTTAAATGAGGCCAAATGAAAACATTTCTAGGTGTGATTTTGTTGTGGGGTGAAGTGTTTGGTTGTCATTTGTTATTCTTTAAAGCCAATTCTGTCTCTTGGGATAGGAAATGCCTTAGATATAAATATTACTCTTTTGCTTTGAACTAATTTATTCTGGCTAGCATTTCCATTCTTATAGTACCAAATTTGCAATCTATGGAAGTCTACAAAGTGTTTGACAAGTGACTAAATTACAAGTAAAGTAGTGTTCCATTCATTTGCATTTGAAGTGCAATGATGTACCCCAAGTAAGAAGGGCTGTGAAAAGAACAATAGAACCACACTGATCATTCTATAGGCAAAGCACAATAAGTGTTGATTAATGTGAGATTTATTGACAGGTTATGAACCAAGGAGCCAAGAGGGTGGCCAGCTGGTCACTGCCTAATGTTTAAAATGCTGTAACCTAATGATTTTCACTTTCCTCCAGCACATTTCCTGTATTCCCATTTTTAAGTCACAGCACTAATAGGTTTCCTACCAGTAATTTTCACCGACTCTTTAGCCATGAGAAGAGCTGCTTACTTGGCACTAATTCTAGGTATTTTCCCTAAATTTTTCTTGGTTTTATTTCTTCCCATTATGCCTTTTAAATAATAAATGTAATTAGTGGTTTCATAAGGCTTAATATTTAAAGCACTTTTATACTTGTTAAAAAAGTCAGTCCTTACCACATCCATGAAAGTTAGGTCCACTCTGTTCTATCATCTACCCTAGGCGCCTTCTTGCCAAAAACTTTATAAACTTCTTTTAATGAAAGACCATATTTTGTATATCCTCAACAGACCAGGGTATAAATCCTGAGGACTTAATCCATGTTTAACAAAAATGAGGACATGTGCTAAGAAACTACTGAACATATGCTACCTCAAACAAGGGATTGGGTCTTATTTTATTCATCTTGTATATATAATACATAACATATTTCCATATACACCTGGGGAATCAAAAGAAAATTGAATACTGTGAGTAAGATAAGTGAAATATCCTCTCTCCTGGATTCCAAGTGATCATCTAATTAAGGCAAATTACCCTATCCAAGACTTGCTTATAATAGAAAAGGTAGCTTCTGAAAGGTTTAATGATACTGAATTGGTACCCTTTTGGACTAAATTACTTCTTCAGAGAGCAAAATGGTCTTCCTGGAAGAGGTAATTTACCTTAAACATATAAGCACTTTGCCTCAAAGAAAGGGTACCAATTTGCTTTGAGAACTCCATTTTTGGGTTATCTATCCCTTACACACACACACACACACACACACACACACACACACACACACACACACAGAACTGACCATGGCAAACCATTTGTCCACTACTGTTTATGTATTTCAAAAGATAGCCAGTGTTTGCTTCCTTAAAGCAGCTATAATGGAATATTAAATCACTCAGGACAGAGATCTGCTCTCAATGGGAAATGTAGACTGTGACCATTAAAATAGTAAGCTTTGACATTTCATGAGGCACAAATGAGGTGGAATGGCTTCATAGATAAGTTCCATTTGGGGAACCACCACGCCTCTAGTTGAATTCATTCTCTGACCCCTTGAAAAATAGCAATAGTCCATATCCAGGTAATCCCCTTGGTTAGTCTTTTACAAAACAGTTATGAATGTTCATGAAGAATCTCCCTTGCCCAGCCAGTGTGGCTCAGTGGTTGAGTGCAGACCTCTGAACCAGGAGGTCAGGGTTTTATTCCTGATCAGGGCACATGCCGGGCTTGTGGGGCTTGGTCCCCAGTGAGGAGAGTGCAGGAGGCAGCCAATCAATGATTCTCTCTCATTAATGTTTCTATCTCTTTCCCTCTCCCTTCCTCTATGAAATCAATAAAAATATATTTTTAAAAAGAACCTCCCTTAATTTCTTATATTTTATGTTGTAGATCAACTCTCTGCTCCAACCACTGTTTTAGATGTGATGCCTTTTATACAAACTTTCTCAATTACTCTTATGCTGAGGATTTATGATTTGGACTTTATTCTTCTCCTTTGCACTTTACTGTTGCCCTTCTGCATCTCTATTTTTTTTTATTGCTGTGATTGTTTTAACTGTTGTTTAGAAATGGAATTGTCAGGGGCCAGACAGCAGAGGATATTGCCTATATTTATTTATTTCTTTACAGCTCAATATACTTGTATATAAGCACTGTATTACCATTTTTGGTGTTCAATCTAATTCTGTCCAGGTTAGGCCTCCCTCGCTTTTTGTCTTTCCACCATGTTTCTAACCTGACAAATCTTGGTTCTTTGTGGTGTCTGTGATTCAATAAAATAAAAACTATTTAATATCAGCTATGAATGTGGTCAATGTCCTTCAATCATTAATAATTATGTTTAACAAAAAGGGGTCTTTTCCTATGTATACGGTGTAGCAACTCACTAAAGTCTTGCCCTCAATATTGTTAATATACTGAAACTATTGTCACATTATCTTCCATTTTCAAGCCACCTGATATTGTCGAAATGAACTTTCTTAATTTTCTTGGTCACTAGCAGGTAAGTCAGTGGTAATTGCTTCTTTGTCAGATATTGACAACCTAGTGTTGACCACAGTCTGAATTCTTTGGGCTGCTAATGTTCAAAGTTCTCTCCTTATTCACTTCCTAACACACTCAATACCTCCCTCCAGCTGCACCATGAGCTTCAGTTCAAAGAGCTGTATTTAATTTACAGAACAATGTGTTTTTGTTAGTTTCCAGGAGCCACACATTGTTATCTGTGATTTTTGCCACAGTTAAAGGCATTTTTTACTTTGAGGACCACAATTTTGTAATCATGGCACTACAGCCCACATTTACTCTTAAAAAAAAAGAGAGTGCATTTTTTTTGCTCCTTTTCTATCTTATAAATTTTCAAGAAAGCTTGCTAGATAACAAAACCTGATTGCAACCTAATTTCATTATATATCAGGCACATTGCCTTCTCCACTGGTTTGCATCGTTGAGATGGTAGAGCAATGCAAAAATCTGCCAGGCACATGTTTAATTCATTGGCTGACCTTTTAAAACGTAGTTTTTGTCATTAAGCTAAAAGTGATCCAAACCTTTAGATATACAGTACAACAATATTTAGACCTATAATAACTTCTCACATGGGTCTGTGGTTTAGAAGCATGGTTTGGGTCTTAAATAATAAATTGATTTCTCTCTCTCTTTTTGCTTTCAAGCCCCACTTTACTTTTTGCACTCACTCCTGAGAGATGAGGCAAATTAACTCCTTACAAGTAAAGGGAGCAGGAGACTCTAGGAGAAGGGAAGCATTTTTTTCCAAAATAACTTTTATTGATCGTGGATCTGAGTCACTAAACTGATTTTTCTGAGGTGGGAATTGTCACAAGTTGTTCCTATAAACCCTCCTTCTGCCACCCACTGAGCAGCCCAGTACATGGTCAGCCTCAGAACACCGTACAAATTTCCTGGGCTGTATTTTACGGAGACTAATTCTGGAACCGTGACTTCCTTGAGAGTTGGGACCAGGTCAACTACACTCTGTATCCCCAAGGCCTAACACATGCCAGGGACGTGTGTGGTCTCACTGAATAAATGTCTGCATAGGGATCAGTTAAATAATTAATTGAACTTTAAATTTAGCTGATGCTTTTGTATTTTTCTCCAATATTAAAATTACAGTTAAGGGTCAATAGAGGGGAAAGCCTCAGGATCACACTGGCCTGAATTTTCCCAAAGTCTATTCTGTCAAAACAGGAAAAGACATAATTCTCAGAATATTATGAGGCATTATCTTAACATCAGTTAGTCCTGTCTTTACTATGGCATTTCTGTCTAAGTAGAATATACCTTCATCAACATTGTCAATAAATTATTTGTAAAATTCCAGACTTCTACTCAATATACTATGGTCAATAGTTACTGAAAAACATTTACAATTGTTTATTGATACTGGCATGAAAGCAAAGATAAATAGATATACTAAAATTTATAATCATGCCTTCTTTTATGGGCTCTATATTTACCTGACAGTATCAATAAATATTCCTGTACAAGTACAATAATAAACAAGTTCATCAGAAAAAGATTGTTGAAACATCATCACATGGACAGGAAATGACAGACACATGTAAGTGAAAACTAACTTTATTAGAAAAATAATTGCACTGAATTCCTGTAATTGGATGGCTCTAAAAATCACCACAGTTTCAATTACTCAAGGATTGTGATGGAATTTCACCTTGTGAAACTGTAGGAAGTTAACCAAATTATTTATTTCTTTTAAATGGTGGATAACATGAATAAACGTATTACTAGTAATACTATGTTATTTAAATCTAATTTTAAAACATAATTTACATGATGAAAATTGCTTTACTTCTTAATCAGAGTCACTCTGGTGGAACTGCTTTAATAAAAGGTTTTTTTTTTATATGTATAATTTAGCTTTCCTATTAGAAAACGAATTTTTCTATCTCCAAATTACAAATTGGCTCACACTTTTAACCTATTCTTCGATCATGAAGCTTGCCTGAGATGGAGTGAGGGAGGTGCCGCCTGATAACTCCACTGACTTTACTTTGCATTTCTGTCCTGCACAATTGTCAAATTTGTACTATACTGGTCCCGATTTAACAGCATTACTACACACTGAGAGGGCGGCCACAGAGAGAGGTGAACTGAATGCATTCCAGGCTGCTACCCTGCCCATGGCTTCCCATTCATCAGAAGGCACCCAGCCTCCCTCCCCCTCTTCCCGCAAATGAAATTCCTTTCTCATCACCAAGGAGAAGCCAGGGCAGCATGAACAAGATATGCAACCTCAGGGAAAAGAAAGGAGATATGCAAACTAAACAGTCTTTTTATAGGTATCGTTGGATTGCATCAATTGTTGATAGCAACCCCTGACACGATAAAATTGCATGGATTAGCAGAATCAAAAATTACAGTTCTAGGATTCATTTTAGCTGATGGGATCAAATGGTTGAATGGTACCTTAGAGACCATTTTGTCCTAACCTTTCATTTCATCAACAAGAAAACTGAGACTCAAGGAAAATAAGTGACTTGCCCAAAGTTGCATACCCTGTAAGTGTCTCATTCTGAACTAGACCACAGCTTTCTTCACTTGTAGCCCAGTACTTTTTCCACATTACCAACCTGGTTACAATGAATAAAACAGCGTTTCAGTGCAGCCCTTTATCAGGGGATTGATCCCCACCCTCCTGCAGCCCCCAGAATCTCATTTGCATATCTGCTCTCTTTTCGATACACATTTACATCTGCATGTATTTTATAATGCAAGAACTTTTCCCTAAAATTCTTATTAGTTTTTCTAGAACTACTACCAATCGAGAATTTTGCCAGCCTCACAGCCCCTCTGTTCGCACATGTCTCAGTCACCAGGAACCCTGGGACATCCACATTGTTTGTCCGATGGGACTGATAGCTTATAACACTCAATGTCTAGTGTCAGAACTCACGGTGACCTCTCCAAGGATATTGCTCAAAGAAATGAAGATGATAGCCGAAACCGGTTTGGCTCAGTGGATAGAGCGTCAGCCTGCAGACTGAAAGGTCCCGGGATTTGATTCTGGTCAAGGGCTTGTACATGGGTTGAGGAACGTACCCAGTAGGGGGTGTGCAAGAGGCAGCCGATGGATGACTCTCTCTCATTGATGTTTCTAACTCTCTGTCTCTCTTCCTTCCTCTCTGTAAAAAAACAATAAAATATATTTAAAAAAAAGAAATGAACATGATACAGCAATTCAGTGAATTAAAAATACATTTGTGATGAATTTGAAAGAAAAGCAAGCATGTTCAGACACAAGCATGGTAGAATATAAATTCTATATGCAAAACTATTTAATCTTCTAAATATGTCATTTTCATCCCAGCTAAGGGATCTGGACACTTTTAAAATGTAAAGAGATTAGACATTAATTGATAAACTATGCCTCGCCAAGGTAGGACCCTGTATAGAGGATTCTGGGCACCATCTTGATTTTACATATTTTGTTAATTTTACATATTTAGTATATAAAAGGCCTATTTAAGTTTTCATTTAGGTGTTTTATTTAGGATGGAAAATTAGATTAAGTGTGTAATAAACTGCTACTGACATATAATTATACATAAATCATCAAAATGTGAAGTTTTAAAATGCCTTATCAGATAATGTAAGCAAGATAGTAACAGTGAATAATACAACAATAAGGAATAACAATTGCCGTGAATAGTGTTTTAAATATGTCAAAACCAAATGACTATATAACACTGAGATGATTCATTTTTTTCCTTTTTATGCTTTTTTTCTCCTTTATCTATCCCTTACCTTTATCCTATTCCTTATGCCTACCTATAATATTCACTTTTTAAGGTACCTGTCAATCCCACAACTCCATTTCCTAATATTACCCAACAGAGGTGGGTCCCAGCTGCTATATACATAGCATGTAACTGTTATTACATCTTCCTCTGAGCCTAAGATGATTGAATGCATGGAAACCTAAGCTGAGCTGATTTCTCTTCTAAGCCCTCCCCTAAGTCATAGCTGATCAGATGAGGGTGAACATTTACACAGCCCAGCCAGTGTGGCACACTGATTGAGCACCAATCTATGAAATGGGAGATCACGGTTCAATTCCTGGTGGGGACACATGCCCGGATGTGGTGGACTCGATCCCCAGTGGCGAGCGTGCATAAGGCAGCCAATCAATGATTCTCTCTCACCATTGATGTTTCTATTTCTCTCTCTCCCTTCCTTTCTGAAATCAATAAAACACAGACACACACACACACACACACACACACACACGCCCGCACGCCACACACGTGTGTATGTGTGTGTGTGTGTGTGTGTGTGTGTGTGTGTGTGTGTAAATGTACTACCCTAGCTGTTTTGGCTCAGTGGATAGAGTGTTGGCCTGCAGACTGAGGGGTCCTAGGTTTGATTCCAGTCAAGGACACATGCCTGGGTTTCGGGCTCAATCCCCAGTGGAGGGTGTTTGTGAGGCAGCCAATCAATAATTCTCTCTCATCATTGATATTTCTCTCTCTCCCTCTCCCTTCCTCTCTGCAATCAATAAAAATATTATATATATTTTTTAAATCTGCCAACCAGATTTTTCTCCTAGGAATCTGGACTTGTGACACAGAGCTGTGAGTCAGCTTCTGTTGTTTGGATAAACCAAGAACAGAAAAAATGTAGAAGCTTCAAAGAGGCTATGTTTGTGCATATACTGTATTTGCTGATATGAAAGCTGGTCTGGAAAGGTGGGTGGTAAAGAAAGAGAGAAGCTTCCTAGTTTCTTCACAGCTTTTAGGTCATTGTTTCCAGTTATCCATGAAGCCAAAACTGTCCTTTCTTCTTTGTGTTTTTTTGAGATACCATGTTTCTTACAGTAAGTTCCCCTCCCTTTTTCACTTAAGCTAATTTTAGTAAGCTTCTGTTACAACCAAATGTACTATTTTTCTGCCGAAACCGGTTTGGATCAGCGGTAGAGCATCGGTCTGTGGACTGAAAGGTCTCAGGTTTGATTCCGGTCAAGGGCATGTACCTTGGTTGTGAGCACATCCCCGGTGGGGGGTGTGCAGGAGGCAGCTGGTCGATGTTTCTTTCTCATCGACGTTTCTAGCTCTCTATCTCTCTCCTTTCCTCTCTGTAAAATATCAATAAAATATATTTTTTTAAAAAGACTCATTTTCTTTTTTCCCTTTCTTCCTCTCTTTTCCTTATAAGCATACAGACTACACACACATGCTAACACACATATCGACACAACATACACATCTATTTAAATTACAAACCAGGAATTCTAGAACTCATATGCTGAGCGACTTTGAATTCCTATCCTTTTGCCACATTATACCTTTATTCTTTGCATCAGCTAGAATGTTTCTTGGGACTATATAAAAACAACGAGCCTGACTGGTTTGGCTCAGTGGTTGAACATTGACCAATGAACCAGGAAGTCAGGGTTTGATTTCTCTTCAGGGCACATTTGCAGTTTGCAGGCTCCGCCCTCAGTGTGGGTGTGCAGGAGGCAGCCTATCAATGATTCTCTTTCATCATTGATGTTTCTATCTCTCTCTCTCTCTCTCTCCCTTCCTCTCTGAAATCAATAAAAATATATTTTAAAAACAACAATGATATGAGTATTGAGGATCACCTCTCCCAAGAGGGTTGAAATATTATCTTATTCCCTCTCTTCTCACTGGTCTCTCACTTAATAAGAAATCATACTTCCTGAGTTAGTGTTGCTGATATTGCTAATTATTCAAAGAACATATGTACTTATTGAAATTAATAGCATTCAGTTCCAATGTTAAGATGGAATAGATACCATAAAGCTGTCTTCTTAGCTATTTATGAACAGCAATGTTGCTATCTATCTTAATGCTAGTATCCTATAGACAAAACATCTTAGGAATAAACTATGTTCACTTTTTATCCAGCTATATAATTACAAAGTTTGCAAGATATGCTGTGTTATCATTTTCATGTCATGTAGACTTGGTAAGGTTGATTTTTCTTTTTAACTATTTTGGCAATTGTGGGTAAATGGTCAAATCAACATATTGTTCAGTTATCAAAGGTGGCTGAAGTACAGAATCAACAATGCTGTGGTCCATGAGTCCTGCTGTTGCTGATTTTTTCAGTAGTGTAGATTTATATTTTGCTCTATTTCAACATAATTTGAAGACAGTCACATAATATTGTCTCAGAAGACAATTATGTTAAAATCATTGAAAAAGTAGAGGCTTTACCCCCAAAATGCTGAATAAGATCACTTTTGACTTTATAAATGCAATGGCCCTAAAGGCAGGGGTCAATCAATTCACAGGGAAGGGGGAAGGAGTGAAAGAACCTTAGTCAGTATCACAAGCTCTACTTCCATATTTCATTGATAGCAGGAGACACTGAGTGCCTGTGTGTAATTCACATGTATATACTGCAAGCCAACTACGTGGGGGATGATGAGCTTTTCTACAAGAGAGATGCCAAAAGTAAATGAGGTAGTTAGTACTTGTCCAAAAACAGTTTAGAATTGGCTAAACTCTGGAAACACATATTGAAATTAAATAAAGTGACCATTTATTCGTATAAATAATCAACACAATATAAACCCTAAAAGGGTTAAAGATCATTATGGGCTCAGGTGAGCAGGAGTAACTGCTTTATTTAATCACTAGATTTATTGGGGTGACATTGGTTAATAAAATTATGTAAGTTTCAAGTGTACAATTCTATGATATATCCTCTATATATTGCATTGTGTGCCCACCAGGAGCAACTTATATGTAAAGTGTGACTTGAGCCCATCGATTCCTTTGACAAATCATTATTGTGCCAATCATTGTGTTCAACTTGGAGGTGCCCCTGCAAGGACAGATGGTAATTACATCGGCAGAGGGGAAGATGAATAGTCTTCCTAACAGAGTGAGCAGCAGAAATAAAGGGACAAACAAGGGGATATGTGGAGCACATTTTTTAGAGGCATTGATTAGATTCACTTGCTTCTTATAGGGGAATCAAGAGATATATTCAGAAAAGTTTTTTAAGGCTACATGGAGAAGATCTTGGAAGTCAAACTAAGAATTTCAGACTATTCCTTTTGAGGGAAATTATAAGCCACTTGAATGACAATGATAAGCAAAATTCTAACCAAGAAAACATATTATTATAGAGTTTAAGAAAATAAATCTGGTGGGAGTGGGATAATTTCAGGGTATACATGAAGTTGAGACATAAGACAGATTAATTAGGTGATTGTTGCAAGTGTGAGATGATAAGGAGTAGATATAAAAGTCAGCAGCAAATAAAAATAAAAATAAAAAAGAAAATTAGGGCCAAGGATTCTAGAGGTATAATTGGATGTGAAGGAAACTGAAAGAAGAGAGAGTCAAAAGTTAAGGCCTACATGGCTCACAGAAATTAGTCAAGAAGAGAAGCTACTCATAAGGAAACTTATGAATCCTGTTAAGTATGTTGAATTGGAAACAAAATGGGGTCTTCCAAATGGAATTACCAGGCAGATTAGTAAATGGTAGAGCTGAGAATATAAATTCTGAAATCTATACAAAACTATAAGCTATTATAGAGTTCAATCCCCATGCTAGGAGATGTTGGGGAAAATGAAGAAATTAGACATAACTCTGCCCTCAAGAGTTTAAAATCCCGGTAGTATATGAAATACTAACCTATCCTGAGGTTAGAGAAGAGAGGAATAAATGTAGGTCAGAATAATCATTGAAGGTTTCTTTTAAAAACCTGGGAATAAACTTAACCAAGGAGGTAAAAGACCTATATGCAGAAAACTACATGACACTGAAAAAAGAGATAGAGGAGGAAGATGTAAACAGATGGAAGAACATACCATGTTCATGGATTGGTAGAATCAACATCATCAAAATGGCCATACTTCCCAAAGCAATTTATAAGTTCAATGCACTCCCCATTAAAATACCAAGGACATACTTCACAGACCTAGAAAGAACTCTCCAAAAATTCATTTGGAACAATAAAAGACCCCGAATAGCCTCAGCAATCTTGAGAAAGAAGAATAAAGTAGGAGGGATCTCAATACCAGATTTCAAGCTGTATTACAAAGCAACTGTTCTCAAAACAGCCTGGTACTGGCACAAGAACAGACATATTGATCAATGGAAAAGACTAGAGAATCCAGTCAACCCAAATCAATATGCTCAATTAATATTTTCCAAAGGAGGCACGAGCATACAATGGAGTCAAGACAGTCTCTTCAATAAATGGTGTTGGGAAAATTGGACAGATGGATGCAAAAGAATGAAACTAGATCACCAACTTACACCATACACAAGAATAAACTCAAAATGGATACAGGACTTAAACATAAGACGGGAAACCATAAAAATTCTAGAGGCATCCACAGGCAGCAAAATCTCAGACATATGCCTAAAGAACTTCTTCACTGATACTAACCCTAGGGCAATGGAAGCTAAAGAGAAAATAAACAAATGGGACTACATCAAAATAAAAAGCTTTTTTACATCAAAAGAAACCATCATCAAAACAACAAGAAAACCCACTGTATGGGAGAACATATTTGCAAATGATATCACTGATAAAGTTTTAATCTCCAACATCTACAGACAGCTTATACAACTCAATAAAAGGAAAATAAATGAGCCAATTAAAAAATGGGCAATGGACCTAAATAGAATCCTCTCAAAAGAAGACAGAAGGAAGGCCAAGAAGCACATGAAAACATGCTCCAAGTCACTATTTATCTGAGAGATGCAAATCAAAATGACAATGCGGTACCATCTCACACCTGTCAGAATGGCCAACATCAACAAAACAACAAACGACAAATGTTGGCGAGGTTGCGGAGAAAAAGGAACCCTCGTGCACTGCTGGTGGGATTGCAGGTTGGTGCAACCACTGTGGAGAACAGTATGGAGCTTCCTCAAAAAACTGAAAATGGAACTCCCATTTGACCCAGTAATCCCACTACTAGGAATATACCCCAAGAAGCTAGAAACCCCAATCAGAAAGGATATATGCACCCCTACGTTCATAGCAGCACAATTTACAATAGCTAGGATTTGGAAACAGCCCAGGTGATCATCAGCAGATGAATGGATCAAAAAACTATGGTACATCTATATAATGGAATACTATGCTGCCATAAAAAGGAAGGAATTCTCATCATTTGCAGTAACCTGGATGGAATTGGAGAGCATCATGCTGAGTGAAATAAGCCAGTCAATGTAAGAGAAACACTACATGACCTCACTCATTTATGGATATTAAAGAACATTATAAAAGAATGAACAGAAAGATAGATATAGTGACAGTAAAACAACAAGCAGACTGTCAAATGACAGCAGGAAGAGGGGGAGGGTAGGGAGATCTGGGGGAGATAAGAGATCAACCGAAGGACTGATATGCATGCATATAAGAACAACCAATGGACACAAAACTCTGGGGAGGGAGGGCATGTATGGGGGAAGGGGAGGGCAATGGTAAGTTATGTACACAGATAATACCTTAATAAATTAAAAAAAAGAATTTCTGGTACCAAGAAAAAAAATAAAACATCAATTTGTCTTTATAAATTAGATCTGATCTAATAAAATATTACAATTTATGCCCCCCCCCCCCAAAAAAAAAGTGGCACTTGTGCTCTGGCCAGTGGATCAGTTGGTAGAGCGTAGTCTGTGCACTGAAAGGTCACCAGTTTGATTCCGGTCAAGGGCATGTACACTGGATGCAGGCACATCCCCAGTAGGGGGTGTGCAATAGGCAGCTAGTCGATGTTTCTCTCTCATCGACGTTTCTGGCTCTCTATCTCTCTCCCTTCCTCTCTGTAAAATATCAATAAAATATATTTTTAAAAAAACAATAATGATAACTATTTTATGATTTTATTTTGATAAATTAATAACAATGTCTCTTCCCAACCAAGAAAATGCATCTTTCTTCATAACCCTAGGCCCCAAATATTTTGGAAAAATAAAAGAGAATGTGGCAATAAACTTAATGGACATTAGCAGCAAGCTGAACACTTGAGAGCACTTTTGCCACCCTTTCTTTGGTTTACATGACCCTATTTCTGAAAGCTCTTAGGGCATTGCTACAGAAAAGCATTTAAGTCTCGCAGCTTGTGATGTGGGATAAGAAAAATGAAAACATCGAGTTGCCTTAAAGGGTGAAATAAGTGACTGGAATAAAATGTCCTCAGCTTTCAGAAAACATTTTAGAGTGGCTACTCCATACAGCACTGGGCTGGGTGGGGAGGAGGGAGAGTAGAGGTATACAAACATTGCATGATGAAGGCAGACCCTTGCTCTCAAAGGAGCTTGCAGTCTGGGACAGATGACCATCCACACACGTGACAAAGTACATAGGAACAGAAGGGAGGCAAAGGCAGTTCTGAAAGTTATGAATCAAAATCCCTATGATATAATATGGAAGGGTTGCTTGTAAACCCATTCCAGCCCTTACCCATTGGTAAACCATGTAAAATTGTGATGGGCTTATCAGTTAAAGGAAATTATTTACAAGCTGTACTGTGTGTTTCAAACACAAGCATTTATTTCTAAATCAATTGCAGCTTGAAGAAATATGTCAATGAAAGCTTCTTTTATTTTAAAACTTTCATTTAGGTGATGTCATGATTAAAAGCATCAGAAATAGTCTCCAAAATAAGAAACAGAAATCTTCTTAACTCACATTTTACAATTCTAATATTTTAAGCGAAGAGTTGGATGAAAGTAAAAACGAAAGAGAATTCAGTAGCTTTTTGGCTGGAGAAGTTTGGCACTCTTCCACCACTTGCCTGCTGCAACAGCCAGGGTTTGATTCGGGAGGAGCTGAAAGCTTCTCCATGCTGCTCTGGCGGCCCAGAGATTCTGGCTTTGGACAGCACCATCTGGATCGTGTGAACAACGAAGTCAAACTTCCCACGTGCATTTGCCTGGCTGGGTGAACGACATCAGAGCAAGGGCACAGGCTGCCTCTTGGGCTCCATCAGCTTTCTTCCTTGGTGGTGTGGATAGCTCCAAGGTGCCACTGCCCTCGAAGAGAGTAAGGCAGACTTTCCTGTGCCGTATATTGCAAACGGTCCAATTGCGAGTTGCTATTTATCCTTTTTTTGGCAGCTATAGTTTCTTAGCTCCCTGTATCGTCATCTCCTCTGTGAATCGATGAGCTTTCCTTGCTTCTAAATCCTAACAAGTGTCTTCTTTGGCAATCCCTCCTTAAAGGAGGATTTTCCTGATTGTTTTATAAATGGGAGTGAGTGTGGCTAGGGAGCCTGAGCTGAGCTCCACAGGCTGTGCTGTAGCCCAAATCTCTCTCATCACTTCAGTCTGCCAGTTCATTTATTCATGCCTGCTTTTCTGTTTCACTGCCTTTGACAAAATTTTAAGTTCTGAAGTCACTGCAATTTTAAAATATATATTTTATTGATTTTTTTACAGAGAGAAAGAGAGAGGGGGATAGAGTTAGAAACATGAATGAAAGAGAAACATCGATCAGCTGCCTTCAGCACATCCCCTACTGGGGATGTGCCCACAACCAAGGTACATGCCCTTGACTAAAATCGAACCTGGGACCTTTCAGTCCACAGGCCGACACTCTATCCACTGAGCCAAACCGGTTTCAGCTGAAGTCACTGCAATTGATTTTGAAACCAAATGAAGAGGTCATAAGCCTATACAGTAATCTATGCTTCCACATGTCCCTTGACTTTAAAATTTCTGAAGACCATCTCTAATGTCCCTGTTGTGTTGCTTTGTTTTCGCCCATGGAGTTCCACCAAAAATCAAGCTGAGAGAGGAAGACATTCTATTGATACCACTGTCTGTCAGTGCAAAGGACATCTGCTGATGAGGTTTTCTTTTTTGTTTTTTTTTAATCTTCACCTGAGGCTATGCTCCTATTGATTCTTTTGAGAAAGAGAGAGAGAAACGTCAATGTGAGAAACATCAATCGGTTGCCTCCCAAATACACCCCAACCAGTGATGGAACCCACAACCTAGGTATGTTTCCTGCCCGGGAATCAAACCAGTGACACTTAGGTGCACAGGATGCCGCTCTGAACAAACGAGCCACAGCACCAGTGCGATGAGTTTCCTTGTGTAATAAAAATAACATTTTCTCTTCTTCACCCTCAACTTAATGGGCAAATATAGATCTACCCCCCACCCCAAAACAAAGGTGGTGGTTATAATAAAAGGTGACATAGTATGCAACATGCTAATTTGAATTAATTTCCAAAATATCTGTGCAAACTTCTACCTGGCTGTTTCCAGTGTGGACTAGTTCAACTAGTTTGTAGGTCTTCCAAATGAGCTGCACATAAACATTTTGATATCCACAAATTGCCAGAGGAAGCTCTAACTAGCATTCTGCCTTCGGTTTATAAGACTGAATTTAAGAAATATCAAATTTAAAAAGGCTGCCCATTGGTGTTCTTAGTTGATCTGACTTTTTTAAATGCTGAGATTTTATTTTTAACCATATCGAGTTCTTTTGTCCTGGATTGAACAAGAAGACTCTAGTTAGTACATGTGTGGCTTTAATAAGTCGCCATGAAAATTTAGGGAGAATGCCAGATATAATGACTTCATAAGAATAAAGTAAGCACTGTGAGTACAGGTTGTAGATTGGTTACATACATGGGAATCCTGGAAGCCCAACAAGGTCACTAATCCAAGATGTGCCCTCCAGATTAGAATAGAACTGAAGATGGCCGTAATCTAATCAATTTCACTGTAATCTTTCTGAAGAATGTGCCTCTGCTATATGGTAGTTGCCTGCATGAAGTCTATAAAAAGAATTGGATAGGAAGAAATTGCTTGTGTTAACTAACTCCGTCCAGGAAAGACAGGCACTATATATTTCAATAATGATAATGATAATTGTGGAATCATAAACATTATCATTTATTGGTGTCTAAGTGACTTACTATAAGTGAAGCACATAGAACTGTGCCTGGCACAAGTATGAATTCACTGAGTGTAAGCTATAATTATTATAATGCTATAATAGTACAATAGAGCACTCTACTAAGCAATTGTTAAACTTTAATTTAGAACTAAGATCTGGAGCTAACCCACAACCCTACTGCTGTCCTCATCAAACTTCCACCCTAGCCCTGTGGCACATAAAAATACCCATGAAAGCTGGTCTTCCACCATCCATCTAATTGCACAGGCCAGGGCTAAGCACAACTTGGACGCCACCTTCTCCTTCGCTCTTCAAATCTCATCCTTCAAGAAGGTTTTTTATTTTATTTCACTTTGTTAATATGTCTAGCATTTACTAACTTCTCTGTACCTCCAGTGTCACATCTCTGGTTCAAACCATGTTTTATTCTTCCTGGACTACTGCAAAGGGCCTCCTAACTTGTTTCCTTGTATAACCAACCCACCTGCCCCTATTTAAGCAGAATCTCCGTGGAGCCAGAATGATCAAAACCCAAATCTGATAATTGTCATAATCTTCAATGGCTTTCTATTGCCCTTACACTGCTACTAAATAAATTCTCAACTAGACCTGCAAAACCCTGCTTTGTCTGTCCCCTGCCTACCTTGCTAACTCTAACTTGCACCACTGCCACTCTTGCTCTATATGCTTCAGCTACACAGGCTTTCTTCCAGTTTTAAAAAAAAAAGTCTTCAAAATGAGGATTTGATCTGCAAAATCAGCGAAGTCCTCTGAGAGAAAACGTGCTATGGGTTTTGAGCTTTGAGCTGAAGGATATGTAGGTGTTAAATTGATGGAAAGCATGTGAAAGAGGGGGAATAGTGAAAGGCAATTTGGAGAAGAGGAGGCTGTTCCAGGAAAAGGAAACAAGTAGCATTAGCAAAACCCCTGGGGAGGAAATAAGTTTGGTATGCGGAGAAAAAAAAAAGCATGAAAATAATACAAGTTAAGGCCAGACTGGGGGGGGAGGGGGGCAGCGGGGAGGGAGTTTAAGGTATGTTGACTCTATAGGCCACAATAAGGAATTTAAAAGAAATCATGAATAAATGAACTGAATTTATTAGACCTTCATTTTTGTAGACCAAAAAGTTGGTTCTTACTTCAAATTTTAAATGATGAGTTTCATCCTTATTTTAGCCAAATAGAAGTTTGTGTTCTTCACTAAGTCGTCAAGGAGGTTTGTTGGACCTGGGTTGGCAGACAGTAGCCAAGAGATGACAAGGTTCAGAGAAAGAAATGTGTTTCTGGTGGGATCTCAGGTGCACTGGCCCAACTGGGCGAGACAAGGATCCTTGCCCATATTGTCTGACTCAAGCCAACTCTCTCCCTTTTGCTTCCAATAACTATTACTCAACAGTTGAGAAAACAACCAACATATAGATTAGCCAGTTGAAAGATGCACCTTCAAATTGTTTTTGAAAAATAAAGTCAATTGGAGATCAACTTGGGAGCAAAGAGAAATAAACAAATTACATATTTGCAATTCCACAATGATGATGTATTTAAACATACACATAGGGGCTGAAGATTAGCAGACTGTAAAATAAAACAAAACAAAAAATTTAAAGAAAACACATTCCAAAGTTTCAAGTGAAGATAAATAGACTTAAAAATGGGAGCATTTTGCCAAAACCGGTTTGGCTCTGTGGATAGAGCATTGGCCTGCGGACTGAAGGGTCCCAGGTTCGATTCCGGTCGAGGGCATGTACCTTGGTTGTGAGCACATCCCCAGTAGGGGTTGTGCAAGAGGCAGCTGATTAATGATTCTCTCTCATCGATGTTTCTAACTCTATCCCTCTCTCTTCCTCACTGTAAAAAATCAATAAAGTATATTTATTTTTTTTTAAATTGGAACATTTTGATTTGTTGATTTTTCTCAAGGAAAGAAACAAAGATAAAGAAAAAAATATCTTTTTTACAATATGTCCTGAAACTCATCCCAGCATTTTCCAAAAAGAGATTTTTCCAACATAAGTTTGAGGCAATTTTTAATTATCCATATACAGGGTGGGACAAAAGTAGATTTACAGTTGTTCATGTGGAAAATAATATGATAACTAATAAATAATAATACAAGAATAAATTCTGTGTTTCATAAACTCACAACTGTAAACCTACATTTACCTACCCGGTATTTAATTATCAAGAAAGATATTGGTTTCCATATTTTAAAATTGAGAACTCAAGGCACTGCATTAGTATGTAGCATATACAAGTCACTCAGAACAGGACATGAATAAAACTGAGATTTCTTGATATCTAATATACTAATATACATGGGAACCTTGGTTCCCATGATATCTAATATATCATGAAAAATTCTGTGATGGCCAGGGTTCTGTCCCATTGCCATTAATACCTACCTCAGAGCATGACACATAGTGTCTGCTCAATAAATATCTGTTAAATGGCTGAGTAAAGCACTCTGTCCTGGGCTCAGAAATGCCATTTGCTCTTCATTCACTGTCTGGAGTTTCTTCCAACTACCAGTAGAGAACAATATAGAACTTGCCAATATCAGTCTCTTGGAAACTGAATATATAGCATATTGGCAGGTTGCATTGTCCCAGTTAAGCTTTAGAAAATAAATTTCGTTTTAGACATCTGTTTGCTCAAAACTCTTGGGTTTTGTTAATGGCAGTATTTAAAGACAATTATTTTTAGTTGACATTTTCCATTTTAACAAGGAATGAAGAAACCATGTGTTGTTGCCCTACTCTGTCTCTGCACTCATATATAAGGGAGGCTGTGGGCTCTGGTGTCTGCAGGTGAGGTGGGGGCCTAAACTAACCTCTGCTTGGCTGGTCACACCTTTCCAAATCTTCACATTCTACCAACTCCCAGCAGCCTTCTAGAGATGTCTCACCATACCCCCATGCTGCAGTCTGCCCCATTTATGTTTGGAGAACAGATTTCTCTATCACAATGGTATAATCTAGTATATCTTCCAGTCTATCAATTCCTGTGTGAAATCCACATTATTGACCTACCATCCAGATGCAGATTCAGTGTATTGACCTACTTACTATCAATGGGCTGATCACAGTGCCAGCCACTTTCACACCTTTGCCTTCCTTCATCTTCTCAACAACTTTGTGAAATAGGTGTGAGTCCAAGTGACAAATGAGTAAACTGAGGCTCAAGTAAATGAGCAAAATAAGGTATGTAACTTGCACATAGATGCGCAAAGGGGTATTCCAAGCTTCCAGAATTATTGTTGTCTTGGCAACTATACCATTCTAAAATGAAACTTGTATTCTTTTTATGTTATTACAAAAGCAATGCATATTCATGACAGAAGTCTCTTAACATAGAAAGAAGAAAAAGAGGAAAGGGGAAAAGGGATGAAAAGTGGCCACAATAAAAATTCATTTGGAGGCAACTACTGCTGATGCCTTGCTGTGTGTCTTTTAGAGATTTTTTTCCTATGTATATTTTTAAGGGGTCACACTGTGGGTGGTTTCAAAGTCCTATTTCCTCAATTAACAATTAGGATCATGTTTTATGCCAATAAAAATAGACTACCACATAATTTTAATGCCTGCCTAATATTCCATCTTATTAATATACCATAATCTATTTAATTATTTTTAATACTTTTAAGCTATTTCCAATGTCTTGCTATAATGAACATACTGTAGTGAACTTCATCACAACTGTTTTGTGACCACATCCTTATTAGTTTACTTGAGATAAATTCCTAAAGTGGAATTTCTGGATCAAAGGCTGTGCACATTTTGAAGATTTTTGTATCTAATATATTCTTATTGATTGACGAGAGAGAGAGAGAGAGAAAGAGAGAGAGAGAGAGAGAGAGAGAGGTTGAGCTGTTTCATATATTTATGTATTCTTTGTTCTTTGTTCTTTGTTGTTTCTTGTATGTGCCTTGACCAGGGATCAAACCCACAACCTTGGAGTATAGGAATGATACTCTAACCCACTGAGCTACTTTTGGTTTATATTTATTGTGTCTCTTAATTTGAGCCTAAATGTAAAGCGATGGCTGGTGGAGACATTTTTAAAAGAAGAAATGTTGCCATGTTTCCTCTTCTCTTTTCTTATATTTATCTTACCCCCTTCTGACTTATCATTCCGCAGTCATCTCTTCTTCCAGTCATTTGCAGTGTCTGCATTCATACTTTGCCAGTAATTCACTTAAGACAGCCAGGAGGGCAAAGCTAAAACCTGACTTATGTCTCTTTGTGAATAATGATTGGTCACAGATAGCCACAGAGCCATGAGCAGGCAGATACATAATTATTAGTATTTGGTAGCTGAACGGATCTTTTTAAAACAGGAAATTCTGACCCCAATAATTCAACTATTGAAGATTTAATTCTATCTTCTCTCCATTCATTTATATTTATCTTTGTGATTATGATGCTTCCTTTCAGTCCCCAGTCCCCAATACATTAGAAAATAATCATTAGACATATTTTTCTTTTTATGTTTTCTGGAGGGTGGGGGAGGAAATGTGTTTTCACATTGTCTACAGATATGGTTTAGGTTAAGTGATTTCATCTGCAATGTTTAAATGCAATTAGGGCTTAAAACAGTTTGTAAGAAATGCTGTAATTTCAGTACCTGTAAGTAGGAGAAAATAAATTCATTTCTGACACATGAAAGGCATTTTTTTTATGCTTTCATGTCTCCATTAAAGGCCTGATTGCCCAGTGTCACAACCCTTTCTGGCCATTTTCTTCTGTTAATGAGAAAGTCTTTTCTCTTTACCACATTAATAAATGAATGATCATAATGAAGACATGACTATAAAGCACAAACCAAAAAACACCAGATATATTTCGATTGCTTCAAGGCAATTCTTGTTACAATAAATACTATTAAAATGCCATCTTTAAAGAGACACAAACAAAGATGGCCAACCTGCAGCTGAGGGCCCCAGCAGGCTGGGCTCACTGCTGCTGGTGTCTAACACAGCAGGATGCTTCGCCTCATCTGCTGCAGCAGGGTTTTATGTGCAAGCAGGTTTCCCTGCCAATCAGACAATAGCAATTCTTCCTCAATTAAGGTAATCTTATTTTAAAACTGTAATAGTGCATACAAATAAACGGTATAGAATACAGAAGCAAGATTTCTAGGAAATGCCCTTTGCAACCATTTCTCCTTCTCCTTTTCCAGAATCAAATCTTTGTTTTGAATTCTGGTCACCTTTCTCCTCAGTGACTACAGTCATCTTGCAATCCTCCCTACATCCAAATGCGTTTCACTACAATAAATCCTGTAGCTCAAGCGATGGCATAAATACCTAATCTCTGGTATATTATTGACATACACAAGTGAGAAATCATAAAGGAAAGTGGAAAATTAAAACAGTAAAGGAAGATGGGAATTTAATATGAAGGAAGAGGCATGATTTGAGTAGGTAAGAGGGGACAAAGTTTGTGCCTACCCTCACACACCACCAACCCACCTACCTGACTAGATGGCATATGCTGGGAATCAGAGAGAGAGAGAAAGAGGAGGGGGTGGGGGGAGACTTGACTGCAGTTTCCCTGCTAGGTTTCTAAGCTAAGACTTATTTAAGGAGCAGCCGGGAGAACAGCCACTTTGAAGAAATAGCTTAATACTCTGAACTTTCCCCCCACTGGTGCTTCTCTCATCCATATCTCATACCCAGCTCCCAGGGGGACTCAGGCAACCTCCTCCTTCTCGGTAGTTAGTGGCCTCCTCCCTTGCTTTGCCACAAGAGCCTGCAATTGATGTTAGCAGGCAGGGGAGGTGGGTGAGGAATACACAAAAAAGCAACAACATAAAAGCAACCTCAATGGAAACAGCAGCAAATTTCAGTGTCTCACAAATGGTAGAAAAGAAACTGCACATTAACCACTCTAGTTGCTCTCCTTACAGATTTCTTTCATTCTGAGTGAAAGGAAGGAAAGGGAAGGACACTGAAGGGTGAAGAAGTTAAGCTCTGGATTTTATCTCCAGCATTCTAGGCAGTGCTGTACATGTACATATGTGTTGTCTGTATCTGTTTTTGTGCTTTGGAGTTTAACCCTTTTTTAGAAAACACAGGATAGCTCCTAAGACGCTGGCATTTTAAGTCAAACAGAAACGGGACTGAACCAAAGCCCTATCATTTATTACCTGTGTGGCTGACAGCCAACATTTCAGCCCTCAGAGTTTTAGTTTTCTGTGAAATGTGAATAAGCATAATACTTACCTGATAGAATGGCTGTGAATTTTAAATGATGTGATCCCCAGAGAGTATATATTATAATGCCTAGGCCCAAAGTAAGCACTTAATAAATTATCATTATTGCTGCTGTGGCTACTGTTATTGTTATTATTATTATTATTATTATTATTATTATTTTCCTAGTCACTAGCAACATAAAATATGCCTCTTTATCCAGTCCTCTCCCAGACTGTCAGGAAGGGCAGGTAATAAATGATTCTGATTTATTAGAGGATATATCTCTTTTAAAATTTTTGTATTGTTGGCACTATTGCAGATGTCTCCCATTTCCCACCCTTTGCCCACTCCACCCAGGCCCTGCCCCCTTCCTCTGGACATCACTACCCTATTGTCTGTTCCATGGGCTATACATATTTTTAATTTTTTTTATTGATTAAGGTATTATATGTGTCCATATCTCCCCACTGCACCCCCCTACTCCCATACATGCCCTCACCCTCCAGTGTCTTGCATCCATTGTTTGTGCCTATATGCATGCATACAAGTCAGTCCATTGATCTCTTATCTCCCCACCACCCCAGCCTTCCCACAGTAATTTGACATTCTGTTCGATGCTTCTCTGTCTCTGTATCTATCTTTTTGTTCATCAGGTTATAATGATATTATCCATAAATAAGTGAGATCATGTGGTATTTTTCTTTCACTGACTGGCTTATTTCACTTAGCATAATGCTCTCCAGTTCCATCCATGCTGCTGTAAAAGGTAAGAATTCTTTTTTTAAAGCAGCCTTGTATTCTATTGTGTAGATGTACCATAGTTTTCTAATCCACTCAACTGCTAATGGGGAATTAGGCTGTTTTCAAATCTTAGCTATGGTGAATTGTGCCACTATGAACATAGGGGTGCATATATCTTTTCTGATTGGTTTGTCTGTTTTCTTGGGATATATTCCTAGAAGTGGAATCACTGAGTGAAATGGGAGTTCCATTTTTAGTTTTTTGAGGAAACTCCATACTGTCCTCCACAGTGGCTGCACCAGTCTGCATTCCCACCAGCAGTGCACGAGGGTTCCTTTTTCTCCGCAACCTCGTCAGCACTTATTCTTTGTTGATTTGTTGATAATAGTCATTCTGACAGGTGTGAGATGGTACCTCATTGTCATTTTGATTTCCATCTCTCAGATGATTAGTGAATATGAGCATGTTTTCATATGACTCTTGGCCTTCCTTATATCCTCCTTCGAAAAATATCTATTTAGGTGTGTTGTCCATTTTTTTTTATTGTGTGTTTATCTTCCTTTTGTTAAGTTGTATGAGTTCCCAGTAAATGTTAGAGATTAAACCCTTATTAGAGATAACATTGGCAAATATGTTCACCCATGCATTGGTTGTTTTGTTGATGGTTTCTTTTGCTGTGCCAAAGATTGTATTTTGATGTACTCCCATTTATTTATTTTCTCTTAAGTTTCTATTGCCCTAGGAGCTGAATCAGTGAAGATATTGCTTTGGCACATGTCTGAGATTTTGCTGTTTGTGGATTCTTCTAGTATTTTTATAGTTTCCCATCTTATGTTTAAGTCCTTTATCTATTTTGAGTTTTTGTGTATGGTATAACTTGGTGGTCTAGTTTCATTTTTTGCATCTATCTGTCCAATTTTCCCAGCATCATTTATTGAAGTGACTGTCTTTACTTCATTGTATGCTCTTGCCTCCTTTGTCAAATATTAATTGAGCATAGTGTTTTGGGTCAATTTCTGGGTTCTCTATTCTATTCCATTGGTCTATATGTCTGTTCTTATGCCAGTACCAGGCAGTTTTGAAAACAGTGACTTTGTAATACAGCTTGATATTTGGTATTGAGAGCCCTCCTACGTTGCTCTACTTTCTCAGGATTGCTATAGCTATTTGAGGTCTTTTTTTAATCCAGATGAATTTTTGGAGAGTTCATTCTAGGTGAAATATGCCTTTGGTATTTTAATAGGGAGTGCATTGAATCTATAGATTGCTTTGGATAGTATGGACATTTTAATGATGTTGAGTCTACCAATCCATGAACATGGTATGCTTTTCTATCTATTTGTGTCTTCCTTTATCTCATTTTTCAATGTCCTGTAGTTTTCTGAGTAGAGGTCTTTTACCTCTTTAGTTAAGTTTATTCCTAGGTATCTTTTTTTTTTCTGTGCAATGGTAAATGGGATTGTTTTCTTAGTCTCTTTTTCTGTAAGTTCACTGTTGGTGTATATAAATGCCATAGATTTCATGGTATTAATTTTGTATTCTGCTACATTGCCACATTCATTTATTAAATCTAATAATGTTTTGATGGAGGCTTTAGAGTTTTCTATGAACAGTATCATGTCATCTTCAAATAATGACAATTTTACTTCTTTTCCAATTTGGATGCCCTTTATTTCTTCTTCTTGCCTGAATGCTCTGGCTAGCACTTCCAGTACTATGTGGAACAGGAGTGGTGAATGTGGGTATCCCTGTCTTGTTCCTGTTCTTAGTGGAAATGGTTTTAGTTTTTGCCCATTGAGTATGATGCTGGCTCTAAGTTTGTCAAATAAAGCTTTTATTATGTTGAGGTATGACCCCTCTATTCCCTCTTTCCTGAGCATTTTTATCAGAAAAGGGTGTTAGATTTTGTCAAGTGCCTTTTCTGCATCAATTGATATGATTATGTGATTTTTGTCTCTCACTTTGTTTATGTGATGTATCACATTTATTGATTTGTGCATATTGTATCAGCCTTGCATTCCTGAGATAAATCCTACTTGGTCATGGTGTATGATGTTTCTACTGTAATGTTAGTTCTGGTTTGCTAGAATTTGGTTGATGATTTTAGCATCTATGTTCATCAGAGATATTGAATTCTCTTTCTTTGTGGTGTCTTTATATGGTTTTGGGATTAGGGTAATGTTGGCTTCATAGAAAGAGCTTGGAAGTGTTCCTTCCTTGTGAATTTTTTGGAATAGTTTGAAAAGGATTGGTTTTAGTTTTTTGAAAGTTCAGTAAAACTCCCCTGTGAAGCCATCTGGTCCAGAGCTTTTGTTTGCTAGAAGCTTTTTGATTACCATTTCAATTTCATCAGTAGTTATTGGTCTAATCAGGTTTTTTGAATATTCCTGGTTGAGTTTTGGAAGCTTATATTTTTCTAGGAATGTGTCCATTACTTCAAGGTTGTCCAGTTTGTTGGAGAAGAGTTGTTCATAGTATTTTTTCAATCCTTTGTATATCTGTGAGATCATTTGTTATATCACCTCTTTCATTTCTGATTTTTATTTATTTGGGTCCTCTCTCTTTGTTTCTTGGTGAGTCTGGCTAGAGCAGGCGTGGGCAAACTACGGCCCAGGGGCCGGATGGCTGTTCCAAACTATTGAAATAAAAAAAAAAGACTGTACCCTTTTATGTAATGATGTTTACTTTGAATTTATATTAGTTCACACAAACACTCCATCCATGCTTTTGTCCCAGCCCTCCAGTCCAGTTTAAGAACCCATTGTGGCCCTCAAGTCAAAAAGTTTGCCCACCCCTGGGCTAGAAGTTCATCAATCTGTTTATCCATGCAAAGAAAGAACTCTTGGTTTCATTGATCTTATGTATTTCTTTTTTTTTTTTTGGAGGGGGGGCTCTCTATATCATTTATTTCTGCTCTGATCTTTATTATCTCCTTCCTTCTGGATACTACGGGTTTTTCTTGTTGCTCTCTTTCTAGTTCTTTAAGTTGCAAGGTTAGAGAATTTATTACCATCTTTTTCCTTGTTTTATGAGGTAGGTCTGTGGAGCCATGAACTTCCCTCTCAGGAATGCTTTCATTGTGTCCCATAGATTTTTGATTGTTGTATTTTCATTGTCTTTTTTTTTCCAGAATGCTTTTAGTTTCTTCTTTGATCTCTTTGGTAACTCAATCATTGTTTAATAGCATGCTATTTAGCCTCCAAGTGTTTGATTTTTTACATTATTTTTATTGTAGTTACTTTCTAGTTTTATGCCATTATGCTCTGAGAAGATGCTTGTTATGATTTTTATCTTCATAAATTTGAAGTGACTTTGCCTGTGTCCCAACATGTGGTCTATCTTTGAAAATGTTCTGTGTGCACTGAAGAATGTATATTCTGTAGCTTTGGGGTGAAATGTTCTGAAGATGTCAATTAATTTCATCTGGTCTAATGAATCATTTAGAATTTTTGTTTCTTTGCTGATTTTTTATTTAGATGATTTATCCAGTGGTGTCAGTGGGGTATTAAAATTCCCTACTATGACTGTATTGCCATCAATCTCTCCTTTGATATCTTCCAGAAGTTTTTTATATATTTGGGTTTTTCTGTAAAGGGTGCATATATGTTTACCAGAGTCAAATCTTCTTGTTGAATTGCTCCCTTTAGTATTATGTAGTGACCTTCCTTATCTCTTGTTATTGAATTGCTCCCTTTAGTATTATGTAGTGGCCTTCCTTATCTCTTGTTACTTTGAGGTCTATGTTATCAGATATAAGTATCACAACCTCAGCTCTTTTCTCATTTCCATTTTCCTGAAAAATATTTTTCCATCCCTTCACTCTCAGTCTGTGTGAATCCTTTGTTCTGATGTGGGTCAATTGCAGACAGCAAATATATGGGTCATGTTTTCTTACCCATTCTGCTATCATATGTCTTTTGATTGGTGCATTTAATTCATTTACGTTTAATGTTATTATTGACAAGTACTTGTTTGTTGTCATATTTATCCTTAATGCTTGTGTTTCTTCTTGCCTTTCTGTCTTACAGCAGTCTCTTTAGCATGTCTTGCATTGCTGACTTCATAGTGGTAAACCTGACTTCATAGTGATAAACTCTCTTAGCCCTCTCCCCTTTTTTTTAAAGCTCCTGATTCCACCTTCAATTTTGAGTGATAGCCTTGTTAAGTATAGTATTCTTGGGTTCAGTCCCTTGCTTTGCATCACTTTGTATATTTTATTCCATTCCCTTCTGGCCTGATGTGTTTTGGTTTAGAAATCAGTTGATATTCTTTTAAAAAAATATATTTTATTGATATTTTACAGAGAGGAAGGGAGAAAAATAGAGAGCTAGAAATGTCAATGAGAAACATCGACCAGCTACCTCTTGCACACCCCTACCGGGGATGTGCCCACAACCAAGGTACATGCCCTTGACCGGAATCGAACCCAGGACCTTTTAGTCCCAGACCGATGCTCTACCACTGAGCCAAACCAGTTTCAGCCAGTTGATATTCTAATAGGAGATCCATTGTAGGCAACTTTCTGTCTCTCTTTGGCATCCTTTAAAATTCTTACTTTGTCGTTGGTGTTTCGAAATTTAATTATGATGTGTATTGGTTTCAGTCTTTTGGGGTTCATCTTATTTGAGACTCTATGTGCTTCTTAGACTTGCATAGTTTTTTTCTTGTCAATATCAGGGAAGTTTTCTGTCATTATTTCTTTTTAATATATTTTATTGATTTTTTACAGAGAGGAAGGGAGAGAGATAGAGTTAGAAACATCAATGAGAGAGAATCATCAATCAGCTGTCTCTTGCACACCCCCTACTAGGGATGTACCCGCAACCAAGGTACATGCCCTTGACCGGAATCGAACCTGGGACCTTTCAATCCACACGTCGACACTCTATCCACTGAGCCAAACTGGTCTCAGCTCTGTCATCATTTCTTAAAACAGGTTTTCTATTTCTTGCTTCTCTTTCTTTCCTTCTGTTAGCCCTATTATGTGAATTTTGTTTTGTTTTGTGTTGTCTAAAAGCTCTCTTAGATTCTCCTCTTGCTTTTGAAGTCTTCTTTCCGGTTGCTGCTGGGCTTGTGTGTTTTTTACTACCTTGTCTTCTAATTTGCTGATGCAGTCCTCCGCCTCTTCTAGTCTACTGTTTAAGCCTTTCATTGTGTACTTTATTGCATCTATGTCGTTCTTCATCTCCTTTTGCTTCCTTTTCATGTTAGTGACATTTTCATTCAGCTCCTTATAATTCTCATTGAGTTGTGTGTATTTGTCATTGAGTTGTATGTATTTGTCATTCAGCTATTTGAGCATCCTCATAATCATTACTCTGAATCCTTTCTCTGATATGTTACTAGCCTCAATTTCATTTAACTCCCTTTCTAGTGATTCCTCCTTTTCTTTCCTTTAGGGATTGCTTTTTTTGGGGTCTTCCCATGTTTTGCTGTAACATTTAATTGTAGATCTGATTACTTGGCTACCCAGGTTCTTTTGGGAATGGTGCTACTAGTGGATCTCTCAGGTGTCCTGAGCTTGGTAATCTAGTGAAGCTCCTTAATTGAGCTATTTGGATTCTCTTGATGTAGGCCTGTGAGATGGAAAAGTGGGACTGTGGTATCTAGAAGTCAGCAGCTGTGGAAGGGGGTGTCCCAATTTTTGCACTCTTGCACCCTTGGTTGAAATTACACTTGCCCAGAGGGGACTCACAGTGGCACCCAGGACCCATCTGTTTGGGTGATGGGGCTCAGGGGGCCTTCACTCTGGAAAGGCATTGTGGTGTTCAAATTTCTGCAGTTGTTGGTTGGGCAGACTCAGATTTTGCTGCTGCACCTGTGGTGGATAGGCACACACTCCCAGTCAAAGCTCATAGAGGCACCTGCAATACCTTTCCCAGCAAGGGGCACTGAAGCAACCTAAAGGCTCTGGTACTGAAGCTACATAATGAGGTGTCTGTGGACAGGTATCCAGGATGAGTGAATTCAGAATTTCTACTGCCAGGGGGAGTGAATCCCTGTTTATCCAAGATTGCACTCAACAAGAGCTCACAGCAGCTCCCACGAGCCCCCTGTGGATAGATGGGCTCAGGGTGCCTGCCTGTTGGAAATGTGCAACTGTGGCAGTGTGTTTGCTGGCATAGAGCTCTGACACACTCTGAGGGGCCCTGGCACTGAAGTTGCACAGCTGGGGTAACTGTGGGCATAACTGTGGAATAACTATTCAGGAAGAAGGAATTAAGAATTTCTACTGGTAGGCAGCACACCCTTGTCTGTGCAGAATTACACCCAGAAGGGGCTCAGATAAGCTTCCTGGAGTGCCCTGTGGATAGATGGGCTCAGGGTGCCTGCTCGTTGGAAATGTAGGACTGTGGAAGTCCCTTTGCCAGTGCAGAGCTCTAAGGCACTTTGAGGGGCTGTTGCACAGCTGGGGTGTCTCTGGGCAGTTATTCAGGAAGAGGGAATTCAAAATTTCTACTGTGGGGCAGCATGCCCTTGTGTGCACAAAATCACACCCAGTAGGGACTCCAAGTGGCTCCCAGGCACTGCCTACAGAATGGTGTGCCCTGGATGCCTACACATTGAAAATGCACAAATGTGGAATTCTGCCACTGGGGAAGGAAGGATGTTGCACTTACTGCTGTGGGAGTGGTTCACCTTTGGAGGTGGAGATCTCAGGGTCCACGAGTCTGCGGGTGGGGCAGCAGGGTTTTATCTGGAGTGGCTGCTGGGTTGTGGGCAGTTTCAGGCCTGTCTGGAAGGTGGTGCTGATGAGTTCCTAGAAAAGGCTGCTCTCCCCTTCAAGATGGCATGGGTTCCGTGCCTGAGTCCCACAGTCTTGGGAATGCCTACAGCAGTGGTAGTTTCTCCCTGTTCAAGAGAGCCTAGTCTGCCAGCCCTTGCTGCTCCTGCAGGGCTTTAACTGTCCCTCACTCACTCACACACTCACCACACATATCCACACACTCTCCTTTCATCCCCTGACTTACTTCCTCTCCGTCATCTCTGTCCAGCCAGCCGCCATCTCTCTGTCCTTCATTTTTTAAGCTACATATATGTAATATAACTAATCCATTTACCTCCCTTTCTCTAGTACCCCCACCCCTTGACATTTGTCTGTCTGTTTCATGTAGAGCAGTGGTCAGCAAACCGTGGCTCGAGAGCCACATGTGGCTCTTTGGCTCCTTGAATGTGGCTCTTCCACAAAATACCACATGCAGGCACATACATACAGTGTGAATGAAACTTCATGGTCCATGCACAGAAGTCGGTTTTCGGCCTGGGCTAGTCTATTTTGAAGAAGTGGCTTTAATGCCAAACCACACTCAAGGGGCCAACGAGCCACATGTGGCTCATGAACTGTGGTTTGTTGACCACTGATGTAGAGGATACATATTATCCTATATAATAAAGAGGCAATATGCAAGTTGATCATCACTACAACACACAAGATGGCTGCCCATGTGGTTAAAGATGGCCACTCTCATGTGGACACAAGATGACCACCCCAAAATGGCCAGCAGAGGAGGGCAGTTGTGGGCAATCCGGCCAATAGGGGAGGGCAGTTGGGGGCAACCAGGCCAGCAGGGGAGGAACATTAGGGATGATCAGACCTGTAGGGGAGGGCAGTTGGGGGTGACCAGGCCTGCAGGGGAGGGCAGTTTGAAGCAATCAGGCCAGAAGGGTATCAGGTAGGTGTCGATCAGGCTGGCAGGACAGTGGTTACAGGGTAATCAAGCTGGCAGGCAGAAGCAGTTAGGGGCAATCAGGCAGGCAGGCAGGCAAGCCATTGAGAGCCAACAGTCCTGGATTGTGAGAGGGATGTCCGATTAGAGAGGGTGCAGGCTGTGCTGAGTAACACATCCCCCAACCCTCCATGCATAAATTTCTTGCACCGGGCCTCTAGTAATCAACTATTGAGCCTAGAAGGGCTGCTGACTCATTGTCCCTGTATCATACATTTATTTATATTCTATTCTGGTTTCCTGAAAACTGCTTATCTCTTGCCCAGAACACCAGAAGCCTAGAATGTGTCTTGAACATCTGCTAAATATGCTGGACATTGTGTTATGCCTAAAGATACGTTTGCAAACAGGATGGAATGGTTCCTATTATTGAAGTGTTCCCAGTTTGGTTTAGTTTATTGGAGGAGGGGTTATGTGAATAGAGAGAGCTGGATATAGTAAGTGCTATGAGAAAAATTAGTGGCAAATGCTAAGAAAGTGAGATCATAGGAAAGTCTGGGTGAAGTGACAATGTCAAAAACCTTTCTGGAGTAATTATCCCTAGACCTATGTCTAAAATTATAAAGAGAAATTATGGAGAGAGGGGTATTCCAGACTGATCTAGCAAAATGTGCAAAACATGGGCTATGAAAGACCAGAGAGCATAAAAAATAACAAATAGATAAGACTGACTTAATAGGAAAATGGGGAAAAGAGGGAGAGAGAGTAGGACCTGAGAGGTAAGTGTTGCCAGATCTTTAATGTCCTCAGAAACATTTTAATGAGTTTGTTTACTATTATGAAGAAAATAGGAAAATTAAAAGTGATTTAAGTACCCTGATATCAGGGAGGAGAATTCAGTGTTGGAAGAAAAAATTGATAGATGTGCATAGCAGTAAAGACACTATTGCAGTAACCAGGGTGTGTGTGTGTGGGGGGGGGGTGGATGAGGCCTGAAAGTAATGGTAGTGTGTTATGAAGGAGAGAACACACTGAATAGAGTTCTAAGGATCACTATGTCATTTCTGATTTCTTGTGTTTTAATACAGTTAACAAATTCCTTGAGCACCTATGTATTCTGTATCTACAGAAATGAGCAAGGCACCATGTCTCTGCTTACTACTAGAGAAGATGAGACAAACACAATGCACCTAAGAGGAGGAGAGAAGGCCAGGAGTGGCATAGGGAGCTAAGTGCTGCAGGAGTAGTGAGAAAGGCAGCATCATTGCTAGTTGTGGTGATTTTTCAAGTTAAGGAGAAACAATTGGAGAAGTCGTATAACTTAGTTTGTAAAGACTCATGCATTAACCAGAATGTCAGGCTTTGAAAAGGTTATTTTTTAAAATATATTTTTATTGATTTCAGAGAGGGATGGAGATGGAGAGGGAGAGAGAAACAGAAACATCAATGATGAGAGAGAATCATTGATCAGTTGCCTTCTGCACGCCCCACACTGGGGATAGAGCCTATAGCCTGGGCATGTGCCCTCATCGGGAATTGAACTGTGACCTACTGGTTCATAGGTCGACGTTCAACCACTGAGCCATGCTGGCCAGGTAAAACAATTACTTTTTTGTTATAAGAAATATTCCAGAACATTTAAACAATGTTTTAGTGTCTCTAAGAAACACATATTTCTGTTAACTTTGTGTCCAAGAGATAGGAATCAGTATGTCATCATTATGTCAACTGTCAGCATAAGGATTAATGGCATAAATGTTGACATATTTTTTGTAGGAATGAAAACCAGTAGCTACTTATTTGACAAGAATAAAATATAATTTCAGGGATTAAAAAGAAAGAAAGAAACACATAGCAAGGTATTCTTGTTATTATTACCAGGAGTGTAGCTAGGTGAGTATGGAACCAAAATCAGAATTAACAAGATAGTCTTAATTAGCTCTGGTCTGAATGTTTGTGTCCCCCTGAAATACATATGTTGAAAACCTAATGGCAAGGTGATGGTATTAGAAAATGGAGCCTTTGGGAGGTGGTTAAGCCATGAAGGCTGAGCCCTCATGAATTAATGTTCTTATAAAAGAGGCCCCAGAGAGCAAATTCACCCCTTCCATCAGGTGAGGACACATAAAACATTTGCGACCTGAGGAAGGCCCTCACCTGAACCTGACCATGTTAGCACCCTAATCTGAGACTTCCAGCCTCCTGTGACCAATACATTTCTGTTATATATAAGCCACCCAATCTCTGGCATTTTGTTACAGTAGCCCAGACAGATTAAGACTGCCACTATATTTATAGTTTCAGAAAGCCTTCCTGAAGCCATGAGATTATAGAACAAATAAACATCAGTCACACAAAGATCAAAGGAAAGAGTGTTCCAGGCAGAGGAAATAGAACAATTGAAGGCCATGATGTGAGAAATTTCTCAGTGTGAACTGAAAAAAGAAAAGAAAAGAAAAAGCTAACATATGCCTGAGGAGGAGAGAGTAATGGGAAGAGTAGTGAGAGATGACCTGAACCTGAGAAGCCTTGTAAGCCATTGCAAAATTTTGGATTTCACTTTAAAGGCAACTGCAATTTACTGTAATATTGTAAAGATGGGCCTAACCTAATCAGTCTTTCATTTTGAGATTGTTCTGGCTACAAATTGGAGTAGTGTTTGAGCATAAATAGAAGTGGAGGCAAAGAAACTAGTTAGGAGGCTCTTGCAGTATTCCAGGCAAGAAGTCACAGTGAGTAGTGACCAGTAATGTGGAGATAAATATGTAGGTAGGAGAATTCATAAAACTTGGCAAATGATTGAATAGGGAGTGGAGTGAATCTAAGATGACTCCCATGTATCAGGCTTGAACAACTGGGTGGATGGTGATGCTTTTGACCAGTAGGGTAAACACTGGAACAGAAACAGACTAGTGGGAGGGAAAAGATAATGAGTGCTGTTTGGAACAGGTTGAGTTTCAGTTGCTTGTGTGACATCCAAATAAAAATGCCAAGTTGGCAGTTGAGTAAGCAGATCTTAAGGCTCTGGGTGGAGTGCTAGGTTAGTGAGCTCTATTTGAGTTACATAGCCCACTAATTACAGTCTCTTCAACTAACCCTACAGATAGTTAATATCATCCATGTGTACTGATTATAGTCATTGTCTCTCATAGAGAATCATTTTACTCCATGTTTACTTACTGGTTTCATTAATCAAGAAAGCTTTATAGAGAAGGTGGCAATTGATCTGGACCTCTGAGAGGCAAAGATGGTGATAAAAAGAGGTTATCCCAGGCAAAGAGGATAGAGACAAAAATAACAACTGATTGGGAAAGATAAGTCTACCAAATTGATCATAGCATAAGGATTATATATGTATTAAAGCTACAGTGTGCCAAGAATTATGCTAGATACTAGGAATATAAAGTTGAATAAGGTGTGGAATTTCCACTTCTTTAAAAAGCCCTCCTTCAACTTTCAGGCAAAGTTCATCCAATGCTTACAATGGTGGTCCTTTTAAAAAAAAAGTACTATTATGAATTTAAACATCTTTGTGCTGCTCATTCCAATTTGAAGGTGTTCAACTTTGACATATACTACAATATATGCTAACCTTCCCTTATTCATTAGGTTTTAACTGTCAGGCCCATTTATGATTAATTGCAGCAAAAATGATGTCATCTTAGTCAGTCCTGAATACCCTCTACTCAGTCTTGTTATTGCACGGAACCACATTATACTGAAAGTACTTGTTTCTTATGTCAGGTTGCTCCACTATAATGAGATTTCTCCCTGTCTTATTCACCATGTTTTCCTGATGCCTAACACAGTCATTATTCATGGTAAATATTCAACTAAATTCAAGCAGCTTAGTGGTAAATATGTGGACACCAAAGCTGGAAAAAAATGTATTGCAAAAAGAACTCAATGTCAAGAGATGGTATTAGGATTATATTAATAGGCAATGGGATATCAGCAAGTTTTTGAGCCTGATGTTGAAACAATAAAAAGGTGTATTGGCAATATTGATCTAGATGCCACATCTAGAAGGCAATGGCAGAGGAAAGGTGTCAGTCAAAAGGGTACATACCACAACCTGCTGGCACATAGTAGGGACTCAGCAGATATTTACTGGAGGGGGGGGATGGACTCACAGTGGGGGCAGAAAATAAGGAATAGATGCAACTTTTAGTAAGGAATTGGATACACAAGTAGTAGTTTAGGTAGCTCTCTAAACTATTTATACCACCAACAGCATTATGCATATTTTATGCTGCTCTAGTGTGAAACAGTTATAACAGGATCTCACTGCTTTAGTGTAAACTACTTTGTTTCCCACATTTCTTTTTAAAGGTTTTTTTCAATGAATTAATTCTAAGGACATGATGTTATTTTGCACGATTTCCTTGGGAACTTGGGTCATTTAGCGGCATGATTAATACTTACGCCATCAGGCAACAGACCTATGCACTGAATGTTTTTCAATTTAGCAAAAAGGAAACAACTTTAATAGTGATTATGGTATGTGGGAAAATTTTCAGGAGTAGGAGACTGGCTATCATAGTTCAAAATGGGCATCATTCTTCTCTGTTATTTTGTTGTGGAAACTCCTAGACATTTGCATTTGATTATAGCTGTTGTGTAGCTGTTCTGTTTTCTCCTAACTTGCTCTTTGGTACCAAATATCGTAAACAATCAATCAGAACACCAAAGCATCCTATTTCTAGATTCCTTCAGTCCAGAAGCCCAGTGACAACACGCTGAGATTATCTCTGGATCTAATTAATATGTGGATCTAATTATTGTACTATCTCGGTTTGGTTTTCCTAAATCAAGCCTGTTGGATCTATATTGTACCTAGCTGGGTTTTGAACATTGCAATTAAATTGGTCAGCCAAACGGAATGGACAAATTGCATTTAACAAAAATCAACGAAAGAGAAGGGAATGCAATTTTCTCTTTCCTTGGGAAACCACTGGCTTATATAACTACTATATTCTGGTGAATGTTGTAAGTTTTCATTATGAAGACATTGGATTTATTTGAAATTCATTTTAAAAAATCAATACATCTATTTCACCTGAGGGTTATTTTATGATGAAAACAAATAGCATTATTTTTCTAATATTGAAATAAGTGCTTCCACTGCTAAAATAAATGATTTATTTCAATGGAAGAGAATTGACATGTGTCTATCGCAGTTTCATTTTTTGCGATTTATTTTATTTGCTTTATATAATTTTATCTCTTTCTTTAAGAATGAAGTTAAAGTTGGATTTTTTATTTTGCTTAACTCTTAAATTTGACAATTTCTGCCCCAAATTTTTGCTGGCATCTATACATCAGTATTGAGAACATTAACCTTAAATGAGGCCAAAATGGAAAGCCACATGGCTGCTTAAACTCTCTGTAGTAAGCAGATTAGAACATACCCATGTGTTTAAGCCCTAAAAGTAACCAAGAAGAAAGGGACTACTGAAAATCAGGCAGATAGTTTACTTAAGAGAGTATCTTTTAAATTAGAGAGTGAGAAATTTTAAATATACAGTTTAAATATAAGTTTAAATATTAAATGTGGTAAAACATACAGTTGACCCTTAAAGAATGCTGGGATTAGGTATGCTGACTCCCATGCAGTCAAAGCCTTAGTGTAACCTTTGACTCCAGGAAAAATTAACTACTAATAGCCAACTGTTGACCCAAAGCCTTATCAATAACATAAACACTCGATGAACGTATGTTTTGTATGTTATATGTATTATATATTGTGTTCTTACAATAAAGTAAGCTAAAGTAAATTAAATGTTATTAAGAAAATTGTGAGAGAAAATACATTTATAGTATTTATTGAGAAAACCAGCATATAAGTGGACCAGTGTAGTTCAAGCAAGTGTTTTGCAAGGGTCAACTGTACAAGGATGTGCTAATTTGTGCAAAAAGAAACATAGGAAAGACAAAACATAAAGTAATGCAATTGGTTATCTACAGGAGATGTGCGGAAATGGGATGGGAAGGATGGGGAAGAGGAAACAGAGTAGAAGAGATGGCCACAGCTCTGAGTCTACTTTTTTGTAGAATTCTGACTTTGGAACCATTATGGCATTTCACATAGTCAAAAATAAATAAATAACATCAACAAGAATAAGGGCAAACCCAAAATGGAATACAAACCAAAGTAAGTTAACATAATTGTATTTTAAATGAATAACATAACCACTTTAAATGGAGAAAGAAATAAAACAAACTCAATGTTTGAATACAGTATTTTAATATATAGTAAAGAGTAAAAGGAAAACAGAAGAGCATGTAAAGAGTAAAAGAACTATAAAATATTAACTGTAGTTAAATAGGTTTGTTTATTCACAGTACTATAATTAGCAACTCGGTAAAACCTTTATGCATATTCTAGGAATGAACAAATAAGTAAATATATTGTGATTATTGAGAACTAGGGCCTCACTATAGAAGGGAGAAACCCTGTGGTATTGGATTAGAAATCCAGGTATGAATATGTACTGAGGATTTTACACAGATGAATGGATGGATAGATGATAGATAGATAGATAGATAGATAGATAGATAGATAGATAGATGATAAATAGATTATACTACTGCTTACATACATACATGCATATATATATATATCCTAGCTTTGTCTCCTGAGAGGGGTTAAAAACGACAATATCCCATAATAATGAGGAAAACTAGTGTTCAATCTTACTTTCTAAATATAACTTTCTACTAAAATCTTGAAGCTGATTCCAGAGTTGGGGCAGAGAAAGAAGAAAATGAGCCTTGAAACAATTTATTGTGCCAGAAAATAAAAATAAAAAAGATAAAAATGAGTGATAACAGATTAGCCCATAGAATAAAATAAGAATACATGAGTCAAAACTAATACAAATAAATGTTTGAATAAGTATATAGAAAAGAAGAGAAAGCTTCTTCTTGCTGTGAAATTCAAACTAATAAATGTAGAAGAAATAATATGGTGTACTGAAAACAGCACATCCTCACTTCTGTGATATTCCTGAAAACAAAACAAAACAAAACAATACAAAACAAAACACCACAAACTTGTAACCGTCTAATAAAAAAGAAACAGCAAATAAACATAAATTGAGAATCATTTTACAAATAATGGTCCATTCTCTTCAAAGATATCAAGGTCATGAAAGACAAAGAAATTTTGAGAACTATTCCAGACTAAAGAGAGAGTAACAAATTTAATGGTGATTATTCTAGATCAGATTCTAAGACAAATTTCTGTTCATTTTCTATAAAAGGCATTAGTGGGACAACTAACAAAATTTTAATAAGGTTTATTTTATGGAATAATATTATACCAAAGTTAGTTTCCTAATTTTGATAGATATGTAAAAGAGTATCTTTATTTTTAAGAAATATACATTAAAATAGCTAGGAATTAAGGATCTGCAACACTTTTACACCATTCAGAAAAATTAAAATTATTTATTGATACACACACCTCTATATAGCATTTTTACACATGCCATATTTATATAGACAGAGATTTCAAAGGTGGTAAAAGGTAATCATGCAAGGAATCTTAGCATCAGGGTGAAGGGAATATGGAAATTGTTTGTACTAATTTACAACTTCTCTGTAAGTCTGAAGTAATATCAGAATAAAATATTTAGAAATGTAAAAATAAAAATTTTTAAATGGATGATCACAATGCCAAGAAACTTTGGATCTGGATTAACAGGATCTCCTAAAATTTAAGAAAGTGAGCCATAAAAAAATAATTCTAATTATCAGAGTAGTTTGGATTAAATTCTTCTTCAGCCTATCTTTCCTGTTGTTTTTTGTTCTGCTCCATTAGTATGGGGACTATGGAAGGCACACAGGAAGATGATGCTAAATTGTCCCCCAAAGATGCAGGCCTAGTCCTCACCATTTTCATACTGTCTTGGTGTTGATTTTACTTTAGCCTATATCATCTTTTCATTCGGATAGAAGTTTAACTTTCAAAGTAAAAAATAAAAATATAAACTTAATCATGCCTCCCATTCTTGAGGCATCTTTCTGCTATCCCTATGAACTCTTGGAACTTCTTGCTATTGATTTCCCCCTAATTCATGACTTTGGATCTTTCAAACCCTTAAAATTAATCAGGTGGCTGAAGATTAATGAACCTGAACCGCTCCGTTAGACTAGCACTAACACAACTACAGTCCTGGATAGAGCATTTTCTCTATTTAAGGAAAAAAGAATATTTTGAAAGGCAAAATAATTTAAAATACTTTTAAAAGTGAAAAAAAATCTAAAATAAGAAATCATATTCACCTCCTAATTTGGAAATAACTGGGGGTGGGGATGGGAATGAGGTGAAGATAAAGGAATGGAGTTTTGGTGGAACCATGCTCTTCTGTTTTCCTTTGGAACAGGGCAGTCATAAGATAAATTGTAAACTATGCAAAATTTTCTTTTAATGCCCACAATATTCCCTCCTTCCCAGGCATTGTGTCTATCTCTTTTCTTCTATCCTAACTTTTGTAACATTCTTCACTTCCACTAAGGGGTAAATGACTGATACTAATTCAGTGAGTTACCCTTCATAGGAATACCTTAAGCCAAAAAGCTAAAACTCCAATGGTAGAGTTCAGGCACCTGATAGATTTCAGGCTCTCTAATGAAAGAGAGTATGAGAAAGGAGGGAGATAGTAGTTCTGGGTCCTTCCACTACATCTGATATCACACACTTCCATGTAGGACCAGTCCTAACCTCACAACCAAAATGTGAGAAATTCTTTCTACCCTAAAGCAAGCTCAAAGCTCATCCTAAAATTAAATTACCCAAGTTGGTATCCTGGCTTCTTAGCCCAAAGCCAATTCAGCTGTAGACATGAAAAGACTTTCCATTAACTTACATTTATATAGCATCTTCCATCTTAGGATGTCTGTCTTTTTATTAAGCTCATTTTTTAAAAGCATCCATTGAAGATTGAGACATAATATGTCCTTTTCACAGGTGTGTAACATGATTCAAAGTATAGCTCCATATCAGCTGGCAAGCAAAAGTTAGCAACAGAATGACAAGCGAGGCTTCTGCCTTTGCTTTTCATATCTGAAAAGAAACAGTTTTACAACTGGACTTGGACTCTTCCCAGTGCTGTGTCTTTTGTGGAGCTGGTTTAAAACCAAACCACCCAGAGCCCAGGTATCCACATTTCACTTGAAATGTGATTTGGCTTTGTTTGGTCTGCCATAATCTCCTTCCCAACTGGCCTGATATTTCCTCTTACAAAGGATGTAGGGAGGGTTGCAATGCTGAGTGGAAGGTTGGACCAGATGGCCTTAAAGGGCCCTTCCAAATACAAGATTCTCTAATTCTCTGATTTAATTTTGATGATTCAATTTCATGACTTTGGCTATCAACACATGAAATTATGTAGACATTCTGCCTTCCATCTGCCCTCAGCTATATGTCAACTTGTCTCTATCCAAATTCATCACATCAGTCAATGATTAAGCACTCATTTGCATACAGTATTCTACAAAGTCCTAAGGGCTCTGACCCACAAATATGAGTAACAGGAGCTGTAGGTATTATAGTAGAGATGGAAACATCAGGTTATCATAGCTTGAGGACACCAGGGAGTCTAATCAGCCAACTAACTCTCCATGTGCTGATTTTAAGCCACTAAGGAACCAAACTTTTGACTGTAATTTCATGTCTCTTATACACTGAACAATAGAATGAGAATGGGTTGATCATCAAATAATAACTAACAATTACTAAGCTATTGCATGTTACAATGTATGTGATTAAGTAGTTTACACATATCAACTAATTTTAATTCTCACAGAAACCCTATCAGATAGGAAATAACATAATTGCCCTTATGTGACAGATGAAGAAATTGAGGTATGGCAGAGTTTAAGTAATTTTTCCAAGGTCAGGTAGTAAGTGGTAGGAATGGGATTCAACTTCAAGCAACCTGGCACCAGGCCCATAATGTCTGTTATGCCATAGCACCACTGAAAGTGGAAAGGCCACCTGATAGTTTTACTGCTTTCTGTAACCTAGCTCTTTTAAAACTAAAGTAACAAAAACTGGTGTCTCCTAATAACTTGCATAGTCAAGTATCTTTAACAGGGTCTGAGAGGTTATTACATCTCTCCAGTCAACTCATTCTCTATTCACAACTACTATCCAGACATATCCATTCCTCTTCAACTTCCAACATTCTCTCTCTCCTATCACTCAGGATGATATCATCTCCTACTTTCAGAGGGGCAAAGCTATCATGCCAAATCCCACATCTTCCCAACATCAGATATACCACCATGCCACTGTGTGCATCATCTTTCAGAACTGACCCTCTCCTCTCTTTTGGATTCTAACTCTCTCCATGTTCACAGGAATCTTATACCATCAACTACACCTTTTCTATTTATATATTTAACTTTGTCCTTTTAACTAAATCTTTCCTGATTTTCATATATTCTCAGCCATCTGACTAGAACTAAAAACTTCACTTGACTCCACTTCCCCCTTCAGCTATTAAGTTATCTTTCTTCTCTCTTTCTTCCCTCCAATTTCTTAAGAGTTGTCTGTCTTCCCAGTTTCTATTTCTTCTCACTCACCATTTACTCAACTCACTCCAATTTGAGTTATACTCATCTTATTCTACCAAATCAGCTTTGCTATCACCAATTATCTCTATCTAAATCTAGCAGTTTTATGTCTCTTATTTGACCTTTAAATACCTTTTGACACTGGATCACTGCCCTCTTCTTGAAATATTCTCCTGCCCTGGCTACTCTTAGACCATGCTCTCCTGGTTTTCTGCCTACACATCTAGATGCTTTTTCTGTCTTCTTTGCCAACTCCATCTCTTCTACCAGCCATTAAACTAGTATGTTTCTGAAGACTAGTATATACCTAGGTAAATATAAAAGACTATATTTTCCTCTTAATTTGTTTAAAATACACGTGACTATTTAAAGCAAAAATTATAGCATTGTCTTGTGGGGTTTATAATTTATGTAAATATAATACTTATGACAACTATAACACAAAGGATGGTAGAGAAGAGGTTAATGGACTTATGTGGTTTAAAGATTCTACATCTTTCATGAAGTCATACAATATTAATTCTAAATAGACTGAGAAGTTAAGTATGAACACTGAGTGGCCAGATTATTATGATCTCTGAACTAACACACAAATTAGAGGCCCAGTGCATGAATTTGTGCATGGGTGGGGTCCAGCCAGCCTAGCCAGGGGGAGGGGACATGGGCAATTGGCAGGCCTGCCTACTGGTCGAACTCCTGGTAGAGGGGACAATTTGCATATTAGCCTTTTATTATAGGATATACACTGAGTGGCCAGATTATTATGCATTCAGAGATCATAATAATCTGGCCATTCAGTGTACATTGTAATCTCTGGGATAACCATTAAAATAACACAAAGAGCCTTCACCCATTTGATTCAGTGGATAGAGTATCGGCTCATGGACTGAAGGGTCCTGAGTTCGATTCTGGTCAAGGGCATGTACCTTGGTTGCAGGATCAATTCCCATTGGGGGCTGTGCAGGAGGCAGCTGATCGAGATGTTTCTCTCTAATCAATGTTTCTAACTCTCTATACCTATCCCTTCCTCTTTATAAAAAAAAATCAACAAAACATATTAAAATAATAGTAACACAAAGAGATATAGCTAGAAAACTGATAGCTAAATTGAAATGGAGTTTGAAAATCTATAATCATAAAAGCCTAAGTGACCATCTCAACCAAATGGAAGATCAAAAGTCTACATGTGGCAACTAGGCTGGCAGGGGTGTTAGTGAGGGACAACCAAACAACTGAACAAGCAGGCTTCATGGAGCAAACAGGCCAGCAGGGGGGTTAGTGAGGGGTGGCCAAAAGACTGAACAGCAGGCTGTGTGGAGCGACCAGGTTGGCAGAGGGGTGGGGGGCAATAAGGGACAACCTGGCTGGTGAGGGAGGGAGGAGTTACGAGAGACCAGGCCAGTGGGGGGTGGGGGGGTTGGAGGAGATTAGGCTGGCAGGGGGCAGCATGTGGTGACCAGTCTTGGGGGGGGGGGCAGTTAGGGGTGACCAGATTCGTGGGAGGGGGGGCAGTTGGGGCAACTAGGCCATCAGAGGGGTTGGGGTTGATCAGGCCAGCGGGGGGGGGGGGGGCAGTTATGGGCAATCAGGCAGGCAGGCAGGTGAGCTGTTAGGAGCCTAGACTGGCAGTCAGACATCCCCCAAGAGGTCCCAGATTGGAGAGGATGCAGGCTGGGCTAAGGGGACACCCCCTCCCATGCATGAATTTTGTGCACCAGGCCTCTAGTATTTAAATAATCCAAAAGAAGGCAGGAAAGAGGGAATAAAGTCACCAATAACAGAGAGAACCCAATAGAAAATAATAAAATGGTAGACAGAAGTGAAACCATATTCATAATTATATGAAATATTTATTTTAGTGAAGTATAATGTTTAAACCTTTGATTTTATGAATCAGTCCATTTTTTTGTTTCTCTGAGTGATATAGCTCTAACTAATATTCAGGAATAACTCTGAAGCCCATTTTAACAGCCATTGTGCTGCCTCCCAGTATCTGTGCTCCAGGACATCCATGCTCTCAATCTTGGACAGAGAGATCTGACTGCACAGGAAGTCCACAAAGACAATAACTCCAGGCTTCCACATAATTTAAGAAATCCCAAGAGTCCTGAAAAGCCTTAAAAACTAATAACACAAAGGACTGCTTTTGTCCTTATGGATGACTTAATACCCCATAGCCAAGGAATGATATAAAGTTCTGTAACCAGGACACAGGTGTTGACAGTATGGATTTTCTCCTTAGGATTCAGAAGAAAAACAGCTACATAGAACCATCATTGACCCAGCAGCAACATCAGCCTTGTTCTAATCATTGCTTCTGGAGATACCCAGTTTAGCTCAAGTAAAATTAGAAGAGCAAAATTCTTTCAGAGCATGGAGTACCCACTGATTGATTTTTGGTCTGAATCCAACTTAATCAATGAACCCCATGTACACAGAGATTTCCTGCTACTTCTTGGCCTTCTTCCCCCTTCCTCATACTACTGCTTGTTATATCTTTAAGTACTCATAAGTCTATTCTGTTAAACTAATCAGGAGCTTCTGATTTCCCTTTTACCCCAAATACCCCAGTGTTCCTGGATATTGTTTCTGTGGTAACAAGTAGCATTTGCTTTTATTTGACTTTTATTTTATTTCCTTACCTTAACTTACCCTGTAATACACTGAAGTGTGTTTTACCTCCCTCCTAAATCCCATTCACCCCTTCACAAGGTCAAAAAAGACCTCCAAGTTGCTAAATATAGTGGGAAAATTTTGGTTAAATATCGATGTTTATTTCAGGTCTGCCTTAGATTTTCTGTTTTTGTCAGTGTACATAATTTTCAAATAGGGCTACCCCATTAGTTGCAAATGCCAGTTGTATGTTGGTATCTCTCACATCTCTATCTCCATTCTTCACCTCTCCTTTAAGCTTGAGGCAAGTCCATTAAAATGTCTGTTGGGCATATCCACTTAAATAAGCCCCCCTCCAAAGAACTTATACTCATCATGCCAAAATATAATTGCCATTTTCTCACCTAACACTTCAAAACAGCTTCTCCTCCTCCCATTCTCTGTCTGGCAAATACTCAATTGCAATTATGCAATGGTCAGAAACCAGAAAATCTTCCTTGGTTCCTTTGTCTCTCTCATTGACACCTCTGTTCAATCACTAAGCCTTATCTACTATCTCACTCTCTCTTATACTCTTGCTTTCTCTCTCACATTCTTGCTCTCTGGCACTCCCTCTCTATCTGTTCAGCCAACATCATAGTCCAAGCCACTATCATCACAATACCATCATAGCTTGTCTCCTTACCTTTAGTTTTGCTCCCACTTAAATCATTCTTCACATTGCTACCAGGGTTATCTTGGTAAAATTCAAAGTATTAAACCTTTCAGTGGTTTCCTATTACATTAAGGAATATTCAAAACTCTTTCATGCAGAATCTAGACCAGGGGTGGGCAAACTTTTTGACTCAAGGACCACAATAGGTTCTCAAACTGGACCGGAGGGCCGGAACAAAAGCATGGATGGAGAGTTTGTGTGAACTAATATAAATTCAAAATAAACATCATTACATAAAAGGGTATGGCCCGCTCTTTCGGCTCCACGTGGGCCAGATATAACAGCTGTAGTTTGCCCATGGCTGATCTAGACACTTCGAATCAGGTAGTCTGAGATTGCCTGTGTTTACACCTAGGCAAGTGATACTGAGCTATTGGGTTAGCCTTGCTGAGCTTCTGCTCTCATATCTGTAAAGTGATAGTAGTAGTAGTAGTAGTAGTAGTAGTAGTAGTAGTAAATGCCTCAGTGTAGCTGTGAATATTTAATAAAATTGTAGATGAAAACAGCACTTTAGAATATTTATAGGGTAAAATAAGATGGTTGTTAGAGTATTAAATTTGATAGTAAAATAGTAGTCAAGTTTTCAGGTTAATTTTAAATTGGCTATGAAATAAGCTAATAGTCTAGAAAAATAAATTGTACTGGACAAAAAAAAAAGCTGTTCCTAAAGTGTTAGATAAAATTTTTATTGGTAGTTCATCTCATGGTAAAAATTGCATAACATGTAATGAACCTAAAGCAGTCATATTTTAGTGCAAAAATATTAAAATTTAAAAGCTATTAAGATTGCATTATGAAATTTCCAAAAGCCTCCTAATATTTCAATAAAAAGGGGGATAGTAGAAGAATATCATGTAAGCAAAAATATCCTGTAAGTAAATTACATCTAGAAAATTTTTACTTTAGAAAATTAACTTTCATTTGTAATGCTAACAGTAAGACACCTATATAAAACATACATGTTGTTACAACAAGCCAAAGGAAAGTTGTTTGGGCAAAAAGTGAAAAAGGATCACAAGTCAAATTTATAGAAAAGATTTCTTTATTGACTTTTGGTCAAGAATATGTTTGTATATTTTCAGAAAACTCCTAGACCATGTGGATTCCGGCAACAGAGAGGAATTGACAGATGTGCTCCAGCCATGAAGACAGAAGAGAAACAGTCCAGAGATGGAAGTCGCTGACGATGCCTTGCCATACTAGCAGTCAGCAGCACTGTGTCACTGCAGGTTGCCCAGAACCAAACCAGAGAGGGTCGGACCTGCATTACCACCATTTGTCCACCATCCAGAACTGAAATATCATTGCTAACATGTACACATAAGGAACTGTTTGACATAGAAATTGGGAATCAAAGAAATGTTGGCCCAGAAAGAAACTCACTATAGACTGATTCATTTGCCTCTCAGCATAACCATTATTGCTTGTCTCATTTTCGATTCTTATAAGTGTATTTTAGTATCACATGAGCTCACTCATCTAGGGGAAATGATGAGCAACATAGACTGATGAACAAGAACAGCATCGATCAGACTGTCGCACCTCAGAGGGAAGGTAGAGGAGGGTGGGGATAAGGGAGAGATATCAACCAAAGGACTTGTGTACATACTTATGAGTTTCTAACCAGTGGTCACGGACAGCAGGGGGGTGGGTGCATGCATGGGGAGGGGTTTGAAATGGGAATGGGGGGATGAGTACAAATATATGATACATTAATCAATAAAGTAATTTTAAAAAAGAAAATAACACTTTAGAATGCTATCTGGGGGCCACCCCGCTGGCCGCCGTGGGAACCAGGGAGCTGATATGGGACCTTCGCCATGCCTTCGGCGCCTGCCCACAACCATCCCGAGCAGCGTCTCCTGGCCTGTGGCTGGCTCGGCCCGGTCTCCGCGCACCTTATTGGTGGGGAGCTGGTGCGGCGCCTTCCGTTTGCGACCCCTGGCAAGTCCTTGCATCACCGCCGCTGCCCGCAGCTGGCTCAGCCCGGTCTCTGCGCCGTGCTGGCAAAGAGATGGTGAGGTGTCTCCCAGCCCGTGGCCGACTCGGCCTGGCCTCCACGCACTGTGCTGGTGGGAAGATGGCGCGGCGCCTTCAGTTTGCGCCCCGGCGAGTCTTTCTGCCGCCAGCAGCCGGCTCCAAAGCTTCCACAACTACCGCCATGTGGATTTTAAAACTACAGGGGAAATTGAGACACAGGAGCCACTGTTGCTGCCGCACCTGCTGCTGCACCCGCGAATGGGAATCCACTGAAATCAGAGCTCACTACGCCTCAGGCTCAGAGAGAGTGTGGCTTCAGAACTTACCTGCTGCATCCACAGCAGCTCCGCTTCCGCACCAAAGGAGACACCATTGAGGGTGGACTTTCCGCCCGCAGCCATCTCAGCCCACCCACAACCTTCCCAGCACACCAGCCATGCTGGTGAGGAGCTGGCATGGCACCTTCCGTTAGTAGCCCCAGCGAGTCCTCCCTCAGCCTCCACATGGCCGAGCCGAAGCTCTGGCCATTGCCCCCATGTGAACTTTAAAACTACAGTGGAAATTGAATCACAGGAGCGACCGTCTCTGCCACACCGGCCACAGCCACCCACCACCACTGCCGTGAATAAAGGAAATCCACCAAGAACAGAGCTCACGACGCCCCGGGCTCAGGGAGTGGGCGGCCTCAGAACTTAGTCTCCGCGTCCGCAGCTGCTCCACTTCCGCACCGAAAGAGACACCTTTGTGAGCGGTCTACCCGCCTGCAACCATCTTAGCCCACCTGCAACCATCCCAGCCTGCCGGCCATGCTAGCAAGGAGCTAGCGTGGCCCCTCCAATATGAGACCCCAGCTCCCCAGAGGGGCCATGTGCCCTGGGTGAGCCGTGTGTCCCAGGGGGCCCTGTGCCCCAGGTGAGCCATGAGTCCCAGGGGGCCCTGTGCCCCAGGTGAGCCATGAGTCCCAGGGGGCTCTGTGCCCCGGGCAGCCATGTGTCCCAGGGGCCATGTGCCCCGGGTGAGTCAGGTGCCCCACGGGGACTGTGTGTCCCGGGAGAGCTGTGTGCTGTGTGCCCCGGGGAAGCAGTGGGACCCAGGGGGGAGGGGCAGTGTGAACCAGAGGAGGAGTGGATTCTATTCATGTGGTCCTGAGATAGTCACCATAAAACAAGCAGATTGTCAAATGACAGCGGGGAGGGGAAGGAGACCTGGGGGGAGATAAGACAACAACTGAAGGACTGGTATGCATGCATATAAGTACAACCAACGAACACAGAACTCTGGGGAGGGAGGGCATGAATGGGAGGTGGGGGGTGGGCAATGGTTAGCTATGTACACATATAATACCTTAATAAAAAAATTTAATAAAGGAAAAAAGAAAAAAAGAAAAAAGAAAATAAAATTTAGCCACATTTTTTACCTCACAAACTTACACTCTAAATTGTACTATTGTAGTTCCATTACATGCTAAATTTTCATGCTTTTTTCCCCTTCCTTTGGGCATTTAATTACACTCTCTCTGTTTCAGAAAATACTGTCTTCAAATCCTCCTTCACTGTTTAACCCTGCATCTTTCAGATCTCAGTTTAAATATCACTTCTGAGATTTCTGTAACTGATTTAGGTCCCCCTTATTTCTTAACTTTCCTCTTATCTTAGACCATTTGTATTTTATCTATTTACATATGTTTACCCCAATTCACTCAAAACACAGAAAGATGAGGGAATCTCTAGGTCTTGTTTACCACTGTTTCCCCAATGTCAAGCATAATGTCTGATAACATATAGACATTAAATAAACAGTTGTGAAAGGAAGGAAGTAGAAAATAAATAGACCCCACAAGGATTCTTTTGCCATATTTGCAATTGTAGGGTGGGGAGGGGAGGGAGGCCGCAGGAATGGGTGTTATTATCAGTGAACTGATGAACACATTTGTAAGTTACATTCCATAAACTAATATGTCTCCAGCATTTGAGTAATCATCTGAAACATCTGTATACTTGTAAGAGAGAGTGGAAATATGTGCAGAAAACATCTTAGCAGCTATTACTTGAACTTGTATATTTACTGTCATTCTGCTTTATAATAATAGAAGGACTATTTTGAATATAAACTCATGAGTAATTAATGCTGGTTGAATTGTTGAAAAATAACTATCATGTAGTCTGAGAGTTGGCATCACATCCTAAAGTAGCTGTACTCCATCTTGTTGAAGAAGTGTTTGCATGGCTCTGCACACCATTGTACGAGAGAGTAATAAACTCAGAAGAATTTCAGAAAGTATCAGAGAGAATGGGCTGCCTGAGCAATTAGTTGGCCATAGAGAGAAGCATACTAGGCCAGCAGTGACTGGGTTGCCAGAATTGACAAGAATTCTTAGCCAAGCTCTGGTCCTCATCAAGTTTCCTAGCTGAAAAAATACTTTAGTGTTTTGAAAGATGCACTCACATATGGCAATCACTTCTGACTGTAATATAGTCCTGGACAGGGTTACAAATGTATCATATTATGGTTCCCAAGCCCCTTTCTTCCAGAAAATAAAAATCTTTCCTAGAAGATGAATATGTAAAATAACAAAACAAAAGAACAAAAGCACACAAACACACACAAAAAAGAGATGCTCTCCCTAGTTCCTTTTCTATCTCAATATAATGATGGTAGAGTAGAAAGATCACTGTACTGGTTATCAGAAAATAGATTCATAGACTCCCAGGATAGAAATGAAACATAAAATAGTCCCATCCAACCAGACACCCTTAGTTGAATTCCCTTCTACAACAAGAACCCTCCAGGCTTTTTTACCAATATCCTTTCTGCTCTTGGACAAGTAATTTCCCCTCAATATACTTCAGTTTCTCCATCTGTGAAAAAAAAAGGGGGGGGGGATTATACACTCCAGGGTCTTTTCACACCATAAAATGTGATTCAATAATACTAAGAACATATAGAAATCTGGCCCAAAAAGCAGATCATGAAACCTGTTTAGTTGTTTGGTATTTCATACAACCAGTAGTCTAAAAAAAATAAGATCTGAGGCATTCTATAGGACTATATACCAGGGATTTTAAAACCTCTCTGAATTTTTGTGCAAAAGTAGAGTATTCTTGCAGTAGAGCCCATAAGTTGTTGGGGTTTTAGGGGAGTCTGTTTTGTTTTGCTGTTTTATTTTGCATTCATTTATTGCAATATTTTGCATTTAAAATGGAGATCCAAATTGTGCTTGAGAAGCACAACATATCCCAAAGTTTCTTTGCTATATAGAAAAGAAACGATTTTTGAAATTTTACTTTATTGTGGTAAGAGCACTTAACTCATCTATCTTCTTAACAGATTTTTAAGTGTACAATGAAATTTTTATTAATTAAAGGACTGGCATGTAATACCACTAAGTGGCACATCAGTGACTACTTTCCCAATGGGCTTGCTATTTAATAAAGCAGAGATGAAAGGCTTGATATTGTCCTAACATAAGTGATGATTTAGACTCTACTCTTTTCTCTCAACCATTTTCAGCGTTCTTGTGAGAATACATAGACCTGAAATGTAGAATCAAAATTTGCCTGGAATTCTCACTTAATATGTTTATTTATTATAGTAAAAAATCATTTATATGAACTTCAGGATTGAGCAAGTAAGTGGATTTATTGATGTTGTATGGAGTCAGAGTTCTTATCATTAAGGATTGAATGTATCAACATGATGCCTGAGCAATGATATCACATTAGTAATGAACATATTTAGTGTCTAAAACCATGCCCCATTAAAATAAATTATGATTCCATACAGAAATGTCTGATGCAGGGCTAGGGGAGGAAAGATATAACACGAGTCTGGAGTATCTTGTTTTACTAAAAAGTAAGTTATAAAATAACAATAATGGTCAATGTTTTGAGATAAGAAGCTAGGAAGGAACTCCCACCTATGAGCAAATCTGGAATAATTTGGGCATCAAAATAAATAAGAGAGATAATAAATTATAACCCATTGAATAAAATAAGAATCCATTAGTCCGTAGTGATAATAGAGACAGACAGACATAGAAAGACAGATAGAATACCAACTAATAAATATGGAGTGATTTAGAATAGCACCATTTTGTAACCATCCTATCTAATAAAAGGGTAATATGTAAATTAACCATCACTCCACGACAAAGATGGCAGTGCCCATAGCACAAAGACACTGGCATCCCACACCCAGGCCACAGAGGGAGGGAGGGCTGCAGACACAACATAGGGCTACTGGGCTAGGGGTGTGCTCTGCTGCATAGTTTGGAGCATGCCCCCAGCCCAGCAGACACAACGCGGGGTGGCTGGGCACACTCCTGGCCCAGTGGACAGAACACGGGGAGGCTGGGTTGGGGGCGTCCCCCTGGAGGCTGCCACGTGGCTTGGGGCACACCACCAGCCCAGCAGACAGAAGTCCAGCAGACAGAAGCCCAGTAGACAGAACATGGGGCTGCTGGGATGGAAGTGTGGCCCCATCGGCAGCTGCTGCATGGCTTGGGGCAAGCCCCCAGCTCAGCAGACAGAAGCCCAGTGGACAGAATGTTCCTAGCCCAGAGAACAGAACACAGGGGGTCCTCTGTACGTGAACTGCAGAGGAAACACCTTTTCTGACCGCCCATTGGCTAAACTCCCTGTATGCCACCACTCACAGTGTTCTTGGTAACTTGGGTAATAAGAATCCAAGAAGGTGATCTAGGGTTTTGCCACCACACTCCTGGGGGGAAAAAACTAACATCTGCTGCTGAGGGGTTAAGAAATGTCATATCTTGCTCTGGCCAGTTCAGCTCAATGAATAAAGCCTTGGCCTGATGACCACAATGTCTGGGTTCAATTCTGATCAAGGGCATGAACCTACATTGCAGGCTCCTCCCTAGCCAGGGCCCAGATCTGGGCTCATGCAGAAGGCAACCAATCAAAGTGTCCCTCTCAGATTGATGTTTCTCTGTTTTTCCCTCTCTTTCAAGCTCTCTAAAATCAATGGAAAGTTATCCTCCAGTAAGGATTTAAAAGAAAGAAAGAAATGTCAGCCTATGAAAGAGACATCTTGAAAATGTCTAAAGAAAGTTGTCATTTTTTCATGGTGAAGGGACTGGAGTCCGTGTTGATGAAAATACCTTGTGGGCTGCAGTTGTTGTCAGTGGCTGCAGCAGCAGGGTAATAAGGTTGGCACCTTCCCCTGATCAGCCCAATCACCTCCAGTGGGGAATGGACCTAAGCCATCAGTAGGACATCCCCTGAGGGATCTCAGTCTGTGAGAGGGGGCAGGCTGGGCTGAGGGACACCCCCCCTGCACGAATTTTGTGCACCGGACCTCTAGTTACAGTAAAGATGGGTTAAGGCAAGAATCATCAACTGATACTAAATGTGAGGCAAAGGGATAAATGAGAATATTTGGATGAGGATATTTTCATAGACTTAAAATATATTCCCAGTTTCCTAATTAATTGCAAGAAGAAAGTAGTAACTATACAGTGGAGAAAACAGATAATACACTGACTAGTTTATCAAAATTAACCTCATCAGTGAAGGGCAGATGAGAAATGTGTGCTTTGGATGTGTTTCCCTGAAACAGATTCAATATCACCCTTGTAGTATATAAAGAGGTCTCACTTGAATCTAATTATAAGGAAACATCAGAGAAACTTAAATTGAAGTGCATTGTATAAAAAACAGAACTGCATTCTTTAAAAAGAAATGACAATACCATGAAAACAAAGTACGGCTCAGGAACTGTTCCAGATTAAAGACTAAAGAGACCTGACAACTAAATGTAATACATGAGATTGGATTAACTTCTGTATAAGAGGGGGAAATGCTGTAAATGGACATAAATGAGCCAACAGACAAAAGTAGAATATGGACCATAGATTTTAGATAAAATATTTTATCAATATTAAATTTCCCGAATTTCATAACTGCACTGTACTTCTGTAATGGAATTTTCTGTTTTTAGGAAAGACACACAGAATAGTGAAGGGCTTGTGAGGCATATTCTTAAATAGTTCAGAAAAAAATGTCTAAATAAATGTGTGTGTGTGTGTGTGTGTGTGTGTGTGTGTGTGTGTGTGTATAAATATAGATATACAGCTAGAAAGACAGAGACCAATAATAATAAAACAAAAGTGGCAAATAATTAAATATTGGGTAAAGAGAAATCAGAAGTCTTCTTACATTGTCCTTGCAACTTTGGGGTAAGTTTGACATTATTTCAAAATACAAACTTTTTTTGACTGGTGTTGATAGTAAACCTAATTTCAAATGATAAATAGAATATATTTAAAACTTTCTTGCCCAGGAAAAGCATTTACTGTCAAATTCTCTTTACTCAAATGTGTTCATTTTCTTTGCAGTGAAAAGAATGATAATGTGAAATATGTGGAAAACTGAAAACATAGCAACCCACTTAGAAGCAACCTTTAAAATCTAAGGTAAAAATTTCTACTCAGTCAAAGGATGTAAACCACAACATGTTATTCCTGCATGCATACACACACACACACACACACACACACACACACACACACACACACACACACAATTTGTATATTATATTAACTTTTTTTAAAAATATAGTTTATTGAGTTTTTACAGAGAGGAAGAGAGAGGGACAGAGAGTTAGAAACATCGAGAGAGAAACAATGGATCAGCTGTCTCTTGCACACCCCCCACTGGGGATGTGCCCGCAACCAAGGTACATGTCCTTGACCGGAATAGAACCTGGGACCTTTCAGTCCCAGGCTGACGCTCTATACACTGAGCCAAATTGGTTTCGACTATCATGTTAACTGTTTTTCCTCAGTTAAAGTTACCACCTGGCTACCTCTATTATCACCTTCCCTGTAGAAGTGCAAGCATAGCAGTGGACTGGTCACATAAGTATAACTCCCTCACTTCAGCTTTCCCATTAATATGATGGTGGTGATAGGTTCAGGAGCATATAGACTCTCTGCAGATACACCTGGTAGTAAGTGTTGGACTTACTCATGTACTTGTCTTTCTAATTAAGCTGACTATCCTTTAGGGTGGAGGTTGTCTATAAGTGCCACATATTCCTAAAAGTAATTTGACCAACTGCTTTCAAGAGTAGTAAATTCTTAACAATCAATTGTAAGAAATTCTAACTTGTGCATATTAGGGCCATTTTGCTTCTATGTCTGAAATTCTCCAAGTAATCATGGTATTGCTCCAGAGAGTAACAACAAATCTCATTTATGCTCCAGATCTTTCCTTTGTACCGTTGAGATCTATCTCTTTCACTTACTGACAAATACTTTTTTTTCTTCCTATTAGCTCCACTAAACCCATCTTCCTATGAGAGTGTGAACTGAATTGTATTTCGCCTTGAGCAGCAACAATTTCATCAGTTAGATTATGACTGCTGAATCTTTATTCCTGGGATAGGGCAACAGCTTCTAGACTGCTGACTAGCTATTTTCGGACTTGTATATTTGTACCACAACTGACTTATAAATCAATGCTTGTGTAAATATATCTGATACTGAAACATAAAAATCTATCATTTTATCTACTGAGCCTTGTTCTCATTAAAATCATAATGTTCTCTAATTTTTTATCTTCACTTCACATTTTATGCCATTTATGAAACAAGCAGGATTAACTACCAAAGAAAAAATGAAATGTAATTGGTAAGCATAAGATATACATAGCACCTTACACACTTGCAATTACTCTAAAAGTATTTTTTGCATCTTCAATCTCTTAGATAATTTTTACACCAAAATCTTTGTTCCCTGTAGTTTTATTTAGTGTATCTACAGAGTTTTATGGCTAGGAATATTATGTAGAAAGCTGGGGAAATTAGGGCTATGGTTCTAATTCCTAACATTAGTGTTTAAAGTCCTATAAAATAGGACTAAGCATACACAGGATAATATGCAAAATTCATGAGCATGTGCAATGTGGTATGAATTCCAAATGATAACAAATGTGACCTTTGAGTTTCTTGACTAGAAGTAAAACTCCTAGAGTCAGAAAGCCCAAGGTCCAGCCTGAATTAACCAAAGCCACTGCAGGCACTTTACCTACCTGGTATGAGAATTAGAAGGTGCATTAGTGTTCTGCTGCTATACCGAATTACCACAAACTTAGCAGCTTGTGCTAATTCACATGCTAATATTATATTTGTTGTGACACACAACCAATAACAGGTTCAGTTAGAATCATAAAAGAGGTACAGTCCATGAATCAAATAAAAGACAAATGTTGTAAAGCCTAGAAGCTTGTGATCTAATAGATAGCACAAAAAACTCGATATAGGCTATTTCTATACACATAAAGCCAAAACTGTTACAGAACCACATCAGTTGTAAGTTTGAACAGAACTAATTAACTGAGTTCCTATCCCACAGCAGCAAAGACATGAAAAAATCTGTTCCTGTCACTAAGCAGAACAATAGCTGATCAGTTTGACTGAAAGTTGAGGTCAGAATGACTTAGAAAGGAGACTACAATCATGGGCAGAGAAAAAGCTTTGTAAAAGAAACATCTACATTCACAATTGCAATTTCATGGTGTGTGGGAAGAACCTGGGATACGTGAATATATATTAATATTGTCCCCACCCACTCTGAGGTCTGGGATGTACCCATCAATCAGAATGAATGATTCAGACCAGAGACCATTACCAAATGAGTACGTGAGGAAAAGGGAAATCTCAAAGTTCCTCTCTCTGAACCACCCATATGGCTGGGCTAGCCATTTAATCCTTATACTTCCTATTGAGATTTTGTCTACACTCTTCTTCCCAAGGGACCCTAGGATCTGTAGGAGTCATCAAATCAGCTCTCACACTTGAGTTGAACAAGTTGTTCCATCCACACCAGGAAGTAGTAGAGAATTGCTTGCCATGCTGATGCAGCACTAAATGGTCAAGGGACTTTATATGTGAGTTACAACAAGGAATGTGCTAGGGTGGAAGCTAGATTCATGTCCAAGTGGGTATTAGAATGCTAAGGTCATTTAATCTGATAAGACAAAAACCTCAAACATTTGTTTCATGCAAGGTTGTTTGCAGAAGTGCCTCTTCTGCTGGCTCCATTCAGACACATTGAAGGCTTGGCCTGCATTGCTGTAATTAATGAACAATGTATTTTTCTTATAGCAAAAATGGGGAGCAGGACACAGTGTGGTCACTCTTCAGATGTTAGAAATAATGTACAGAGGTGTTCATCCTAACTCGATACAAAAGGCAGGTGTCTGTCGAACTATACTTATGAAAATAACTGGCCAATTCAGTCCAACAACTGGTCAGTGACTATTCCATTCCATGTGAGTAAAACCTTGGTTCTTTTTAATAATCTGTGTTTTCAAGGCATCCTTTCTCCTCAAGATATATTTCTATATATTTTTGCTAATATATAGTGTTTCTAATATACTCTGTATACTCTTGACAGTTATTGATAGTCTACACTTTATAAACTCTTCATAAAAATATGTTAGGTTGTTACATTGACTCCTAAATAACAGAAATAGAGAAGGTAACCTATTCTTCTGCTCTGCTATTTCTTCCACTATCATTTCTACTATTGTCTAGAATGTAATATAAGCTGGAAAAGACTGAAATAATTTTGAAGTCACAGATGACTCTCTGGCCCTTTCGAAACATATTAAAGTTCTCAATAAATAAAACAAAAATGTGGATCAAAATGTCAGAAATGTAACCTAAAGCACATCCATACATGTCTCAAATGTCACCATCCCCGACAGGATTCATAGGTTGCAATTTCTTAATAATAATTTTTCAATATATATGGCCAATAAACTAGAGTATTCCTTATTCAAAATGCTCATCTTAAAAAGTAAAGATAGGCCATGGTCTGAGCAGTAAACAGTAAAGCATTATGCATAAGCTGCTTTATAATATAAGGGGGGAAAATGACAGCACAGAAATGTCTCAGAAAATTGTTCAAGGCAAGAAAGCCATGCCAGAATGAAGTCAGAACCACTTTTCCATTGCTAGTTTGGCTTCAGGGTCCAGTTAGAAAGATGAACACTTTTTCCAGAATATGAGTAGCACTGGGTTTAGCCATATCATTTTCTGATGTCATGTAATATAATAATTGAATATGTACTGTTAGACAAGATATATGACAGCATGGAAGTGATGTCAAGGGTTTATTCAAGAACAACTGGTGTGCCTGGATAGTGTGGCTCAGTTGGTTGAGTGTCGTCCCATGCACCAGGAGGTCACTGGTCGATTCTTAGTCAGGGCACATGCTGGGTTACATGCTTGATCCTCAGTGGGGAGCATGCAGAAGGCAGCTGATCAATTGATGTTCTCTCTCATTGATGTTTCTATCTCTTCCCCTCACTTCCTGTCTCTGAAATCCATAAAAACATATTTTTAGAAAAGAAAGAAAAACTAGTATGAGAAAAGACAATATGTAAAAACAAAAAAGGAAAATGCTTCAGAAATAGGAACATCTATTTGAATGATGCAGAAACCAAAAGTTTTATCCCTAGGCATAAAGTTACTATGATAATAAAACTCATTGCTTTGAGTCTTCCCAAGACTCATGAAATGAACCATTGATATGTAAAAGCTCCAAGAAGAAATGCACACATCTGAATGACTCTGCACAACCTCTCCTTCAGTTTCACTGTTAACACTGACATAGACTTATGAGGAGAGAGAAAATAGACTGAGCAAAGCTACAGTGGAGGGATTCGTGGGCAAGCCCTGAACTGGATGAGTAAGGTGGGGTTGAGGGAGAGCTAGGTGTGTATTTCCTAAAGGAAACTAAGAGTTGGCCATGTGGAAATGTCGAGAAGTTGCTTCATTTTTTGACAAATAATTCACCTCTGTTTTAAACACACTTAATATCTTTGAATGAATGACAGCCTTTTATATTAAAGACTATTTTTTTAATTTTTAATTGATTTCAGAGAAGGGATGAGAGAGAGACAGAAACATCAATGAGAGAAAATTATTGATCATCTGCCTCCTGCATGCCCCACAATATAGATGGAGCCCACAACCTGGCATGTGTCCTTAACTGGAATCAAACCTGGACCCTTCAGTCCATAGGCTGACACTCTATCAACTGAGCCAAACTATCTAGGGCTCAATTTTATTTTCTTTAAAGAATGATAGTTCTCTGTCATACTCCAAAAATAAATGCATGTTAGTCATTCAATAAAGATCATACAATGCTCATGAAATTCCAAAGCAAACAAACAATCCTGCCAAGAACAAACAAAAAGGTGAAATGCCAAGCCTCTCTACAATTCCAAGGGCTAGAAGTGTTGGCAGACATGTGTATGTGGAACCCTGATAATAAGCAAATGAATAGGTTTAACTTCTGGGCCAGATGTGCTATATAGAAGAGTCATGTCCAAGGGAAGCCACATAAGATGTCAGTACAAACTAGGCTGGTATCCATCACTAATAGATTCACTAGCTTCTACGAAATGCATTAACATCCAATTAAGTGACTTTCTAAAAGGCAAAAGAATAAGAGATTTCTGTTTAGTGAGACACTGCTGTTAGAAAGTGTATTTCATGGAAAGCAAAATTATCAAGTTAGGAGAGATTTATAGAGATAATTCAGAGAAAGTTGCTCAAGTTACTTATGGGTAAACTGAGACCCGGGTAAGGGAAGTGATTTCCTCTAGGAAGGTACATAGAGAAACAAAGACCTACCTGGCCAGTACTGGATCACTATATACTTGGGTAGAGCTGCTTGTCCTACCAGCCTTCTTGAGTACTGTTCCAGATTTTTCTCCACTGCAGACCTCATCATTCTTATTCGCAATACAGAATAATCCCTGTCATTCCCACGCAGGGCATTTCATGAGCAAAGCAGAGTGGATCTTGTAGGTACTAGTGATAAATTAAAAAAAAAGCTAAGGTCAAATCAGGGGTGATTTAAATTTACTTATGACCTAAACCAATTAACCAAGGTGTCCTCTTCCCATTTGACTGTGATCACCTCCCTTCTGTCTCTTACAAAGCATACTTTGCTCATAGCAATATTCCAATTTAATAGTCCAAGGGGTGAACTAACAAAGTGCTAAAATTAAAGGAATTTTATCCATAATGCTACTAAATATTTCTTCATCATTGAAGAATGCCACCCTTAGCCTCATTTAAAGTTATATATTCCATTCTGCTTTCATACTCAATCCTCCTGAACTAACAGTTGGAGGATAAACATTTTTCTATGGCAAGAAAGCCCCTTTCTTGCCACAGAAAGCATTACTCATTCTGTCATTCACTAACTGTGCAACTTTGGGCAATATGCTTAACAATTCACAGAAAGAGTTCACTAAGATCATTCATCAAAAATGCTTGTCATGTTGGATATTTACAATAGTTGAATGTGAATATTTGTGAAAGCATTATATTCTAATACCAACCTGGAATAGGTTCATGGAGAATAGAATAAAAACAGAAAATGCTCTTTTTCGGGCTCATAAGCAACTTTAAAACAATGAAGGAGCAGAGTGGTAAAAACATAAATAAAATAATGTAAACTTGCCCCATTCCATAGGCCTTGACCACTAGATAATTACTTCTTCCTGTATAATTATTGTTAGGTTTAATCAAGCAATTGAATTGATACCCCTCCCCCAGGAACTGGCTTTTCAGGCTATTTCACTAAGGACATTCCCTTTGCAGAGACCACATTTCACTTGTGCTGACCACATTCCATTCTCTCCCCTCCTGGCATGCATAAAGAAGTCTCTTCCCAGAACAAGCCCACCAAAAGTCCTTTTAAAGCCACTGACTCCCATCACTGGATGCTGGAGCCATCCAGGCTGAGCTACTTGGTGTGCGAGTGATCAAATAAATTCATAATCCCTCACCACTCTGGCCTCGTGCGTTCTTCCTTAGGCGACCTAGTAATTGTATGTGAATCAAGTATCTTAAGCTGGCACAGCCATTGCTTTACAGATAGCATGGATATTAGTGGATATTAAAGTCATACATACATATCCCTACACACAGGGCTCATACACATATAAATGCGTACATAAGGGCTTGCCATGAGAAACCCTGGTGTGATGCTATATTTGGTTTAAACTATGAGGTGTTTTATTGTCTGTGCCTCTTGATTCTCTACTTGAACCCTGTATATCAGTTATCCTGTTTCCCAGTCAGTGATGATTGGTGGCATTGCATGCATATTGGCTTATGCTAACCTTGGCAGGCAAATCATTCCCAGCATGCAGATTATATTACATCATTTTATGCTAAAAACTCTCGAATCCAATATGTAAGACTCAGTAGTTCATTGCTTAGTCAAATAAAGTGATTGAAATAACCAATTGTTAAAATATGTTGTATCTTAGATATTTTAACAAGTATTTTTTATCACAAAATACATGGATTTCATGATTTTTTTTCCTACCCTCAACCCTTTCATTAGATATGAGTTAACTTTTATTTTTGTTTTTTGTACTATATTGCTTGCACAAGTCAAATCCATAATAATTTCCAGTTTGGGTTCCTTTAAAATAGGATGAGAACTAAATAAGACCTATGAGAGGAAGTGATATACTTGAGATTTGCTTCAAAATAATTGTGGCAGGGGAATGGGTGAGGTATAGCTGGAACATGAATGGATAATTGTTAAAGCTGGGTGATGAGAGTACCATGTTAATTATACTAGACTCTCTAATTTTAGAAGTGTTGAAATTTTCTATAAATTAAGTAAAAAAAAAAAAACACACATATGAAGCAATCTGAATGCAGAAACTTCTTAATTATTATAATTTCTCTCATCTTGTACTTTTTCTCACCACCATCTAATTTGACAGACTTTTTTAGCACCCTGCCTTTCCTAAGTCTCCCAAAAGCATTCAGCCTAAATTTCACTGCAGCAACTACTCACTTTGCATGTATATTTCATCAGTTTACATAATATTTAATTAAATTATATAATTACACTAGAGTCCTAGTGCACAAAATTTGTGCACTGTGGGGGAAGGGGGTTATCCCTCAGCCCAACCTGCACCCTTTCCAATATGCACCCCTCAGGGGATATCTGACTGCAGTTTAGGCCTGATTTCGGGGATCCGGCCTAAAATGGCAGTCGTATATCCATCTCGCAATCCGGGACTGCTGGTTCCTAACCACTTGCTTGCTGCTTGATCACCCCCTAACCACACCCCTGCCAGCCTGATTGATGCCTAAGTGCTCTCTTGCCAGCCTGATTGCCCTAACTGCCCTCCCCTGCCAGCCAGATCTTGCCCCCAACTTCCCTCTGTTGATGGCCCAATCACCTCCAACTGTCCTCCCCTGAAAGCCTGGTCCCCCCAACTGCCCTCCCTTGCAGGCCTGCCTCCCCCCACTGCCCTTCCCTGCCGGCCTTATTGCCCCTAACTGCCCTACCCTGCTGACCTGATCTCATCCCCAAATGCCCTCCCCTGCAGGCCAATTTGGTTGATTGGTTGGTTTCTATGCCAATCAGCATCTCTGGGCCTATCAATGGGGTGTGATCAGAAAGGTAGGGCTGATCAGCAGCCCCGGTGGAGGCTCGGAAAGAGAGAGGCAAGGGCTGACCAACAGCTGCCACAGAAGCTATGGATCAGACCCTGCTTCTCTTCAGACCTCTCTCCAGGACTGATTCGCAGCTCCCTCAGCAGTAAGTACTAAAGACTCTATGCTTGTCTCAAATGATCTTCTGGAGGGTAATGGTGTCTGTGGGACCAGATTTTTCAATGACATACAGTTGGCAAGCAAGAATGGGAGTGTTTGATTTTCATATGCTTATTATTTTATTTCTCTGCTTTCCCACAACTCTAATTTAACCTGATCATTAAAAAAAAAATAGAAGTTAGGTCGTTTTACAGACATTGGCTTTGGCAAGGAGCCTGATTACACTCACTAAGCCTCCTCATAGCAATATCGAGGAATTAATTAAAAAGCTAAGACCAGAGTACCTTACCCAGAGAGACAGAGAATTAGTGTGCTATAGTCCCCAGCTCTAAGTTTCTGTAATCGTTTGTTGAAATACCTTGAGGAAGTCAGTTTTTATTTCACTATGGAGGGTGACAAAAGGTGATATGACATACCAATGGTTTTTAATGATAAAACTGTGAGGCCCAAAATTCCCTCTTTCTCCTCCTCACTCCATGACACCTTATAAAGCTGCTTCCAGAATGAACTAGTCATACCACACATTGAGTTTCTTTTATCAGACTCAGCCATAGGTGTTGGAAAGGGCTGCTTTCCCTTTGTTTAACTGCTTTAGTGTAACTAGCTCATGAACACACAGGAGCAAGGCAATTTGCTCTTCCATCCTCCACCTCGCGTGTGCAGCAGCAGCCTGGATTCCGAGTCATGCGGAGCGGACTCCACTCTTCAGAATCCGTGCTGCAAGCTCAGAGGGGCTAATAATCAAATTAGGTTGCTAACAAGTGGCAATTTAGAATGTTGAAACTAATGAGAGGTCAAAGAACTAAACTCTGTGAGGAGTTTTAATTATCCTGTCCTTTGTGACTCCACAGGAACATTTTTAAAGGAATACTGTCACCAGTATTCAACTGGTACTTTAAGTTTCATTAAGGAGATTTACATAATCTATTACATACATGGGAAATAGGTACTTTCTTTCCAAGTAGAGAGGGATCTAAAACTTTCTTTCTGGCTGAAAAGCAAGCACTCTCTTGGTTGGATGTTCCATTAGAAGACCGCATCTGGATCCCTTTCCTTCCATCGTGCTGATGGACAGAGAAAACTGGGAGCCGATGGTCAAGGGAATAGTAGATTTAGCAGCATGTGGAAAGAGAACTGCAATAAATAAACTACAATAGATTTTTCTGTATCTGTTTTCTGTGCCATTTCACTTTTTTTTGGGGGGGTGGGGGTGGGGAGACGACGTTTGTTTGTGTTTTATGACAGCATGATGCTCAGGCCTTAATCACAAACTTCTGCAGCAGGTACAGCCATTCCTGCCCTTGCAGCTTCTCAGTCTTCAGCTTCTGGTGCTGGTTGAGCCTAGGGCACATGACACACATTTTCTTGGGCCACAGATGCAAAGACTTGCATTTCTTGCCCTAGAAGAATTCTCTGAGGCCCTCTTTATGAGGCTGGTTGCTAACAGGGAGAACATGACCAATGGATATGCAAGGAACTCAGGACTCAGACAATTCAGACAGCACGTCTCCTATCACTTTGGTGACACACAACTGAGACAGTTCCACCTTCCTGTCATCCAGCTCTTTCAGCAGCTCCTCCTCCTTGCTGAGAAAGTCTCAAGCCTCATTCTTGGCCCTGGATGCACAAGCTGCAGCAGCTGCCTACCCCAAGGGATAGAGCTTCTTGATTTCTTACTCACACACCCCTGTCTCATAGACATCCACACACCACCACCAACCCCACAAGTCAAAATGCTCTTCATCTTCTAAGGCCTCAACTTCTTTCTGGGCTGTATCTGACACAAGATTATTTATTTATTTGTTGACTTGGAGATAACTGGCAAAATTGATTAATTGAAGAAAGCCACAATAGCAGATACATGTGGACCCTCTCTGGCAAAAATAAAAACAGAAGGCTGCTACCCTTAAAAGCTGACGAAAAGATTAATTCAGAGGTATTTGAGATGTTAGTGAGCACGGCTGGTCTGGAAAGGCTTCTGCTACCAACGGGGTTAACTGTCCAAAGGTAATATGTCCACCTGTCAAACCAATTTAAGACCAAAGAATATATCTGGGCAAGGAGTTTTCTTTTATCAATAACTGTGCCGATAAAACAGCAAATGGAACACAAGAAAATCTAGTATGTCCATATCATCAGGGCTGCAAAGCACAGAGCATGGAAGGTCCCAGGTGTTAAACTAGTTGCCCTTATTGTTGGGGGGGAGGGGGGGCAGGGGGAATCAACAGTTGAAGTATATCAGCAAATAAAACAAGAAAATTGGGAGCAATGCAAAAAACAAAAGCTTTCTTCCTGGAAAAACAAGATGAAATCTGGAAACTCTTCTGCAAAACTTGTCATCACTTATGCTTTACTATTCTTTCAAGTTGTCAGCCTATTGCCTTATGAGATAGTGAAGCTTAAGGGCTAAGAGCATGAGCCCTTGGTTCAAACTAAATTCCAGTTCCATCTCTTACTAGCCATGTGGTCTTGGGAAGGTTACTTTTTTCTTTCTAGGCTTTGGAGCCAAACTTCCTGGATCCAAACTCTCAGTTCCACCATGTACTGGCACTATGACCTTGGGTATATTGCCTATTTTCTCTGTGGGTCAATTTCCTTCTCAATAAGATGAGGCCAATTGATTGTCAGGACTCCACATGGTCATTTTGAAAAGTATAGAATACATGTAAAACACCTGGTAAGAGCTCAATAAATACATGTCACAAGTACTACCACATAAAGTTATTAGAATAATTATTTTTATTTATTGATTAGAAAAGAATACATTCTATCATTACATAAGAACAAGTTTTTCATAAGCAAAGTCTTTCCTGCCATGTTTTTAAGCTTGGTATAGTAAGTACTCCATAAATGCTAGCTTTTGTTATGTTTTCCTTTTGTTTGACTAGCTTTCAAGTTCATAGAGGACAGGTTTTATACTTTTTTCATGACAATATAATGTCTAGCACAGTGTTTTGTGCAAATAGGAATGACTCAACTATAGCCAAAAGAAAGAATAAAGTAACAAGTCATCACACAAAAATAGAAACTCAAATATAAAAACTGTGGACTCATAAGTGGTGAAAAGATTGGTTTTACTAAAAATTGATGGTATAGGTCAAATAGCATAATTGATTTGGGATAAATTATAAATATCATCAAGAGATAATTTGGGCCCAGCTGGTGTGGCCAAGTAGTTGAGCATTGACCTATGAACCAAGAGGTCACTGTTCAATTCCCAGTCAGGGCACATGCCTGGGTTGCGGGCTTGATCCCCAGTGTGGAGCATGCAAGAGGCAGACAATCAATGATTCTCTCTCATCATTGATGTTTCTATCTCTGTCTCCCTCTACCTTCATCTCTGAAATCAATACAAATATATATATAATATATATTTGTATTGATTTTTTACAGAGCAGAAGTGAGAGGGATAGAGAGCTAGAAACATTGATGAGAGAGAAACATTGACCAGCTGCCTCTTGCACACCCTCTGCCGGGGGTGTGCCCGCATCCAAGGTACATGCCCTTGACCGGAATCGACCCCAGGAACCTTCAGTCCGCAGGCTGATGCTCTATGCACTGAGCCAAACTGGTTAATATATATATATATATATATATATATATATATTTTTTTTTTTTAATTGAAATTTGGTGTTTTACATCTTACTTGTGTAGGGGAGGAAAAGTGATTTGTCATCTTTCCTTCTGAGTTCTTGGCAGAGACTCTTCTCCCCTGCCCATAATAAAAAGCGTGTGCACAACATCGGTATGGAAGTCCCAAAAAGATATGACACTCAAAAAGCAGTCACACAATTGAGGCTAAGAAAAGGGACAGGCATCTGGGGCTAAAAAGCAGAAAAGTCCATTCACTAAGGGGAGAGAAGAACAAGTTTTCATAAGCAAAGGTAGTCCTGCCGTGCAGATCAGTTTCTCAGATAAAAAAGTGATCACTGGTAATAAGTCTGGTACAGCCCCCTTTTTAAATGGAAATTTACTTTAAAATTATAGGTTTTCCTTCCAAAATGGTAACTTCTACTCTATTTTCAGAGCTTCTCCTATGTCTGCAGTTTCTCAAAATAATCTTTATAATAGTTGGTATATTCTGCTACCCTTTGCTTAAAAATATTGGTGACTACAGTAGATGATTCAGAAAAAAGAAAGGAAAAAAAAAAAAGCCCAAGCTAATGGTGTTATATAGACACAGCTAGGGGGCAACTCTCACACTTGAACTTTCTGTGACTCACTATGCAAATTTAATTTCATTGGTATGCCACTAAAAATTTCCTTCACAGTTCATCCCTCATAACATATCACTTTACTATTATTTACTTAGTATCTTTATCAAATTTAACTTAAATTGTTTTTATTGATTGATTTGAAAATAATACTTTATATCATTACATTAAATGGGGACCAGTATCATTAGTCATAAATAGAAGGCAAGAATAATATATATATCCTACCCAATACAAGCATAATATGCAAATTAACCATCACTCCATTACACCCACAGGCCACGCCCACCAGCCAATCAGAGAGAGTATGCAAATAAACCCAACAAAGACGGCTACAGCCATAGAGAGCAGGAGGGAGCTATTTCCTCAACAATGAAGGAAGCCAAGCTTTCCGCCAGCCCTTGCCAGCCTAAGCCTCCACTCAAGGCTACAAAGTTTCAATTATAGAAGGTAAATATATCCCAGATACCAGGGCCTCTGCTTGGGTTAGGGGGGGGGGTATGGCCAGCCTGCAAACCACCACAGGACCCCTGCTCAGGCCACCCCATGCCCTAAGGGAACCCCCACCCTGATCTAGGACACCCTTCAGGGAATACCAACCAGCCTCTACCTGTGCACCAGGCCTCTATCCTATCTAATAAAAGAGTAATATGCAGATTGCCCATCACTCCAATACACAATATGGCTGCCTCCATGTGGTCAAAGATCCTGCCCCTATGTGGATACAAGATGGCCAGCAGGGGAGGGGGGAAGTTGGGAGGCACTAGGCCTGCAAAGGAGGGCAGTTGTGGGTGATCAGGCAAGTAGGGGAGGGCAGTTGGGAGGCACCAGGCCTGCAAGGGAGGGCAGTTGAGAGGGACCAGGCCTGCAAGGGAAGGCAGTTGAAGGCAATCAAACCTTCAGGGGAGGGCAGTTAGGGGTGACCAGGCTGGCGGAGGAGGGAAGTTGGGGGCAAACGGGCTGGCAAGGGAGAGTTAGACATCAATCAGGCTGGCATGGGAGTGGTTAGGGGGTGATCAGGCTGGCAGGCAGAAGTGATTAGGGGTAATTAGGAAAGCAGGCAGGCAAGCAGTTGGGAGCCAGCAGTCCTGGATTGTGAGAGGGGTCCCAGATTAAAGAGGATGCAGGCTGGGCTGAGGGACAACAACTCCCTGATCCCGAGCATGAATTTCGTGAAACAGGCCTCTAGTGTGCGTGTGTGTGTGTGTGTGTGTGTGTGTGTGTGTGTGTGTAAAAGTCTAATATGCTAAGTGTCCAACTGTCCTATTGGTCACTATGACGCTCACTGACCACCAGGGGGCAGACATTCAATGCAAGAGCTGCCATGACATGCACAGAGAAACAGCACTCTAGTCCTGGCAACCACAAAACAACACTTGGCTTCCCCCAAGTGGGATACAGGCCTCACCACCACCCCAGAATGACACCCCACCAGATCACAGCCCACGCAGCAGAGACCACATGGTGCAAAATGCAGCCCGCAGCCCAGCCCAGCCCAGAAATGGTGGCTGTGGACCCTAGGAAATATCACGTAGCAATGTCTGGCTTCCTTTAGCTAGTGACAGCTAGCCTTTTCGCAGTTTCTTCAGCCCAAGAACACAACTTGCTTTATAACCAGGTATAAACATTTTACACTTTAACCAAATGTCTATGAAGTGTTTTCCCATGTCTCATCTCATTTGATCCTCACAGAAGTCCTGGAGTAAGTAGATAGGAGACTCAGTGGAATCCTATTTTCATTTCATTAGCCAGAAAATGGAGATTTAGAAAGCTTAAAAACTTGACAAAACTGAAAAGAAGTAAGAAATAGTGGAACTTGAAAATAACGTCAGATTTTCTCACTACATAGAATATAGTCAAATACTGCTGCCATTCAATATTTTACCCTTTGTTCTCCCTGACTGATCTGCAATAATAATCTACTTAATGTTGATTTTTACTGCTGTGCTGCTAACAATTACCAGAATTAGACCCACTGGGCAAGGCTAAGTTGACACACACATACACAATATATATAAAGCTTTTGCTGGTGCCAGTCACATGCATGTATTTCAATCTGACATTGTCGATAATTTGCTTGACATTTCTATTACAGAGAAAGAGCAAATAGCGACATTAAAATACTTCTAATTAATTTCTTTTCAATGTGCACGAATTTGGGCACCAGGCCTCTAGTCTACAATAAAAACAAAACAATGTTCATAAAATCTAGCTAAATATTGTTGCCTGACAGTCTCCTGAGTCTGTGGCTTTGAAACCTGCTTTTTCTTTGTTAAAATGTTTGAACCCAGTCAGCATGACTCACTGGTGAGTATCAACCTATGAACCAGGAGAACATAGTTTGATTCCTGGTCAGGGCACATGCCCCAGCTGCAGGCTCCATCTCCAGTATAGGGCATGCAGGAGGCACCTGATCAATGATTCTCTCTCATCATTGATATTTCTATCTTTCCCTCTTCTGCTCTCTCTGAAATCAATAAAAATATTTTTTTATTGTTTTAAATATTATAAAGAGTAGTACATATATCTCCTTTTTCTCCCCATTGACCTTCCCCTGCCACCCCTATCCCTGGCACATGCCCTCACCTCACCCCCCATCCCCAGTGTCTTGTGTCCATTGGTTATCCTTATATGAATACACACAAGTCCTTTGGTTGATCTATTACTCAGCCTCCAACACTCCCCAGCCTTCCCGCTGTAACCTGACAGTCTAATTGATGCTTGTTTGCCTCTGTATCTGTCTTTTTCTTTATCAAGTTATGTTCTTTATTATCAATACATGAGTGAGAGCATGTGATATCTTTCTGTCAATGCCTGGCTTATGTAACTTAGCATAATGCTCTTCAGTTCCATCCATGCTGCTGCAAATGAAAAGAATTCCTTCTTTTTCATAGCAGCATAGTATTCCATTATGTAGATGTACCATAGTTTTCTAATCCTGATGGGCATTTAGGCTGTTTCCAAATCATAGCTATTGTAAATGATGCTGCTATGAATATAGGGGTGCATATATACTTTCTGATTGGTGTCTGTTTTCTTGGGATATATTCCTAGAAGTGGTATTACTGGGTCAAATGGCAGTTCCATTATTAAATTTTTGAGGAAATGCCATACTGTCTTCCACAGTGGCTGCACCAGTCTACATTCCCACAAGCAATGAAGAAGGGTTCCTTTTTCTCCACATCCTCTCCAGCACTAGTCATTTGTTGATTTATTGATGATAGTCATTCTGACAGGTGTGAGGTGGTGCCTCATTGTTGTTTTGATTTGCATCTCTCAGATAATTAGTGACTTTGAGCATGTTTTCATATGTCTCTTGGCCTTCTGTATCTCCACTTAGGAAAAGTGTCTATTTAGGTCCTTTGCACATTTTTTGGTTGGGTTGTTTATCTTTTTTTAAGTTGTATGAGTTCCCTGAAAATGTTGGAGATTAAACTCTTATCAGAGACAACAATGGCAAATATGTTCTCCCATGCAGTGTGCATTCTTGTTCTTTTGTTGATGGTTTCTTTTGCTGTATAAAAGCTTTTTATTTTGATGTAGTCCCATTTGTTAATTTTCTCCTTAGTTTCTGTTGTCCTGTGAGCTGTATTGATAAAGATATTGCTATGACAAATTTTTGCTATTTTGCCGCCTATAGCTTCTTCTAAGATTTTTCTGCTTTCCCATTTTACTTTCAAGTCCTTTATCCATTTTGAGTTTGTTTTTGTGTATGGTGTAAGTTGGTGGTCTAGTTTCATATTTTTGCATGTATCTGACCAAATTCCGCATCACCATTTATTAAAGATGCTGTTTTGTTTCCATTGTATGCTCTTGCCTTCTTTGTCAAATATTAATTGAGTATAATGGTTTGGTCCATTTCTGGGTCCTCTATTCTGTTCCATTGATCTATGTCTATTATTGTGCCAGTACCAGGCAGTTTTAAGAACAATGGTTTGGTAATATAGTTTGATGTTTGGTATTGTGATCCCTCCTATTTTGTTCCTCTTTCTCAGGATAGCTGTGGCTATTCAGGGTCTTTTTTTGTTCCACATGAATTTTTGGAGAGTTCATTCTAGGTCTCTGAAATATGCCATTGGTTTTGAATAGGTATTGCATTAAATCTATAGATTGCTTTAGGTATATGGACATTTTAACGATGTTGGTTCTACCAATCCATGAACATAGTATGTTCTTCCATTTGTTTATGTCTTCCTCTATCTCTTTTTTCAATGTCCTGTAGTTTTCCATCTATAAGTCTTTTATGCCCTTGGTTAAGTTTATTCCCAGGTATCTTAATTTTTTTGGTGCAATGATAAATGGATTGCTTTTTCATTTCTCTTTCTTTAAGTTCATAATTGGTGTATAAAAGGCCATAGATTTCTGGGTGTCAACTTTGTATCTTGCTACATTGCCAAATTCATTTATTAGATCTAGTAGTTTTTTGATGCAGTCTTTTGGGTTTTCTATGTATAGTGTCATGTCATCTGTGAATGACAGTTTTACTTCTTCTTTCCCAATTTGGATGCCTTTTATTTCTTCTACTTGTCTGACTGCTATTGCTAGTACTTCTAATACTATGTTGAAAAGGAGTGGTGAAAGTGAGCATCTTTGTCTTGTTCCTGTTATTAGGGGAAATGACTTTAGTTTTTACCCATTAAGTATGATGTTGCTTTGTCATATATGGATTTTATTATGTTGAGATATGAAGCCTCTATTCCCACATTACTGAAAGTTTTTATCAAGAAAGAATGTTGGGTTTTGTCAAATCCTTTTTCTGCATCAATTGATGATTATATAATTTTTATGTATCAGTTTGTTTATGGGATGTATCACATTTATTTATTTGTGGATATTGTACCATCCTTGCATCCCACATTGTCAAGGTGTGTGGTCTTTCTAGTGTGTTGCTGAATCCAATTTGCTAGAATTTTGTTGATGATTTTAGCATCTCTGTTCATGAAGGATATGGGCCTGTAGTACTTTTTGTGGTGTCTTTATCTGGTTTTGGAATTAGGGTAATTCTGGCTTCATAGAAAGACCTTGGAAGTGTTCCTTCCTTTTGAATTTTTGGAGTAGTCTGAAGGGCATAAGTTTTAGTTTTTCTTTGAATGTTTGGTATAACTCTGTGTAAAGCCATCAGGACCAGGGGTTTGTTTGCTGTAAGATTTTTCATCACTGTTTTAATTTCTTTGGCAGTTTTTGGCCTATTTAGGTTTTCTTATTCTTATTGGTTGAGTTTTGGAAGCTTGTATTTTTCTAGAAATATGTTCATTAAGTTGTCCATTTTTTTTGGAATAGAGTGATTCTTAGTGTTTTTTTCATAATCATTTGTATTTCTGTGGGATCAGTTGTTACTTCCCCTCTTTCATTTTTTATTTTATTTGGGTCCTCTCTCTTTTCTTCTTGCTAATCCTGGCTAGAGATTCATCTTTTTTTTTTTTTTAATCCTTTCAATGAACCAGCTCTTGGTTTTGTTGTTATGTATTGTTTTTCTGGTCAATGTTTCATTTATCTCTCCTCTGATCTTTATTATTTCCTTCATTCTGCTTACACTGAGACGTTCTTGTTGCTCTCTTTCTAACTCTTTGAGTTGTAGAGTTAGGTAATTTATTACCATTAGTTCTTGTTTTTTTGCAGTAAGCTTTGAGTTATAACTTCCCTCTCAAAACTGATTTCACTGTGTTCCCCAATTTTGGATTGTTGTGTTTTCATTGTCGTTTATTGACATGGTGCTTTTCATTTCTTCTTTAATATCTCTGGAAACCCAGTAATTGTTTAATAGCATGCTATTAAGTCACCAGGTGTTTATTTTTTTTTTTGTTTTTATTTTACTTGATTTCTAGTTTTATGCCATTATGATCTGAGAAGATGCTTGCTATGATTTCTATTTTCTGTAATTTAAGGAGACTTTGCCTGTGACCTAATATTTGGTCTATCTTTGAAAATGACCCATGTGCACTTGAGAAGAATGTATATTCTGTGGCTTTGGGGTGAAATATTCTGAAGTCAATTAATTCCATCTGGTCTACTGAGTCATTTAGGATTGATATTTCTTTGATTTTTTTATAGGATTTGTCCAATGCTGATAGTGTGATCTTAAAGTCTCCTTCTATGAATTTATTGCTTTCAATCTCTCCTTTGATATCCTCCAGTTTTTTAATGTATTTGGGTGCTCCTCTATTGGGTGTGTATATGTTTACCAGTGTTATTTCTTCTTATTGGATTTCCCCCTTTAATATTATGAAATAGCCTTCCTTATCTCTTATTATGTCTTTCACTTTGAGATCTAATTTATCATATATAAGTATTGTTACCCCAGCTTTTCTTTTTTCATTTTCATTCACCAGAATAACCTTTTTTCCATCCCTTCACCATCAGTCTGTGTGAGTCCTTTTTTCTGAGGTGGGCTTCCTATAGACAGCAGATATATGATCATTTTTTCTTATCCACTCAGCTACCCAATGTCTTTTGATTGGGGCATTTAATCTATTTACATTTAAAGTTATTATTGATAGATACTTGTTTTTCACCATTTTTATTCTTTATGCCTGTGTTCCTTCTTTGGTTCCTATTTCTTCCTTTCACAGCAGACCCTTTAGCATTTCTTGCATTGCTGGTTTGGTGGTAACAAACTCCCTTAGTCCTTTTATGTCTGTGAAACTCCTGGTTTCCCCCTCAATTTTGAATGATAGCCTTGCTGGCTACAGTATTCTTGAATTCAGACCATTCCTTTCCATGACTTTGTATATTTCACTAGGAGCCCAGTGCACAAATTTGTGCACCTTAAAAGGAGCTGTGGGCTGTGAGGTTGCAGTGGGCATAGGGGCAGGTCTCACTCCATCGTCTGCACCCCTCCTGCTGTGGTTCCTAGTTCCCTGTCTCCCAGCAACCCTGTTCTTGCTGCCACCAATCCTACACATTGATGGCACTGGCTCTGCTTACACCCATTGACAGTGTGATCACCTCTCAGGAGTAGGAGGAAGTGGAGAAGGCCCAAGGGTGATCGAGGCCAGCATCCACTGCTCATAGCTGCTGATGGCACTGAGGTATCAGGGCTGACACCAGGCACTGGCAGAGGATGCAAGCAGTGGCTCTAGTCTGGCATCAGGTGTGAGCACCAGATCAGGCCTCTGCATGCAGTACCAAAGAATTTTTAGTAACTATCAAAGCTTTCCCGAATGACAGCATCTGTCACCCTGCATTGGTCTGGCATCCCCAGTCACCTGCTCCACCATCCTGTCATGGCCAATGCCTTCCATGTTCCACACGTGCCTCCTGGTGGTCAGCATATATCATTGCAACTGGTTGTTTAGTATTTCAGTTGTTTGGTTGTTCCGCTGTTTGGTCTATTTGCATATTAGGATTTTATGTATGTTGTAGATTCCATTCCCTTCTGGCATGATGTATTTCTGTTGAGAAATCAATCACTAGTCTGATGGGGGATCCTTTGTAGATAATTTCTGGTTCTTTCTGGCTGATTTTAAAATTCTTATTTTGTCATTGATGTTTGCCAATTTAATTATAATGTGCCTTGGCATCAGTCTTTTGGACTTCATTTTGTTTAGGACTCTGTGAGCTTCTTGGATTTCTGAGTTTTTTCTCACCTATATCAGAGACGTTTTCTGCCATTATATTTTCAAATAGTTTTTCTATTCCTTTTTTAGTTTCCTCTCCTTCTGTTCCCACTATTTTGTCGATGTTTTCCCAAAGTTCCCTTTGGCTCTCCTCCTGTTTTTTTAAGTTTTTTTTTTATTACCGTGTTTCCTGGAAAATAAAACATCCTCCGAAAATAAGACCTACTTACAGGTTTCTTTCTGAATGAAATATAAGACATCCCCCGAAAATAATGCCCCCAGGCTCTGCCTCAGAATGAAAATTAATTTGCCATAAACTGGTCGCTAGGGCCACACCGACTGGCATCTAGCAACCAGTGACGTTACAAGGAGTCCTAACATCACTGCTGTGTGGAGGCGGAGTGGAGGTTGGAGTGAGCGGTGAGTGCGGGGCAAGAGAGAGGAGGAGACTTTCGCAGATGCCTGTAGAAGATCCGGAGGATTAGAGCTGACGGGACTCTGTGAAGGTGGTGAGTGCTGGCCTGTCTCTGGTGACACTACCTGATGCTCTTGGCCGCCTTCATGATGACTGAAGGTTCTCAGTCAGTGGCAGACCCTGCTCCAGCCCAGATCCAGGTCCCAGCAAGCCCAGTGACAGTCCCCAGGTAGGCCCCAGGGGGGTAAATGTCAGACAAAGGGGTAGGGGGGATGTCTGGTGAAGGTGTTCAGTGGCACAGGGGTGGGGGGAGAGGGGTCACTTAAAATGACACAAGAGGATGAGAGGGGACAATCAAAATTACAAAGGAAGATCAAAAGGGATTACTAAAATGGTAATCCCCCCTCTGATTCTCCTGTGCCATTTGGATTCTCCCCTCTGATCCCCCCTGTGTCGTTCTAAGTGATCCCCCTCCCCCCACCTTGATACCCCAATTCCTTTTTTATTACCCCTAGAAATGAGCACAAAAAGAAAAAGCTACTCCATGGAGTACAAGAAAGGAATTGTGGAAGACTCTTGGGGCCAAAATCTTACTGCTTTCTGCAAAGAGAAGATGTTGAGTATCTGATTAGTCTGAAACTGGCGAGCAGAGTATGGTAACCTCATTGAACAAGTGGACAAGGGAAATGCTAAAAAGCGCAAGTGTGGATCAGGTCGGCAACCATTATTATCCGAGCTGGAAGACCTCATCTGTGAATGGGTTGTTGACAGGAGAGCAAAGGCTTTGGTTGTGAATAGGGCTCAGATTCAAGAATTTTCCCTTGCAATGGCACCACAGTTTGACATAGCCCCCAAAGACTTCAAAGCATCACAACACTGGCTGGATAATTTCCTTCAGAGAAGTGAACTGTCTTTAAGAAGATCTACAACATTGTTTAGGTTGGAAGATACTCAAGTTATTAAGCGAGCACTTGCATTCAAGTCCTTTATTGATGATGCTGACTTCCCTAAATACAATCTTTCCAATATGATTGCTATGGACGAAACTGCAGTGTTTATGGGCCAATCATCTCAAACAACAATTGAACAGCAGGGTGCCTCCTTAGTGTACATTCCCTCCACTGCTTATGAAAGTGCACGTGTTTCCTGTATTTTGGAAATTCGCCTGGATGGCACTAAAATCCCACCTTTAATCATTTCTAAGGGCAAGAAGGAAAAGATTGAATGTGTTTTGGGCATTTTTATTCTTGAAACTGAAAAGGCCTGGGCCACACAAGGAGTTATAAGGAAGTGGGTCGATTTAATGCTGCCACTTGTGATGCAAGGGAGCCAAAGAGGTCTGCTAATCTGGGATGCAGCCAGCACTCACCATGCTAAAGACATGAAGACATTTCTTCACGAAAGAAAAGTAGATCAGATAATAATTCCCGCAGGAATGACGGCCTATCTCCAGACTCTTGATAGTGCAATAAACAAGCCATTCAAAGATCATTTGCTCATGTAAATTAATGACTACATTGAAAATAGAATGGGGTGAAATCAGCGTGGAAACTTTGTGAAACCTAAACTGCAAGAAGTTGTGACTTGGGTGAAGAATTCATGGGAGAAAATCACTGACAGTTGCATTGCAAATGCACTGCAAGCAGGCTACCTTGACAAGAAGTACTCATTTAAAGACAGTGCTATTGCTAAACATGAGATATTTGGTCCACTGACTCTGAAATAAATGAAGTCACAAGAAATTCACCATGAAATTCAGGAATTGTATTGTTACGATTATGTTCCAGAAGATGATGACATGATTGTCATTGAATAAATGAGTAAATTCTTGATACTGTAGGATTCACAGTTTGTCTGGTTTGTGTTGACAACTACCGTGCTACCATACTTTATACAGGTAATAAATTTCCTTTATTTTCATTTAACAATAAATGTGTACCGTATTGTTCTTCATGGAAAAATAAGACATCCCCGGAAAATAAGACCTAGCGCATCTTTGGGAGCAAAAATTAATATAAGACACTCTTATTTTCGGGAAAACAGGGTAGATGCTCTTCTGCTTCGGTATTTTTTTTTTTCCTACCTTGTCTTCTATTTCACTGATACAGTCCTCTGCTTCTTCAAGTCTACTGTTGATACTTTTGATTGAGTTCTCTAAAGCAGAAATGTTATTTTCCATTTCTTCTTGGTTTTCATTTCCTCTTGGTTCTTACACATATTGTTGAATTTTTCTTCTATTCTTTTCAGCAACCTTATGACCATTTCTCTGAATTCTTTCTCTGATGTATTGCTTGCCTCCATTTTGTTTACTTCCTTTTCTGATGATGCCCTCTTTTCTTTCTTATATGGGCTATTTCTTTGTCTTTGCATGATCTCTCTTCTCCAGTTATCTGGTTATGTATTTCTATCTCTCCTTTTCCTAGGCAAAATCTGACCTTTCCATGAGAAAGTGCAAAGCTCATCCAAGTCTGCGTATTCGCGCTGCTTGAGATCTAGTGTTTCCTAAGTGTTGTTGTTGTACATTCCTGGGATTTTTAGGCTTTTAATAACAGCCACTCTTCCCTTCAAGATGGCATGGCCTCTGCATCAGAGTGGGTTTCTCCAGGAGAGATTTCAGCAGCCATGGAGGCTGCCCGCTCAGGAGAAACCGGTCTTGCAATCCCCAACAGTCCCTTGGAGTATAGCTGTCCTTCAACCCACAAATATACACTCTCTGTGAAACCACACTCTCTCCTTTTGTTCTCTCACTCATGCACTATCTTGGCTTCCTGTTTGCACCCATCTTCGATTTCTCAATAAATATATTGTTTTTAAAAAGTTTGATTAGAATGTGTCAGAGAAATGTTCAAGACAAAGTTGCACAAAAGTGAGAACTAAAAATAAATTTAAATGGGAAAACTTCCCTACTCTGTGATTCATTCTCATTTAATGTCTATATATTCTGTGGACCACCCATAATCATTTTGTCAAAACACTGGCATAGATGATCAATGATAATGGCTTGGGGATCTCCTAACACCTGGATAGGAGTGTCTCTTAAGGTGTAGCCCTTGAATCATCTGCATCAGAATCACCTGCATCAAAATCACCTATGGACACTTGTTTTTAAAAGTTTGAAGTTGGACAAAGCTGGTTTGGCTCAGTGGTGGAGGGTCAGTCTGGGGACTGAGGGGTCCCGGGTTCGATTCCGGTCAGGGGCATGTACATTGGTTGTGGGCACCCTCCCCCTCCGGTGGGGGGTGTGCAGGAGGCACCTGGTTGATGTTTCTCTCTCCTCGACGTTTCTTGCTCTCTATATCTCTCCCTTCCTTTCTATTAAAAATATCAATAAAATATATTTTTTTTAAAGTTTGAAGTTGCCCTAGCCTCGTGGTTGGCAAACTGTGGCTTACAAGGCACATGCGGCTCTTTGGCCTTTTGTGTGTGGGTTTTCCACAAAATACCATTGCCTGGGCAAGTCTTTTTTGAAGAAGTGAACTTAGAAGAAGTTTGAGTTTAAAAAATTTGGCTCTCACTGAAACCAGTTTGGCTCAGTGGATAGAGCATCGGCCTGCATACTGAAAGGTCCCAGGTTCAATTCCGATCAAGGGCATGTACCTTGGTTGTGGGCACATCCCCAGTGGGAGGTGTGCATGAGGCAGCTGATCGATGATTCTCTCTCACTGATGTTTCTAACTATCCCTCTCTCTTCCTCTCTGTAAAAAATCAATTAAAAATATATTTTTTAAATTGGCTCTCAAAAGAAATTTCAATCATTGTACTGTTGATATTTGGCTCTGTTGACTAATGAGTTTGTCAACCACTGTCCTAGCCAATTTGGCTCACTGGATAGGGTATCAGCCCGGGAAATGAAGGGTATATACCTTATTGCAGGCTCTATCTCCAGCCATGGTCAGGAGTGTGCAGCAGGAAATCAATCAATGTGAGGATACATTGATGTTTCTCTCTCTCCCCCTTCCTTCCTCTCTTCCTAAAAATCAATGGAAAAATATTCTCAGGTGAGGATTAACTATTTAAAAAAAGAAAGGTTGATGAGGTAACTAATGATTCACTACTTAATCTGGGGACTGCACCCAAAATACTACATAATTAAAGAATACCCCCAGGTGTTTTATGATGCACAATAAAATTTGAAAACCAGAGCTATAGTAATAGCAATTACTGAGGAAGGCAGAATGCACCCCTATATTATCTTTGTAGATACAGACAAGGTGGGGTGGGGGGAATGAAGGGAGAATTTAGCTAAAGTAGGCAATCTTCCCCAGAGCAGAAGAGTATGGCTACATCCTGGGATGTAGGCACTGAATTTAATTGGAGTATTCTAATATAAGAACAAGGTTTTTTAAAATAGGAAAGAAAAAAAAAAGTAAAAAGTCCAGCAATGCAGAAATGAGACGGGGGGGGGGGGGGGGGGGGGGCCGCGGGGGGACACGGACTACAACGACGACACTCTCATGGAGGGAAGGGATTGATTTATAAGAAAATATGAAAGGAATTTAAAATGTGGCTTTGCTAAGTGATCACTAAGCAGGGGTGTGATAATAGTTTACAAATTTTTTAATCATATACTAAAAAGAGGAGGAGGAATTTGTTAAGTAAGAACAAGGAAGGATAATTAGACATTAAGAGAATGTAATTTACCAAATTTTTGTTCCATAGCATTCCTGCTCTCTATATTGTGTCCAACTTCTGCCTGAAGGTGTATGCTCTGTTTGTCCCTGTCCCCAAAGAAGCCTGAGCATCACTAGTGTTTGTGCCTTTGTTCAAGCACACTCTTCTGAAAGAGAGCAAAATATGCCACCCCCAAATATGCACAGAATGACCTCCACACTCTTTCCAAAATTACAGCCTAAACTCCAGCTCCCCTGGGCAAAGCCTGTAGGTGTACCAGCTCTCGCAGATTAAGAGTATTATAGAAGGGTCTGCGTTGGAGCTTTGGAGACCTCCACTTTGAGAAGCTGAGAAATAGATTGGCAGCAGGGCCAGACTTAGGTAGTTTTAAATTTTTTCTTTAGTATTTTTGGGGTCCAACTCCACCTCAACTCTCAGACATCTCAAAAAATATGTGTCATTCCTGTGAAATAGGAATTTTAGGAGAATATAGGCAGGTTTAGGGAATTTTTAGAACTGGGGTCCATGGGGGTAAAAAACACAGGGCTACAGATTGGGAGAAGTTACATTTACATAAGACAAGGGAACTAGGAGTAGACAAAAGGTCTATATTTACAAAATAAAGAAGGAGAAGAAAGCCCAGAAGGAAAAAGAGAACAATGAGGGAGGAGGGCCTCACGTGTCCCAACCTTTGAGTTCGGAGTTATTATAGTAACCAATTCAAAAGGGAATATTGACCAATCAGAAGGGATATTGGGACACAGGGACTTGCAGCCTTTATAAGCCACAGAAATAGGAACCCCCTCTTTCCATGTGGGAGTCTGCTGTGAAATTCTTTCCCCTTCCCCACTTGAGAGTCTATATTTTTCTTCAATAAAATTTCTACCTTTACTGTACCACTTTCCATCCATGTATTCATTCTTAGATCCTGTGGGACAAAGAGCCCAGGAACCATCCTGCCCAGGGGAATACCATGTGTTCCAGTTCAAAAATTGTTTCACCTATAAGAAAAGAAAGGAATTAAATAGACATTATTAGTGTATGGAATATGTTCCCTCTGGAAGCAGGGATGGTGATCACTTTAAGAGCCCTGTGGGAAAAGGAAGATGTTTATATCAAATACCGGAGGCTTGGTGCACCAAATCTTGCAAGGGGCTCAGCCCCCACCACCACTGCTATATCTGGAAGGTTATCCAAAAGGACATCTGGAAGGTCATCCGGTCTAATTAGCATATTACACTTTTATTATTATAGATAAGCTTTCTAAAGTAGAATTTTAGACACTGGGCACCTGGGTGCTAAGTTTTTTTGGGGAAGAGAAACACCATCAATAGACCCCAGTTTACCATGTTAGTGACTCCATATGGGAGAAAAATTAATTTTCCCTATTCTCTTCTAGGTTCTTGGCTGAAACACCCTCACTTCCATAATAAAAGACATTAACAAGAGCAATACAAACAGAAATTTAATAAGACGTATACCTCCTGTAAACATGGCAGATACTCAGGAAAACCCAGTAACTCCCAGAGCTATAATGGCCCAAGACACCACCTTAAAACCATTTCCAGCTAAATACAAAAGAAAATGGGGGTGGGAGAGGGCAGTTATGGGAGGTTACCAGGAAAAACATAGTAAGCAAGGGTTAGGCTGTTATAAAGATTAAAATCAGTGACTTCTCCATTGATAAGGGTTTCTAGAGATTAGAGACAGCTTTACAAATGGAGATTTCAAATAGAAAAATCTCAATTTCCCTCACAAAAGGACTTTTACTTTGTTTTTGGAGAGTCTCCTGTGTTTGCAGCTGCCAGAATAATCAGTCCCAGATAATTATCATGCCAAAGAGGCATATTTTGGGATGGCATATTCTACTCCCCTTCATCACATTAGCAACTCTACACTGCTCCCTCCAAACTCTGAACTGATCAGTGAGCCCTGTGAAAATCTGCATGTTAGAATAATGCCCCCTACTACCCTCTCTGTGCCCTGACAACCCAGGGACATTAACCTGTCAGCGCTTTACAGAGACCACTTACTGAAGGGCTGTCATTGCAGCATAGCAGTTTGTAACTTTAGATTCTCAATTTTATTCAGATTTATGTAAGGATCCATATATACCACCTGCATTTTTCCTCCCAGTCCTTTTAGAGTTTCTTGATAGCTCACTTAACTGTGGATTCACATGAGCTTAGAATGCTGTTCAATCAGCCAAAAATTTCCTGGCTGAGAGAATTATTAACTTAAGAAATGTGGCATAAGTGGCATAATTTGATGCTCAAGCTAGATTGGACTGAAAAGCAGAAATGCAGAGTAAGGGCTTAAAATATACCACTTGATGGATGGCCTGAATCATTGCTGGATCTCTTCCATCTATATCCTATATAATAAAAGCCTAATATGCAGGAGGTTGTTCGACCTGGAGACTGGGAGTTCAACCACTCACTATGATGTGTGCTACCAGGGGGTGGCGCAGAACATGGAGGGTGACATGTAGCTGGCAGTGGTCAGCAGTGGAGGCACTGCCAGCCCCAATGGGCCCTGATGAGAGCAGAACCGTGGTGGGAAGGTGGAGCAGGTGAGCAGATAGCACCAGGCCAAGGTGGTGCAAGCAGGGGGCTGATTGCCCCACCAATTGTCCCATAGAGGGCAACCAGTGGTAGCAATGTGGGGAGAGGATGCTGACTGGCTCCCAGGTGCTGAGGGAGCTGGGTGGGGGCTTGGCCCAACCAATTGCCCTGCAGACAGCAACCAGCAGTGGCACCCAGGCGGTGGGCTGCAATTTCTCACTGGCTACCTGGGGGTAGGGGTAATGGGGACAGAGGTGCGGTGAGAATGCAGGATGTCCACTGAGCTTGCTCTCACTTCTCCTGCTACCCTCCTCTGGGACACCAGGGCTCGCACACTGGGGAAGCCCCTGTGCTCAAGTGACAGGAGCCTGTGAGGAATCCACCCCACACCTGTGCAGCCTCTTCCAGGTGAGCCAGGTCACAGGAGGAGCCAGTTAGGCTCCCCATGGCTTTACATAGGAGCCAGTCTGTGAGGCCGGCCGGTAGAGAACATGCTACTTGCCCAACTACCATGCACTGCCGCTGGGTGGCCCACTTCCAGCCACATTCACTGCATCTCCATGTGGGGACTTGAGCACCATGACTCAGGTAAAGGGGGGCACATGGAGGTCTGGGGGCCCATGTGCTGCCCAGGGCCCAGAAATCAGCTGGGACCTGCCCTTCCATGCCAGATGCTTGTGCTTGGATCTCTGGCCAGGCCTAGGGACTGCATCCATGCACAAATTTTGTGCACCAGGCCTCTAGTATTTTATATAAGAAGGTAGCATTGTAGTTTCCAAGGAATTTCACATTACCATAGAAGACTCTATTTCATTGTATTTTAATTGTGGTTTAATATAGAACACATTTGAATCTCCTCTTCACTAGCTGCATAGCATTTCTACCAGAAGTAGATAAAGGGTTAATATCTGAGGCTGTGAATTGCTATAACGAGACCTCTCATGCTCTTGTCTGCCCAGCACCTTTTGCTTCCTTCACTTGGGAGTAGAATCCTTTTCTGTAGGGAAACACAGTTCATGTGGTTTTAATCCTACCTGGCTACAGGGATGGTCTTATGGCATAGGAATGATCTTATTGATACCATTGTACCTTAAATTTGTTATGAATAACTAGAAAGGAGCAAAGGGAAGGCCAAATATTATGGGCATGCCATTTGTGCAGCTTTGCCAGAAAGCTGCAGAATAGACACATGCCCACTAAAGTCTCGGTGACTTAGGGAAAGCACTTGACTGTCAGTCACACCTGGGAACGGCTCATTGGCCAGAGAAGTTGTGGCCACTGCAAGCTCTGGAGGATCTAAAATATTTAATCTCCTTAACAAAGGAGTTTGCTCACCTGCTCTGTTGGGACTCTTGTTGCAGGTGGTTTTCTCTCATGCTCTGGCAATCACTCACAAGGTCCACAGCCATGCAGACCCCATACAATGAGCTGATGGACTGTAACCAGTCTCATACTATACCAGACGCAGCTCCACTATGTAAGGAAACTATGGATACTGGATCTGCTTCTAGCTCTGATGAATCCCCAGCTGCACATCTCCCAGGACTGGGTTAAGGAAAGTAGGACTTGAGAAACACAGGGATGTAATTCCACACAAACAAAGCTTTCTACTGTTAGGTCATCCTGAAAGGAGCCAAGCCAAGAGATGTTGTGAGAGTTTAAGAAATTTTATTACATTCTCTCATAGCGGGCTGAGACCATTGTATCAGTGCCAGCTGAGCAGAATAGGGGGAGCAGGCTATTTATATCTCTTATAAAGGTCAGTCAGAGTAACCCATCAGACCAGGTGCAGGTGGGGGCCAGTATAGATGGACCACTGGAAACTGGGTGAGGCGGTTTACTGGAAACCAAAGGCTGTTAATCATGAAACCTACAAGAGATTAACAGGAAAATCGCCAGGAGGGGCAAGATCCTCCAGTGGGGCATAATAGAGTGCAAGAATGTACCTATCTACTGCATCTAATTTTCCCATGGCGGCATCCAGAAATGCTATTCCACCAGCACACCAAGAATCCCATTCCCACTAGCAAAGGAGAAAGACCATCCATTAATTTCTCCAATAACATTATGACCCAAGGCTAGCCAATCAGAATATTTCTCTCTGTCCCCAGTGATTGGTCCAGGCATGAGCACATAAAATAAGTCTGGCTATCCAAGGTGCTTCAGTTGACATTGCTGCGTGCAAGTCTAGGTTCACTGATGGTCATCCTGTCATGCCTGTGCCTCTGTGGAGAGGAGCTGTATGAGAATGAAAGCAAGCAGAAGTGATGGGTGGAGAGAGTTGGAACTCATTGATCTAACCATGCCTGGAGCTAATTAAAAGCCCCCTTCCACTTCACAGATGCATGAGCCAATACATTATCTTTCTTTACTTACCCGAACTTATACTGAGCTTCTGACACTTGCAACCATAATATTTCCAAATTATATGGTTTACTTAAGAAAAATGAATTAAATATAAAGAAACACCTTGCTTTATGTAATTGGTCTCTTTTTCAGAAGATGGTGGTAAATAAATTTTGTGAATCAAATCATATGTAGGGTAGCAGAATATGCAACCCAAAATATGCTTCTTTCACATAAGAATCATTTCAGCTGTTCAGAAAAACTGGACATGAAGAGGCTCTGAAAATGGAGTGGAAATTACCCATTTGTAAGGAAGATACATTAGAAAGGAGGCTTATAGCAGGAAGACAGCTATTATCAGACCTCACATTTTTATCTGAGAGATTTGTCTGCAACCCTTGTTTAACATAATTTTCCCCGACCACCCTCTAAATTGATTCTCCTCTTTAAAGCCTCAGACCCCTATCTCTTTCCTTAGTGCAGGATGGTACAAAAGCCTCAATTGCCTGGCTGCCTTTTGAGTCTTTGGGGCGTCCATATATACATATGTGCATGTGTTTATGTTTTTAAAAAATATATATTTTATTGATATTTTTTATAGAGAGGAAGGGAGAGAGATAGAGAGCTAGAAACGTCGATGAGAGAGAAACATCGACCAGCCGCCTCCTGCACACCCCACACCGGGGATGTGCCCGCAACCAATGTATATGCCCTTGACCGGAATCGAACCTGGGAACTTTCAGTCCACAGACCGACGCTCTACCACTGAGCCAAACCAGTTTCGGCTGTGTATGTGTTTAAATTGCTTTGTGTTGTTTTTCTTCTCCTGTTAATCTATCTTTGTATTACTGGAAGGGGGTTTCAGCCAAGAACTTAGAGTTATACATTGTTAAAGGAGACTTGTTGGTAATCTTTCATAGTATAGGTTTGTTTGTTTTTTTAAAGGAAAGGCATTACAAACCAAATGTAAAGGTGCAAGTAACTCACAGCAATTCTGAGAGTGCTACTCAGCTGGCTTTCATGATAGCGATAACTTTAGTGATTTCATTACTTTCTAGATTTCTCACCTTTGTAGGTTAGAAATTTGATTTAGTTGGTGCAATAAGATGTCCCTCAGGAGAGGATTCACATTAAGCATGCTCACAAAGAGTAAAATAGAAAACCAAAATGCCAATTGATTAATGGGCAATGAGAAAAAACAATCTTCAGTAGGACCAGTATCCTTCATCAGCAGGTCATTGCATTCATTCTTTAGGGCAGAAGTTTCATCCTGATCGTCTTGATTCAGCCTCCATATGCTTTTCCTAGGTGTGTGGTATGTACAAGTCATTTGCTACTGGAGGGGAGAGGGCCTCGTCTCAACCAATTGGTCATGAAAGTGGGGTCCTTGGGGTACTACTAAAATAAGAGTTTCCAGAGGCTCCCCTGGAAGGATACAATATGGTAAAAAGCTTTATTCCTGTGGAATTACACCTTTGGGCTTCCAAAGTCTCTTTTTTCTCAGTCCAGTCATAAAAGAAGTAGCTGGGATTTCAGTAGAGCTAAAATCTAAACCAATCTCCAGAGTTTCCTTTCCGTGTTGGAGCCGGGTCCAGTCCCACATCAGGCTACCTTAGCTTGTGTTTCCTGCTGAAGTCCATTAGTCCATTGTATGTGAGATCCACATGACCCTAGGCCAGGGGTGGGCAAACTTTTTGACTCGAGGGCCACAATGGGTTCTTAAACTGGACCGGAGGGCCGGAACAAAAGCAACCTGACCATGCTGGCACTCTCATCTTGGGCTGCTGGTGAAGGAGCGGAGGGGAGAGCAAGAGAACCCTCCACTCTTTCGGCTCCGTGGGTCGGATAGAACAGCCGAATGGGCTGGATCTGGCCCGCAAGCCGTAGTTTGCCCAAGGCTGCCCTAGGCCAGAGGGATGAATGCAAGGAAGCCAAGAGGGAACCAAGAGCATGAGAGTTCCAAGAGAGTGAACTTCTTTGTTAAGAGATTGTGTATGCCCCAAATGTTTCTGTGCTTGCAGTAGCCATGCCCATTCTGGCCAACCATCTCTGTCCCCAGGTGTGATTGACAGACAAGTACCTTCCCTATGTCACCTCAAGTTTGCTGGGCATGCATCTATATTCTCTTATGTGGTTCCCTAGAGAGTGTGAAATCGCAGCTTCCTAGTGAAGCTACCTAAATGACATCTCTAATCTCTGGCCTTCCCCCTTTGTTATTTTCCTATTATTAATAATTAGCTAATTACAATGGTATCAATGGAACTTCACATGAAATCTGGATTTATAACTTTTCTTGAAAAATCATAATACCTACTAATGGGTTCCTCCTATTATGGCATCTATTGCTTGTTTCTGAGTAGGTTTGAGTCCTTTGAATGACATGGATTCTCCAATATACTAGAGTCCCCATCTATCCCATTTTCTTCATTTATATTCCCTTCCTGGCTTATATAGGCAGTTTAGTTTGATACATTTAGAAAGGAAAGCTACATGTGAAGCCAATAAGCTAATACCTTTTCTCTAGCCACATGGATTGGTTCAACAGTGGGAATGTGAGCAAACCCAATGCAATTAAAGGGAATCTCAGGAGTTTTACTAGAAATGCTGGGAAAAGATGCTCACTGTTTTCTGTGGCATATGAATAAAGGAGGCATGTGTGTCTTGGTGTTGCTGACAGTCATCCTGGGACTACAAAGGAAGCAAGTCTTAAAGGAGACAGCAAAAACACCAAAATAGATAGGGTCTTTTGGGACTTGACAGAGCTTCAGGATCAAGCCCTCACCCAAGGGAACACAAATATTTTCAGGTACAAAGGTATCATTATTTAAACCAGTTTGAGTTGGTTGTAAAGGGAACAAGAATATGCTACACTAAAATATGTCTTTTTGGCATAAAGGTTGTTTTGGGATTATTATTTTTGAGGGGTTACAGACACAGGAGAATAATCTCTGAAAACAGAAGTTGCACTTGGTTAGAAAAGTATACATTTATCAGGAAAAGCTCCACTTGTAAAAATGTCTTCCTCTCTGTTCCAGATGAGTTAGATAATTAAATCTCTAATGTGGGAGGTATTACACTTCTGTTTTTCTCCTGTTAATCTGTCTTTTATTATTGTGGAGGGGGTGCCTTAGCCAAGAACGTAGAATGATGGATTATTATTATTCCCTCTCTATAGGTGAATTGCCAAAAAATAAAGTATTCTGATATGGGAAAAATCGTTTTCCCCCAAAGAATGCCTAGCAAAACCATTATTACTCATGAGAGCATGGTAAAATCCCTTTGAAATACTGAGGCAAAATAGGTTGAGAATTACTACTACTCTCAACTTCAAGATACAATAAAATTAGGGTCCACTAACTGAATCCCACTTTTAGTAATAACTTCATGAAATTGTATCTAGTTTACCTGGATTAGAATATTTTATATTCCCAAACTCTTTAGCCCTCAAGGGCAACTTCTTACTTGGACAATACATGGCTTGTCACAGTCTTTTTAGAAAGATTTAACATTTGAGGTCAATTATATTACCCCAATGTTGTGTGAGATATTTTATAGGCTTACTCGTGTTCTGTGAATAAAATGAATATATATGACTACATTGGCATGTAACTTAATTACACGGGATATTTTTAAATCCAGAAATCTCTCTCTGTCCCTCCCTCCCTTCCTTCCTTCCTTCCTTTCTTCCTTCTTTCCTTCCTTCCTTCCTTCCTTCCTTCCTTCCTTCCTTCCTTCGAGAGAGAGAGAGAGAGAGAGAGAAAATACTATCCATTTGTTGTTCCACTCATTTATTCATTCATTGCTTAATTCTTGTATATCCCTGTCCAGGGATTGAACCACAACCTTTGCATATCAGTAAGACGCTCTTATGTGTAATGGGGCTTTATGAAAAGCTCTTTTATTTATTTATTTTTAATCCTCACCCACTGGTATGCTTTTTATTGAGTTTTAGAGAAAGAGAAAGGAAGAGAGGAAAAATATCAATCGGTTTCCTCCATAGGAGAGAAAAATATCAATCGGTTTCCTACGGGTCTGAACCTACAACCTGGGCATGTGCCAAGACCAGGAATTGAACCTGAATCCTTTTGGTATAAGGGACAACATTCCAACCAACTGAGCCATGACGAATGCTCTTTTAATTTATTTCTTATTTATGTATTTGAGATTCTGAGAGTTGACAATAATTCCTTAGTTAAATTATTACTTTATAAAGCCTCATTACACAGAATGAAGTTCTTGCAAGAATGTTCATAGCTTCAGTCAGAGGACCTCCCCCTCCTTAGGTCCTTAGAGCTGTTAATCTTATTTTGTACAGAATTCAAACAAAGCTGATTTGAGGAACCATAAAAGTTTAGAAGTAGTAAATCAGAAATTTTTGTGGAAGTAGTGCTGTTAGGAGTAGGTACTGAGAGGAAGGGAGAGAAAGAGACAAAGAGAGACTCAGAAACCACAGCATTAGTGAACCAGAGAAGCTGAAATGCAAAAACTATCTCTGAAGACAATCCAGCATCATGCATAGGGTATTACAACTGCTGGTATTCCTGATTAACCTAAAAGTGAAATTATGTTTAATAGCTTTTATTTAAGAAGACAAAGACTTATGCTATATTTTAGAAGTAGTTCTTCCTTAAGAATTAAACCATAGCTTTCAATGTAATATATATCAGTTATAACAACACAGTTCTTTGGCATATGGTAGTAGCTATATATATCAGATAGTTATAAATCCAATTTGCTTTCTTGTGGGTACCATGCTTATGATATGACAATTTGAGATGTTTGGTCATTTGTATCTGTTGAAAAAATTATTTATGTGGAACATTATTTACCTACAAAAGAAGTTGTGTTAAGATGACCATATTTTTCAACTATAAATTTGGCCATATAGTTTGAGAAAACATTTTTCTCCAATCCCTGAGTATATTTATGTAAGAAGTCTTACAAAAGCATAAAAATAAAATAATGTCCCTTTATTTAAAATAATAAAATGAGATGAAATTAGATTTATCTCACATATGTGATATTTTCTTTATGTAATATAATTGCTCACCAACCACAAAATTTCCTTAAGCAAAATAATTTACTTTTGCATAACTTTTATAGCCACAAGGATTTAGTCTGTTATATAGTTATTTCTGGAAATGTTGAATTGGTAAAGAGAAGGTGGCAAATGGTTATTTGAGAAAGAGTAAGGGTTTTCTCAGCCCTAAGAGAACCTGAATCCTGACCTTGGAGCTGCTTCAGTTAGCAAGGACAGGACTAAAATGTGTAAAAATTTCTCTGGCCCGGTGGCTACATTGGTTATAAGAAGGAAGTGGGATCAATTGTAACTCATTACCAGGTACATACAAAAGGAAACCAAGTGATGTCTTAGATGTTTCTCTCTCTCTCTCTCTCTCTCTCTCTCTCTCTCTCTCTCTTAAAATCAATATAAACATACCCTTGGGTGAGGATTTAAAAAGAAAACATGTGAAATTTTTCTCTAGGACCATGATGACATCACGGCTTAGGAAGGCAACTGCAATAATTCTTAAGAGTCTAAAATCAGAAAAGCATATCACATGTAGTTGAGGCGAAATACACAGACACTCACAAATCAAATTGTCATGTAGTAGGCATATTATCCACAACAAAGCAAAATGCATTTACAGTTTCTGATGCGTCAAAAAGACCAGAAAGTAAAACCAAATCTTATTTGCCTTAGGTTTGGAGGTACCTGTTTTAGAAGAACACAAAATTATTAATACAAAATTAGATATAAAATGCACAGCAGTCTGGACCAAATGCAAACAAGTAGCCTACATTTACAAATTTTACAGAAACACCACCATGTGATGAGCACATGGCTGTCACCCTTCCGGGACTTGGAGGAGGCTCCTGCACCTGAGGGACCCTCATTAGCTTCACAGTAAATGCACCTTTGAGGAAGCGAATCCATTACATTCTAGAAAGTACCAGTACTAAGTACAGTCCTGTGCCACAAAATGACATTTCCATCAATGATGAAACACATATACAATGGTCATCCCAAAAGATTATAACGGAGATGAAAAATCCCTATCACTTGACATCGTAACCATAGCACAACGCATTACTCATGTGTTTGTGGTGATGCTAGTGTAAACACACCTACTGCACCGCCAGTCCTATAAAAGTATAGCACTTACTATTATGTTCAGTACATAATACTCTATAATAAATGACTGTTACTGGTTTATGTATTTACTATACTCTATACTTTTCATCATTATTTTAGAATATACTATTTCTACTTATTGAAAAAATTGCTGTAAAACAGTGTGCCATGTTACACCAGCAGCAGCCTCATACATCTCAAGTTTACATCTCTTGATTGCCTTATTTTCTCTAGTGATGAATTTAATCTCATATAGTTTTGTGCAATAACATGCTGTATACACTTGTAGCCCAGGTGAGTAGTAGGCTGCACCATCTAGATTGTGTAAGTGCGCTTTATGTTTGAATAACCACAAAATCGCCCAGTGATGCATTTCTCAGAATGTATCCCCATCATGACAGATAAAAACTAACAATTCAGCCCTGGCCAGTGTTTCTAAATGGTTAGAGCACCGGCCCATGCACCAAAGGATAGAGGCTTAGATTCCCAGTTAAGGGCATGTACCTGGGCTGCAGTTTCAATCCCCAGCCCAGGTCAGGATGCATGCAGGAGGCAACAAATGGGTATCTCTCTCACATCAATGTTTATCTCTCTCCCCCTCCCTTCCACTCTCTCTAAAAGTCAATGGAAAAAATATCCTGGAGTGAGGATTAACAGCAAAAAATTAACTATACAGAACCATTAATTACCAAGTGTGTATGCCCAGAGTTAGCCAAACTCTGAGGATTGAGAGCACAGTCCTCCAGACCATCTAATCTGCCCAAGACTTAAGCTATCAATTGCAAGGATTTAGGGTCTAACTAGAAAGTTGAAGGGCACAGTTCCCAAGACTGCCCACGCTGTTGACATCAACTACAAGTTTGGGGAAATTTCCAAAACCTTCATCAAGCATAATCATTCACTATGAAGACTCACAGATGCCCTGAAAGCTATTATACTTAACAGTTATGGTTTACTATAGGAAAGGGGCACAGATTCAAAGGAAGAGACTCAGGGAAGGGCCTGGGAGATGTCCAAATATAAAGCTTTCATTGTGCTCTGGATGCATTATCCTTCCAGTGTCCATGCATAACAATATACATGAAGTGTTACCAGCCAGGGAAGCTTACATGAGTTTGTGTACCGAGATTTTATTGAGGCTTTTCATTGCCTAGGTATATTGATTGATTGATTACCTATGTGGTTGAATTTAGTTTCCAGCAACCTCCTCCTTTCCCCAGAAATCAGGTTGATTGATACCACAGGTCTGATTGGCATACTATAAATCACCTTGTTAGCATAAATTATCAGGTATGATCAAGGGGCCCACCATAAATAAAAAACTCTCCTATTACTCAGGAAATTAGAAAGGTTTGGAGGCTCCCTCCCAGGACCCAGGGACAAAGATCAGACCTGTCTTTGGGCAAGGAAAAATTAATTAGTATTGAATTTTCACATATTCATGTTTATAGGTCACCATGTTTCCCCAACTTTCTTTCTTCTCTCTCTCTCTCTCTCTCTCTCTCTCTCTCTCTCTCTCTCTCTCTCTCTTTTGATAGGCTTATAAATTCCTTAACTTCATCATAATTGCCAGGTAGTGGGAGGGTAAATTATTCTGTCAGTGTAATTTGGGTTATCTCTGTAAAATGTGATAATTTACAACTGTGACAAATGTCAAAATTAGTTGAATTGATCTTATTTTTGTATTAACTATTGCAAATGACAATGACAGTTTAAAAATAACTTTAAGGAAGGAAAGGAATTGCTTGGCTCATGTAATTAGAATATCTTGCAAGGAGTATCTTGCTTTAAGAAGCACTAAAATCAGAGCTTCAGAAAACATTATAAAATCTCAGATCGAGTCTCAGTTTCTTCCAGATACTCATATGTACTTACCTTTTGTGGGGAACCAAAAATAGCCATCCACAGCTCCAGAAGTTTACAGTCTCACAATCTACCAGGAGAAAAAAGAATCTCATGTTCCCAAAAGCTCTACTAAAGTTTATCACATCCTTATGCCATGGATACATTCCTGACTTAATTACTCTGGCTCTGATTTACTAGGCCCACAGGATCCTGTTTTGTAAATTTGTAACCTGAAGAATGAAGACTGCCTTGATAAAATGACAAAGTTGAAAGTGGTGCAAGGGTAATCAAAGGAAAATGAGCATGTTGCTATTAAAGGAAGAGTGAAGGAATGTTAGGTACACAAACACAACTATCCTATTAATAAGTCCATGATCAGATGGTCAGTTAAAAATATGTCAATCAGCGGGAACCGGTTTGGCTCAGTAGTAGAGCGTCGGTCTGTGGACTGAAAGGTCCCGGGTTCGATTCCGGTCAAGGGCAGTACATTGGTTGCTGACACATCCCCGGTGGGGGGTGTGCAAGATGCAGCTGGTTGATGTTTCTCTCTCATCGACGTTTCTAGCTCTCTATCTCTCTCCCTTCCTCTCTGTAAAATAAAAAATGAAATATATTTTTAAAAATATGTCAATCAATCTTTTTCTTAATTTTATTTTATTTAAAAAATTTTTTTAGAGAGAGAGAGGGAGAAGAAGAGAGAAAGAAACATCTGTGAGAACAAAACATCGATTGGCTAACTCCTGCACCTACCCCCTACCAGGGATCAAGTGGACACCTGGGCGTGTGCCCTGACTGGAAATTGAACTGGTGACCTTACAGTGCACAGGACAATGCTCAACCAACAGAGCCACACTGGCCAGGGCTTCAATCAATCTTATTGATATATTATACATATAAGAAACTGCACTCATTTTAAGTGTGTAATCCCATGAGTTTTCGAAAAAATGTAGACCTATACAACTACTATAATCAAGATGCAAAATATTTCCATCACCCCAAAAATGTTCCCTCATGCTCCTTTACAGTTTATTAATATTGAAGCATCCATCTTATATAAAAACTGCTGTTTGAAATTTTAACCCTGCTATTTGGCTTCTGTAAGTGCTTGCTTGCTTAAATAATAAGGAAATTGCCAAAACCGGTTTGGCTCAGTGGTAGAGCATCGGTCTGCGGAATGAAAGGTCCCGGGTTCGATTCCGGTCAAGGGCATGTACCTTGGTTGCGGGCACATCCCCAGTAGGGGGTGTGCAAGAGGCAGCTGGTGGATGTTTCTCTCTCATTGACGTTTCTAGCTCTCTATCTCTCTCCTTTCCTCTCTGTAAAAATATAAATAATATATTTTAAAAATAATAATAATAATAATAATAAGGAAATTAAGACTACTCCCACTTCAGAGAGGCCATTAAACCTTCCCTGGACAAAATTATCAGTGCTGGCACCAGGCCAGGTCTTTGGCTGAGGTCTCAAGGCCCCAGCACATAGGGGCTCTTTAAGAACTTGCAAAAGAGGCCAGAAACACCCCATATTTGGGAGACAAAGAAGGTAAAATCATATAAATAGGGAAAATTCCTCCATGTTGGGGCCCAGAATTTGAGATACATTTTCCTCTGGACCCGCGCATAATAAAGCGTGACTCCAAACTCTCCAAGCATTGCTTGATTTATTCCGGTTCTCTGTAACACTATCTTCATCCCAAACCCAGACAACCACTTGACCTGCCTTTCTCTATGGAGAGTAGTTTGTATTTTCTAGAATTTCATACAAATGGAAATATAATTCACATATTCTTTTGTGTATAGCTTTGTTCATCTGGCATGTTACTGAGATTTTGTTGCTTGTTTTTGTTTGTTTGTTTTTATTGCTGAGTAGTATACCGTTGTTTGCTTATACATTCCCCAGCTGAGGCATATTTGGGTTGCTTACTGTTTGTGGCCACAATGAATAAAGCTTCTATGAACATTAACAGATAATTTTTAATATATTTTATTGATTTTTTTACAGAGAGGAAGGAGAGAGGGATAGAGAGTTAGAAACATCGGTGAGAGACATCGATCAGCTGCCTCTTGCATACCCCCTACCAGGGATGTGCCCACAACCAAGGTACATGCCCTTGACCGGAATTGAACCTGGGACCTTTCAATCCACAGACTGACACTCTATCCACTGAGCCAAACTGGTTTCAGCTAACAGAGAATTTTTAATGTGACCCTATATTTTTATTTCTCTTGGATAAATACACAGGAGTAGAACAGTTGGAAGGTATAGTAGCTAAATTTTGAACTTAAAAAATAAAAGCCTGTTAAACTGCCAAATATTTGTACAATTTTGTTCCCTCACCAGCAGTGTATGAGAATTCCAGTTGCTCTTCCATCCTATCCATTATTTAGTATTCTAATGTTTATTTTAGATTTTTATTGGATATGTAGTAATATGTCATTGTCATTTTAATTTACATGTTTCTGATAACTAAAAATGTTACGCGCTATTTTCATGTGCTTTTGGCTGTTGATATATATTGTTTAGTGTAGTGTCTGTTCAGATATTTTGCTCATTTTTATATTGAGATGTCCTATTATTGAGTTATAAGAGTTCTTTATATATTTTAGATGCAAATTATTTGTCTGACATATGTATTGTAATTTTCTACTCTAAGGCTTGCTTTTTATTTCTAAATGATGAATTTCAAATAGTAAACCTTTTTTCATTTTGTCAAGATCCAGTTTATCACTTTTTTCTTTTATGGTTCATATTTTTTTTTGTCCTAAGAAATGTCTGCCTATTAAGTTCTCCTATATTTTCCTCTAGAATTTGTGTATTTTTAATTCTTACACTATCATTATAAAATATTATGTTAGCTGTGAGATTTTTGTAGACCTTCATCCTGTTGAGGAAGTACCCTTCAGATCTTAGTTTTCTGGGAGTTAAATTTCTTTTTAATGTTATTTCTGTTGTTACTAAAATGATTTTTGTTCCATGTTCTATTGGTGTGATTAATTACAATATTTGTTTTCTTTTTTAAGATTGAGATATAATTTATGTACCATGAAATTCACCATTTTAGAGTGAACAATTTGATGGTTTTAATGTAATCACAAAGTTGTTCAATCATCACCACTATCTAACCCCAGAACCTTTTCATCACTCTAAAAAGTAATCACAGACCCATTAGCAGTTACTCCCATTCTCCATTCCCCAAACCCCATGGTAACCACTTTCTCTTTCAATGGATTTGCCTATGCTAGATATTTTATATAAATGTAACCATGCAACATGTGGCCATTTGTGTCTGGTTTCTTTCAATTAGCATGTTTTCAAGTTTTATCCTTATTGTAGCTTGAATGAGTTATTCATTTATTTAATGGCTGGATAATCTTACATTGTATGGATGTATCATATTTTGTTTATCCATTTATATCAGTTAATGCCATTAAGGGTGTTTCTGAGTTTTTACTATTCTGAATAATGTTGCTATGAACATTCATGCAGAAATTTTTTGAGAACATATGTTTCAATTTTCTTGAGTACATACCTAGAAGTGGAATTGCTTGGTCATATGGTAAATCTATGTTTACCTCTGTGAAGAACTGACAACCTAGTTTATAAAGGATCTGCTTCATTTTTATTTGCTTTGTTTTTAATTTTAGAGAGGTAGAAAGGGAGGGTGAGAGAAGCATCGATATGAGAGAGACTCATAGATCAGTTGTCTCTTGTATGCACCCCGACTAGGGATTGAACCACAACCAAGGTATGTGCCCTGACCCGGTATTGAACCCTCAACCTTCCAGTGCATGGGACCATGCTCCAACCAACATGCGAAGAACCAATTCCAGCATGTAATAATTACAAGAGTTTTACTAAAAACTCTTGGTGAAGCTCAACAGGGTTGAGTCACATGTAGTTTACCTGTTGGAAAGGGCTATAAGGCTACAAAGCATCTCTCTCAAACCTGAATGGTATGGTTAACTGCCAGGGCATTTTATTACCTCCTGTTGGCCAAACACCTGAACAGCTTGTAGGCTATTCTGAAGCTGACAATGTCTGTAAACCCTTTGATACCATGCCCTTTGAAGTGTATATTTCCACCTTGCCTTGGGACAAATTGTGTTTAATAAAAGCACAGATCCTTGGTCTAGGAGAAGAATATTCTAGCTCCTTCACAGCTGGAAGCTCCTCCAACCCCCAGTGCCTTTCAAAAATATCTTTTGTGCGGAGGACTGAGAAGGTGGGGCAGTTCTGTACCGTGCTGCCTTCCACTGGTTAAGACCTCCAAGAGCAAAGGCCTACCGAGGTGAGGATGCCCCTACTGTCACCTGTAGAGGGGCAGCACTGAGCTGGCCAATATTTGTGGTGGTGGTGCTGCTTGTCCTGGCTCAGGGGAAGCGTTCCACTAAGTCTGAAAGACTAAGACATCACGGGGACTCTCCGCCACCGCCCGCAGCCTGCTCTGCCAGGCCTTCTCGCGCGCTGTGCTGGCGCTGCGCCTTCCATTGGCAGACCCGGAGAATCCTCTCTCCGCTGCCACATGGCCAGGCCAAAGCATCAGACACTACCATCATGCGGATTTTAAAACTACAGGGGAAATTGAGCCACAGGAGCTACCATCGCTGCCGCATCCACCGCCGCCCCCAAGAATGGGAATCCACCGAAATCAGAGCTCACTACACACCGGGCTCATAGAGAGTGTGGCTTCAGAAATTAGCCTCTGCATCCACAGAAGCTCCACATCCGCAACAAAGAGGACACCATTGAGGGCGGACTCTCCCCATGCAGCCATCACAGCCCGCCCACAATCTTCCCAGCACACCCCATGCTGGGAGGGAAATGGAGCGCGCTGGTGAGGAAATGGCACGGTGCCTTCCATTACCCACCCAGGCGAGCCCATCCTCCGATGCCACATGGCCAAGCCGAAGCTCTCACCACCACCGCCATGTGAACTTTAAAACTACAGTGGTAATTGAACCACAGGAGTGACCGTCAATATTGCACCTGGCACCACCACCCGCCACTGCCGCCGAGAATAAAGAAAATCCACCAAGAACAGAGCTCACCACGCCTTGGGCTTAGGGAGTGGGCGACCTCAGAACTTAGCCTCCATGTCTGCAGCTGCTCTGCTCCCACACCGAACGAGACACCTTTGAAGGTGGTCCCCCCGCCTGCAACCATCTCAGCCCAACTGCAGCTGTCCCAGCATGCCCCCCATGCTAGCAAGGAGCTAGCGCGGCGCCTCCAATATGCAACCCCAACACCCTAGAGGGGCCCAGTGCCCCGGGTGAGCCGAGTGTCCCAGGGGGCCGAGTGCCCCGGGTAAGCCGTACCCCCCAAAGGGGAAGGGTGTCCTGGGTGAGCCGTGTGTCCCAGGGGGCCGAGTGCCCTGGGTGAGCCATGTGTCCCAGGGGGCCGAGTGCCCCGGGTGAGCCGAGTGTCCCAGGGGGCCGAGTGCCCCCGGTGAGCCGAGTGTCCCAGGGGGCCGAGTGCCCCGGGTGAGCCGAGTGTCCCAGGGGGCTGAGTGCCCCCGGTGAGCCGAGTGTCCCAGGGGGCCGAGTGCCCCGGGTGAGCCGAGTGTCTCAGGGGGCCGAGTGCCCCGGGTGAGCCGAGTGTCCCAGGGGGCCGAGTGCCCCGGGTGAGCCGAGTGTCCCAGGGGGCCGAGTGCCCCGGGTGAGCCGAGTGTCCCAGGGGGCCGAGTGCCCCGGGTGAGCCGTGTGTCCCATGGGGCCGAGAGCCCCGGGTGAGCCCAGTGTCCCAGGGTGCAGTGTGCCCCGGGCGAGCCGTGTGTCCCAGGGGAAGCAGTGGGACCCAGGGGAAGGGGCGGTGAAAACCAGAGGAGGAGCGGACTCTATTCATATTGTCCTGAGGTAGTCACCATAAAACAAGCAGACTGCCAAATGAGGAGCAGGTTTTTATTCATGGGGTCCTGAGATGGTCACCATAAAACAAGCAGATTGTCAAATGACAGCGGGGAGGGGAAGGAGACCTGGGGGGAGATAGGAGAACAACTGAGGGACTGGTATGCATGAACATAAGTACAACCAATGAACACAGAACTCTGGGGAGGGAGGGCATAAATGGGAGGTGAGGGGGGGCAATGGTAAACTATGTACACAGAAAATACCTTAATAAAATAAAATTTTAAAAAAATATATCTTTTGTCCTCAGACTCCTTCTTAATCATGTACATGCAGCCCTTTCTCCAGAACGCTGAACCCTTTGTAAGGCTAAGGGAAAAGAACCCTAGCACCAACAGAGCCACCTGGCCAAAGCAGCCGCTATATAATTTTAAATTCCCACCAACAATGTTTGAAAGTTCCAATTTCTCTACATCCCTGCCACATTTTATTGCCTATCTTTTTTACTGTCATTATCCTAATAGGTGTGAAGTGGTATTATATCATTGTGGTTTTGATTTGCATTTCCCCAATGACTAATGATAATGAGCATCTATTCATGAGCTATATTAGCCCTTTGCATATTTCCTTTGGAGGAAGGTCTATTCAAGTCTCTTGCCATTTTACTAACTGGGTTTTTAGCATTTGTGTTGTCAAATTCTAAGAGTTCTCTCTATATACTGGTTATTAGATTCTTATCCAATATATGATTTATAAATATATCCTCCTATTCTATGAATTGTCTTCTTAGTTTCTTGTTACCTTATAGCATAAAAGTTTCTTAAAAGTCTGATTTGTCTTTTTTGTTGTTGTTGCTTATGCTTTTCATGTCATATTTAAGAACCATTTCTAAACCAATGACACAAAGATTTATATGTATATTTTCTTCAGAGACTTCTATACTTTTAGCTTTTACATTTAGGTTTTAATCCATCTTAAGTTTTTATATATGATGTGTGGTATATAGTTTTTGTATATGGATTTAGTTTTACTCTTACATATGGCTAGCCAGTTGATCCAGCACCATTTCTTAAAAAGAGTATTTCTTAAATGAATTGTTTTGGCATGCTTGTTGAAAATTATTTAACAATATCTGTGAGGGTTTACTTCTGGAGTCTCAATTGTATTCTACTGACTTATATGTCTATTTTTATGCTAGTGCCACACAATCTTAGTTACTGTAGCTATGGAGTAAGTTTTAAAATAAGGAAGTATGAGCCCAAACCAGTTTGGCTCAGTAGATAGAGTGTCAGTCCCAGGTTTGATTCCGGTTAAGGGCATGTACCTTGGTTGCGGGCACATCCCCAGTAGGGGGTGTGCAAGAGGCAGCTGATCTGATCGATGTTTCTAACCCTCTATCCCTCTCCCTTCCGCTCTGTAAAAATTCAATAAAATATTTTTAAAAAATAAAATAAGGAAGTATGATCCTTCCTATTTTATTCTTTTTCAATTTGTTTTAGCTATTTTGGATTTCTTATAATTCCATATAAATCTTAGTATCTGCTTGTTAATGTCTCCAAAAGAAAAAAAGCAGGTGAGATTTTGATAGAGATTGCATTGACTCTAGGAATTAATTTAGGGAGTATTGATATCTTAACAATATTAAATCTTCTAATCCATGAACATGTCTTTCCATTAATTTAGTTCTTTTTAAATTGATTTTAATGATGCTTTTTAGTTTTCAACATGTAAGTCTGACATTATTTTGATTAAATTCATTCTTAAGTATTTGATTATTTTAATGCTATCATGAGTGGAATTATATTCTTAATTTCATTTTCAGATTTTTATTGCTAATGGACAGAAATACAATTGATTTTTGTATATTGATCTTGTATCAGGCAACCTTGCTGAACTCATTAGCTCCAATATACTTTTTATGGATTCCTTAGTATATTTATATGCAAAAGTGTGTCTTCTTAAAATAGAGATAGTTTTAGTGTTTTCTTTCCTATCTGGATATTTTTAAATTTCTTTTTCTTACTGAATTTCCCTGGCTAGAACCTCCAATACATTGTTGAAAAGATAGAAGTGTTGAGATGGACATCCTTGACAACTTCCTGATCTTAGTGGGCAGGAATCCAATCTTTCACCATTAAGTCTGATGTTATCTGAGGGATTTTCAGATACCCTTTATCAGGTAGAAAAATTTCCCTTGTATTCCTAGGTGCTGAATCATGAAAAGCTGCTGGATATTTTTTCAAATATTTTTATCTATTGAAGTGCTCAAGTGGTTTCTTTCCTTTCTTCTATTAATATGGCCTATTGGATGAATTGCTTTTTACCAACTAACTTTGTAGCCTAGGTAAGCCCCACTTGGTTATGATGTATAATCCTTTTGATATAATGCTAGATATTATTTGCTAGCATTTTATGAAGGATTTTTGTATTCACATTCATTAAGGCTATTGAGCTGTAGTTTTCTTGTGATGGCTTTGTCTAGCTTTGATATCAGGGAAATACTGGGATCTTAAAGCAAATTAGGAAATTTTTGTCCCTCTTCTAAGTTTTGAAAGAATTTTTGAAGAATTGATCTTAATTCTTAAACAATTGATTAGAATTCATCAGTAAAGCAATCTGCTCCTGAACTTTTCTTCTGAGATTTATTGAGAAGGCTAACCCCTATTTTGTAAAACTACTGTTTGGAATTTTCTGCTGTTTTTTTAGACAGCCTCTTATTCTGAAGAAATAACTTTGCTTTCTAGCTTGCTTCAGCCTGCTTGAATAATGAGGAAGATAAACTTAACTGTCTAGGTCAGAGACTAGATATGCTCATAATTTCAATGCCATGCCAGGTGCATTTTTTAATTGGATAGAATTGTGTTGTTTTCAAGGCCAGCAACGAGATAACCACTAAGCACACATAGGGCTGGCTCTTTAATAAAAAGGGAAGTTCTGCTTGTAGCCTTGCTTAGAATTTAAATTCATTTCTCTAAGCCCACCCTGTGAATAAAGTGTGACTCCAAACTCTACAGAATTGTCTGATTATTATGGTTCTCTGTAACAGTATGATTTACTAATTTAATCTTATACCAATTTTCTTTTGCTTACTGTTTTTGCATTGTATAGCATTTTCCATCCTTTAATTTTCAATTTATTTGTATGTTTATATTCAATGTGTAACTTTTGTAGAGTATATAGGGTTTTTTTGTATCCATTTCACAATTTCCACTTTTTAATAGAAATGTTTAGTCCATTTACATTTAAACTAGTTATTGATATGATTGTATCTAAGTCTGCCACTTTACTACTTTTTTCAATTAGTTATACCTGATTTTGTTCCTCTATTCCTGCATTTTTTTTTGTTTATAAATTTTTATCTTATTTTAATTTTTCTTTTCCCTTGAAAGATATATCTTTTTGCACAATTTTTGTAGCAGTTGTTCTGGAGATCACATTTTGCATATTAACCTATCACAGTCTCCTCAGAGTGAATATTGAATTACCTCAAGTAAAATATATTAACCTTCCAGTAATATATTTCTAATTATCATCCACTTTCTTAGTCAAATATATTTATTTATTTATTTTAAGTCCAATAATACATTTTTATAAATTTTGCTTCAAATAGTCATATGGCTTTGAAACACTTTAAGAGAAAAAAAGAAGAGTAATATAAATAGATTTGGATTTCTTTTCAATCCTGTACTTGGGAGCTACCCTCTGTTGTCATTTCCTTTCAACCTAAAGAATTTCTGTTAAAATTTCTTATAGTGTAGGTCTGCTGGCAACAAATTCTCACAGTTTTTGTTTACCTGAAGATATAATTATTTGCCTTAATTTTTTAAAGTTATTTTTGCTGAATATTTTCAATTGATTAATTTTAGAGAGAGGAAGAGAGCTTGAGCAAGAAACAGAGAAACATTGATTTATTATTCCACTTGGTTATGCATTCATTGATCAATTCTTTTTTTTTTAAAGATTGTTATTGATTTTTAGAGAAAGAAGAAAGGAGGGGGAGAGAGAAGAATATTGATGTGAGAGCAAAACATTGAATTGACTGCCTCCCAAGCCCACAAACTGGGCATGTGCCTTGACTGGGAATAGAACCTAAAACTTTGGTGTGTCAGGATGATTCTCTAACCAACTTCTTGTGGCAGAATGCATGGGAGAACCACCAACCAGCACTCTAAGGGAGGAAAGTTTAACCTTTATTTCACAGATGTGCTAGTCCAGGGGAATTCTGGATCCAAAGACTGAACTGCCCTCTTGGGGAGGCTTCTTGCTTCTGATTTCAGAGAGGAAATTCCTTGGCTTCCTGGGAATTTCACCTGCACCCACTTACCTTGGTGATCAGCCAAGGATTTGGGCACAGTTTGCATTCAGATATTGGGGCTCACCTTCTCTGTTGGTTTTTTTCTTATGAGATTTTGCCCCTAAATTTATCTACCATCCTAAGGCTCTGTCCTCTGATACCTCAAGCCAGTAACACTTCAGTTTTTTACCACCTGAACAGGTTGAGGAATCCAAACCAGATTTTAAAAATGAAAAATAGCAAATTCCTAAATCTCCCAGTGCATCTAGCACAGTTGATTTTCAAAAGTAGATGTCTCTCTAAACCCTCACTGTTTTATCACCAGGTGCCTTGATGTCTTGCCCCCTCCCCCCCGCCACACACACACACACACACACACACACACACACACACACAAAATCCAGCAATCAACCAACATTAGGGAAGAGTTTATGCTCAGACTTTGTATCTCACTTGTGCAATTCTCTTGCTCCCAAAATTTTCCCCTAAATTTACATCTGCTTTTCCAGTTTTGAACTCTTCTCTGCTTTCATAATGCTGTGAATTTTTGCCATCGGTATGATGTTATGGAGAATCTTTAGAAAAGAAAGCCAAAAACTTGTAATTTTTCCTCCTCTAATTGCAGTTTTTCAAGAATAAACTTTTCTACGCCTGTCTGCAATTGGATGACTTCCAGTACTTTAAAATGTTGGGAATATATATATATATATTTTATATAACCACCTCACTTTGCTGTCATTAATGGAAGTATTTCAATAAAAGAGTACTTCTAAAAGAATCTAAAAGGAATTTGTAGGCTTAATGTAGTCATTACAAATTTTGATAACAAATTTGACGATTGAATTTTTTTTCCATTTTTACTTATTGGCATCACATGGACAGAATTTCAAGTGTATGTCTGATTTTATTTTCCCCCATAGCCACAGAAATAGTCCATTGCTAAATGATTGATTAGATCATCTCAGAGACAATCTCAAAGATATTAAGAAGGTAGAAATCTCTATCTTGTGAAAAAGGTTGATTTATTCAATCAATCAAAATATGATTTGTTAAAGCACACTGTGTCTACCAAGAAGCTATGATATGATTCAGAAGCTTATTAGCCCATTTGAAATATATTAACTTCATTGAATTCTACCAATTTGGGGTTTATACATAGAGAATATTGCATACTAATGTAATATTCTACTTTAGAAAACTGGCTTGAAAACATTATTGTCTGCCCTACCTGGTTTGGCTCAATGGATAGAGTCAGCCTGCAGACTGAAGGGTCCCGGGTTCAATTTCGATCAAGGGCATATGACCAGGTTGCAGGCTCAATCTTCATCAGGGATGTGCAGGATGCAGCGAATCAATAATTCTCTCCCATCTTTGATGTTTTTATCTCTCCCTCCCTCTTTCTCTCTGAAATCAATAATATATAGTATATGGTAATGTCTAAAAAAAAAGAAAACATTATTTTCTTAGAAGTTGAGAGTGGCATTTTATAGTTTTCTTTCTTGCTTATAAAAATGTGGATTAATTTACAAAGCTAATTGAGAAAATATTTTTAAAATATATTTTTATTAATTTCAGAGAAGAAAGGAAAGGGAGAGAGACAGAAACATCAATGATGACAGAGAATCATTGATGAGCTGCCCCCTACACACCCCCTATAGGGGATCAATCCTGCAACCCAGGCATGTGCCCTAACTGGGAATTGAGCCATGACTTCCTGGTAATTAGGTCAATGCTCAACCACTGAGCAACATCAGCCAGGTGAGAAAAATTTTAATTTAGGAGAAAAAACTTTTAACAGTTCCAAATGTATGTATATATCAAAGTAAGGTACTTTTAGAAAAATTTTAATGTATGTACTTTTTATATATATTTATTGATTTCAGAGAGGAAGGGAGAGGGAGAGAGAGATAGAAACATCAATGATAAGAGAGAATCACTTATCGTCTGCCTCCTTGCACGCACCCTGCTGGGGATCCCACATATAACCCGGGCATGTGCTTTTGACCAGAATCAAACCTGGGACCTTTCAGTTCTCAGGCTGATGCTCTATCCACTGAGCCAAACCAACTAGCTCATCGTATATATATTTTTAAAGCACCTCCACTTTTCAGCCATTGATTCCACTTGTGTGTAAGAGTGCCATGAAAGAAAGAAGCAAGTGACACCTCTCCAGGAAGGTAACAAATGAAACTTCATTCTTTAACATTTCAGATACTGATGCTTAACACCTCTTTACAAAGAATGTCTCTGCACTATTGAAATTTAAGTGTAGATTACAACTAGAGCAACACTTAACAGTGAAGAAGCACTTGGTTCAATGCCTTTGCTACTAATAGAAAAGCAGCTGGTATGACAAATTCAACTTTAGCTAAGGACCAGAAGTGCCATTTGTAACCATACTATGGGCAGTCAATGGATAAAACCATGTAAGCTTTTCCTGATTCTATTTCCTTAAGACTTCTGCAAAAAGAACTTTCCCTTTTGTGTTGTTTCTTTCTCAGACTTTCTCTCCACACAGCTAAATAATTTCAATAATGAAGCCATGTAGAAAAGTTAGAAGGGGAAAAGAAGTAGCTAATATTTTTAATTAGAAAAAATAATCTATATTTTATTTTGCTGTATTTTTCAATAAAGCCTAGTAAAATATCTTCCCAAGATTTCTTGTAGTTTATATAGAAATAGCAAGGCTATGCCCACAGGCAGTAATTTTTTAAAGTAAGCACAAATCATAAGTCATGATATTTTATAGCGAATGTACCGATGTGCCCACTACCACATAAATGAAACATTACCAACTTCAAAAGACCTCTTCATATTTCTTCCCAATTCCCTCTTCCTTAAAGTTAACTACTGTGAAGAGTTCTATCACCATAGGTAAGTTTTGCTTTATTTTGACTTTTATATAAATTAGGTAAAAAAATACAGTATATATTCTTTTTGTCTAACATCTCTTGCTCAATATTTTGGTTTGTGACATATTTATGTTGTTACATTTATAAGTAATATGTTCCTTGTCAGAGCTGTATAGTTTTCCATTGTTTTAATATGTGAGAATGTATTAATTTTACTATTGATGAACATTTTAGGCACATCCACTTTTGTCTTTTATGAATGCTGTTACTATGAACATTTTTATATGTGTCTTTTGGTGAACATATGCACTGTTCTGTAGGGTATATGCCTAGGAACAAAATTTCTGAGTCTTAGTGTAGCCTCATTTTTGTTTTTAGTAGATATTACTATCTGGTCAGTTTTGAATGGTTATTAGTAGGTTTTTAGGGAATGATTTGGATCTGATAAATAACATACTAATTCTTCATCAAGAGAGCTATAATTATTCTCTGAAATTCAAGGAGCATGAGTAGAAACCTATATAACCATAAAGAGGTAATATGCAAATTGACCATCACTCCAACATGAAAGATGGCCACCCCCATGTGGTCAAAGATGGTGGCTCTCATGAGGACACAAGATAGCTGCCCCAAGATGGCTGGCAGGGGAGGGCAGTCTTGGGTGATCAGACCAGCAGGGGAGGGCAGTTTTGGGAGAACCAGGCCTGCAGGGAAGGGCAGTTGGGAGGGATCAGATCTGCAGGGGAGTGCAGTTGGGGGCAACCAGGCTGGCAAGGGAGGGCAGTTAGCGGTGACCAGGCCAGCAGGGGAGGGGAGTTGGGGTGACCAGGCCTGTAGTGGAGGACATTTAGGGGTGACCAGGCTGGCAGGGAAGGGCAGTTAGGGGTGATCAGGGCCTGCAGGAGAGGGCAGATAGGGGAAATCAGGCTGGCAGGATAGCAGTTAGATGTTGATCAGGCTGGTGGGGGAGTAATTAGGGGTGATCAGGCTGGCAGGCAGAAGCACTTAGGAGCAGGCAGGCAGGCAGGCAGGCCAGCGGTTGGGAGCCAGCAGTCCTGACTTGTGAAAGAGATGTCTAAATGCCCATTTAGGCCAGATCCCAGGTGGTCCCAGATTGGAGAGGGTGCAGGTTGGGCTGAGGGACACACACACCCTTGCACGAATTTTGTACAGTGGGCCTCTAGTTGTTAACCTAAGAAACATTCAAACCTATGAAGAATTTTGTGAGTTTATTTGAGCCAAACTCTCAACAAATGTCAGAAACAGAAGCTCAAGGGACTGAGAGAATGGCAGTTTTGCATCTTATACATTACAATCAAAGGAGGGGAAATAAGTGAGTGATAGATTCAGGAGGCAAGAGAAAGTAAAGAGAGGGAGGAAAAGGGAAGGAGGAACCTCTGGTATTGAATAAAAAGTAAAATGATAGCCACATAAGTCTTTTACAGAGATTGGTGCAGGATAGTTAACAGTCAACAATTAACATGATAAAACAATGAGAGGAATTATGGTCTCTGCCCTGGTTGTGTCCAGTGGGGTCTGAAAAAAAGGGAGTTACCCTTATATTCCAAAGGAATGTTATCTTAGATGCAAAAGACAATATATAGGCTCAGTAAAGGTAAAGATTGTCAGGGAAGATACTGGCCTAAGATATGACTATCCACCATAAACTGCTTTTAGTTTAAAAAAACTTTTTATTTCAGACCATCTTTGTGGTTAGTTTAGGTCTCTGAATTTGCAAGGCCACCACACAGGCTTTCCATGAGCCAGTCAGGTTAGCAGATGGCCCCTTTCATCCATAGAGTAGTGAATGTGATTCACATTTATTCAATAAGTTTTGGTAAGTTTTAAGATGTCAAGGAATGTATTAGGCATTGGCAGTACAGCACTGAGCAAAGCAGTCTCGGTTTTCACCAAATAACTTTACAATTCCCTCTATTGAAATAATTTACCTTTAGCAGAAAGCATAGAAAATCTTTGTGACCTTGTTTTATGAGCTAAATTATTCACCCCTACCCCCCAAATCATATGCTGAAGTCTTAATCCTCAGCACTTCAAAATGTGACTGTATTTGGAGACAAAATCTTTAAAGAAGAAATTAAGATAAAATGAGGTAATTTGGCTGTGCCACAATCTAATATAATGGGTGTCCTTATAAGAATAACAGAGGAGATTAGAATAGGGACATGTGTGAGCACAAGGGAAGAACATGGGTGGGCACAATGAGACAGCCCCATCTTCAAGGTAAGGAGAGACGCCTTAGAAGAGACCAAATCTTCATCTTGGACTTCTAGCTTCCAGAGCTGTGAGAAAATCAATTTCTGTTGTTTAAGCCACTTAGTAATGTTGTGGCAGAATGCAAGGGAGAAAGATTCTCCAGCACTCTGAGGGAGGAAAGTTTAACCTTTATTTTGCAGATCTGTTAGTCCAGGGGAATTCTGGATCTAAAGCCTGAACTGAAATCATGGGGAGGCTCTGGCCTCTAATCGCCTCCTGTGGCGGGTCCCTGCAGCTCCGCCCAAGTCAGTCAGAGTGGGGAAGTAAGACTAGTCTTAACCAGGTACTGAACTAGGTTGTAAGCCTTCTTCCCAATTTTCCTTCTCATTATGTAATATTTTATCATGGTAGCCCTAGCAAATGAATACACCTTGGGTTAGGCAAATAATTTTTAGATATGACAACAAAAGCATAATGCATAAAAGAAAAAAATCGTAAACTGAACTTAGTCAAAATTTAAAATGTTTTCTCTGCAAAAGATACTAGTAAAAAAATAGAAAAGCCACTGAATGAAAGAAAATATTTAAAACTGTATTTCTCATGAAGTAATTTTATTAAAAATAGATAAATAACTCTAAAAACTTAATAAGGAAACTAAAAACTCAACAAAGAAATTAGCAAAAGATTTGAACAGACACTTTACCAAAGGTAGACAGATACAAAAGCATATGAAAAGATGCTTGACATAGTCATTATGAAAATGCAAGTTAAAACCATAATGAGCTACCTCTACACAATGATTAGAATGGCTAACATTAAAGACTGACCATAACAGCCGAAACCGGTTTGGCTCAGTGGTAGAGCATTGGTCTGCGGACTGAAAGGTCCCGGGTTCGATTCCGGTCAAGGGAATGTACAATGGTTGCGGGCACATCCCCAATAGGGGGTGTGCAAGAGGCAGCTGGTCAGTGTCTCTCTCTCTCTCATTGACGTTTCTAGCTCTCTATCTCTCTCCCTTCATCTCTGTAAAATATCAATAAAATATATATATATTTTTTTAAATTTAAAAAAAAATAAAGACTGACCATAACAAATGTTCCTGAAGACGTGAGGAATCAGAAACCCTCATGCATTGCTGGTGGGAATGCACAACAGCACAACCACAAAAGAACAGTTTGCAGTTTCCTTTTTTTTTTAATTGCTTTACAGAGAGGAAGAGAGGGATAGAGAGTTAGAAATATCAATGAGAGAAAAACACCGATCAGCCGCTTCCTGCACTGCACAGCACCTACTGTGATATGCCCACAACCAAGGTACATGCCTTTGATTGGAATCAAACTCATGACTCTTCATTTTGCAGGCTTATAAACATATATTTTCTATACATAAGAGCAATCCCACTCTTGACCTATGTTCACAATAAAATTTATAAGAGAATGTTTATTCAAGATTATCCAAACCTGAAAACAGCCCAAAGTCTCTCACCAGGGGAGTGGCTAAACAGACTGTGGTACATCTGTACAATGGAACACTACTCAACATTGAAAGGAAATGAACTTCTGAAACATTGTCACAAATCAGATGAGTCTCAATACCATTACACTGAATGATACATATACAATGTGTGATTCCATTTGCACGCTATTCTAGAAAAGGCAAAAATTAGAGTATAGAACAGATAGAACAGATCAGTGGTTGCCAGGGAATAGGATCTGACTACAAAGGTAACAAGCAAAAGATCTGGTGGGGAGGAGGGAAGGGTGGCAATGAAACTGATCCATATCTGGAATATAGTGCTAGTAGCTACCTAAGTCTGTACATTTGTCAAAATTCATATAACAGTCGCCTCTGCTGTATATAAATAAAAAATAGTGATGAAAATTGATGCACTCAGCCACACACCATCCTTTCTCCTAGAAATCATTTGCCTAGTTTGCCTAGGTTCAAGGATGTATTAAAGGTAAACCAAAAGATACCATACTGTGTTTGGAGAAGTAGAAACAATGTGTTATTGCCAAGGAGTGATGCTGAAGAAGTGCACAGAATGAATGTATGGAGGGCCTTGTGTGCTGCACTACAGGGAAGCTACTAAATGATTTGGAGAAAGAGAATGACATGGTCAGCTTTGTCAGGCTGACCAGCAGCCCCTGAATGACTGATGAACAGTTTACTCAGACACAGTTAGTGCAAGAGAAGGCTAAGGGGCCACTGGCTTTAGCAGCCAGGGCAGCCTGGATTGCCTGCCTTATTAGGCTTTTATTGGAATTTTTATCTTTAGATGCAATCAGTAGGGTGAGCAATCTTGGGAGGACACATGTTTACATTGTCCTCTAGGCAAGGGCATCCAGGGATTAAGCATAAAGATTCCAGTAAACACCCAGGGGTCTGCACATGCATAGACTTGTTTGGAAAGGTCAAGGTATAAATAGGGGCACTGTCTTTGACACCCCACTAAGTCTCCCCTAAGTCAGAATGCCTATAAACAGGGCAGGCGCCTTCCACACACTTCCTTTTTTTCAAAATACCCTCTTTACAAACTTTTCAACCAAGTCTCATGCTTCCCAACAGAGCTTTACATTTTAGGTAAACCAGTCTGGCTGTGATAGACAAAGGATTTGACATGTGGAAAGACAAAAAGCAGGGAGATCGGTTAGAAGATATTTGCTATAGCCCAAGAGAGCTATGAACAAATTCTGAGCTCAGTCAGTTACAAAGGGAATATAAGGTTCTGAAGGTTCTGAGCCTTGTGGAGTATCCTATATACTCAAAAGCTAATATGCTAATTAGACCAAATAGCTGAACGACCATCTGGACAACCTTCCAGATGAAGCTGGGCGGCAAGAGCTGAGCCCCTTGTAGGAATTTCGTGCATCGGGCCTCTAGTAGGTTGATAAGCTCAAGAGATCTGGAAGGGAAATAATGACCGCAGAAAAGGATCTTTTAACTTTGGAGGGCTTCTGTGTACCTTCTTTTCACTGTCTTGTTTTAGTCATAAGGGACAGAATCACTGTTTCTGAGGCTTACTCTAATTTCCATGAATTCCAGGCAATTTTTTAAGTATATGGCCTCACATATTTTTCAGATATATTTCTATGAAAACTAGATGGCAACCAAATAACAGTAATTAAATGATTTGTAGTTAGGATGACCATATATTACATTTTGCAAAGAGATAAACCTGGTTGACTACTGATTAACAGCATAATTATTTTAGTGTATTAATAATAGCACCTCCTTTCATTCTCAAAAGTGCCCTGGTTTGGATGGTAAATTTTATGGTCACCCTAACTTATAATAGCTTCCCCATTTGACTGTTCTTCAGGGAGAAGAAAAGAAAACATAAAAATGTTAATAAATTCATCTTTTGGATATAAACCAAGAGAGATTTGTTCATGTAGAAAGGCCTATAGAAAAGTAAAACAATGGAAATCTAGATAAAATTAGCATTAAGGTGATCATTTAATGACATATAATGAACTTGATCCTCTAATAATTATTGAGTTCTTTCCATTTACTTTTTCTCCCTGTGTACTAAATTTTGTGTAACATTGAAAGCCTTACTATCCCTCGTTACTTAAACATTTCAACAGAGTGCCCTAAGGCGTTGGAGGAAATTAGGAGGTTGCGAATGGTTGCTAGGTCCCTGACTGTTCTCCTTTCAAAGACTCATCCTTCATACTGTCTTCTGTGATCCTGTGAGAAGCCAAAGCAAGCTTGCTCAGTAGGGCTCCTGGTGAAATATCAAGAATTCTGCACTAAATCATCACCTCACTCATGCTAGGTCCTCATAGGGCAGACAGAAGAGAAAGAAGTATAACAACTTTGTTTTGTGGCACACTGTTCTGTCACATCAAAATTGGTTTTTGATACACCTCAAACCCTGTTTTCACACTCTGCCCATAAAGCTAAAATATAATTCTGGCCTGTGTAAGCCAATATAAAAGTGACGGACAAATAGAGTACTGAGGCAAAGAAGATAGGAAGAAAACTAAAATCATATTTTATTCTTTCTATCCATCTTACTTTCATAAAGGGTGTAAAGTAATAAAATAAATAAGCAGTTCTGGTCATGAATTACAATCATTAGCAATAATCAAAAAATAAATTATCACTAATTGCCTCCCCCCCCCCTTTTTTTTTGCTTGGTCTTTAATTTTAAAATGAATTAAGAGTTCTGAAAACTCTTACAGGTTCAACAGCTTGAATAGCATACTAACTCAAAAGATTAATACTTGGCTCTTTTATCTCTGTAACAGTCTGATGCCTTCAAACTTTCTAAAATGAAATTGAATTTGAATAAGGATAGCACTCCTGAGATCTGTAAATTGTCAGTTCTCAAAAGGTTCCTTCTCTGTATTCCATAGTTTCTTTTAAAAGCCTATATGACACATAATTTGGACCCAATTCTAAGTATAAAATGTAACATGCATGTCAAAATGTTCTTTTTAAGGAACTGATATGCTCTTCAACTCCATTAAATCTAAAAGATATCTACATAAACTTTATCCACAGATGTTTTGGCATGGTCAGCATGGACTTTTGCAAAGAAGTAAAAAAAGGGGGGTTTCTTCAGCATCCCTACCCCCAGTTGGGCCCAGAAGAGGTACTAAATCAGTTACTATCACCATCTGTTCTATTATTTATTATGTTACACTGTAATTTATCTATTTGTCTATATATCTCCCCCACTAGATTCCATGAACTGCTTGAGGGTAGGGGTCGTTTCTCATTCATCTTTATTTCTCTGGCACCAAGCATGAAAGGAATTCAGTAAATTGTTTTTTAATAAGTGAATAGGGTCTTATTTTAATTTTGTTAGCAGCCTTACATATATAAGACTCAACACTGCGCCTCTCGCAGAGTAAGTGTTCAGTAAATATTAACTATTTGCTAGAATGCTGTCAGATTGCTGAAACCGGCTTGGCTCAGTGGTAGAGAGTTGGTCTGTGGACTGAAAGGTCCAGGGTTTGATTCTGGTCAAGGGCATGTACATTGGTTGCAGGCACATCCCCAGTAGGGGGTGTGCAAGAGGCAGCTGGTGGATGTTTCTCTCTCATCGACTTTTCTAGCTCTCTATCTCTCTCTCTTCCTCTCTGTAAAATATCAATAATAGATATATATATTAGAATGCTGTCAGATTAAGCTGTACTGGAGCAGATTCCTACTGGCTATTAAGTTTTCAGACTTTTGCAAGCTGGCTGTTAAATTATGGGTAGTTCAGCCAAAACTGGTTTGGCTCAGTGGTAGAGCATCGGTCTGCGGACTGAAAGGTCCCGGGTTCGATTCCGGTCAGGGGCATGTTCATTGGTTGCGGGCACATCCCCAGTAGTGGGTGTGCAAGAGGCAGCTGGTCAATGTTTCTCTCTCATCGTCATTTCTAGCTCTCTATCTCTCTCCCTTCCTCTCTGTAAAATATCAATAAAATATATTTTAAAAAATAAAATGAAATAAATTATGGGTATTTCAAAGTAGCTTGTGGTGGGAGTATTTACACTGTGGAAATTGGCAAATGTGAAAACACTGCACAGAGGACCACCAGGTTGTGGGGTCGAACCCTGGGTTCAAAATAAGACCACCGGAGGCTGATGATTGATTTTTAAAAGCAGGCAAGGATTTATGGAAAAACTGGCCAGGACAGTCGCAAGAGCAACACACACTGGTGGTCACACTTACGACCATGCCGTTGTAGGTGTAGGCAGTCCATTTAAAGGTCCAAACCACAAGAATTTTCCTTTGTTCTAAATTCTAAAGACTGGGAGCAGCCCACAGGGTTGTTCCCAGTCACATCCTACTAGACATTGGAATGTGGCCCTATCTTGCAATAGCCTATAATACAGAAGCAGAGCTCAGCAGTTAATCTCTAAAGGTTATCTATAGTTTCTACCTCTGAAGCTACTGAGTCAGTGGGAATCAACCTCCTGTATTTCTGGTCCAGGCACAGGAAAATTGCCCTAGCCTCCAGGTCTCCACCTAGAAGCTGAGGTAACTACTCTATAAGCAAGTGAGCGAGTGCTGAAATCAAAATAGCAGGGTTAAAATTCAAACAGCAGTTTTTACTCAAGTATGGTTGCTACCATATTTCACAGCACCCACACCACCACCATTGAAGCCAGCTTTCAACATTTACCAGCTCACCAATTGAGGTCAGACAATATACTCTCCTGGGCGTTGAATCCCTCTAAATGTTTTAATGTGCACATATGATAAGATGTACATGTGATATGTGTTGGCTTTAGGAGAGAAAAATGGGAAAAGGTATGTGAAAAAAGGGAGGTATCCTGCAAGCAACTGAGTGAAGCTCCAAACCCAACCTCTGATCACAGCTTGCCTCCCTCAGAAAATGGCCTTTGCAACCATTTGTGATAGTCTACTAGTGGGTTTAATTTGGGCCTACATATAAGAATTGGCTGATGATCTCAAAAGTGGCAAATCAATTCCCTTAGAAAAAAAGTATTGGCACTATAAAGATTTTCTAACTGTTTTTAAGTTTTCCACAGTGAAGTAGGTTACATTGAAAACTAGTGAGTTCTTTGGGTAAATTAGGAGTGTTCTCATGGAAGCTACATTCAAAGGTGCAGAGATGTTACAGAGTGAATTGTCACTAATTGGTCCTCTACCATCCTGCTTTTCCAAGTCTGAACTGCAGACTTCTCCAGACCCAGCCCAAACCTGCTGAATCAGGATCTGCATTTTAATGAGAATCTCAGGTTATTCACATGGAAATTAAAGTTTGAGATGGCTGCCCTAACCAGTTCAGCTTAGTGGATAGAGCAGGCACATCCCCAGTGGGGGGGGGGGGGTGTAGGAAGCAGCTGATGGATATTTCTAACTCTATCCCTCTCCCTTCCTCTCTGCAAAAAAATCAATAAAATATATTTTTAAACAAATAAATAAACTTTGAGAAGGCTTTGCTCTCAATCACCTATAAGGCCCCACTTAACTCTAGGGTTCTAGGCCTCTATCATGACTTTGATGAAAGACACAAATCATGCTTTGAATATTTTTTAGGAAATAAAATATCAACATAACACATCTCTACATTAAACTCCAGATACAAGTTCCAAACTAATCTCAACACACTTAATGATAGGCAATAATCAGCCAGATGACATTCAAAAGTCATCTGGCTGAGTATTGAAATCTATATTTAGACAAATTCTAAAACAAAAGAATCAGGCTAATTCACAGGACTAAGGCTTACAAAGCATTCAAGTGACTGACACAGGCAATTCATCTCATCTTTGTGTCCTACATCCTCAGCTCTTTTTATTTGTTCTATGGAGGTTACATTATTGTGTGAGTTTTCTGAAGTCACTGCAGGAATAGACAACAACCATTTAGCAAGGCTCTTAGTAACAACCTCTGCTCCTTTGAGGGTCTTCCTTCTTCTCACTGAGCCTGGAACAGAGCTATTTAGCTAGTGGGTGCCCAATCACTGCTATTGACTCACCCTATTAATAGCATTTTAGATATTGCCTTGTTCCTATACATTTCATTTACTACAAAGTCTGTGTAACACAGCAACAACATGAATTCATGATATTGTGGATGAAAGGAACCACATGCTAACCTATACAGGGAAGGCCTGCATAGCAGTCTTGCAGACTCAGAGACCTAAAGTAACCACAAAGAATGGTCTGAAATTAAATTTTAACTAAAAGCAATTATGTTTAACTAAAAGCCAGTATTTTCACTGACAAGGTCAACATTACTTTAACTGAGCATATCTGTCTTTTTGCATCTATAATAACACTAGAGGCCTGGTGCATGAAAATTCATGCACTGGAGATGGGAGTCCCTCAGCCCAGCCTTCCTCCCTTCACAGTCCAGGAGCCCGCAGGGGTGGGAGGCCCTCAGGGGTGGGAGGTGACCTGATGATCAGGGGAAGGTGACACCCCCATCACACCTCTGCTGCTGCCACTGCCGACAGTGTAAGCCTTACCTGAGCCTCGAGCAGCCCTGGGCAACTGGGAAGCCGACATCTGAAGCTTGCCTGTGCCTCGGGCCCACCCTGGGTAGCTGGGCATTCCACATCTGAGGTGGGCCCACCCTGGGTGGCTGGGCATTCCACATCTGAGGCTTGCTTGTGCCTCATCCGAGGCTTGCCTGTGCCTCTGGTGTCAGCCGAGCAGCTGACATCCAAGGGTTGCCTGTGCTTTGGGCTGGCCCTGGACTTCTGGTGGGGGGGTAAGGGAACTGAGGGACTCTGGAGGCAGGTGCATGGAGTGGCTAGACCCACCTGGTGGCAGGCCTGGCCTTGCCATGCACCTGCCATGCAGCAGGGCTGAGGGGACTGGGCATTGTCATTTTGTGGCTGTGGGCACTGCCATCTTTGAGGGAGTGAGAGTCAATTAGTAAATTTTCTCCTTATTGGCTGTAGGCACCGCCATCTTTGTGAGGGCATGATGGTCAATTAGCATATTCCATCTTTTTTAGATAGGATACCCTTTGAAATGTCTAGGTAACTTGTAAGTTCCCTTTTTCTGGACCCCTTGGACAAAATATAATGTGCTGGGCACCAGGACAGATACCACAAATTTCTTCATTATCATGTTAATTGTTCCTGTACCTACCTATGTATGTGTCCAATATTTTACTCTTTATCCAATCCCAGAGGTTTCCCCACTTTGCTTTCTCTTGTCTGTCTAGTCTATCACCAATGGATCTCATGTAACCCACCTACATCCCTTTCCTTTTATTGCAATGTATAAATACAAATGTAACCTGCCAATCTCCAGAGCATTATCTCAGTTCATTGAGGTTCTGCTTCCTGGCAATTGTCGACAGATTGGCTCAAATAAACTCACAAAAAAATTATTTACAGGTTTGAATGTTTTTAAATTAACATACTATAACTATCAGTGTTTCCCAAAGTGACCAAATCCATTGACTACTTCTGAGGAACCTTGCCTCTTCCTGATTTCTACTGAGTAAAACCAAGTTGGTAAACTTTCTCTTAAGGTCCACACAGTAAATATTTTAGGCCTTGTGTGTCTGTTACAACTACTTTAAAACATCCATAAAATAAGCAAACCAATGAGAGAACAAGCATGACTATATTCATGAAAACTTTATCTACCAATACAGCATGTCAGTTTGCTGACTCTGAGGTAGATTGTATAATAAGAAGCCAGGGGGTCTCCTCTTGTACTTACTCCAGGTAAATATTGTTCCATTTCACATGGATTGGCCCTCTCTTCAACACAGGAAGCCAAATGGATATTCCTTTTTCACTATAAGCCAATGAGTATGATCCAGACACGTGTGTAGACAAAATGTTGAAAGAGAGGCACATTCTCACAAATATGTCTTCTTTTCTTCCCATTTCCATTTCTTTCCTCTTCTGTCTTTGTATAAATGCAAAGCTCTATTATATTCTTCTTATCTTTCTCAATCTGATTTTGGAGGAAAATTCACTCACTAAAAATTCTTTGACTCTAATGTTGCAGAAGACCAAAGAAATACCAAGCACGCTTCCTAGAGAAAGGGAATGACCCTGTTTATTAACACTAGTGGACTCTGGGAGTAATTACCAAATCAGAGAGTCTGCTCCCAGGAATTCCCAAATCTGCCACCGAGTGCTAGGGACTGGGATGGCACATACTGCCTGCTTCCTTTCAGTCCCTAGCCTTCGTTTCCCTTGGGTGATCTGGAAGCCTAGATACTTGACTTCTTCCTGACAAATCTGTGACTTTTTCTTAGACACTGGATAACCTGTTTCAGTTAGTAGTCTCAGAAAGGCTCGTGTTCCCTCCCTGCACTGAGATCCTGTGGAGTTGGCCAGTAGGAGGTCATCTACATACTGGAGTAGAACACACCCCAAGTCCTGTCCTAGGAACTTAGACAGTTCAGATGCTAGCTCTCCACCAAAGAGTATGGGAGTTCTTGAACCCTTGTGGCAGTCTGGTCCAAGTGAATTGCTCCTTGTCCCCTGTAGTTGGGTTTTCCCATTTGAAAGTGAAGAGAGGCTGACTGGAAGGCACTAATTGAAGACAGAAAAGGGCATCTTTCAGATCTAGGCATGTAAACCATTCTGCCTCTGATGGGATGAGTCCTAGAAGAGTGTAGGGGTTCATCAGTGCTCAATGCAGGGTTATAACAGCCTCATTAACAGGCCGCAGATGCTGTACCAGGCAGTAGTCATTAGTCCCAGGCTTTTTGACAGGCAAGAGAGGTGTGTTCCATGGAGACCTGCATCATTTAACAAGTCCCACTGAAGCAGCCGGTCTAAGTGGACCTGGATTCCTAGGCGTGCTTCCCTTGGAATTGGATATTGGTGGATTTTTAACAGGCTGTGCTCCAGGCTTTAACTCGATTAGCACAGGGGCAAGGTCCTTAGCCAGGCCTGGAGGATTCCCTTCTGCCCAGATCAGCGGGAATTCCTTCTCTAATTCAGGTTCTAATGGTGAGGCCTTTGTCTGGGGGGTATAAAGTCTCCATTCTTCCTTCCGCGGCACAAAGAGGATCATTGGGGAGGTCTTCTCATCTAGGTGAAACTGTGCTGAGCCATCTGAAGCAGAAGTGATTTCTGCTCCCATTTTGGCCAAAAGGTCTCTACCCATTAGAGGCACTGGGCAGTCTGGCAAGTACAGGAATTCATGAATTACTTGATGACCACCAAGTTGGCATTGTCAAGGGCAGCAGAATGGTCTACAGGTCTGCTCTCCAGTAACTCCAATAATGGTGACCTTCTTTCCTAAGAGAGGCTGTACTTTCTGAGTGATTACTGAGTGTTCAGCTCTGGTATCAACCATAAAGTCCACAGTCTGGCCCCAAATTTTCATTCTGACCATGGGCTCATGGAGGCCTAGCTGAAGTGAGCCCCATCTGTCCTAGTAGGAATCAGCCATTGCTAGCCCAATAAGATCTGCTTCAGGTGGCTCTGGTTGATAAAAACTGAGCAGAAAAGGGGGCCCGGTCTTTTTACTTTGCTATTTGGGACATTTATTCTTCCAGTGTCCTGTTTTCTTACAATAGGCCTCGTCTCAGGCTCACTCCTTCTTTGACCCCTGGTCTGTATACTTGCTGATCTGTCTGGCAGCCTGAACCTCTAAAAGCTGCTGCTATTATATTGTCCCTTCTTTGTATTTTCTTTTCTTCCTCCTTCCTTGCTGCACTGTCTCCTGTCTCAATTGATGAAAACCTTGTTAGCTATTCTAGCAGTTCGGTAGCATTCTTTCCTGCAAACCCTTCCAGTTTCTGTCATTTTCTCCTGATGACAGGCTGAGATTGGCCTACAAAAACGGCATTTACCATGGTTTGATTTTCTGGGGCCTCAGGTCTAAAAGGGGTGTAGACCCAGTATGCCTCACATAGTCTCTCATAGAAAGCTGCTGGACTTTCATCAAGCTTCTGGAAAACCTCAGAGATTTTAAACATGTTAGTGGGCTTCTTGGCTTCTTGGAGGAAGGCCAGCTGATATCGTTCTAGCTTGGTCCTTCCATCTTCTGAGTTAGGGTTCCAATCGGGTTCCTCATCTGGGAAGGCCTTCCTGGCCCATCTGTCTTGTCTGTATCTAATATTCCTGCCAGGGAAGAGCTGCTTGCAGTCCACGCAGGTGGGCTTCTGGGTCTGGAAGATCATTTCTAGGAGGTCTACCAAGGCCTGAGGTTTCTCAGTATAAGCTGAATTCAATTCAAGATGTCACTGGTGGTAAAGGGCTGATAATAATAGACTGGCCCTCATTCCTGCAAGGTCCCATCTTTGCCAACTACTTTGGCACCCCAAATTGTAGGGCCCCAAGATTGAGGAATTGACCTTTCCCACTGCCTGTTCCAGGATGTGACCTTTACGGTTAAAGATTAGCCAGGAATGAGGTCAGTTCTTTACAGTTGAAGATTAGGCAAGAATGAAATCAGTCCCCAGAAACTCCCTACCCTGAGGACTTACCCATAGGAATGGGAAGGGGAGAGGCAAAGGGGCTTGCAAGATTACCAGATGGGACTGTTGACTAAGCATAGACCCTGTCATAAAACATGTAATTAACGAGCCCAGCTCCCCTTCTTGGAATTTCTTTGTTCCCTTCTTCCCCCTCCATGTGTAACCCCACCTGCGTGTGGTTTTTGCCTTTATAAACTCATGTTCTGCAATTGCTCGGCGCTCCAGTCAGCCAGCACTTCCCTCGGGTTGCTGTCTGCCTGAAAGCCCCTGAGCTGCGCTTGTAATAAATCCTCATGCGTTTTGCATCAAGTTTTGGTCTCGGTGTTTGACTTGGGGTCGTCGTCCACTCCGTCGGACTCACCGGGGGTCTTGGGACCTTACAAAATCTCCCTTAGGGGCATCTGACATGCTGGTTGTGGCCTGGACCCTTGATCAGATGAACACAAGCACAGCCCAACTGGCTCTGAAGAGCCTGGTGGAGGAGAAACCGAAGGGGGCGGTGTTTCTGGACTTTTCAGACCAGCTGGGGAGGCACATGGAGCTGCCTGTGGCACACATGGAGGCGGTAAAGCTAGCGTGACTTCCTCGGGGAACCTGGCAGAACAAGACAGTTGGGTTCCCTTCTGAGGGGCCTGTTTCTTTTCTCCTACTACTAAAACCTTACAGAACCGAACCCAAGGCGGCAAGATTTGAGCAATTCCTAACCAGCTGTCTGTGTGAGGGAACTGATCTGGGTGTCTGGGGTCTATCATGACTACCAGTACATTCCAGACTGCCTTGACCAGTCCTACATCTAAAGAGCCTTCCGGGGGCCAGCCGACCCCAAAGGCTGGCCATTCTAATTCACAGAATTTCCTCAGTGTTTTGGGGTTCATTTTAATACCATAGTCCTCAATAAAATCCTTTCCAATTTTTTCTAACCTGCAATTGAGAACAGTGGGTTTACTTTGTTCCAACCCCATGATGATTGGTGGTGAGAGACGGACAAGAGTGCAAGGAAATTTATTAAAAGCTTGGAGGGTCTCCTTAAAGAAAAGATCCTTAATCAGCACAGGCAGGGGCAGAGCAAGTAAAATCTCTCCACCCTGCGGAGCTATGAGCCCTGCCCCTGAAAGTCCCAGTCAGCCAAAAGAGACAAAAAAAAGCTTCAAATACTTTAAATCTACCCCAGAATTCCAAAATGTCAATCTAACACAGCAAAACCACAGAGAAAACCAAAGCCCCTAGTACACAAACAGAGACAGAAATTTTTATCAACTATCCCTCCTTGATAGAGAGCAAAGGTCTCTATGAAAACTATCTCAACAGCACTGCTTGAGACTTTTGTGGACCACCACGGGTTCAGCCTTCAGTAAACCAAAGTTTTAACCAGATGAGCAAATAGAAAATCAAAGTAGCTTTCGCTTTCACACAGACCAGTTAATCAGCAGATAATTATGCCAAGACAAACATCCATACTCCAGCCTGGGGCTGAGCAGATAATGCCCAAATCTCCAGATGGTCGTGAGGGCACTCCCGGCACCCACGCCCCAGACCAGAATTCTCGACCAAGGTCTCAGTGAGAACCTACTGGAGGAGTTAAGACTGCGTCCAGCCCCCACTTCTGGGTAGCAAATTGGCTAGTCTCACACAGAAACAAACAGAAGAATGAAGCCATAATTCCTTAATCTAATCTGAATTCACTCACCTCCGGAGTCCTGATTCCTGACTTACCTGACAAAGTCCTATGACTTACACTCACTTGAAGTGGGCCTGTCTGACTGGGGCTCCTACCTTACTGATTCTGTCCACAGGTCCAGAGGTATCTGTCCACTTTCTCCAGATGCCAGCTAGGTCCTGGGCTGAGGTCCTGGAGCATCTGGAGTCCAATTCAATTCTGCTAAAATCAGCAGCACATGCCTTTTGGAGGCCTGTCCCAAGCCCCTGGGGCCCAAATCCCATCTACTAACCAACCCGAGGCAAAAGCCAAACGCAGTTAGCTTCCCAGTTCAGGGAACCAAATGTTGCAGAAGACCAAAGAAATACTAAGCAGGATTCCTAGAGAAAGGGATGGACCCAGTTTATTAACACTAGTGGACTCCGGGAATAATTTCCAAATCAGAGTGAAGAAATATGCAGAAGGCCTCACTTTTTATAACCTTCTGGGGTCTTTGTCTTGCAGATATGGTTGTGCCCCCTTTGTGGGCTTACAGGAAGGCTCCCAGGTGTTGGGGGTCCCCAGCCCATATCCAATGATCTGTCCTGAGGCCAGTGATATCGATCTCCCTGCTCACCCAGGGCAGTGCATTGTTCACAGTTTTTATGGCCTGATTGTCTTGGAAGACAAGTTTCCTCCTCACTAATAATGGAGATAAACAGGCCCTTGAGCCAAGACTGAGCTCAGTTTCCTGAAGAAATCTAAACTGAGAAAATTGGAAGACATTTTGCTTTTTATTCTCTACCAGTCATGCCAGAGGGTTGATCATTACAGAAAGTAGCCCTGCCCTCTGGGGAGAAGGGAGAGGAGGCTAACTAATTCCCTCTAAGTCTGTTTAGTTCCAAGTCCATGAGACTCCTTCCCATGACACCACTTCTCACACTGACTTAGTTAACCAATTTGAAGAGGATTAAGGGCTTGGTTGACACTTACATGGAGTTTCATGTGCTCAGATGGAAAACAAGTCCTGGCAGCTTTGAGCAATACTACAGTGAGTTAGAATGTCAGATAAAGGAAGCAGAAGGTTGTATCCTATTATGAATTCAAGCTGATATCAGAAAGGCCTTAAAGGTTCTGTTTTAATTTGCAAATTGAGATTTACCAGAAGCCAGAAAAGACAAACAGTCTTCATCAATGCAGCATTTTTACAAGTTTAATCCACAAGTTCACAGTTTCTCTGACCCTTGTGGTCCTTGAGATTGCTTTGCTTCTCCCAGAACACCATGCAATGAAAGGAAGCTGATCAATGAAGAGAGACCTCCACTGCATGTAAAAAGATAGCTATGGGGAACTATAAAAAGGTTTTTATTTCATGGCTGAGAATATCTAATATTTTTCCAATATTTTAAAGTCAGGATTTTACCCTGCTTAAAACAAAACATGAAGGGGAAAAAATCATTTTGATATTTGTTAGAAACACTGATTTGGGCTCTGCCCCTGCAGGGATTTAGGGGTTAATTCATTTATTTGAGAAGAGAGACAGTACAGAGTAAGATAACCCAGCTGTTATAATTTTGAAGTAAGCATAAATGTGATTTAGAAGTGTATTCACTTTGCTATGTGCCTGCTAGTGGAAGATAGTAGTGAAATCCTCAGCAGAGGCACAAATTGCAGTGATCTTAATGAACTGGAGCCTGACAACCATCAAAAAATAGCCACAACATCTGCAATACAGAGAGCAAGCAAGGGAGAAAACAATGATAAACAGGGAAAATGTTAATATTCAATTTCTTTTTCGCAAGACATGCATCAAATATCCCTAGCTTCTTTCCCTAAAAATACAAATGAATATGGGCTATTTCCCCTTTCACCAAAACTGAATGTTGAAAAGAAGGAAGCTTCAATCTCATTGACTAATTCAGCTGTCCCTTTAAATTGAAATTTTAAACATATGGGCACACAAACCAATCTATATGCAGAACAATTCTTTGAACAGCATGCAAACGGTTTTGGGATTACATGCTAGGTATCACACAAGTGAGTTTTCACAGTACAAAAGAATGAATTCCTTATTATGACACTTGAGATGACAATTCTAAAGAATTTCAGCTCAACTTTAAATTGCTCCTTCCAACTGCTATGTATTTTTTTTTCCGTGGGAGATTAACACCCTTCTTCGCTTCTGGTTTCTTCTACTAAATAATTGCTCATGTCTACTAAAAAGTGGTCTATCAATCTTTTCATTCATTTAGTTATTTAAGAAACATGTATTGAGAAACTCTTCTGTGGCTAGTACAATCTTAAACACCAGGAATAGAGAGATAAGTGTGGCATAAAGCCATTAAAATTTACATCCCTAATAGATATGAAAGACATATATGGAAACTATGCCAAAAGAGAAAGGGAAACATATCCCTAATTTGAGATTTCTGTTTTAATATAATAAATCTCCCTTTTATCACTGTATAACACAGTGACCTTGTGTGTTTTTTTCTCTTTTTTATTTTTATTTTATTTTTTTACATTTTTATTACATTTTTATCTGTGTACATATCTTACCATTGCCCCCCCTCCCTTCCAAACATGCCCTCCCTCCCCAGAGTTTTGTGTCCATTGGTTATACTTATATGCATGTATACAAGTCCTTCGGTTGATCTCTTATCTCCCCCAGATCTCCCTACCCTCTCCACTGTAATTTGACAGTCTGCTTGTTGCTTTACTGTCTCTATATCTATCTTTTGGTTCATCAGTTTATAATGTTCTTTATTATCCATAAATGAGTGAGGTCATGTGGTGTTTCTCTTTCATTGAACATCACTCAGCATGATGTTCTCCAATTCTACCCAGGTTGCTTCAAATGGTAAGAATTCCTTCTTTTTTATGGCAGCATAGTATTCCATTGTAGTGACCTTGTGTTTTTATTTATTTAAGTGTATCTCTGAGAAATCCCTCTTGTCAGTCATCTTGACAAAAACAAAAAAACAATTAATAAGCCAGAGCCTGTCATTGTATGTAGGGCACTGACCACCAGGATGGTGCAGGCAGCAAAGTGGAAGTGGTCTGATGGAATCTGTTAGCAACTGTGTGTGAGGATGAAAATAGTACAATCTGAGTTTTAAAAAATATTGACATACAGGATGGAGCAAAGGTAGGCTTAAAGTTGTGAGTAAACAAATCCAATTTATTCTTATACTAGAGGCATGGGGGGGGGGGCGGCAATTGGGGCCTGCCAGCTGTGGGGAGGGATCACAGGAGGTTGACCAGCAGGACCCAATCTAGTTGTGTAGATGTGGTGAGATAGCGGCAAGCAAAGACCACAGACAGAATGCCCCAAAATTGCGAGAACATCAGCCATGCACTGAAGTACAAATACAGCTCTATTTTGCTGCCACACTCTGGCTGCCTCACTCTCCCTGGGGTAGAGTTGCTGACAGACAGATAATCTATCCTACCTCAACCTCACATTTTCTCAGGGCCCCACCCACAAGCATGATAGGTAGCTGACTTCAGCCAATGGTGGCACATCACATAGGAGCACTACCATAGCTAATCAGCGGTTGGGAGCCCAGAAAGGCACAGGCCAAGCTACAGTAGAAGTGGCTGATGGGAGCAGAAGGGCAAGTGGCACGCACAGTGCAGTGGCAGAGGTAAGATGGTAGTAGTGGTTACTTTACATCTTTGTAGTTAGGCTGCTGCCTTGCCCCTTTTGTCCCCTTCTAGCTGCTCTCTATTTTGATCAGCATCAAGGTCATTCTCCTCCTATGGGCTTCCTGGAGTCTTAGCTGGGGGGTAGAGACTGACAGGGGGAGGGACTGCAGGAGGTTGGGCAAGGTGGGAGATCAGCTGTGGGAGCTTACTGACCACAATGGGACAGCTCCTGCATTGAGCATCTGTCCCCTGGCGGTCAGTACACATCATAGTGACTGGTTGACTAGTTGTTCCATGTGATTCTGGTCATTCAGTCATAACAGTCACTTAGGCATATATAAATATATAAACTAGTGGCCCGGTGCATGAAATTCATGCTAAGAAGGGGGGAGGGGTTCCCTCAGCCCAGCCTGCACCCTCTCCAATTGGGGATCCCTGTGGGATCAGGCCTAAATTATCAGTTTGACATCCCTCTCACAATCTGAGACCTCTGGCTCCTAATCGCTCACCTGCCTGCCTGCCTGATCGCCCACAACTGCTCTCCCCTGACAGCCTGATCTCGACCCCAACTGCCTCTGCCTGCCTTATCTTGCCCCCAAATGCCTTCTGCTGCCATCATGATCTTGCCCCCTACTGCCCTCCCCTGCTGGCCTAGTTGCTCCCACTGCCCTCCCCTACTGGCCTGATCTTGCCCTCAACTGCCCTCCCTAGCAGGCTTGGTTGCTTCAACTGCCCTCCCTAGCAGGCCTGGTTGCCTCCAAATGCCCTCCCCTGCCAGCCTGATCTCACCCCCAACTGCCCTCCCCTTCAAGGCCTAGTCTCACCCCCAACTTCCTTCCTCTACTGGACAATTTGGTTCTGATTGGTCTGTTTCTATGCCAGTTAGCCTCAAAAGCTCTGCCTCATAGGTAGCCATTGGCTCCTCACAGTTGACCCAGATTTGGTGCTGATTGGTCAGTTTCTGTCAGTCAGTGTCTCTGGGCCTATCAACAGGGCCTGATCAGAAAGGCAGGGCTGATCAGCAGCCCTGGTGGAGGCATGGATTGAAATGGAGGCACGGCTGCTGACCAGACTAGGAGAGAAAGAGAGAGGCAAGTGCTGATCAAAAGCTGCCACAGAGGCGATGGATCAAACCCTGCTTCTCTCTTTAGGCCTCTCTCTGGCCCTGATTCACAGCTCCCTCAGCAGTCAGTGCTGGGGCACCACACCTACAGCGGAAGCCATGGCAACACAGTGCTGACTACAGGACTGACTTTGGGTTGGTCAAGCCTCGGTTGTTACTGGTCATTACGACCCAGAGCTTTTATATATTAGGATTATTAGTGTATCATTTTTTATATGAACAACTGCAAACCTACTTTTGTCCCACCCTGTATTACACAGTGAGGTTTTCAGCTGCTAATTCTACCCCAGCTCATTCACCTATGTTTTTGCTGATGAGTATAGCCATTGAGGAGAAGAGAAGATGGGAAAGGAGAAAAACTCTTTAAATATTATGGTCTAATTCAGTGGTCAGCAAACTCATTAGTGAACAGAGCCAAATATCAACAGTACAAGATTGAAATTTCTTTTGAGAGTCATTTTTTTTTTAATTTAAACTTTTTCTAACGCCACTTCTTCAAAATAGACTCTCCCAGGCCATGGTATTTTGTGCCAAAGAGCTGCATGTGGCTTGCTAGCCACAGTTTGCTGACCACAGGTCTAATAAATGTGATGATATATAATCAGTATGCATTGGTTAGTCATCTGTTCTGATTGCTCACTCTTTTAATATCATCTTGGGTCTAGGTACCAAATTTATTATACAAAATACAGGGAATTGAAAGAGAATATGATATATACATCAGTGGAATTGTTAATCAGTCTTTAAAAATAAGGAAATCCTACCATATGTAACAACATGGATGAACACAGAGGACCTTATGCTAAGTAAAATAAGCCAACCTCAGATGTACAAATACTGCCTGATTCCACTTATATACCTGTTATAATAGTCAAATTCATAGAAACAGAGTAGAATTTTCATTAGGAGGGGCTGGTGGGAATGTGAGAAACTGTTGTTCAATGGGTATAAATTTCAGTTATACAAGATAACTAAGTTCTAGAGATCTGCTGTACAACAAGATAACAGTATTGTATTGTCCACTTAAAAGTTGTCTATAGGGTAGACCTCATGTTAAATGTTCTTACTGCAATAAAAAAAATTAAAATTTGAAGACCCCCCCCCCTTCAAAAAAATAAGGGAATTTGAGTTTCAAAAAGACTCGGTTAGGGAGGAATTACCTCCTGAGATGAGTCTTTATATGATAAAGAGTGAGGCCTGCTAAAGAAGACTTGGGATGGGGGGCGGTCTTTCTAGACAAGAGAGGACAAACTTAATAAGAAATATCATGATGAGTGTAGGTGGAAAGAAGTAGATGAGATCAGAAATGTATACTGGTCAAAAATGATAACTGGTCTTGAATGACACGGTAAGGAGCTTAAACTGTATATTGAGAACTATGAGGTGCCATGAGACTTAAAACAAGTGCCATCTTATGGCACTGAAAACAAATAAGGAAGCTCGGCGTGTCCCCCCCCCCCCCCCAAAGTAGAAGCCAAAGCAAAGGCTTGAAGGAAAGAAAGCAGTGTTGAAAAGTATCCACAGTAAGAACATACCCAGGTCATCCATTTTCCAACAGCCCAAGACACTGCCAAAGGCAGCACAGATATCCTCAGAAGAGCACCCCAAGCAATATAAGCTTGGCCACTATGCCATCATTAAGTTCCCCCTGACTACTGAGTCAGCCATGAAGAAGAGAGAAGGCAAGACCTTGTGCTGAATGTCAAGGCCAGCAAGGACCAGATCAAATAGGTTGTGAAGAAGCTCTGACATTGACGTAGCCAAGGTCAAACCCTGATCAGGCCTGGTGGAGAGAAGAAAGCATGCATTCCATTGGCTCCCAACTATGATGCTTTGGATGTTGCCAACAAAATTGGGATCATCTACACTGAGTTCAGCTGACCAATTCTAAATACAAAAAAGTAGTTTCACTGTAAAAACAAAACAAAAGAAAAGAAATAGACTTAAGCAAGGCAAGTTATGGAGAGGGACTTGATCATGTGACCTAATTTGCATCTGAAATGGTTACTCCTGTTGCAGGATGGAGAATGAATTGAATTGGGCAAAGACAGGGAATGAAGATAGTTTTGAATACCTGAAATCTGGAATTTTGCAGGACTGGAACTGCAAAAGGGACAGATTACATGAGTTTTGAGAGGCAAATAAACCGGAGGAAAGTAAAGTTGTGCGGTAAATGCCTCCTTATAGGAAAGAACAATTGGAATGGGATTGGGGAAGGAGTGAGGTGCAAACTTTGGAGGTTATAACCAGATAATGAGTTCTTGGCATTCAAGATTTTTTGGGTGGTATGATTTAAATATGTGTGACATTGTGATTAATGATAAGTATATATTTTGATTTTCAGTCCAAGGTTCCTGACTCAGAGCTCCCAAAACCCTTGGTATTTCCTAAGCAATAAGAGGTATTGAAATATCTTTTGTTATATTGTCATTTGTCCTCAGTTCAGAGCTTGTTATTTATAACAAGCCTCTTTCTACAACAACTGAGTTTATGCTAATGAGGTGACTTTTGAAAATCCCCCCAAAATGGAGGGGGAGGCACTGGTTGCCAGGGGAACCGACTGAGATTAGAGAGTTGGAACTTTCAGTCCAAACAGCTGGAGAAGCCTGCAGGTGGAATTAATCATCAATGGCTAATGATTTAATCAATCACGCCTCTGTAATGAAGCCTCCACAAAACTCCAAAAGGACAGAGTTCAGAGAGCATCCAGATTGTGAACCAGAATGCATCAATGTGCTGCAATGCAGAGCCTCAAATTCCACAGGGACAGATGCTCCTGTGTGTGTTCAGGACCTTGTCCTATGTATCTCTTCATCTGGCTATTGATTGCAATCCTTTCATGTTCTTCCCACCAAACAGGTGATCTGGTGAGTAATCTGGTTTCCTGAGTTCTTTGAGTGGCTCTAGCAAATTCATTGAACCCAAGAAAAGGGTTATGGCAATCTCTGATCTACAGCCAGCCCATCGGAAGCACAGGTGACAGCCTGGTCTTGTGGCTGGCATCTGAAGTGAGGGCAGTTTTGTGAGGCTGAGCACTTAACCTGTCTGATGCTATCTCCAAGTAGATAGTCTCAGAATTGAGTTGAATTGTAGCACAGCCAGCTGGTTTCAAGGAACTGCTTGGTGTGGGGGGAAAAACACATGTTGGTATTGGATGCAGAATTATAGTGTAATGGAAATATCTACCATGTAGCCATGGAAGTCAAATGCAAAGGTAGGGGTAGAAGCAGACAAAGCCAAGGCTGTAAGAGATTTACAATTCTGATTGTGTATTAGAATCATCTGTGGTGGTTTTAAAAGTCACAGAAGCTAGGTCCCCATCCACAGAGATTCTGTATAATAGAAGTGAGGCATATGCACTTAAAAATCTGTTGCAAATGTTTCTAAGGTGTAAGCTAAATTGGCAGCTCCTGATCTTAAGTTAGATGGTTATCCATACAAAGCCTGAATGTCCAGATGACAGCAATTTCTGTAAGGATAGAAAGCAAAGTCTTCACTGAATGTGAGATAGTGAGCAGTCAGAGTAAGAAAAGGGAAGAGGAACCAACTGTGGCATAGCCGGAGGGCAAGAAGTTCAAAGGGGCAGGAGTTTTCACTGGAGGGTGAAGGATTTAACTCAGCATCAGAGAGCAAGGGGTGAAGGTGTAAATCTCACCTCCCAAGGTTGACTTCTTTAAACTGGTTCACACAGCTGTTTGCTCGTCTCCACTTCACCCTTGGCATTTCCAAATTTCTACTTCACTTTATTCTGTGAAGAAATGGCTTCAGGGTTGTTCTCATATCCTGAAGCTCAACTTTCCACTTTTCAGAGCTCATTGCCATCTTTTAGATATTTCATTCACTTTTAGATGGCTATACCTCCTGGGGGAATAAAGTGAATCCTGTGGACTTGAATCCAGAAATTTTTAAATATAAATTATTTGCTATAAGGTTCAGCAGCCCACTTCTTATAGCTGGCTTGCAAGATATTTATATGAAAGAGGATTAGGATGGAGTGTTATTAGATCATGTAAATTAGGCCATTTTCAGGGTTTAATAAAGGAATTTTACAGTGGAGTATTTAGACTAAAGGAAGTTCCAAGTGACTGTCTTTAGCAGTAGTAGTTGTAATGAAGCATTGCAAAGAAATGAAGGGCACAAATCTTGTTCATGTAGTATATTTTATTATCAGTTTAATTGCTTTCATTATAACAGTAATGCAAGCTCCATGTAAAAGTACGGACTGTTCAGAGGTATCTAGAGTAAAAGTACATGTTGTTGTCATCGCACCACGCCCTACACCCTTCCTCTAGTGTCCAGAGCTTTTCCGATGCATTTATAAAATATGTGTAGGGGAGGTGGGAATGGCCAGGGAGAAGTCAATGGGGTGAAAAGAAGACATATGTAATACTTTAAACAATAAAGAATTAAAAATGTGTGTGTGTGTGTGTGTGTGTGTGTGTGTGTGTGTACATACACTGGGTCTACAATTGTTCATATGAAAAATATAATAAATAATATTACAAGAATAAACTGCATTTCACATACTTGTTGAAGGAGGTGGGGATAAGCACAAGGTGTCTGACTGGTGGGATAAGACCAGATCTGGGTTCAGCAGCCTCAGTACTTGGGTTCTGGCTAGGAAAGAATTCAGAGCAAGACCCAAACTGTAAGAGAACATTTATTTGGAAAATCACAGAGGCAGAAGAAGTAATTTCTAAAAGAAATGGGCTCAGGAAACAAGTGATGGAGATAAAGGAAAGTCCTTTGGAGCTTGTCAGTGAGGAAGCTAATGGTAGCATGCCTGTGGACAGGAGAGGGTGAGGAAGAGGGAAGGTGATAGAGGAAGATGAGGAGGAAGGAAGGAAAGGAAAAGAAAGGCACAATATGAGGCATGCTCTGAGGAGGGAGAGCACACTGGGTCCTCTGTCCTAAAGGTTTTAAGGGTGGAGGTTTTAGGGGCGGTGCCAGGGGAAGATCTCAATAGGATATTCAGTGGCTTTCCAAGTTGTGTTCCATTCAGGTTGTGGTCTCCACTGATTGGCTGGCACCAGGGCAGGGGATCATTATTCAATGCAGCTGGTCCTGAGGTCAGCCTTGGCTGGTTTTGCTGCTTATCTGAGCCTGGAACTGAAGTACTACAAAGGCCAAGATGTTATCTCTAGGGAAGAAAGGTCTGGACGTCCAAACCACACAACCAGTGATATGCTAGAGGAGGAAGCCACCCTGGGGGTGATGCCCCATCCTACAATTTTTAAAAATATATATATTTTATTGATATTTTACAGAGAGGAAGGGAGAGAGATAGAGAGCTAGAAACGTCGATGAGAGAGAAACATTGACCAGCTGCCTCCTGCACACCCCCTACTGGGGATGTGCCTGCAACCAATGTATATGCCCTTGACCGGAATTGAACCTGGGACTTTTCAGTCCGCAGACCGACGCTCTACCACTGAGCCAACCTGGTTTCGGCCCCCATCTTACAATTTATTGTCCATTGCTGGACACATGGGGTTTTTTCACCCTGGTGACCTTCTGTACCTGGCCCATTGTCCTTGCTCTGCTCATGTCTATCTAACTGCCTACCACATGCTCACCATTATAAATCTACTTTTGCCCCACCCTATATGTATTATGCATTTTCATACCTTTTTTTGTTAGCAATATATCATAAATATCTTTCTGTATAAATACATATGGATCAATTTCATTCTTTTTAGTATCTGATAGTATTTCATAGTATGGAATGTTTTTAAATATGCACCCTTTTTTGGATGTTTATTTCAAATTTCTTCCTTTAATAAAAATAATTCTTCCATAAACTTCCTTGAGCACATATTTTTGTGTGCATGTGTTAATATTTCTATAGCATGTATTCATAAAAGAATTGCTAGATCAAAGGATATGCATATTTAAAATGTTGCTAGATTATTGCCAAAGTCCTTCAAAAACTTTACATATCCACAAATATCAAGTGTTCATTTTTTTCGCTCTCTTGCTAGTTGTGTGTGTATCATCAATATTTAAAATTTTTAAGCTAGCTTATTCTTTTCATTTGCATTTCTTTGACTTTAAAGTAAGGCTTCTTTGATTTCAAATAACGCTATTAAGTGGCAACATCTCTCTTTCTTGAATTTCTTCTTTATATACTTAGCGTTCTTGTGGAGAGTTGTCTTCTTCTTAATGATTTATAGGAGTTCTTTATATATTGTGGATATGCATTATTTGTCCATCATGTATATTAAAAATAGTTTCTCCAAATCCAATGCCTGTCTTTTTGTTTAGGATGCCTTTCATAATACAGAAAGAGTTTTTAAATTTTTCATGTAGTCACATCTTTTAATTTCTTCCTTTATAGCTTCTGGCTTTTATGTTCTGCTTAGGAAAGATTTTCCCACACTCAAGATTATTTTAAAGATAGATATTTCTTGCCCTAGCCACTTTGGCTCAGTGGATAGAGTGTCGGCCCATGGACTGAAGGGTCCCTGGTTTGATTCTGGTCAAGGGCATGTACCTTGGCTGTGGGCTTGATCCCCGGCTCTGTGCAGGAGGCAGCCAATGGATGTCTCTCTCACATTGATGTTTCTCTCTGCCTCTCCCCCTCTCTTCCACTCTCTCTAAAAATCAATGGAAAAATATCATCGGGTGAGAATTTTTTTAAAAATGTATTTGTTTAGATTAATTTATACTTGTTAATATGTCCCCCAGTAGAAAACAATAAAACTTTTTTTAAAAAAATACATTTTTTATTGTTTCAGAGAGGAAGGGAGAGGGAGAGAGAGGTGGAAACATTGATGAGAGAGAATCATTGACTGGCTGCCTGCTGCATGCCCCCTACTGGGGATCGAGCCTGAAACCCAGGCATGTGCCCTTGACCAGAATCGAACCTGGGACCTTTCAGTCCACAGGCCAACACTCTATCCACTGAGCCAAACCGGCTAAGGCTAAAACTTTATTTTTAGAAATAATATTCAAAAAATAATAATATTCTCTAATATAAACTCTTCACAAAGCTCAACTGGCCTCTCCTCTCATCTTCTAATTACCTGGAAATAGTGTAACATTTTTTTGTACTGGCCCCACTCTCATAGAAAACCACAGAGGAATTAACAAGTAGAAGGCACACCAAAGGCAGATGACACTATTTTGGTTTGTAAGAATAATTGTTAGTTTACTGATAAAAATCAATTTTTATCGGCTCACTTATTCTCCACAATAAGGCCACTGTGGCACTTCCTGCTCAAGGCATATAAGTGAGAAAGTTCGTATTTGATTTTAGTAAATGCTGTCTGTGGGAAGCCTGGACAGAAATGAGCAGATGTTAGAACCATATGATAATAGTGTGGCAGGGTAAAAGAACCTGTACATTTATATGGCACACCTGGTGTTTATACTTTTGCAACTTTTATAACTATAGCATCTGGCCCTTTGCTGCTGTTCTTTAATTTTCAAGTACCCAGGATCTTATCTCTCTTACAGTGTAGACATGTCCATCAGAAGAAAAAAAAAGATCAGTAAACATAATTATGAATTGTGCAGAGAGAGATTTTGGCTGCACCACAAGGAACTTGTATTTAAATCAGCAGTACAATTTTAAAATATGAGAAAACATTTATATCAGCCTTTCCCAGCTCATAAGAGGCAAGAAGGGTTCGCCCAAAGGTTGTGATACCATCTAACTGCACTGCAAATTTTCCCAATATTTAAATTGTCAATAAAGATAACTTACGGGGAATATCTAAAATACTTACAGCATTGTAGGCTCAAAGTTATGCCACTTGTGTTCTGTTTGGTCCAAGTATTGTAGGTTGAGGTGGACAAAAAGAATATCATTTGATATAACTCTAGTTTGCTTGAATTTTGTGATTTTATCTGAGAATTAAGGGGTTCTCGTGTGTTAAAAGATACCAAATGTAAAATAGTTCATCTAAATTTAAAAATTGACTTTAAGAAATTACTTGACACTCACACATAGCGCTATATTCAAGTACATTTACTCTAAGTCTTCTGAAGTTTTCAGGATTAGAACTTGTATACACTTCAGAGTAGAGAATAAGATCTGATTTCTATAGCAAGTCATATTTCCGGAAGATGATCACAATTTTGGCAAGGCAATTTTTTTCAGAAATCACATCCTACTTGGTTTTTGTGATACTGAATCTACTGGGGTTTATCAGATATCAAATTTATATAATATTTTCATGAACTGGATAAATTTCAGTGAGGAGGAAATCCCTCAAGTGACAACCTTAACCCCCTAAATCAAGGATGGAAAGCACTTGGTGGGGGTAATGAATCATGGATTCTTTCTCATTGAGTACCAGCAAGCTTCAACCAGGCCTACTCCCAGGCATTCAGAGTTGGTTAAAGGAATAAGCCAGAAATGAGAGACAGAAGGCATGAAACAGGAAGAAAAGAGAACCAGGTGAATGATGCATTACCAGGTGGGTCACCACTCTGAGTGTTAAGTCATTATAGGACCATCTAATTTAAATTTACCTCATGAAATGCAATCCAAGACCAACCACCTAAAATGGAAAAGCATTTAACTAGCATCTCTATTTCCTATTGGCTAAATTTTGCCCTACAGGGAGGTAAATTTCTCCACCTGCTCTCAGGTTGCTCCTGTTTCAATACCAATTGCTTTCTTGGGGCATCCCTGGGCAAGGAATCAGAGAAACTCTGGGCCCAGAAGTTTCTGGGGCTGACTAACAGACCCTGAGCGACATATGAATAGATTACTCCAACACAGTTTCACTGTGAAAGAGAGGGCTAAGGGGTTGCCTGGCTCAAGGGACCAAGCAGCCTCACTTGCCTGCCTCCTTAGCTTTTTATTATAACAGCAGTTTGAGATCAAGTTTATCTTTTAGGTGCAATCAGTAGGGTGAGTAATCTTGGGAGGACATAAGTGTTTACATTATCCTCAAGGCAAGGGCATCCAGGGATTAAGCATAAGGATTCCAGTAAAAACCTGGGGGTTTGCATGTGTGCTTAGACTTGTTTGGAAAGGTCAAGGAATAATTAGGGGCTCTGCTTTTGGCACTCCCCTAAGTCAGATTTCTGGTAAACAGGGAAGGCAGCCTTCCACACACTTCCCTTTTCTCAGAATGTCCTCCTTACAAACTTTCCAACCAATCTCATGTGCTCCCCAACAAGAAGTGAGAGTCATTTGTGGCTGGCCAAAGAACAAGGCACTGTCAGGGGGCCCCTGGTATGGAGACTGGTCAAAGACTACTCAGTTGCCCAGATGTGACTGGGTAGCGATAAAAACAGAGGATTTGAAATGGTGCAGAATAAATAGTCATTATACACTTTGCAGGGCCCACCAATGAGAAATTATTAAAGTCATTCACACAATAATGACAAACAGAAGAGCAGTTTGTTTTCTATAGCTTTTATTTTTAAACTCCCCCAGATAATTTAAACCTGAACTGGAAAAGTTTGTTCCTATTTCAATTGGTATTAATGAAATAACACCACTGAGATTGGTTACTCTGATAAGCACTATGGAACTGATGAAAAATTGACTTTTTATTAGTATTTTATACTTATTAGCAAGGAAATTCCACAATCATGCTATTACACACAATTTTGAATAAGCAGCTTCTCATAATTATGAAATATAGAGTTATGGAATCTAATTTAAATAATTTCTCTAATTCTATGAGGTTTTTAATCACATCTGTGATTTTTTTCAAGACCAAAGTTGACAGATTTTCCTTTCGTGAAAGAAGACAATTTACTTATCAACAAAATCTTACTGTATCATAATTACTCACATGTCTATTTCTCTTTCTGGCATTGATTTAAAATACTTTGAAATTGCTATAACTTAAATTTGTGGATATGCTTCATAATACTCCTATTAGCCTGTTTGCCAAAATTATCCAAGTGTATCCCACTCCTATTGAGACTGCAGTGGAGAGTTGAGAGGGGGATTGGAGGCAGTTCATTTGGGAAGGCAGTATGATTAATATCTGCCATTCATTGGACTCTTGAAATGTGCTAGTCACCATGCTAAGTAAATGCTGTTCATATATCATGCCATTTAATACCAAAAAGGTGTTTTTATCCCCATTTCACATTTGAGAAAAGTAAAGCCAAGAGAGGTTGAATCATATGCCCATGGTCACATTGTTGTTACTTATTTAGCCAAGATTCAAAGGAATGTCTTTTATTTCCATACTAGTGGCCTGGTACATGAAATTCATGCACATTAAAAGGGAATTAATTAGAGGAAATATTTTAATATTGCTATTTGCCCTTTCTCTATAATAGAAGTGTGAGAGATAGAAGGAAATTAGTAAAATGTATATGAAAATAATATATAAATTTATCAATAAATAAACTAACAAAAGACTATAACAACAAAGACATGATATAAAAACAACAAAAATATGATATAAAAACAGCAGTGATGCAAACAATGACTGATAAAGTGATTAAACTTATTCTAATATCTCCCTTTATATCACATTAAGAGTGAAAACACTTTCACAGTTCTTGACTAATTTCCCTTGGGATGAAGTATTTATAACTTTAATGTCATATGCTCTTCAAACTTTAGACAAAACAACATAACTGACCATGTGCGAAAACGGGTTCAGGTAGGAATATTCCTACTCTGTCTAGAGTTTGACCTTGTGATTCACAAATGCTGGCATCATGAAAAACTGTTGTGGAATCAACTTAAATGGGAGGCCAGTGTCAGATGGGGGCAAATCAGTTCTTGCAATCAGAACAACCTCTCCCTCTGCAGATCCTGTTAATACTTCAGCTTCAATAATGTTAGGTTGTAATCTTTTGATAATAAATCTGGTACCATTACAAAGACCCCATTTGCTATTAAGATTTCTCAATAAGGAGGAGAAAATGGCAGAAGAACAGGTAGTCATGATCTGAGCTGGGTCCCGAAGAGGAAAGAAAGAGCAGCCGAGGGTCGCGCTGGGAGTGCTTGTCAGCAAGCCAAGAGAAAGGCGAACACCCAGGGAAACTGGGGGTCAGCTGATCAGGGTGCCCCTGATAGTTAAGCACCCACAGCTGGGTCCCTTCCTGGATGGCGCGGACGGGGAAATCTAGCCATCTTAACGGGAAGAGGTTAGAGTCAGAATATCCACAGCCACAAAGATCACCGAGCAGCTTTTAGCCCCAAAACGCTGACCACAATCAGCGTGAACACTTGGACCCAAAGGAGCGCTCCACCCGAAGGCTAAAAGGTCAGATTTCGCAGAGATTCGCAGTAGCCCACGCGCCAGCAGCAGCCCGCTCGCGCGCCAGGTGCATGGAGGCTGCAGGACTAGGCCTGGGTTTATAAGAAACCCAAGGGTTTTGGGCTGGAGGCGCCCCTGACTGTGGACAGGGTTCCTAAGTGGGGGGATATCTAAGGAACAGCACGTTTGGATCTGACCCCCAGAGAGTTACAGGGGAGTGCAGTCGTCCTGCCCCGCCCACACCCCTCCATAGATCAGGGACACAGAGAGGGGAAAAAAGCTAGAAAGGCTTCAGAACCCTGGAAGTCTGCCACCAAGAAACACTGACATGCAGAGGCTAAAGTACATATGGACTCTAGAACTGCTTAAAAATCAGGAACTGATTACAACACTGAAGAAACACAGGGAACTGCAAATACCGCTCAGACTGGGAAATGGTGAGCTAGACAGAACAACAGAGGAAGTGAACGACCTTCATTACAGCAAATTTTATTTAATTTTTGACTTTGATTTTCTAATTGTTTAATTTTTTTGTTGTTTTGTTTCTTTGTTTGTTTGTTTGTTTGTTTTTTTACTTACACCAGTTGCAAAGTTTACTCAAGAAGTTATTTTTTTTATCTTCCCTCACTTGATTTTACCTTTTTAATTAATTCACTTTTATATGTAATCAATATTATTACTACTACTATTTTACCTTTTTTACCTTTTTAATCTTATTTTCTTTTGTTTATTTTTATTATCATCTTTTAAGTGCCATATGATATACCTTTAAAAAAAATTTTTTTCTTTTCTCTTTTTCCACCCTTCGGGATTGCTAGTCTACAGACTATTTATACCTTTCCTTCTCCAACGCTCTATTCTAACTCAACCCTACCTTTATGCCATCACTCTTTTCCTAACCCTGTCCCTTTGGTGTCATGCTTATCTTAACCCTTTGCTGCTCTAGATTTTCCCTATTTTTTCTATTTACCCCCTCCTAAAATTTCATCCTATCTGTGTATATCTAACTCCCAACCCCCTACTCCAAGCCCATTCACACCTACCTTGTCACTGTCCTAAAAAAAACGAAAACAAAAAACACAAAACACACACACACACACACAAAAAAAAAAACAGCAACACACAATCCTTCTCTCTACCCGTTTGTAGTTGTATGTTGAACGCTAACTATAACAAAGTTTTATGCTTTTTTGTAAGATTGGTTTGGTATTCTTTTTATTTGATTGTATGATTTTGTTACCTGAGTTCTAGTCATCTTTATTGGAGGATATTAATATTGTAAACACATTTCTGTTCAGTGCCTTGTGTGTTGTACCTGGTTGTGCTGTATTTTGTACCTTTAAATCTAACCAGGAGAGAGAGAACTACATAACCAGACATCCTAAAAACAGAGATCATGGGGAGGCGAAGAAACAACCTGTCCATGAAAGAAAATCAGGCAGCACCAGAAAAGGAAGTAAACGAGTTAGAGGCAAGCAACCTACCAAAGCAAGAATTCAGAGTAATGTTCATGAGATGGATAAATAGAATGGAAGACAAATTTGACAATATGAGTAAGACCCAAGAGGAGATGAAGAAGAACCAAGAGGAAATGAAGGTGACACAAGAAGAAATGAAAAATGACATCGCTACTATGAAGAACTCAATAGAAAGCATCAAGAGTAGACTAGAAGAAGTGGAGGACCGCATCAGTGAGGTAGAAGAAAAGATGGAAAAAAAATACCCAATTAGAGCAGCTGCTAGGAAAAAAAAAAAAAAAAACACAGGAGGAGAGCCTACGGGAGCTTTGGGACAATACAAAAAACCCCCAATATTAGAATAATAGGGGTCCCAGAAGGAAAGGAAACTGAGCAAGATATGGAAAAAGTATGTCAAGAAATAATGACAGAAAACTTTCCTGAGATAGAGAAGAAAAAACCCACACCAATCCAAGATGCTCACAGAATCCCAAACAAAATGAATCCCCAAAGAACAACACCTAGGCACATTATAATTATATTGACTAAAACCATCGACAAAACCAGAATCTTAAAAGCAGCGAGAGAGACAGAAAGTTACATATAAAGGAACCCCCATCAGACTAGCAACTGATTTCTCAACAGAAACTCATCAGGCCAGAAGGGAATGGGATGACATATACAAAGTCATGCAAAGGAAGGTTCTTAATCCAAGAATACTGTACCCAGCAAGGCTATCAATCAAAATTGAAGGTGAAATCAGGAGCTTCACAGACAAAAAAGACTAAAGGAATTTATCTCCAACAAACCAGCAATGCAAGAAATGCTAAAGGATCTACTGTAAAAATAAAAAAAATAGGAAGCGAAGAAGGAACACAGGGGGATAGAATAAAAATGGCTTCAAATACCTACATATCAATAATTACATTAAATGTAAATTGTTTAAATGCTCCAATCAAAAGACATAGGGTAACAGATTAGATAAGAAAGCAAGACCCATACATCTGCTGTCTACAAGAAACCCACCTCAGAAAAAAAGAAGCCCACAGAGTGAAGGTGAAGGGATGGAAAAAGGTTATAAAGGCAAATGGAAATGAAAAAAAAAGCTGAGGTAGCAATACTTATATCTGACAAATTAGATCTCAAAGTGAAGGACATAACAAGAGATAATAAAGGCCACTTCATAATACTAAGGGGAGCAATCCAACAAGAAGAAATAACCCTGATAAACATATATGCACCCAATACAGGAGCACCCAAATAAATAAAAAAACTGCTGGAAGACATTAGGAGAGAGATTAATAGCAATACAATCATAGTAGGAGATTTTAGTACCCCACTGTCACCATTGGACAAATCATCTAAACAAAAAATCAGCAAAGAAACATCAACGCTAAATGACACACTAGACCAGATGGGATTAATCGACATCTTCAGAACATTTCACCCAAAAGCCACAGAATACACATTCTTCTCAAGTGCACATAGGTCATTTTCAAAGATAGACCACATGTTGGGACATAGGCAAAGTCTCTTCAAATTCAAGAAGATAGAAATCATATCAAGCATCTTCTCAGATCATAGTGGCATAAAATTGGAAATCAACTACAATAAAAATAATCCAAGGAAATCAAACACATGGAGACTGAATAGCATGCTATTGAACAAGGACTGGGTTACCAGGGAAATCAAGGAAGAAATTAAAAACATCTTGGCAACAAATGACAATGAAAACACAACAATCCAAAATCTATGGGACACAGCAAAAGCAATCTTGAGAGGGAAGTTCATATCTCTGGAAGCCTACTGTAAAAGACAAGAAAAAGTGGAAACAAATTATCTAACTCTACAACTCAAAGAGTTAGAAAAAGTGCAACAAGAAAAGCCCTGTGTAAGCAGAAGGAAGGAAATAACGAAAATCAGAGTGGAGATAAATGACATAGAGACCAAAGAAACAATACATAAAATCAACAAAACCAAGAGCTGGTTCTTTGGAAGAATAAACAAGATTGATGAACCTCTAGCCAGGCTAACCAAGAAACAAAAAGAGAGGACCCAAATAAACAAAATCAGAAATGAAAGAGGTGAAATAACAACAGATCCCGCCTAAATACAAAGGATTGTTACAAAATACTACAAACAACTCTATTCCAACAAACTGGACAACCTGGAGGAAATGGACCTAGTCCTAGAAAAATATAACCTGCCAAAACTCAATCAGGAAGTATCATAAAACCTCAATAGACCAGTGACTTTGGAAGAAATTGAAGCAGTCATCAAAAAGCTTCCAGCAAACAAAACCCAAGGGCAGATGGCCTCACAGAAGAATTTTACCAAACATTCAAGGAAGAACTAAAACCTATCCTCCTCAGACTATTCCAAAAAATTCAAGAGGAAGGAACACTTCCAAACTCCTTCTCTGAAGCCAGCATCACCCTAACAACAAAACCAGATAAAGATAACACAATGAAAGAGAATTACAGACCAATATCCCTCATGAACATAGATGCAAAAATCCTCAACAAAATTCTGGCAAACCGGCTCCAACAGAACATCAGAAAGATCATCATACACCATGACCAGTAGGATTTATCCCCGGAATGCAAGGATGGCACAATATCCACAAATCAATAAACGTGATACAACACATAAACAAACTGAAAGTTAAAAATCATATAGTCATATCAATTGATGCAGAAAAAGCATTTGATAAAATCCAACACCTTTTCCTGATAAAAACTCTCAACAAGATCGGAGTACAAGGATCATACCTCAACATAATAAAAGCTATATATGATAAACCCACAGCAAACATCATACTCAATAGGCAAAAACTAAAACCATTTCCTCTTAGAACAGGTACAAGACAGGGATGCCCACTCTCACCACTTCTGTTTGACATAGTACTGGAAGTACTAGCCATTGCAATTAGACAAGAAGAGGAAATAAAAGGCATCAAAATTGGAAAAGAAGAAGTAAAGTTGTCCCTATTTGCAGATGACATGATATTGTACATAAAAAATCCAAAAGACTCCATCAAAAAATTAATAGACTTAATAAATGAATTTGGCAATGTAGCAGGATACAAAATCAACTCCAAGAAATCTATGGCATTTCTCTACACCAATAGTGAACTCACAGAAACAGAGACTAAAAAAGCAATCCCATTTACCCAAAAAATTAAGATACCTAGGAATAAACTTAACTAAGGCAGTAAAAGACCTATATGCTGAAAACTACATGACACTGAAAAAAGAGATAGAGGAAGATGTAAACAGATGGAAGAACATACCATGTTCATGGATTGGTAGAATCAACATCATCAAACTGGCCAAACTTCCCAAAGCAATTTATATGCTCAATGCACTCCCTATTAAAATACCAACGACATACTTCACAGACCTAGAAAGGACTCTTCAAAAGTTCATTTGGAACAATAAAAGACCCCGAGTAGCCACAGCAATCTTGAGAAAGAAGAGTAAAGTAGGAGGGATCTCAATACCAGATTTCAAGCTGTATTACAAAGCCACTATTCTTAAAACAGCCTGGTACTGTCACAAGAACAGACATATAGATCAATGGAATAGATTATAGAATCCAGATATCAACCCAAATCACTATGCTCAATTAATATTTGACAAAGGAGGCACGAGCATACAATGGAGTCAAGACAGTCTCTTCAATAAATGGTGTTGGGAAAACTGGACAGATACATGCAAAAGAATGAAACTAGATCACCAACTTACACCATACACAACAATAAACTCAAAATGGATACAGGACTTAAACATAAGACGGGAAACCATAAAAATACTAGAGACATCCACAGGCAGCAAAATCTCAGACATATGACTAAAGAACTTCTTCACTGATACTAACCCTAGGGCAATGGAAGCTAAAGACAAAATGAACAAATGAGACTACATCAAAATAACAAGCTTTTTTACAGCAAAAGAAACCATCAACAAAGCAACAAGAAGTCCCAAGGTATGGGAGAACATATTTGCAAATGATATCACTGATAAAGGTTTAATCTCCAACATCTACAGACAGCTTATACAACTCAATAAAAGGAAAATAAATGAGCCAATTAAAAAATGGGAAATGGACCTAAATAGAATCCTCTCAAAAGAAGACAGAAGGAAGGCCAAGAGGCACATGAACACATGCTCAAAGTCACTACTTATCCGAGAGATGCAAATCAAAACAACAATGCAGTACCATCTCACACCTGTCAGAATGGCCAACATCAACAAAACAACAAATGACAAATGTTGGCGAGGTTGTGGAGAAAAAGGAACCCTTGAGCACTGCTGTTGGGATTGCAGGTCTTTGCAACCACTATGGAGAACAGTATGGAGCTTTCTCAAAAAACTGAAAATGGAACTCCCATTTGACCCAGTAATCCCACTACTAGGAATATACCCCAAGAAACTAGAAACACCAATCAGAAAGGATATATGCACCCCTATGTTCATAGCAGCACAATTTATAATAGCTAGGATTTGGAAACAGCCTAGGTGCCCGTCAGCAGATGAATGGATCAGAAAACTATGGTACATCTACACAATGGAATACTATGGTGCCATAAAAAGGAAGGAATTCTCATCATTTGCAGTAACCTGGATGGAATTGGAGAGCATCATGCTGAGTGAAATAAGCCAGTCAATGAAAGAGAAACACCACATGACTTCACTCATTTATGGATATTAAAGGACATTATAAACTAATGAACAAAAAGATAGATATAGAGACAGTAAAACAACAAGCAGACTGTCAAATGACATGGGGTGGGGGAGTAGGGAGATCTGGGGGAGATAAGAGATCAACCGAAGGACTGGTATGCATGCATATATGTACAACCAATGGACACAAAACTCTGGGGCGGGAGGGCATGAATTGGGTGGGAGGGCATGAATTTGGTGGGGGAGGGCTAATGGTAAGCTATATACACATATAATACCTTAATAAATTAAAAAACAACATTAAAAAAAAAGATTTCTCAATAGCATGATGATTACACCCACTTTCAATTTTAATTTATGATACTATTAAGAAATTTGATGGGAAAATTTTCCTTTTCAGATATCTGTTGAATTAATGGAATCATCATGCAAATATGTCTAAAAATCTCCATCTAGTATATTCAAAATTTCTTCATTTAATTTTTGAACATGTTTATTTTTTGGACATAGAATCGCACGTTTAGATATATTTTTTAATATTACCTATAGATATACTATTTCCAAAGGTAGCTTCAATAATAGATCCATTACAAATCATTTCATAGGAGCTTTCAATAATATACATTCCTAAATGAAAACTACTATCAAGTTTGCCATCTCCAAGTTTCACTAACCATTCGCTATAGGCAGAATTCTCTGATCTCATATTTGTTGTAAGAGACAACTTTCTGAAACATCCCCAAACATCACATTACTTTAAACTCGTTGGTACTATGATTGATCGCATAGCATGTGGTACAATACTGAGACATTGTCGAAAATCCCCTCCAAGAAGGAAAACTTTCCCACCAAATACAAGATTGAAATTTATAATTTCTCTTAGTAATCTGTCTACGGCATTTATAGCATGATTGGATGCCATGGTGCATTCATTAGTAATGAGAAGTAAGGCAATTTTAATAGTTTTAGCAACTTCACTGTCAATATTGAGTCTAGAAACTGAAGTTTCATTTAATGGAATTGGTAATTTACAGTATATCGGGAATGAAAGGTTCTTTCACTGAGAGGTAAATTTGCAGCAATTCCTGTGGGTAAAACTGTACCACCATGACATCTAATATAATGTATTAAAACTTTATATGGATGTGGGGAGCAGCTACAGTGTTTGGACAGGTTCAAGCCTTGGACTTATGAGAGTGCATACTCCCCTCATTGCCACTTGCAAGTCCCAGCTTGGAGGGCAGGGCCCTCTCAGCACAATTATAGCCAACAGCTATGGTTGTGGGCTTGAACCTATGGCCTAATTCAGTGTTTCCCAAACTTCTCTCATGATGAGAATCACCTGGTGGAGTTGTTAAAATACAGATTCCTGAATCCCAACTAAGAAGTGATAAACTAGAATTTTTGGGAACATACAGTTAACATTGTATATTTAACAATTTTACCTGTATGTTCCCAAAAATTCTATACGTAACATATAGGTAAAATTGTATACTTAACTAGTATAGGTATAGGTAAAATTGTATAGGTAATATATAGGTAAAATTGTATACTTAACTAGTGCTAGTTAACTAGTTAATAGTTAAGTATACAATTTTACCTATATGTTCCCCAAAATTTTAGTTTAGCATTTCTTAGTTGGGATTCAGGAATCTGTATTTTAACAACTCCACCAGGTGATTCTCATCATGAGAGAAGTTTGGGAAACACTGGAAGTGATGTGGGCTTGATAGAGTTCAGATACATGTAGTTGAGTGGACTGAAACCCACAAGAATGTTGTAAACATCTTGATCACGCCCTTACTTTGCCTTGTGGCATGGGCTATAAAATAAAGACATGGCTTGTGGACGTCGTCGCTGTCTCTCAGAGAAGCAGCGTCCCACTGAGACCCATCTTTCATTCTCTTGTCTGTTTTTTTCTAAGCCTTTCACCACCCCAAGGTTCTTCTTTCTCTTCTTAAATAATACCTTTCAGCATTTCATATAATACTGGTTTTGTGGTGATGAACTCCTTTAGCTTTTTCTTATCTGTGAAGTTGTTTATCTGCCCTTCAATTCTGAATAACTTTGCTGGGTAATCTTGGTTATAGGTTCTTGCTACTCATCACTTTGAATATTTCTTGCCACTCCCATCTTGCCTGCATGGTTTCTGTTGAAAAATCAGCTGAAAGTCGTATGGGTGCTTCCTTATAGGTAACTACCTGTTTTTCTCTTGCTGCTTCTAAGAGTCTCTCTTTGTCTTTTGCCCTTGGCATTTTAATTATGATGTGTCTTGGTCTGGTCCTCTTTAGATTCCTCTTGTTTAGGGTTCTGTATGCTTCCTGTACTTGTAAGTCTATTTCTTTCACCAGGTGGGGGAAGTTTTCTGACATTATTTCTTCAAATAGGTTTTCAGTATCTTGCTCTCTCTCTTCTTCTGGCACCCCTATAATTCTGATGTTGGTACATTTAAAGTTGTACCACAAAGGAGCTTCTTAAACTATCTTCAACTTTCTGAATTCTCTTCTCTTCTTACTTCTCCAGAGAAGGGTCCTTTGCCTCTTTGTATTCCAAATCTTTGACTTGATTCTTACATTCTTATAGTCTGTTGTTGGGTCTCTGTATAATATTCTTTATTTCCATTAGTGTACGTTTTATTTCTACTTGGTCCTTTTTCAAATCCTCGAGGTTCTGGTTAAATTTATCAGCCTTTTCTAGGAAATTCTTAAAAAACTTTATTACCGTGGTTTTGAACTATATATTCAATCTTTTGTTCTCCTCCATTTCTTTTGTTTGATATCTATTTCCTTGTCTCAGCATTTTTGCTGCTTCCTTGAGTTGGTAGGGTAGCTTTGTGTGCTTGGTGTCCTGTATGGTCCAGTGGGTCAGCCTCCCCAGTTACCTGAGGTAGACACTCTTCATGCTCCCCTTTGTGTACTGCATGTACAGTCTTGTTGTAGTTAAGTCTTGATTGTTGTTGGTATCACTAGGAGGAACTGGCCTCCAGGCCCATTGGATGTATCAGCTGTGTCTACACCACGATACCTTCTGTATTGGAAATAGTCTTATAGGGTCAGACTTGCAAAATTGCAAAAGCCTCTGAATTCAGCTTGGATGGGGCGGACTCTCAAGGCTGAGCCACCAGTCTTGGCTTCCAGTCAGTCCTTCCCTTGTGCGCATGCCTCAGACCTCTGCCTTCCACGGATCCCCTGAGATTCCACCTGACAATCCAAATTCCCCTTGTAAGAGCGTGGGTGCCTCAGGGGCTTGCCCTGAACTGGATTTCAGTGCTCAGTGCAGTTGGAGCTGGGGATTCAGTGCAGTTAGGAGCTTCCGACTCCTTTCGCTATGGAGAGACCTCCAGGGTCAGACCTCTCTGCATGCGTACACTCACTCATGCACTGTGGCTCCCAGCTCCCCTGGTCTCTCAGTCTGGTCAGACATCTCTGTGTGCACTCACTCATCTACTGCGGCTCCCGGCTCCCCTGGTCTCCAAGTCCGGTCAGACCTCTCTGCGTGCACTCACTCTCACGTGCTGTGGCTCCCAGCTCCCCCATGTCTCCCAGATTCTGAGTCTCCGGGTGCCTTTCTCTACAGTCCAGACTCCACTTGTATGAGCCTGGGTCCACAGGGTTTAGGCCTGGGCTGGGGTTCAGTGCAGTTGGGGGCTTCCTTTCCCCTCCTGCCAGCCCGGCACTTTGCCGCCCTTCCTCTCTGCATGTGAGTATCTCCCTTCCTCAGGGCTTTGCGATCTGTGAACCTCTCTCCTTCTTTCTAATTGTGGATTTCCTACTCAGCCAGTTTTCCTCTGTGTGTGTGTGTGTGTGTGTGTGTGTGTGTGTGTGTGTGTGTTATAAGATTTCCCCCCTTTTTAAAAAAATATATTTTATTGATTTTTTACAGAGAGGAATAGAGAGAGATAGGGAATTAGAAACATTGATGAGAGAGAATCATCGATCAGCTGCCTCTTGCACCACCCCTACTGGGGATGTGCCTGCAACCAAGGGACATGCCCTTAACCAGAATCAAACCCAGAACGTTTCAGTCTGCAGGCTGATGCTCTATCCACTGAGCCAAACCAGTCTCGGCTTTCCTGTGGTTTTGAATGATGTCTGTTCTGTCTTTTAGTTGTTATTTTGAAATTGTTTTACCATGCGGCAGATTAGGGGCTTACCTAGGCTGCCATCTTGGTTCTCTCCACACCCAGGGTTTTTATATAAATAGATTCAGGCTGTTAGCAGTTTGCTGCTTTGATTTTGATGTCTGGAATGGCAAGAGTATGACATATAATTCTTTGTACATTGAGCCCATTAGAAATTTAGATTTTTGTTAAGTGCCTGGAAGAATCTCTGGAAGAATCTATCAACTGCTCACTCCTTTGCAACTTAGAGCCATAGACATCCTGTCCAGTTTGGCTGCCAGGAACTGCCTTTTCCCTCTCACCTAGAGCACTTCCAGCAGCACTTGATTCCCTAGAAAATACTGCATAAAACATAATCACATTTCTATTCATTAATTTTTATCAGCCTTAGAGATGTTCATTTTTAGAGAAAGGCTCTTATTTTTTATTTTACTTTTGTTGTTAATCCTCACCTAAGGATATTTTCCATTGGTTTTTAGAAGGGTGGAGAGGAGGGGGAGAGAGAGATTGTAAAACATAGATGTGAGAGAGAGACATCAATTGGTTGCCTCCCAAACATACCCCAATAAGGGTTGGAGATTGAGAGCTGCAACCAAAGCACATGCCCTTAACCAGAATCGAATCCAGGACCCTTCAGTCCACTGGCTAACAGTCTATCCACTAGGCCAAACTGGATAGGGAAGTTTTGAGAGTTTTTAATGAAGTTTCTAAATATTATATCCTTAATTGCACTAACAATGTGAAAGTTTTGATATTGTTTGGGCCCACTGCACAGGAATAGTCCACCTGGCCCCCCTCTTAAGAGAATGATTAAGTCCACTTCACTCCCATCCATATTCTCAAATATTAAATTGAACTTTATTCATTAAGTTTATTAAGCTCTCCCATTTTATTTTAACATATCCATATAGGTGCATGGTACTTAATGAAATTATTCTTTTTTAAAAAAAAATTATTATTCTTTATTTCTCATCTTGAAGAAATCACCCAGCCTAGACAAAGTGGGTTAAAGGCTATATTCTGGGTTCTTTATTTCTAGAATGTGTGTGGCTCTACCTGGAGGCAACTACATTATCTCTGCGCAGTCTCAGGAAATGTTTCTCTATAATTGGTAATGCTTGACCAAATTAGCCTGTATGTCATGAAACAATAGTACTGAAAAAACATGAGCTTAATTAATTGACAGGTAGAATATGTCTTTCTCCACATCCCAGTTCCTGTTAGTGCAGTGTGTGTTCAAATGGGTCATCATACCAAGACAGAGGCCACATCTTTCATCTTGTTTTGCTTTAAGTTTCCAATTGACACGATACCATTTATTAGTTACAAGAATGATTAAAGCACTTTAAAAAGTGTCTATAGCAATAATTAGCTAAGTATACATTAGAATGTCAAAAGACACTTAGAAAGTTTGCTTACCTAACTACTAAGCTTTGCTCTGGGCCAGGTCAGAGTTCTTTTTGCTTGGGGTTGTTAATGTCAGGTCCTTGATAGAGCAATAGATACCCAATGGGGAGAGTTGAATTACCTACAGAGAAATTCCTGAATTGTGAGAGTAGGATTCTTTGTGACAGCCCCCAAGAGGGAATAAATGCTTTTTGAGATACTCATACCACTGTCTCAAATCCTTATGTTGACCCTGGCCCATAAGAGGCTATGATCACCCTATAAACCAAGGCAAACTAACTCTGGTAACAACGGATTTCAATATCTGAGTGACTAGACAGAATAAAGGTTGAGTTCTCATTCATTGCGTATACCAACTCGGTGATGTATGAGAAGCCTTCTACAAAACTGTTCAGGACCCTAGATTTCTCCCATGGTGTGGCCTGCCATCCCCCAGTGCCTCAGAGTCCTACATTGGATTCTTTTCATCTGTCTGGGTGACAAGAGAAAAGAATATGGAAAAGGTTCACCTGTTTTTAACAGCCTTAGCGAAGCCATGACATGCACAACCTCCACTCATTTTCCATGGACAAGAAATAATCACATAGACCCACCTAGATGCAAGAGAATAGGAAATGTGAAATGACCAAGAAAGGGAAGGAAATGAGTTGTACTTGAAACAACAATAAACACATTTCAAAATGATGTACCTTCAGAGCACCTTGTTTGTTGACTTGGTAACACATCACAAAATGCCATTACTCTATTTATTGATTAATTTGAGGTTTACCCATTGTTTTGTTTTGTTTGTCTGTCTGCCTCACAAGAATATATCGAGGACAATGACCATGTCTGTGTTTTCCACTACTGTATTCCCAGCAATGGGTATAGTGCAGGAATGGGCAAACTTTTTGACTCGTGGGCCACAATGGGTTCTTAAACTGGACCGGAGGGCCGGAACAAAAGCAACCTGACCATACCGGCACTCTCATCTTGGGCTGCTGGTGAAGGAGCGGAGGGAAGAGCAAGAGAACCCTCCGCTCTTTTGGCTCTGCGGGTTGGATAGAACAGCCGAACGGGCCAAATCTGGCCCGCGGGCCGTAGTTTGCCCACGGCTGGTATAGTGTCTGGTACTTCATAGGCAGGTAGAATTGTTAAATGAATGAACCTGTCTGCAGGCTGGTGCTCTATCCACTGAGCCAAACCAGCCAGGGCTGTAACAATTTCTTTTCTTTTTTTTTTTTTTAATATATTTTATTGATATTTTACAGAGAGGAAGGGAGAGAGATAGAGAGCTAGAAACATCGATGAGAGAGAAACATCGACCAGCTGCCTCTTGCACACCCCCTACTGGGGATGTGCCCACAACCAATGTACATGCCTTGACAGGAATGGAACCTGGGACCCTTCAGTCCGCAGACCGACGCTCTACCACTGAGCCAAACCAGTTTCGGCTGTAACAATTTCTTAATTCTAAGATGTACTCTTTAATAAATAACAGATTTTCAGTGGGGTGGAGAATTACCACCATAATAAATATCCTTATTGTTAAGACATATCCAGAGTTAGAAATATTAATCTTTAAAATAATGTATAAAAATTAATGATAATTCTGCCTGATGGGCTCTGTAAAGTTTCTCTAGGCACATGTCATTTGAGCTAATGGGAAGATGGCATTGTCAGGTTTTAAAAAGTTGGGAAAAGACATTTGGACATGGAGCAGACTGTGCACAAAGCCAGTGCACATCCTCCTTTTGGGAACAGTGAGTAATTCACTACAGTTAAAGTGAAGAGTGCTGGAGGGAAGTGACCCGATATGAGTCTGGAAAGACAGGCTCCAACGATTGGATGTCATTGACAACCTCTGAGCAAAGAACTGACATTGTCAGATATGTAGTTTACAGATTTGTGTTTTCATTCTGGCAACAGCATGAAGAACAGGACCCAGGAGGTCTAGACTGGAGTGAAGGAAACTATTTATGAGGCTGATGGAGTGTGGGAAGTGAATGGAAGGGTTAGTGTTTATAATATGTCAGCTCAAAAAACTAAAATATGAAAATACAATATAATCTCTTTTTACAGTGATAATTAACATAAATTGAAGGCGTAGATAAAAAATTGTTGTATGGGATTATTTATTGTAGACAATTTCTCATTACCACATCAAATTTGCTTGAGCCACCCTATGGAAAATAAAAATCAGTTTGTTATACCAACGTCTTCTTTATAATTATGTTCTTTATAATGATATTCTTTATAATATCCTAGATTAAAATCAGCTTTTCCTTCAGTCTATTTTAGCAATTTAGAACATTCCATCTCCATCATCTATTATACTATTGGGTGTGTGGAGATAGAGTATTTTGACTTATTTATGCTCATCTCCACATCTATCTTTTCTTCTAAGTAAATAGGAATTTATTTATTCCTTTTCATTGCTGTGTTTTCATATTTGAGGCATTTCAAACACCCTGGGGGGAAGGGGATGGAATTTCCCCTCAGGATTCTTATGGCAGGTCGAATAATTAAAATGAATTAAGGTAGATTAACAAGAGAAAATCAAGGTTTAACATGTGTGCACAGGGAATTCGCATAAGCATGAAAATTCCAAAGACAGTAAGACACATTGGGATATATATGTCATTCTGGACTAAGGAGAAGGAGGTAGGCATTTGTGACTTCAAAAGGAAATAAGGCAATTCACAGGGCATTGAAAAAAATTCAAGTTTAGTAAACAATTTTTTGCTGGGCCATCTTGAAACAATGGAACAAAGAAAGGACTTTGATCCAATGGGCTTTGCTAGGATCCTCCCTGTCTACCACACCCAGTCCAGATGAAGCTATAGTCATATCATCTACCGTGTTTCCCAGGAAATAAAACATCCTCCGAAAATAAGACCCACTTACAGGTTTCCTTCTGAGTGAAATATAAGTCACCCCCCCAAAAAAATAAGGCCCCCAGGCTCTGTCTCAGAATGAAAATTAATTTACCATAAACTGGTCGCTAGGGCCACCCCGACTGGCGTCTAGCAACCAGTGATGTTATGCTGAGTCCTGATGTCACTGCTGTGTGGAGGCGGTGTGGAGGTCAGAGTGAGCGGTGAGAGCAGGGCGGGATAGAGGAGGAGACTTTTGCAGATGCCTGTAGAAGACCAGGAGGATTAGAGCGGACAGGACGCTGCGAAGGTGGTGAGTGCTGGTCTGTCTCTGGTGACACTACCTGATGCTCACGGCCACTTTCATGACTGAAGGTTCTCAGTCAGTGGCAGACCCTGCTCCAGCCCAGATCCAGGTCCCAGCAAGCCCAGTGACAGTCCCCAGGCAGGTCCCAGGGGGTAAATGTCTGACAAAGGGGTAGGGGGGATATCTGGTGAAGGTGTTCAGTGGCACAGGGGTGGGGGGAGGGGGATCACTTAAAATGACACAGGATGATCAAAAGAGGCAATCAAAATGACACAGGAGGATCAGAGGGGACAATCAAAATGACACAGGAGGGTCAAAAGGGGTTACTATAATGGTAATCCCCCCCCCCTGATTCTCCTGTGCCATTTGGATTCCCCCCTCTGATATCCCCTGTGTCATTTTAAGTGATCCCCTCCCCCCACCTTGATACCCCAATTCCTTTTTTTTTTTTACCCCTAGAAATGAGCACAAAAAGAAAAAGCTACTCCATGGAGTACAGGAAAGGAATCGTGGAAGACTCTTGGGGCCAAAATCTGCTTTCTGCAAAGAGAAGATGTTGAGTATCCACTTGGTCCAAAAATGGCAAGCAGAGTATGGTAACCTCATTGAACAAGTGGACAAGGGAAATGCTAAGAAGCCCAAGTGTGGATCAGGTCGGCAACCATTATTATCCGAGCTGGAAGACCTCATCTGTGAATGGGTTGTTGACAGGAGAGCAAAGGCTTTGGTTGTGAATAGGGCTCAGATTCAAGAATTTTCCCTTGCAATGGCACCACAGTTTGACATAGCCCCCAAAGACTTCAAAGCATCACAACACTGGCTGGATAATTTCCTTCAGAGAAGTGAACTGTCTTTAAGAAGATCTACAACATTGTTTAGGTTGGAAGATACTCAAGTTATTAAGCGAGCACTTGCATTCAAGTCCTTTATTGATGATGCTGACTTCCCTAAATACAATCTTTCCAATATTATTGCTATGGACGAAACTGCAGTGTTTATGGGCCAATCATCTCAAACAACAATTGAACAGCAGGGTGCCTCCTTAGTGTACATTCCCTCCACTGCTTATGAAAGTGCACGTGTTTCCTGTATTTTGGAAATTCGCCTGGATGGCACTAAAATCCCACCTTTAATCATTTCTAAGGGCAAGAAGGAAAAGATTGAATGTGTTTTGGGCATTTTTATTCTTGAAACTGAAAAGGCCTGGGACACACAAGGAGTTATAAGGAAGTGGGTCGATTTAATTCTGCTGCTTGTTATGCGAGGGAGCCAAAGAGGTCTGCTAGTCTGGGATGCAGCCAGCACTCACCACCCTAAAGACATGAAGACATTTCTTCACGAAAGAAAAGTAGATCAGATAATGATTCCTGCAGGAATGATGGCCTATCTCCAGACTCTTGATACTTCAATAAAGAAGCCATTCAAAGACAATTTGCACATGGAAATTAATGACTACATTGAAAATAGAATGGGGAGAAATCAGCATGGAAACTTTGTGAAACCTAAACTGCAAGAAGTTGTGACTTGGATGAAGAATTCATGGGAGAAAATCACTGACAGTTGCATTGTAAATGCACTGCAAGCAGGCTACCTTGACAAGAAGTACTCATTTAAAGACAGTGCTATTGCTAAACATGAGAGATTTGGTCCACTGATTCTGAAAGAAATGGAGTCACAAGAAATTCACCAGGAAATTCAGGAATTGGATTGTTATGATGATGTTCCAGAAGATGATGACATGATTGTCATTGAATAAATGAGTAAATTCTTGATACTGTAGGATTCAGTTTGTCTGGTTTGTGTTGACAACTACCGTACTACCGTACTATATACAGGTAATAAATTTCCTTTATTTTCATTTAACAATAAATGTGTACCGTATTCTTCTTCATGGAAAATAAGACATACCCAGAAAATAAGACCTAGCGCATCTTTGGGAGCAAAAATTAATATAAGACACTGTCTTATTTTCGGGGAAACAGGGTATGATGATAGCTCCTTCCTGGCACAAGCCTCCTATCTTTAATTCTTTAAGGCAGTTCGGAGGAAGTTCAAAAGTTCTTCCTGAGCCTTCTGGCCCTTAATTTTTTCCAACTTGAAATTATCTGTATCCCAGAGTGGCACATTTTGGGCAACTCATTCTGAACCCCTAAAACATCTCTTGTTCTTAATGGGATTGTGATTGTGGAGCTGAGAAAGCATACCTTCTAAAGAATGCACTTTGTACTGAATGTATTGAAAGGATAACCTGGTATTTTCTACATAAATACCAGTTTGATGACAAGAACATAGGCTTTATAGACAGAACAATGTGGGCTAAGTTGCAGCTCTGCTTACATACTGGTAGGTCACTTCACCACCACCTTGTTAATGTAAGAAACATTCAAACCTATAAAGAATTTTTTTTTGTGAGTTTATTTGAGCTAAACTTGACAATTGCCGGGAAGCAGAGTCTCAACTGATTGAGATAATGCTCCAGAGAATGGCAGTTTTGCATCTTGTTTATACATTACAATAAAAAGAAGAGATGTGTGTTACATAAAATCCATTGGTAATAGATTAGGGAGGCGTGGGAGAAAGCTAAGTGGGGAAACCTCTGGGATTAGATAAAAAGTAAAATGATAACACATACTTTTTTTATTTAGTGGGTGCAGAATAGTTAACAGTCAACAATGAACTAATGACAATGAGGGGATTTGTAGTCTCCGAAGAGTATGCCTGTGCTTTGAGGGGTCCAGGAAAAGGAAAATTACTTTGACATTCCAAAGATGTGTTATAGATGCAAGAAGACAATAGGCTCCGTTAAGGTAAAGATTGACCTTTGTCAGGGAAGATCCCTCCTAGGACATGACTACCCACCATAAACTGCTTTTTAATTTACAAAGTTTTAATTTCAGACCATCCTTTGTGGTTACTTTAGGTCTCTGAGTTTTCAAGGTCACCCACCACACAGGCTTTCCCACACAGGTAGTCAGGTTAGCAGGTGGCCCCTTTACATCCACAACCTCCTTGGGTGGTTGTCAAAAAGTAAGATAAGCTAATGTAGGTAAGGGCCTCAGAGATTGCCACAGGGTTCCACTAATACTGCATCCATCCTCCAGGGCCCTAGTTAGCCATCCAGGTTCCTGCATGCTCAGCTTCCCCCTCTTTCTTTCTCACATTAGCACTACATCCTGGCTTGTATTGAAACAGTGCTCCAATTTTTGGTTTTTCCTTTAGTTTATTTATTTATAGAAAACATTTTTGCATACCATTGCTTGTCTCTTGTGTTGCATTTGTACCATGTTTTTCCCTAAGGGCATGACAGGCAATTCTCCATTTTTTTCCCATCAGCCTTTGCCACATTTTCTCCACCCCCAAATTTGTTTCTTTAAAGTTTGTTGCCTTATCATCAATAGGATTAGTTATAAAAATGAAATCAATAACAACCATTTCCCAGATGTTCCCTTTATCATGTGCTTTGGTTTGTATGTTTCTCCCAGTTAAGCAGTCCCCCTATTATCTTTATAAAAATTTTTCTTTGTTTTCTAAAAATTGGAAACGCATAGCTTCTCTCCCCTTCAGGAGACAGTGTTATTAAAATCTCGATTTTATAGTTTCCAGTTTAGTGTGCATGACTTTATTAACTTTTAAAAATATTTTAATACTTTGGTTTCAATCTTTTTTACCTAAACCTTTACTGAGATGTCAACGTTTTAAAGCTTTCTTCCACTCCCACACATCTAGTTATTTTTGGTCCAAAATCACTCCATTCTGGGTCTAGCCCTGTTGAGGAGGCTAAAAGGGGTAATTCCAATATAACCCACATATTTGGAGGCTAGTGATCTGAATCCAAGCCAGCAAGCTCAGTGTACATTCCTGATAACCTATAATTAAATCACTACCTCTTTCCCAGATACTGGTCTTACAGAACCGGTTAGAGAGGCCATTGGGCTATGAACAGTGCACTGGCCAGAGGGAGGGCTATTAATGCTGATGCCAGGCCAGACCATCAGATATGGCCTGGAGACCCCCAACACCTGGGGTCCTTCTTGCAAGACCCATGAAAAGAACCGGAAGCATAATCCATATTTGTGGGACAAAGATCACAAGGAGGGAGATATAAGTGAGGGCCCATGCGTGTTCCTTCACTCAGATTTGAAATGCTGTTCCCTGAGTCCGCTGGCATTATTAAACAGTGTCCCCAGCTTTTTCCCAGAAGTGTCCTTGGATTTCTTTGGTCTTCTGCAACACTGTTAGTTTTTACTTAACCTTGAGTATCACTACACACACCCTTGCTTATTCTTCCTACTCAATTGGCTTGGCTATGCAAATTCGATTTTATTTAAAACAGTGTTTCTTGCCCTTAAGGGGTGTGTGTGTGTGTGTGTGTGTGTGTGTGTGTGTGTGGTGGTGGTGGTGAATCCCTTAAAAAAGTTCTTATTTCTTTTAAGAGACTTATATTTTGTTTATTTTAAAAGGTGGAATTTTTCCTCTCTATATTAAAAGCAACTTAAGGCATCAATCTTGAAATCATTGAGAAAGTAGAGAGTGTCTCAATATCTCCATCAGTGATTTAAAGCATCCACATCCCTCTGGTTATAAAGGTAAAAGGGCCATTACAAATAGTACCTCCTGCTTCTAGCATTTAGCAAAAAACCACCTCCAAGACAATTGAATATACTAAGATGACACAATACAATCTTCCAACAGCATTTCTGTGATACTGTCTTGGGTAAGTCTATAGCTTTAACACTTTTACTTGTTAGGCAAATAAGATAAAAACATGTATAGTATTCATATCCTGAACTGATGAATTGTTTTGATTCATATCCTGAAACAAAAGCAATCAAAGGTAAAATGGCAGCCTCCAATTTAGTTGGGTTCAGCAGGTATTTACTGAGTGCCTACTATGTGCCTCTAGTGTGATCCATGGACTCCATGATTTCTAGAGTATATTTTAATATTAATGAAGAGAGAGAAACATTAGGGTCCCAATGTGCTCATTTAAATAACCTAGAAGCTGTTGGGAGTTTTTCCAATCTTCCAAAATCTCTGAAAAGTCTGCCTCAATTTTGCCTATATCTTTTTCTAATATATATATTTATTTATTTATTTATTTCAGAGAAGAAGGGAGAGAGAGTTCAAAATGAAAGTGTTAGCTAGCTAGCTTAATTAGGAAGGTTTAAGGGAATGAGGAGGGTCCATGGGAGAGGAATGCATTGATGGAGACTTCTAGATGCCACAGTGTTTATCCTATACAGAGGATAGATAAATGCCACAGGAAGATGGTGTCTAGGCAGATGGAAACATTTCTGGCCTGAGCAATTAAAACAGCTATAAACCAAGGACAGAGATATCTCTGGCCTGAGCAGCCCAGAGATTAAGTGCAACTCCAACCAGCAAGACAAGAGGGAAAGAAAGAAGGGAGCACCATGTGGGCTTTTGAAGTATAGTAGCAGCCATACTGGGTAAAAATTGCTTTTAATATTTTAACCTTGCTGTTTTGGGTTCTGTATTCATTTAAAAGTTATTTTGATTTTCTGAACTTATGTATGCTATCCCAATACTCCATTGATGGTGGTTTGAATATCCCATTGATTGTGATCTCACTGGTCATCGAAGCACATTTTTTTCTGGGACCCAGGATAAATAACTGAGTTTCGGTTGACTCAGTGATCCCAGAATCTGGACAGCACAGTTATTCTAAATTGTCCAAGTGGTCCTAGATAATGTGTTTCTGTTGATTCAGTGATTCATAGATACTTTAGATAACTAACTTGCTCAGTTTCACTTCTCTTAAAATCATAAAACAGGTTCCTCATTCCAGACCCAAAGATGTAATTGATACTTTTGTGATATTCTGCCAATATAAGCCAGAGTAACAAACTGTTCGGGGCTGTGAGATTTGCACCTTTTGGCCCTCATCAGCCGCTGGCTTTTAATAAATGACTCCATAATTCAACTTTTTTTGAAGCGTCCTTTGTGAGATTCGGGGTACATCACAACACTTTGAGCTTTGAAATTAATTCTTTGTAACAGAATGACCAATGAGAAAAGCAAGGGATTGGAAGGTGTCTCAAATTAAGGAAAGGGACCAATTTTAAAAGGTTAGGTTCAAACAAAGAACTGCCGCATATATAAACCGGAGACACAGGGACACAAGACACATATTTTTTTTTTAGATTGTTTTTCCTATTAGAGCGAGTGAGAGAGCAGGCTTTTCCAATGAGGGAGTGGGAGAAGGTGGCCCAAGCCACAACCTTAAAATACCATCTTCAGCTAAAAACAAAAGAATGATGTGTGTTTGTGTGTGTGTGTGTGTGTGGGGGGGGTCAGTTATGATATGTGACCAGGAAAAGCACAGTAAACAAGGGTAAGGTTATTATGCAGATTTAAATCAGCGCCTTCGCCTTCTCCATTGATAATATTTTCTACCAAGTACTGAGAGAGACAATTACAAAAGGAGATTTCCTTTATAAATGTAAATATCCCTAACAAAAGGGTAACTTCCACTCTGGTTTCAGAGACTATTTTTCTAATGTTTGTCAAAAATAATCAGATAAAAATAATCTTTATGCCAACAAGGCATGTTTTGCGGTGGCATTTTCTGTTCCGATTCATCATTATGGTCTATAACAGCAGTGAGGTCCCATTGGAATATTTTAAGCACAATAGGTACAAACAAATAGGGTCAGAGAGGAAGTGAGAAAGAAAACCCCTATTTTGTAAAAAACTGCTATTTGAAATTTTCTGCTGTTTTTCTTAGATAAAATGTTTGCTTTAGCCTGTTTGAATAATGATGAAGATAAACTTAGCTGTATGACCTTGTAGGCCGGAGATTAAATATGCCCATAATCTTAATGCCATGCCAGGTGCATGTTTTAATTAAATAGAACTATATTGTTTTCAAGGCCAGCATCAAGATAACCACTAAGCGCACATAGGGCTGGCTCTTTAATAAAAAGGGAAGTTCTGCTTGTAGCCTTGCTTAGAATTTGAATTCATTTTCTCTAAGCCCACCCTGTGAATAAAGTGAGTCTCTCCAAACTCTCCTCCTGCATTGTTTGATTGGTCGGGAACTCTGTAACATAATTCGGTGCATTGGCCAGGAGAACCAACCCAAGTTGGCCTTTTAGCCTCTGGTGGGTGGACCGGGTTTGTGGCCGGGGGCATTGGACAGGCCTCCGGGAGGCGCTGCTCTGCTGATTTAGCAGAATTTAACCCCGGGATTTTGGGTGCTCCGGACCTCAGCCAGGACCAGGCCAGCATTTGGAGAGCAGACAGACACTTCTGGACCTGTTGACAGAATCTGTTAGGTAGGGGCCCCATCAGTTCAGCCCACTCGAATGAGTGGAAGGAGGAGCTTGATCACCTCCCTGGAGGCCATAGAGCTTCCTCAGGCACGTTAATCAGGAATTGGGTGGATTGTTGTTTAAACTCTGAGTGAATGTCTGGTGAAAGTGTGTGAGTGGAGGGAGAGGGCCTGCCCTCTCTTATTCTTTGTGTGGCTTCAAGACTTTGGTTACGGAGTCCGAGTGGGCCCCAACCTGCGGTTCTGCAATTCGTCATATGGCATAACAGTGACTCACCCCCACATGGAGGTGACCAGGCCCGGGGTTTATACGGGTGCACCTTAGCTAAGACAAATCTAAGTTCTCAAGGTGGGCATCTGAGTGAGGATCTGTGAAAATAGATCACACCCTCCCTTGTCTGCCTTGCGCCACCGATCATCATGGGGTCAGGACAGAGTAAACCCACTGTTCTCAATTGCATGTTGAAAAATTTTTTAAGGGATTTGATGGAGATTATGGAATTAAAATGAATTCTGAAACACTGAGGACATTCTGTGAAGTAGAATGGCCAGCCTTTGGGGTTGGCTGGCCCTTGGAAGGCTCTTTAGATGAAGGATTGGTTAGGGCAGGGTGGAATATAGTCACAGGAGATCCTGGGCACTCAGATCAGTTTCCCTACATAGACAGCTGGTGAGAAATTGCTCAGACCTTGCTGCCTTGGGTCCAGTTCTGTGTGTGCAAGAAGGGACATAGTAAGGTTTTGTGTTTTTTTTTAAATAAATCTTTATTGCTCAGATTATTACAATTGTTTCTCCTTTTTTTCCCCCATAGCTCCCTTCCACCCAATTCCCACCCCACCCTCTGCCCTTACCCCTCCCCCCACCATTGTCCTCATCCATAGGTTATACAATTTTAATCCAGTCTCTTTCTGCACCCCAACACCCCTTTCCCCCTGATAATTATAAATCCACTCCCTTTAGTAGCAGGAGTGGAGAGACAGGCAGGGCAGGAGCAGATAAAATTACAGAAGCTGGAAGGGTTTGCAGGAAAAAAATGCTAGTGAACTGCTAGAGATAGCCAACAAGGTTTTCATCAACTGAAACAGGACAGCAAAACAGGAGGAAGAAAAGAGAATGCAAAGAAAGGCCAATGTGATAGCAGTGGCTTTCAGTGGTTTGGGCCCCAAAACAGCCCAAAAAAGGAAGCAAAAGGACAGCTCAGGAGGGAAAGAAAGAGCAAGTCTGAGACGGGACCAGTGTGCCTATTGGAAAGAAACAGGGCACTGGAAAAATGAATGTCCCAAATGGCAGAGCAAGAAATTAGGGTCCCCTTTTCCACCCAGTCACTATCAACCAGAACCACCTGAAGCAGACCTTATTGGGATGGCAGCAGCCGACTCTGACTAGGACAGACTGGGCTCTTTTCAGCTGGGCCCCCATGAGCCCATGGTCAGAATGAAAACTGAGGGCCAGAATGTGGACTTAATTGTTGATACGGGAGTGGAGCACTCAGTAGTCACACAGAAAGTAGCGCCTCTCCCGGGGAAGGAGGTCACCATTATTGGAACTACTGGGGACCAGACTCGTAGACCATTCTGCCGGCCTCGCCGATGCCAAGTTGGCGGCTACTGAGTAATTCATGAATTCCTATACTTGCCAGTCTGTCCATCACCTCTGATGGGTAGAGACCTTTTAGCCAAAATGGGGGCAGAAATGACTTTTGCTCCAAATGGCTCAGCACAGTTTCGACTAAGTGGAGAGACTTCTCCAATGATCCTGTCCTTACAGTGCCCCGGGAGGAAGAATGGAGACTTTATGACCCTCAGTCAAAGGAGTCACCTTTAGAGCCTAAATTAAAGGAAGAATTCCCACAGGTCTGGGCAGAAGGAAATCCCCTGGCCTGGCCAAAGACCATGCCCCGATACTAATTGACTTAAGGCCTGGGGCACAGCCTGCCAAAATCCGACAATATCCAATTCCAAGGGAAGCACCCCTAAGAATTCAAGTACACTTAGACCGGCTACTTCAGTGGGGACTCCTTAAAAGATGCCAGTCACCATAGAATACTCCCCTCTTGCCTGTCAAAAAGCCTAGGACTAATGACTACTGCCCTGTACAGGATTTACGGGCTGTTAATGAGGCTGTTACATGCCTAGATCTGAAAGTTGCCTTTTTCTGCCTCCGATTAGCCCCCATCAACCATCAACAAGCCGCTTTTTGCTTTTGAGTGGGAAACCCAAATACGGGAGCCAAGGAGCAATTCACCTGGACCAGACTTCTACAAGGTGTGAACGAAAACAGCCATTTGCTGACCTGATGAGCTCAGGGAAGGCCTGCGTGGCAGTCTTGCAGACTGAGAGACCTGAAGTAACCACAAAGGATGGTTTGAAAATTAAATATCTTACTTCCAACAGGCCATAGTGGGCAGTCATTTCCTAGGCCAATGTTTCCCAGACAAAGATCAGCTTTGATCCTTACTGAGCCCATCTGCCTTCCTGCCTCTAAGATAACCTATCTGTGAGATGTCTAAGTAACTTGTAACTTCCCTTTTCTCTGGAGCCCCTGGGGTACAACCAAATGTGGTAGGCACCAGGAAAAATGCCTTCGTTATCATGTTAATTGTTCCTGCACTCACCTAAGTATCCCAGGGCTTTCCCACAGGCTTGCTTTCTCCGGCCTCCTTACTCCATCACCAATGAATATTCATGTAACCCACCTATGTCCCTCCTTTGATTGCTATGTATAAATACAGAAATGTAACCCGCCATTCTTCGGAGCATTATCTCAATCCGTTGAGGTTCTGCTTCCCGGCAATTGTCGACAGTTTGGCTCAAATAAACTCACAAAAAATTCCTTTACAGGTTTCAATGGTTTTTTTTCGTTAACAAAGGATTTAAAAACTCCCCTACTCTCTTTAGTGGAGCACTAGCATCTGATTTATCCAAGTTCCCAGGACAGGATTTGGGATGTGTTCTACTCCAGTATGTAGACGACCTCCTACTAGCCAGTTCCATGCGAGCTCAGTGCTGGGAAGGGACACGAGCCCTCCTGAGACTGCTAACTGAAACAGGTTTAGAGAGTCCAAGAAAAAGCCACAGATGTGTCAGAAGGAAGTCAAGTATCTAGGCTTCCGAATCACCCAAAGGAAACGAAGGCTAGGGACTGAAAGGAAGCAGGCAGTATGTGCTACCCCAGTCCCTAGCACCCGGCAACAGATTCGTAAATTCCTGGGAGCAGCAAGGTTCTGTGGAATCTGGATCCCGTTTTCATACCTGGCCAAGCTCCTCTATGAAGCTTTGAAAGGGGAAGAGAAAGCACCCATTGAATGGGGCCTCAAGCAGGAGAAAGCCTTCATCAGCACAAAGGCAAAGCTTACTGAGGCCCCAGCACTTGGGTAACTAGATGTGACACGGGACTTTAATTTCTTCATCCATGAGAACAACGGGGTAGCCCTAGAAATTCTAACCCAGGAATTTGGACCTTGGCAAAGACCAGTAGGCTATCTCTCCAAGCAGACTGACCCAGTTGTCTCCGGGTGCCCCCTGGCCCCCTGTCTCAGGGCCTGCTGAGGGGGCCCCTGAACATGATTGCCTGGAAGTCCTAGAGGAGGTTTACTCTAGCCCAGTGTTTCCCAAAGTGTGGTACGCGTACCCCCAGGGGTACGGAAAGAGTTTGGTGGGGGTACGAGTTGCACCGGAGTTTGGTGGTGATATGCACAGCACCGTGCTTAGCTGTGCCTAATTCTACGTTCTCATGAGTCAAGTCAAGACAGTCTTGTGAGACGTGAGATGGTCCAGTGTGCAAATAAATGTTATTTATAATATAACTTTTATTTCTATTTTATTATGAATAATTTTATTTTTTGTTTATTATTATTTTGTGTATGTACCAAAAAAAGAAAAAAATGGATATATTTAGATTGTTATTAAAATACACCCCCCCTTTGTTTTTTTGATGAGGGGTACTCAGCGTTACGAAAATTATAGAAGGGGTACACATATGTCAAAAGTTTGGGAAACACTGCTCTAGCCAGCCAGATCTAATGAATAGGCCCCTGCCAAACCTGGACTTGGTATTGCTCACAGAGGGCAGCAGCTTCTTAGATGAAGGAAAAAGATGAGCTGGGTATGCAGTGGTATCAAACTTTGAGACAATTGAAGCACAGGCCCTGCCTGAATGATAGTCAGCACAGAGGGCAGAACTTTGGGCCGTCGCTAGAGCCTTGGAACTCAGTAAGGATAAGCGTGCCAACATTTACACTGATTCACACTATGCCTTTGCTACCTTGCATATTCATGGGGCTATATACAAGGAAAGGGCACTCCTGATGGCAGGAGGAAAAGGAATTTAAAAAAATGATATTTTAAAGCTACTAGAAGCAGTTTGGGAGCCTAAAGAAATAGCAAAGGTCACCAGAAAGGGAACGACTCAGTGTCAGAAGGAAACCAGTGTGCTGACGCAACAGCAAAGCAGGCTGCAAAGGACAAACAGCACCAGCACAGATCATGTTGGCCCGGAATTACCCGAACCTCCAAAATACACTCCACAGGAGGAGGAATGGGCTCAGCAAGAAAGGGGCAGAAGAACAAAAGAAGGTTGGTGGATATTCCCAGATCATAGGGTCTATGTCCCAGAACAGTTAACACATAAGATAATCCTCCAGCAGCATGAATTTACTCACTTAGGGAAGACTGCTCTAGAAGCTTTGTTAGGCAGATATTACCTAATTGCCTGTCTTCCCTCCTTGTGTGCCTCAATCTCACAGCGATGCCTCCTCTGTGCACAGAATGCCAAACAGGGTCCTGTGGGACCGATAGGAGTTCATCACTGTGGGCAAGCTCCTTTTGAAGACTTAGAGGTAGACTTTACAGAAGTAGGGCCTAGCAGAGGAAATAAATACCTACTAGTCCTTGTTTATACCTTTTCAGGCTGGGTCGAGGCATATCCCACTCGCACTGAAAAGGCGAGAGAAGTCACTAAGGCATTGCTGAAGGACATAATTCCGAGATATGGAATGCCTCTGACCATAGGGTCTGATAATGGCCCAGCCTTTGTAGCAGAAATAGTACAACAGGTAGCTAAGGCTTTAGGAATTAGACGGAACCTACATACAGCTTACAGGCCTCAGAGTTCAGGGAAGGTAGAGCCCATGAACCAGACAGTAAAGCAGGCTATGGCTAAGCTATGCCAAGAGACAACCTTACCCTGGACAGATATCTTGCCTCTTGCACTCCTGCGGGTACACTGTGCCCCAAGGGCCAGGGTAGGTTTCTCTCCCTTTGAAATTCTATTTGGTAGACCCCTTCCTTAATTTGGCCAAAGGGAAATTTGGGGGAAATAAAAAGCTTAGAAATCCAGAAGCAACTACAAAGGCTTGGAAAAATTATCTTTGAGATCCACAGATGGGTTACTGACCGACTACCCATCTCTCTAGGAACAGCTGTACATCCTTATAAACCTGGAGACCAGGTTTGGGTAAAATACTGGAAAAAAGAGCCCCTTAAGCCAATTTGGAAGGGACCCTATCCAGTCATACTAACCACCCCCACAGCTCTCAAGGTTGCAGGACTGAACAACTGGATTCACCACTCTCGGGTGAAAGCGGCCCAGCAGCCGAGTGACATCAGCCTGAGTGGAAGGTGTCCTCTGACCAGAAATACCCCCTGCGGATCACCTTCAAGAAAACAACAGACCTGGCTGATCATCTTGCTCCAAGGAATTCAGAAATGCCCTGCTGAATTCTTCCTTACACTAATATTTCTTATCTTCTCTTAAATTGAAAATGCTCTGGTATCTCTGGATAATTATTGTTTTTTCTCTTTCTAATAATTCTCATTTTGTCTTTTTATAAGTGCTGCCAGAACCCGAGGCTAGTCCCAGGAGGAGAGCTCTTCTGCCCTTGCTGGAACAGAGGCACCATAAAATACTGCTTCCTCCACAGCAAAGGAACATGATGAAGCTAAGGCTAATTCTTTCACTGTTGCTGAACTTTCTTAATCTTAACCACTCACTGGCAGCTGTTACTCTCCAGAATTAGAGGACTAGACCTTCTCACAGCGGAGGAAGGGGGGCTGTGCCTGTTCCTTGAGGAAGAATGCTGTTTTTATGCTAACCAGTCTGGTATTGTAAGGGATGGGGCCAATAAACTAGCTAGTCGAGCTTCAAAAATAAGACAAGAAATTGTCTGGGATCTGGGCTGCAGGGGGGCGGAGAGTCTGGAAATGGCTGCTTCCATTGACAGGACCATTGTTAATGCTACTGATAGTCATAACCCTAGGACCATGTCTTCTAAACCTGTTAACTCGCTTTATCTCATCCCTTCTAGATGCCTTTAAACTTCAAATGGTCCTACAAGCCAGAAGAATTTCTTACAAACCTCTCCAAGAGGAAGAAATTGGATGTTAACCCTTTAGACGGCAACCCTTTCCAGCAGGAAATAGTAAAAGAGTTTCAACACCCCTGTTCACCATAACATCCCGTGGTTATTGTACCACAAGGCTGAAAAGCTTGTGGGACAGGGGGGAGAGGGGGGTGAGAAAGAAAATCCCTATTTTGTAAAAAGCTGCTATTTGGAATTTTCTGCTGTTTTTCTTAGATAAAATGTTTGCTTTAGCCTGTTTGAATAATTTTGAAGATAAACTTAGCTGTATGACCTTGTAGGCCAGAGACTAAATATGCCCATAATCTCAATGCCATGCCAGGTGCATGTTTTAATTGAATAGAACTATATTGTTTTCAAGGCCAGCATCGAGATAACCACTAAGGGCTAGCTCTTTAATAAAAGGGAAAGTTCTACTTGTAGCCTTGCTTAGAACTTGAATTCATTTTCTCTAAGCCCATCATATGATGAATAAAGTGGATCTCTCCAGACTCTCCTCCTGCATTGTTTGATTGTTCAGTGTTAGGTTTGAAAGGAAACAGGAAACAGAACAACAGGGAATTTTAAAGTAAAGTTTAAAAGGCAGAACCCATCACCGAGGTAAAGAGATCAGAATTGGAGGGGGAGGGGACAGGGGACCGGACCCAGCAGGGCTGATGGCGGATCAGCAACAGCAGCAGCCACAGCAACACATGTCTTGCCTGGGGTCCCTTTTAAAGAACGGAAAGGGAGGGGGTTGGGCCCCAGGGTGGAACAGGAAGGGGTGGGCTGAGGACACTCTGGCCCATGCTGATTGTTGGTTCAATGTCTTGGAGATGTCTCTGTGACAGGTGCCAGTCATGTGTTAGCTCCACCCACCAGTTTGGGAGGGGGGAGAACCTTACACCGATCATGTGTTAAACTGCCCCCACAAGTTTGGGCAGGGGGATAATCTTTCATTCCAGACTCTTTGATTATATTTAGAAAAAATTGAAGTCTGGGCCTGGATTCAGGGGCTTTGCATTGCTTGGAAATTCTGGGCAGGGTCATGTCTCTGGGCTCCCCCCCCCCCCTGCCTCGACCTAACATTCAGGAACTCTGTAACAGAAGAATATAGAAGACTTCACTGACAAAAGCAACTGAGCTGAAACCGGTTTGGCTCAGTGGTAGAGCGTCGGTCTGAAGACTGAAAGGTCCCAGGTTTGATTCTGGTCAAGGGCATGTACCTTGGTTGCGGGCACATCCCCAATGGGGGGTGTGCAAGAGGTAGCTGGTCGATGTTTCTAGCTCTCTATCTCTCTCCCTTCCTCTCTGTAAAATATCAATAAAATATATTAAAAACAAACAAACAAAAAACCCAACTGAGACTGTTTTGTAGGTTCATGTGAAGCATTCCTCTGGGGACTCTCAGAAATAACTGGGGGAACATTTGCAGGCTGTAAGTTTGAAACCTGCCTACCTGCCTTCTACACAGTTGGAAGTTAGCAAGTCATTGAATATCTGGGTTATAGTTGGTAGCACTTTCCCATACTAGTGTTAAAAAGGGAAGGAAGGAAGGAAGGAAGGAAGGAAGGAAGGAAGGAAGGAAGGAAGGAAGGAAGGAAGGAAGGAAGGAAGAAGGGAGGGAGGGAGGAAGGGGCCCACAATTTAGATACTTGTGCTAGGCCCTAAGCCAGCAAAGCAAGACTTAATACTTAACCTAATTTCAGTTTCAGCCTCTCCCAGGAAGGTAACTTTAATCAGTCAATCTGGAATTACCTGGCCAGCACTAGTGAGGTTACCTGCCTGATAGACTCCTGCTTTATCCCAGGTGATCTTGCCTGAAGCAATCCATTCTTTGCTAAAATAACTTCCTTGCCCCACCTCCTTCTGCCTATCAAAGTATTCAATTTTGTACAGCTCCTAGGAATGCCCTTTCTGTTGCTAGATGGGAGGTTACCCAATTAGTGAATTGTTAAATAAAGCCAGTAAGATCTTCAAAATTTACTCAGTTACATTTTGTTTTTTGACACTAGCATACAATTCACAAGGCATGGAGAGCTACAAATCAACATTATAATGCTCTGGCTTCAAAAAAGTTTTAAGCTACTAACCACATCTCCAGAAATGGAAAACTCTTCAGCTACTCCTTAAGGAACTCAGAACCCACCCCCACACTTAACATATGCTCACAAAAATACCAATCTTGTTTAATTTGAAAGCAGCTCCCAAGGCTGCCCAGTCCAAGGCTGCTGGGTCTGACTGCACCCCGACCCCCAAACAAAGTGCACTTGTTCTTTTGAAATATTTGGTTTCTGCTGTAAAGTTAGACCTTTTCTTCCTGGCCTCCAGCTGCCTGCAGGAAGAAAAGCCTTTCACTATTCAATTTCTCAGTTTGTTTTTAGCACCTTCCAAAGCCCTCATAGCATTCCTTACAATGACCACTTCCTCTACCCTTTGTGTGTCCTTCCATCTTCTTTCTAAACTCCAATCACCTCCCTGCTAGGAAGTGCATAGTAACCTAATATAGGTAGGAACAAAAGGCTTCTTTGAGTTTAATCCCCAGGGGATTTACATTTTAATAATGGGTAATCATCCAAACAAAAGAAATTAATTATACCTGAAGCAATTTGAGACTTGGGCAAAAGGTCCTGAAAAGTTTGTATGGAGAGTGGAACTTGCAGCAAATTCTATCACTTAACAATTGCATATTTTAGGGTGGAGTAGAGTCCTTCATTTTGGTAAAGCCTTAGGACTTCAAATTCACACATCCACTCTTTCCCTGCATCTTTTCTTGTATTGTATTTTTCTATACATTCTCCTCAAGTTTTTCGGTGAGATAAGCATTTTCCAATGAACACAATAAAATCTAGATTCTGCTGATCCTGATTGTTTTCTAGGCAAAGGGAGTAAACACATACTTTATGTAAAATGAAAAGACAATTGATCTTCTTGGTTAGGAAATTTTTCTTGTCACCTTATGTAGTCACTACTTTATATCTTCATTTCAGTAGCTAAAGATGTACCTCAAAGGTATTGCAGGTTTGGTTCCAGACAGCTGCAATAAACTGGATGAATATTACAATGTATATATCCTTAATTTAAAATACTTTAGTATTATATATATATATATATATATATATATATATATATATATATATTTAACTTAAATTACTTTATTGCTAAAAAATGTTAACCATCATCTGAGCCTTCAGCAAGTCCTAACCTTTATACTGTGGAGGGTCTTGCCTTGATGTTTATGGCTGCATACTGATTAGGGTGGTGGTTGTTAAAGGTGAGATGGCTGTGGCAATTTCTTAAGATAGGACAACTGTTACAGAATTTACTGGAAAATACACACAGGAGTACTCAGAGATACCCATTTATTTAAAAAATGGGAAAAACCCATTTATTTTCAGATGTACTAGTACTGTGACTCAGTACTGTTTCCAAATCCTGAGCAAGCCAATATGGAGGAAGCTTTCTCTTTATACCCATTGGTTTTTGTCCCCAAATATGGATCGGACTTCTGGAACTTCCTCAGGCTTGCAAAAAGCCCCATGTGTTGGGATGGGGGCCCTGAGACCACACCCAAAGGCCTGGCCTGGTGCCAGCGCAGATAACCCCTCAGGTGGTAATGTACGGTTCATGGTTTACGGCCTCTGTAAAATGGAAGTATTTAGTAAAACAGGTCTTGCAAGACCAGAAAATTAAGGAAGGGGCAGTGACTTGATTATAGGCTAATAAGAATGTGCATTAGGGCTGAGACCGGTTTGGCTCAGTGGTAGAGCGTCGGCCTGCGGACTGAAGGGTCCCAGGTTTGATTCTGGTCAAGGGCATGTACCTTGGTTGAGGGCATATCCCCGGTGGGGGGTGTGGAGGAGGCAGGTAGTCGATGTATCGCTCTCATTGATGTATCTAACTCTATCCCTCTCCCTTCCTCTCTGTAAAAAAACAATAACATATTTTTTAAAAATAGAATGTGCATTAGGAATACTGATTAACAGGCTGCCATACCCCCCACCCCTCATCCCCCAAAATATCTTATTTTCTTCATCACAACAATTAAGTTTGCTGCATCGATTGACTCTTCATTTCACAAACAATTTCTGTGTAGCATGTGATGATATTTTATCACATTTTACCCACCGAAGAAATTGGTAGATCCTCCCTTCCCCCAACCGATGGACAGAGAATGATGTAAACTCCACCTGCAGCATAGACATTCCTGAGCACCTAACCAGGGCACCTTATATGGACTGTACATTGAACTACCAATCAGCACTTGCCAAATACCCTAAGCCCCAATTCCTAAGTCCCTAAGTGCCTAATCATGTGCCTTATATGAAACCACCAATCAGTGCATGCCAAGTACCTTAAGCCCCATCCCTTCCCTTTCCTCCCCTCAAAAGGCGTGTTCATCCCTGCACATGTGCTCTCTTCCTATGGGAGGCAGCCCAGCAGGGGTCCTTCTCCTCTAATAAAGCCTGTGTCCTGGTCTCCAGCCCTCTGTCTCATCTTTCAGAAATTCTTTCAAAATTAGAGTCAATTCTCTCAAGCCCTGCCACTGTATTATTAACTAAGTTTATGTAATACTAGAGGCCCAGTGCACAAAATTCATGCACGGAGGGGGAGGTGTCCCTCAGCTCAGCCTGCACCCTCTCCAATCCCTTACAGCAGTGTTTCCCAATCTTCTCTCATGATGAGAATCACCTGGTGGAGTTATTCCCAACTAAGAAGTGCTAAACTAGAATTTTGGGGAACATATAGGTAAAATTGAATACTTAACTAGTGCTCTAAGCTCACAAAAATACCAATCTTATTTAATTTAAAAGCAGCTTAGAGCACTAGTTAAGTATACAATTTTACCTATATATTACCTATACAATTTTACTTATACCTATACAGTTAAGTATTCAATTTTACCTATATGTTCCCAAAAATTCTAGTTTAGCACTTCTTAGTTGGGATTCAGGAATCTGTATTTTAACAACTCCACCAGGTGATTCTCATCATGAGAGAAGTTTGGGAAACACTGCCTTACAGGAATCAGGCCTAAACGGGCAGTTAGACAACACTCTCACAATCCAAAACTGCTGGCTCTCAACTGCTCTCCTGCCTGCCTTCCTGATTGCCCCTAACCGCTTCTGCCTACTAGCCTGCCAACCCCCTAACCACTCCCCTGTCAGCCTGATTGGTGCCTAAATGCTCCCCTGCCAGCCTTATTGCCCCTAACTGCCTTCGCTTACAGGCCTGGTCCTCCCCAACTGCTCTCCCTACAGGCCTGGGTCCCCCCCAACTGCCCTTTCCTGCAAGCCTGGTCGCCCCTAACTTCCCTCCTCTATCAGCCTGGTCACCCCTAACTGATCTTCACTGCAGGCCTGGTCCCTCTCAACTGCCTTCCCCTACTGGCCATCTTGTGGTGGCCATCTTGTGTCCACATGGGGGAAGCCATATTGTGTGATGAAGTGACAGTCAATTTGCATATTACTCTTTTATTAGATAGTATAGAGGCCTGGTGCATGGGTGGGGGCCAGTTGGTTTTCCCTGAAAGGTGTCCTGGATCAGGGTAGGAATTCCCTTGGGGCATGGGGCGGCCTGGGTGAGGAACTTGTGGTGGTTTGCAGGCTAACCACACCCCTCAGTGAGGTGTAGAGGCTCTGGTATCTGGGATTTATTTATCTTCTATAATTGAAAGTTTGTAGCCTTCAGTGGAGGCCTGGGCCGGCCAGGAACTTGGTTTCCTCTATTGATGGGGAAACTCAAGCCTCCTGTTCACTCTGTGGCTGCAGCCACTTCTGTTCGGATTTATTTATCTTTTATAATTGAAACTTTGTAGCCTTGAGCAAAGGCCAGGGCAGGCAGAAAGCTTGGCTTCTTCCATTGCTTGGGAAAGCCAAGCTTCCTGCTCGCTCTATAGTGTAGCTGCAGCCATCTTGATTGGGTTAATTTGCATACTCACTCCTGATTGGCTAGTGGGTATAGTGGAGGAATGGTAAATTTGCATATTACTCTTCTGTTAGATAGGATTCTACGTTCTTTGTTGTCATTTCAGTAATCTTCACAGCATCTTTACCAGTAGATTCCATCTCAAGAAACTACTTTCTTTGCTCATCCATTACAATTTTATCATGAGGTTATAGCAATTTAGTCCCATCTTCAGGCTCCACTTTTAATTTTAGTTCTCTTGCTATTTCCATTATAGCTGCAGTTACTTTCTCCACTGAAGTCTTAATTCCCCACCATCATCCATGAGCTTTGGAATCAGCTTCTTCCAAACTCCTGTTAATGTTGATAATCTGAGCTTTTCTCATGAATCATAAATGTTATTAATAACATCTAAAATAGTGAATCATTTCCAGATGGTTTTCAATTGAGTTTGTCTAGATCCATCAGAAAAATCACTATCTATGGTAAGCATAACCTTAAGAAATGTATTTCTTAAATAATAAGACTTGAAAGTTAAAATTATTCCTTGATCCATGGACTGCAGAAATATTATATTTTTATATTTGCAGGCATGAAAATAACATTAATTTCATTGTACATCTCCATCAGAGTTCTTGGGTGACCAGGTAAATTGTCAATGAGTAGTAATATTTTGAAAGAATTTTTTTTTCTGAGTAGTTCTCAACAGTGGGTTTAAAATATTCCATAAACCATGTTATACACAGATGTACTGTCATCCAGGCTTTATTGTTCTATTTATATAGCACAAGCAGAGTAAATTTAGCATAATTTTTTAGCATAATTCTTAAGGGCCCTAAGATTTTTAGGATGGTAAATGAGGATTGCCTTCAACTTAAAGTCATCAGCTGCATTAGCCTGTAACAAGAGAGTCAGCCTGCCGAAACCAGTTTGGCTCAGTGGATAGAGCGTCGGCCTGTGAACTGAAGGGTCCCAGGTTCGATTCCGGTCAAGGGCATGTACTTTAGTTGCAGGCACATCCCCAGTTGGGGGTGTGCAAGAGGCAGCTGATTGATGTTTCTCTCTCATTGATGTTTCTGACTCACTCTCCCTCTTTCTTCTTCTCTGTGAAAATCAATAAAATATATATATATATAGAGTGTCAGCCTGTCCCTTAAAGCTCTGAAGCCAGGCATTGCCTTGTCCTCTATAGCTATGACAATTTTAGATGGCATCTTTTCTAAGGCTGTTTCATCTACAATGAAAATCTGTTTAGTGTACCTATCTTCCTTATCTTAGCTAGATCTTTTGGATAACTGGCTATAGCTTCTACATTAGCACTTACTGCTTCACCTTGCACTTTGACATTATATTCTTTTAAGGGAATAAGCCATTCTTTCTTTAAACCTTATGAACTAAACTCTTCTAGCTACAAACTTTTCTTCTGAAACTTCCTCCTTTCTCTCAGCTTTCATAGAATTGAAGAGTTAGGGCTTTGCTCTGGATTTTGTTTTGGCTTGAAGAGAAAGTGGTAGCAGGTTTGATCTTCTATCCTGACCACTAAAACTTTCTCCATATCAGCAATAAGGTTGCTTTGCTCTCTTATCATTCGTGCTCACTGGAGTAGCAATTTTAATTTTCCTCAAGAATGTTTCCTTTGCATTCACAACTGGTTTAAATGTTTGGTGCAAGAGGTCTAGCTTTTGCCCTGTCTCAGCTATCAACATGCCTTCTTCATTAAAGTTCATTACTTTTTAGTGTTTGATTTAGCTTTTGAAGAGAAATGCACCTCTTTCTTTCCCTTGAAAACTTAGAGTTCATGGTAGGACTATTAATTAGCCTAATTTCAATATTATTGTGACTCAGGGAACAGGAAGGCCTGAGGAGAGGGAGAGAGATGGGGAACCACAAGTCAATGAAGCAGTCAGAACTCACACACATTTATCAATTGAGTTCGTCATTTTATTCGTTTTTTAAAAAATATTTATTTTTATTGATTTCAGAGAGGAAAGAAGAGGGAGAGAGAGAGAAAGAAACATCAATGAAGAGGGGGAAACATCATTTGGCTGCTTCTGCATGCCCCACACTGGGGATCAAGCCCACAACCTGCACATGAGCCCCGACCAGGAAAGAAACTGTGACCTCCTGATTCATAGGTCAACGCTCAATCACTGAGCCATGCTGGCCAGGTGAGTTCACCAAATAACGGGTGCCATTTGTGGAGCCCCAAAACAATTACAATGATAACATTGAAGATCACTGATCACAGATCACCATAATAACAATGAAAAAGTTTGAAAATATTATAACAATTACCAAAATTTAACACAGGGGCACAAAGTGAGAAGACACTGTTACAACAATGGCACCAATATAATTGCTTAATACAAGGTTGCCACAAACCTCTAATTGGTAAAAAATGCAAAATCTGACGAGCATATTAAAGTGAAGAACAATAAAACTAGGCATGCCTGTATACATTCTAGGGTTTCTTTCCGTCAAAGAGTTTGATATGATCCAATTGGTCTAAAATTTGAAATAATAATAAAGGGTTTTTGGTTTTGTTTGTTTTTTTTGTAATTAATGAAAAACTGTCTTAATATGGTTTTAAAACATTACCAAAATGGCCAGGAATATGCCCTTATCAGGGAAGGAATAGTTCTTGGTCTAGTTTGCAGTAATGAGGACAGGACCTTAGTGGGTGAGCCTAAATTATGCTGTTATGTTCTTCAGAAGCAGTGGGGTTGAGACTAATCCATGGGAATTGTACATTTGTAAACAGAAGTAGGTTAAAGTAATTAATCCTATGTCTTGCAGCTCCAACATTTTTTTCCCTTAAGAGAAATTACCCAGGGTCCAAGGCAGCTAACAGCAAGGTGTAGTGATAAAGTGGTTGAGTTCTCTCTGATTTGGGACCTGTTATTTGTTTCATTGTATTAGGCTGTTCTGTGCAGAACACATGTTTTAAGCTAAAGAACAAGTGTAAATTTTATATAACCTCATATCCTTTCCAGTCAGATATATAAAAAATGCTTTTAGAAACATTAAGTCACAATTTTAAAAGCAATCACTGGAACTATTCAGGAAGCAATTAATGCCATCCTGGGGGGAGGGGAGAGGGAGCTTCAATAAAATGAGTGGGTGATTTCTCTTAGCATTTCTAGTTTCATGCTTAATAAAACAGAGGCATGAGAAAGAAATTCTGCCCATTACTGTTTTTCCTGGGGAAACTTTGAAGTCATTTTATAAAAAATTACAATGTTATTTAGGCTTCTGGAAAATAACTACGTTTAGCAGTCTATCATGTTAATCCTAGAATTAAGTGCTTCATTTACTCATATAATAGAAAACAACCAAACAACCTTCATAAATTCATTGACGGAACAATAACAAAAAGATGGATCTGCAATCTAAGATTTTGCTAGCACAGTCGCGTGCATATCCCTGTAGAGCAGTGTTTCCCAAACTTTTGACATATGTATACCCCTTATATAATTTTTGTAATGCTGAGTACCCCTCGTCAAAAAAGGATATATTTTAATAATAATCAAAATATATTTATTTTTTGATTTTTTGATACATACACAAAATAATAATAAATGAAAAATAAAATTATTCATAATAAAATATAAATAAAAGTTATATTATAAATAACATTTATTTGCACACCGGACCATCTCACACCTCACAAGATTGTCTTGACTTGACTCATAAGAATGTAGAATTAGGTGCAGCTAAGCACGGTGCAGTGCATATCCCCACCAAACTCTTCCCGTACCTCTGGGGGTATGCGTACCACACTTTAGGAAACACTGCTGTAGAGAAAACATAAAGTGCTTATTAAGTGCCATGTGTGCTAAGTGTCATACATAAGTTAATTCATTAAATACTATAAAGATCCTCAGACGTAGGTACTTAGACGTACCCACTGTACATAGGAGACAACTGAGGCTGAAAGAGCTTATTTGCCTCATTGAATATGAAGCTCTCTAAAGTGGGTACAATGTTCATAGAATTCCATGTATTCATCACAGTGTACAGCTTCCCCTGAAGAGAGCATGCTGCTAAGGCACATAAGGAAAGGTGCTAGCATTAAAACTCCTGGTCTGACACTAATTAGAAAGAGTCCCAGGCAGGTGTGGGAGAGCAGAATTGTAGTATACTTATGCCTGGATAACACAATCACTGGCTGGTTTAGCAACAGATTGAAAACCCAGGGGCTGTTAATTCTCCTGAAAGCTTTGTTTGAGCACAGATGTGACCTTGATCTCTCTAATGAACCATACTGGCCTCAGTTTTCTTATCTGTGACTCAGACATGGAGACATGGAATACTTTGAAACAGATCCTAGGTGACAGGAAATTTTAAGAACCTACATTGTCATACTTGATATACAACAACACACTGTTCTGTATGGAGGTAAGTATATGCTCTATACAGGAACAAGAACAAAAGACCTATTCCCCTTTAGGGGAAAAGAAAGCCATTTACCAAGTTTTCCCTCTGCTACTAAATGTCACCTTGATGGATCTCACTAAATAGAGGATTGAAAGAATGGAAAGGTCTGTCATTTCCAGGAGTAAACTTTTTGAATTTTTTTTTTGTTTCCAGGCATAGTCAAAGTACTCCAGTTTTAATGCTAATAAAATAGTATTATTTTAAGCTTATTAATTGTTAAGCCTGTTTTTTTATAATGATTAATGATGAATCGTTTTATAAAGCTTGGGTGATTCATCAACAGAGCAGCATGCATTTAAAACAGGTGTTCTGGGAATTCAGAACCTCTGTAATAAAAGTTTGTTTGTTTTTTATTCTCTAATTTTGGGATTTCCAAATCACTTTCAAATAGGAATAAAGAAAGTCAGAAAGTAGGAGATATCTAGTCTTAGTTCTCACATTACTTCCATCTTCATGTGATCTTAATAAATTCAGTTATAAAAAAATAAAAATAAATAAATAAAAATAAATTCAGTTATAACAAAATTTAAACTACAAGTACAGTCTGATTTAAAAAGTGATGTAGCAACGCTATCTAAAAAAGATTCTATAGCCTTTATACTGGTATTTTTCTTTCAAGTGGTTTGTCCCTGCTGTGTTATCTTAAAGGATTAAAAGAAGACCAAAAAGGAGAGTAGCAAAACTGTTTGCTTCAGAGCTCAGATGGTTTTTAAAAATGTAGACTGCTTCCCTGGGATTATTTTTCAGAAGGAAGGGTATAAACTTTATTTTAGATATAAGATATTAGATGATGTGACAAAGATCAAGGAGAAAAAAAGAGAGAAGCTGAAAATTACCTTCTTAATTCCATTCCTCTGAACTCATGAAATCATCATTTGATAGAAAGATAATTATCATGACTGAACTTTAAAAATATATATATAGTTTTACTGATTGCAGAGAGGAAGAGAGAGAGAGAGGAAAACATCAATAATGAGAGAGAACCATTAATTGGCTGCCTCCTGCATGCTCTTACTGGGGATTAGCCTATAACTGGACATGTGCCCTGACTGAGAATCAAACCATGACCTCCTGGTTAATAGGCCAATGCTCAACCACTGATCCAGACCAGCCAGACCATGACTGTAGTTCTGTATCCTGATATTTTTAGCTTATCTAAAAACAAAGTCTTGGAGAAGAACCAAGATGGCGGCCTAGGTAGTCTCCTAAGCTGCCGCCTCATCAACAATTTAAAAAAAACAACAACTAAAATCAAAAAGGACTTCATCAAAACCACAGGAAAGCTGGAGGAGTGGGATATGTACAACTAGAAATAAGGAGAGAGGCTCACGGATTGGACTGAGAGTTTCAAAGCACTGAGGTAGGCAGACGCTCTTGTGGAGAGTTGGTGCGGCTGAATGCCTGCCTGGGGGAGGGGGGGAGATTCCCGATTGCACGGAACCCTTTCCGACTGTACTGAACCCCAACCCCGGCCAAAACCCCATGGTCCCAGGCTCATACGGATAGAGTCTGGACCGTAGAGAAAGGCACCCAGAGACTCAGAGACTGGGAGACCTGGGAGCCGGGAGCCACAGCTGGCAGGTTCTACAGTCGCTCGCGAGTGAGTACGCGCAGAGGTCTGACTGCTGAGTCTGCTGCCGCCTCTCCGTTGCGGAAGGAGTCAGAAGCTCCAGACTACAGAGACCAGCCCAGGTCCGGGCAAGCCCCTGGGGTACCCACGCTCTTGTATGGGGAACCTGGGACAGTCAGGCAGAAACTCAGGCGAGTGCTCAAGGACAGGGCGGAAGCCAAGACTGTCAGTTCAGCCCTGAGACTCTGCCCCATCCAAGCTGAGCAGAGGCTTCTGCAGTTTTTCAAGTCTGAACCTATAAGACTGTCTCCAATACAGAAGTTATCCTAGAGTAGACACAGCTGATACCCACATCCAATTGGCCTGAAGGTCAATTCACAACAATAAAAACTTAGCTACAACAAGGCTGTACACGCAGTCCATAAAGGGGAGCACCAAGAGTGTCTACCTCAGGTAACTGAGGAGGCTGACCCACTGGGCCATATAGGACACCAAACACACAAAGCCATCCTACCAACTCTGAAAAACAGCGAAAATGCCAAGACAAGGAAACAGATATCAAATGAAAGAGATGGAGGATATAGAGTTCAGAACTACAGTTCTAAGGTTATGCAAGAATATCCTAGAAAAGGTCGATAAACTTCACGAGGCCCAACTAAAAAGTATACATAAACTGACTAAATTGGAAAATATTATGCAGAGATCCAACAGCAGAATGGAGGAACACAAGAATCAGGTCAAAGAGCCAAAAGACACTCCTCTGGAGAAGCAAGAAGAAAAGATAATCCATAAAGTTGAAGATAGTGTAAGGAGCCTCTGGGACAACTTCAAGCACACCAACATCAGAATTATGGGGGTGCCAGAAGAAGAGGGAGTGCAAAATACTGTAAACATATTTGAAGAAATAATATCAGAAAACTTCCCTCACCTGGTGAAAGAAATAGACTTACAAGTACAGGAAGTGTACAGAACCCCAAACTAGAGGAATCCAAAGAAAAATACTCTGAGACACATCATCATCAATATGCCAAGGGCAAAAGACAAAAAGAAGATATTACAAGCAGCAAAAGAAAAGCAGTTGGTTACCTATAAGGGAGCACCCATACGACTATCAGCTGATTTCTCAACAGAAACCATGCAGGCCAGAAGGGAGTGGCAAGAGATGTTCAAAGTGATGAATAGCGAGAACCTATGACCAAGATTACTGTATCCAGCAAATTATCATTCAGAATTGAAGGGCAGATAAAGAGCTTCACAGATAAGAAAAAGTTAAAGGAGTTCATCACCACCAAACTAGTATTATATGAAATGCTGAAAGATATTACTTAAGAAGAGGAAGAAGATCAAATGAATTAAAAAACTGAGGAATAGAATAAACTGGTGAATATAATAGAATCAGGGCAAAGAAAGGGAGTGGATTGATAATTATCAGGGTGAAAGGGGTGTGGAGGTGCAGAAAGAGACTGGATTAAAATTGTATAACCTATGAATGAGGACAATGAGGGGTGAGGGGGTAAGGGCAGAGGATGGAGTGGGAATAGGTGGACGGGAGCTATGGGGTAGAAAAAGGAGAAACTATTGTAGTAATCTGAGCAATAAAGATTTATTTAAAAAATAAAAACAAAGTCTTAACATGAATGATCAATTGTAAAGAAGTGCTTAAATTATGAATGCCTGTATGATAGAAATATGCTGCAGCCATTATAACAAATGCTTTAGAAGAACATTTAATAACAGATTTTTAAAAATAATATAACTGAATAAAAATAACAGAATATAAAACTGTAAGAAGAGTATTGCTATCAATGGTGAGTTCTCCATGTTCCCACTGGTTGAGAATCAGTGGCATTTATTTGTGTGGAATTAAACCCTTGTGTCCAAGGTCCCCTTTTCCTCCATCTCACCATGGAAGAAATGTAGCTGTGTCCTTAGTAGAGCAAGGATTAAAGCCGTTGCTAGAAGTTGCCATTCCATATTTGCACAGTCCAGTCCAGCATCAGTCTAACATAGCTTATGTTCCCAGCTGCAGTCCATCAGTCCATTGTGTGTATAGTCTGCATAGCTGTGGGCCATGCAGCTTCTAGGAACAAGGGCAAATGCAAGGAAGTAGGAGCAAAACCAGGAGCACAAGAGACGAACCAAAGAGCAAGAATTTCTTTATCCTGGGGATTTTAACTAGGAATATGACCAACTAAGCCTTCAGGATTTCATGCATTTGCAGTGGCTCTGCACCCCCTAGCCAAATATCTTTGTTCCCAGACTAGACTGACAGGCACTATCCCTTCATCACCCCTACTTCACTGAACATGTGCCCATCTCCCTTTGGTGGCCCCTTACCCCAGTGATCTGCAGGGAATAGACTGGTGGTTTCCTGGGTGGAAAGAGGCTACAGTGTTTGGACAGGTTCAAGCCTCGGACTGATGAGAGGGCACAGTCTTCTCATGGCCACGTGCAAGTCCCAGCATGGAGGGCAGGACCCTCCCATAGCCAACAGCTGTAGTTGTAAGCTTGAACCTATGGTCCAAACAGTTGGCCCTATGTGCCTGAGTAATGTAGGCTTGATAGAGGTCAGGTGCATGTTAGTTCAGTAGGACTGAAACCCATGGGAATGTTATTAACATCTTGATCACACCTTACTTTGCCTCGTGGGATCAGGGAGGTTGGCCAGCTTGGGAGGGACCACAGGAGGCCTCCAGGTTGTGTCCAGCCCATCTCACTCAGTCCTGATCAGCCAGACCCCAGCAGCAAGCTAACTTACTGGTCAGAGCATCTGCCCCTGGTGGTCAGTGCCCATCATAGTGAGTGGTTGAGCAACCTTAGCATCTCCTTATCATATTACACTTTGATTGGTTGAATGACTGGACGACTAGACACTTAGCATATTAGGCTTTTATTCTATAGGATTGGGAGATAGTTTGGCAGAAGGAAAACTAAAGATGGGAGACCAGTTAGGCAAGGAAAGCTGCATGCCTAAAACAGGGTGGTTAGTGTGAGATGCAAAGAAAGGGACAAAATCAAGAGATATTCTGAGAATATAAAGAAAAGAATTTGATGACTTTTCATGGGTAGTTATGCCTTATATATACTAGATAATGTGGTAATGTAGATTGCATAACAGTAAACTCAATTCACCTTCTCATTCCCCAAATCTCCAACAAACCTCACTCACTCCTGACTCTCAATTGATGGTCTGGAAGATGAAAACAATCAGAAGAGAACTTATTCCCAGTTCCACCTCCAAGTCTACTAATATTACTATACCTTACAACAGATATTCTGCCTTTCCTCCTGTTAAAATGGAAGAACTGTCCACCCCTTCACGTGTGTCTTGAATCTCATCCCCTGTCACCTCCTCAAGGACATCACTCTCATAAATGCCCAGCTGTTTTGCACCATCAAAATTTCCCACTCTAATGGATCATTGTAATTAGCACAGAAATATTCCATTATTCTTTCATCTTAAACAAACATGCCCTTGATATCAGCACTCCCTCCAGCCACCAGCCCATATCTCTGCTAAAATTTAAAAAGGGAAAGGAAAAAAAGAAAAACTTCAGATAGTTATCTACCTTAATATCCAGACTTCCTCTAAAAACCAATCCAATTAGGTTTTTGTCCTGACAACTCTACCAAAACTGCTCCAGTAATTGTCACCAATACCCGCCCTCACTCCGCATTGTAAGATCCAAAGACAGGGCCAGTATTATGGCATGCAACCTATGGAATAGCACTGGGCCACATGCTTAGAAGAGCCAAGTGCTTGGCTTAATGTTCTGCTGTTGTCATCCTAAAATTCTTATAACTTTTAAAAAGGGGTCCCCACATTTTCATTTTTTCACTGGACCCAGAAAATTATATTGCTGGTTCTATCCAAAAGTCATTCTGAATTCTCATTGTTCTACTTAGCATTTGCTCCATCTGATCACATACTTCTTGAAACCCTTTGTTTACATGGCTTGTGAGCACCATGCTTTTGGTTCTCCTATCTCTATGTCTCTCTTACCTGGTTAGTCCTCATTTTTCTGACCTCTAAAATGTTGAGTATTCAAGAGTTCAGATCTCAGTGTTTTCCTCTTCTCCAGCTATGTTTCTTCTCTCAGTTAATTTTATTTAGTTTCATGATATTAAATAGCATTTAAATACTAATGCACTTCACACACATTTACACCTCTGAGTCAGAAATTCTCTTATGAACTTTTAAGTTTGTATAAACAATTCTTTACTCAATACAGAGTGGGGAAATAGTAGGTTTATAGTTGTTAGTATGGAAAATAATACAATAATTAATCAATAGTAATAGAAGAATAAACTTTGTTTTGTGTATTCACAACTGTAAGCAAAAGTAGCCTTACTCTGTATATCTACTTTGATGTTCCTTAGATAGGATGACTCGATATTTTTCTGGGACCGTCTGATTAATACCTATTGTTTATAAATAGTATTCTCTTTCTCACTCAAAAGTGTAATTCTATAGAATAAAACAGTAATATGCAAATTAACCATCACTCTGTCACAAAGATGGCGCCACCTAGTCCTCTCAGCTCCACCAGAGTCCCCCAGTCCCAGGGGGGCAGCCGCTGAGAGTGGGCAGCATGACTGGCCTGGCAGAATGTTTGCTTTTCTCCATGGCAATGAGGCAAGCATTCCGTGCCTGGCTACGGATGAGGTTTTGGGCCACGGAGAGCTTCTGGGCAGCAGACGCAGAGTGGCCAGGCCCCAAAGAGAGCTACTGGCACATGGATTTGTTCGCAGGGCTACTAGTAGATTGTATAAGAAATTATATGGTCAACCTACCTAGATATCTCACACTGAACATGTTAAAAAGGAACTCCTGGTTTTCTCCCAAGCCTGTCACACTCTTCTTGATCTCAGTGAAGGACATCACTGTTCATGCAGCTTTTTAGAACCAGAGGCTGACTTACTGTGTAGGTGATAAAGTCTCCAGGTCTCCTTCTTTTCATATGTCCTGCTAAGACCCTAAGAGCAGATATGTATTCCTATATGGTTTTATAAAATTGATGAAGTAAGATATAAATTATTATGATGTTAAAAAGCAAATTTGAAAAAGGTGCTTTGGAAAGGTTCTTTTAAAACAAATGAGAATGTACAGACTCCTGACTTGGCTGATTATGAAATGTACTCCTTTTGTCATCTTTAAATTTATTTATTAAAGCAGAGAGAGAAAATTCTCATAAAAATTAATGAAATATAAAGCCAAAGTGATAAAGATGAGTGATTGAATCAATAGAAATTATCCTGACATGGAGAGAAGTGAATTGAAACATTTTTTCCAGGTTATGCCAAAAGCAGCAATTCATTAAGAGAAAGATATACATTTTGAATAGAAGCAATGAGTAGGTTCTTGGATTGTTTAAGAGTCCAAATAGTGAAGAAAAGTGAATCATATGATTTATCAGGGGGAGATTTAAAATTTTTGCTGATTTGATACAAAATACTGACACTGATGAAGATAACATAAAACTCATAATAATGCCACTACAATGAGCACATTGACGCCAAAGTGGTTAATGAGTGTCATCAATTCAAATAATATTTAATATTAGTCACTGTACAAGAAAATTTGAAATACTCTGAAGTCTTACAATTAATAAATTAAATAAACTTAATAGAATTACTCAAATTTGACAAAAATCCATCAACTACCCTGTTTCCCTGAAAATAAGACAGATGCGCTAGGTCTTATTTTCAGGGGATGTATTATGTTTCCATGAAGTAGGTCTTATTTTTGGAGGATGTCTTATTTTCGGGGAAACATGATATATATGACATTACCAATAATATATTGAGAAGGTGGCAAAACAAACAAACAAACAAACAAAAAACCACCTGTAGGCAAAAAGATAGTACAGCAGTGTACCAGGCAGTTTATTTAATGAGTATAATGTTATTTTCCTGGATTTGTGTCATGTTTGTGATATTTGTCACCTTTTAAAAAAGTAAATGATTTATTGTGATACCTTTTCTCATCCCATAATAATTGTTACTCTCTATTTTTGTATAACAAATTACCCCAAAACTTAAATAATAACACGTATTATTTCACATCTGTGAGTCAAGAATTCAGAAGTGTCTTCACTTGGAGGTTCTCATTCAGGGTCTTTTGGGAGGCTGCAGTTAAGATGTTGGCTGGGTCAGCACTCATGCCAAGGGTTGACTGAGGCTGGAGGATCTATTTCCGGCTGGCTGAAAACCAACTATGCTAGCTGATGGTGGGAAGCCTCAGTTTCTCCCCACGTGGACCTCTTAATTGGGTTTCTTACAACATGATAGCTGACCTCCCCTAGAGTGGTAAGTGATTCAAGAAAGAACAAGATTGATGAAATAGGTTTGGCTCAGTGGATAGAGCATTGGCCTCCAAACTGAAGAGTCCCAGGTTCAATCCTGGTCAGGGGCATGTACTTCAGGGGCATGTAAGGTGGTTGTGGGCACATCCCCAGTGGAAGGTGTGCAGGAGGTAGATGATTGATGTTTTTAGCTCTCCCTTTCTCTCTGTAAAAAATCAATAAAATAGCCCAAACTGGTTTGGCTCAGTGGATAGAGCATCAGTCTGCGGACTGAAAGGTCCCAGGTTTGATTCCGGTCAAGGGCATGTACCTTGGTTGCGGGCACATCCTCAGTAGAGGGTGTGCAAGAGGCAGCTGGTCGATGTTTCTCGCTCTCTATCCCTCTCCCTTCCTCTCTGTAGAAAATCAATAAAATATATATTTTTTAAAAATCAATAAAATATATATTTAAAAGAACACCACAAGATAAATGCCACAAAGTTGTTTTATTTTGTTGTTTTTGTTTGATAGCTTTTGGAGTCACATACCATCATTTTGGCACTATTCTACTGATTACAAAGCTCAGGTCTGTTAGTTTGTGAAGAGACTACTCAAGATAATAAATATCAGGAAGTAAGAATAATTAAAGATAATATTGAAGGCTTGCTACCAGTCTTCCCTTTGGCCACAAAAAATTCACCCCCCCCCCAACCATTCCCACCCCAGGCAAGCCCCCACCATCCCAGTGTCTGTGTCCATTGGTTATGCTAATATGCATGCATAAAAGTCCTTCCTTTGCTCTCTAACATCCCCCTCCCCCATTCCCTGCCATTTGTCTCTGGATCTATTTTTGTTCATCAAATTATGTTGATCATTATATCCCACATATGAGTGAGATTATGCAATATTTATTTTTCTCCAACTGGCTTATTTCGCTTAGCATGATGCTCTCCAGTTCCATCTATGCAGTTGCAAATGTTAAAAGTACCTTTTTTTTATATATAGAGGCATAGTATTTCATTGTGTAGATTACCACAGGTTTCTAATCCACTCAACTGCTGATGGGCACTTAGGCTGTTTATAAATCTTAGCTATTGTAAATTGTGTTGCTATGAACATAGGGGTGCATATATCCTTTCTAATTGGTATTTCTGGTTTCTGAGATATATTCCTAGAAGTGGGATCACTGGGTCAAATGGGAGTTCCATTTTTCATTTTTTGAGGAAACTCCACACTGTCTTCCTCAGTGGCGGTACCAGTCTGCATTTCCACCAGCAGTGAGGAGGGAGAAAGGTTCTTCTTGATACAAAGACATATCAACTAAAGAGATAACCTACCTACTCTCCATATGCCCAATATGCAATAGAGGGAAAGGCATAGCTATTAAAACCATTTTAGGCAACTTGCTCAAGAGGGGGGGAAAAAAAACTGGGAGGCACCCTAGTCCTAAGAAATTCTAAAAATTAGCTAGGCAAATAGAAGTTTCTTGATTAGTTTCAAATCTTCCTCCTGCTCAGGAATTATTCTGCATGATCCTTGGCTCTGCCTCCTGTGCTCTTGGTTCAACCATCTGAGTCCCTGGTTGAAGTTGAAATAGTTTTCTCAACCTGTTTCCCATCTGGAGAAGTTTGGGGATTCAAAGTTCTCTTTTTCATGTACATTTCCGTCCTTTACAATACAAGCCAGCAGTATTTTTTCCAATATAATTCTTTTAAAAACTGTGTGAATATACTATGAATCTTATTGGGGATTCATGCCATTAGATAAAATCTTGAGATAAGCAGTTTCTAACTTGGGCTTTTGCTCAAACTGAGGAGGAGCATCACTCCTAAGCTTCTTAAAAGTCTTATTGTTTAACTAAATGGACCTGTGAAGCACTGTGTTGCAGTTTTTGAGGTCTTAATTTTATAGCCACAGTCTGATCTCTGTCTTCATATCCCGTTTTCCTGACAGTGAACAGGATTTAATCCTTGCCCCCGAGCCATCCCTTAAATTTAGCAATGTCTGCCATCTGGAGAAACTGAGAATTCTCAAAATCTACAGACTAGCTCCTGTTTTTTGTTTTGTTTGTTTGCTTGTTTTGTTTTTAATATTTCTTTTTTATTGAGATATAAATTTTGTTTGTTTTTTTAGATAGAATTGACATATAACATTATATGAATCCAAGGTGTACAACATAATGATTTAACATATATATATTGTGAAATGGTTACAATAAGTTTAGTTAACATCAATCACCTCACATAGTGACTTTTTTTTTCATAGTGCTTCACTTTATTGCACTCCACAGAGATTGTATTTCTTTCTTTCCTTTTAAAAAAAAATCTTTATTGTTCAGATTATTACAGTTGTTCCTCTCCCCCCCTCCCCATAGCTCTCCTCCACCCAGTTCCCACCTCACCCCACCCCACCCCATGCCCTTACCCACCCCCACTGTCCTCATCCATAGGTGTATGATTTTGTCCAGTCTCTTCCCGCACATCCCACACCCCTTCCCCCAAAGGATTGTCAGTCCACTCCCTTTCTATGCCCCTGATTCTATTATATTCACCAGATTATTCTCTTCATCAGATTTTTTTATTCACTTGATTTTTAGAATCACTTGTTTATAGGTATGTATGTGTTGTTCATAATTTTTATCTTTACCTTTTTCTTCTTCTTCCTCTTCTTTGAGAATACCTTTCAGCATTTCATACAATACTGGTTTAGCGGTGATGAACTCCTATATCTTTTTCTTATTTGTGAAGCTCTTTATCTGAACTTAAATTCTGAATGATACGTAGCTTTGCTGGGTAACCTTGGTTGTAGGTTCTTGCTATTCATCACTTTGAATATTTCTTGCCACTCCCATCTGGCCTGCATAGTTTCTGTTGAGAAATCAGCTGACAATCATATGGGTGCTCTCTTGTAAGTAACTAACTTTTTCTCTTGCTGCTTGGAATTTTAATTATGCTGTGTCACGGTGTGGTCATCTTTAGATTCCTTTTGTTTGGGGTTCTCTGCACTTCCTGGACTTGTAAGTCTATTTCTTTCACCAGGTGAGGGAAGTTTTCAATCACTATTTCTTCAAATAGGTTTTCAATATCTTGCTCTCTCTCTTCTTCTGAGACCCCTAACATTCTGATGTTGGTACACTTGAAGTTGTCCAAGAGGCTTCTTACACTATCTTTAACTTTTTAGATTCTTTTTTCTTTTTGCTTTTCCAGTTAAGTGTTTTTTGCTTATTTGCATTCCAAATCTTTGACTTAGTTCTTGCAATCCTCTAGTCTTCTTTCAGGTCTCTGTATAATATATATATTTTTAATTTCAGTCAGTGTATGCTTAATTTCTAGTTGATCCTTTTTAATATCCTTGAGGGTCTCTCTAAATTTACTGGCCTTTTCTAGAAAATTCTTGAAAAACCTTATAACTGTGATTTAGAATTCTATATTCAGTTGTTTGCTTTTCTCCATTTCTTTCATTTGTGACCTGCCTCTTTTTCTCTGCATTTTGGCTGCTTCCCTGAGTTGATAGAGTGGCTTTGTGTGACTGGTGTCCTATAAGGCCAGTGGCTCAGCCTCCCCAGTTATCTGAGGTGGACACTCTTGGTATACCCCTTTGAAGGGCTGTGTGCACAGTCTTGTTGTAGTTAAGCCTTAATTGTTGTTGGTATCATTGGGAGGAATTGACCTCCAGGCAAACTGGCTGTGAGCATCAGCTGTGTCTACAATGAGAGAACTTCTGTGCTGGAGACACCCTTATGAGGCCAGACTTGCTTCAGTGGGGCTTTGGTGCTCACTGAGTCTTTCCCCTGAGTATGTTCCTTATGGATCTGAGGAGCTGTAATCTGGATGGTCCTACTCTGATCCCTGGGTACACTGGCTCTTGGATATCCAAGGAGGTGCTATTTAGCCTTTGCCTGAGGCCACCCAGCAAGATCTTCAGATTCCTCTTCTTTGTTTGGGTTTTGGAGGTGCCCAGATGAGGCCCAGCTGTGAAGCAATGCAAGCTGCTGTGGGGCCTTGGGACTTCTTTTGGATGTTCTGGGTTGCTCTGACTCAGCTGCAGTTTGATAAGTAAGTTTAGAATTCAAGAAACCAGGCCATTAATTTGCAAAAGCCTCTGCACACAACTTGGATGGGGCAGAGTCTCAGGGCAGAGCCAACAGGAATGACTTCCCGTCAGCCCTGCCCTAAGAGGAACCTGGGTCTCAGTGTCCCTTGGTAATCACTGCAAGCACCTCTGAGAGAAAGCCATCATCAAGTTTCACGCACTTCCAGACAGTCCAGTTTTTCCCTGTATGATTCTGGGACCCTGGAGTCTTGCCAGGAACTGGAGTTCAGAGCAATAGGGAGCTTGTGTCTCTCTCTGATTTGAAAAAGCAGCCGCATACTCAGTTGCTAGCCCTCTCCATATGCGTACCTCTGTACCTCTATTTTCCGCAATTCCTCTGAGTCTCAGTATGCTTTTCTCTTTCCTTCTAGTTGTAGAATTTCCACTCAGCCAGTCTTGCTGTCATTCTGGATGATGTCCGTTTTGTCTTTTAGTTGTAGTTTTGAAGTTGTTGTGTGAGACGGCAAGTTCAGGTGTTTACCTATGCCATCATCTTGGTTTCTCCTTTTTTTTTTTTTTTTCTCGTGATGAGAACTTTCAAGATTTACTCTCTATACTTGGCCAGTTTGACTCAGTGGATAGAGCATCAGCCTGTTGACCGAAGGGTCCCAGTTTTGATTCTGGTCAAGGGCACATGCCTAGGTTGTGGGCTTGATCCCCACAGGGATGGGGCAAGCAGGAGGCAGCCAATCAATGATTCTCTCTCATCATTGATGTTTCTATATGTCTCTCCCTCTCCCTATCTCTAAAATAAATTTTTTTAAAAATTAAAAAAAAATAAAAGATTTACTCTCTCAGCAACTTTTGAATTTTAAGACTGGCTCCTTTCTGTTTAAAAGTTTGAGGTACCCTGGTCCTTTCTTAAGCTTAGCATTCTCTTGCCACATTTTATTATCAACAGCTAGAAGACATTAGTAGGCACCCTCAACACTCTGCCTAAAAATCTCTATAGCTAGATCACCAGGTTTCCTAAATATATTTCCTACTTTCCCTATTAGCACAGGTGACAATGTTGTTAAACTTTTAACCCCTATATAACAAGGATCCTCCTTTCTTCAGTTTCCAGTAACATTTTCTCACTTTCTTTTAAACCATCTGCAGCTTTCTTAAAGCCCATCAGGATTCTACTAACAGTCTCATTAATGTTCTTTAGGTTTTCTCTAATGTATCCTCCAATATATTCTAGTTTCTGCTCATTACCTAGTTCCAAAGTTTCTATATATTTTAGAATTTTATTATGGTAGCACTCCATTCCTGGCACCAAAAGTGGTATTACATATCTCTCTGGCAAAACAAATTAGCCTCAAATTTAGTGTCTTAAAATAATAACCATGTATTACCTTACACAGTTCCTATGGGTCAGGAATTCAGGAATGGCTTAGCTGGGTGATTCTAATTCAGGATTTCTTATGAAACTCCAGTCAAGACATCTGGGACTATCTTGGAAGAAGATCACACTCATTAAACATAAAAATAAAAATTTTACATTCACACCTCATTTTCATTTGTAATTTTATATTTATTATATGGATACCTTTTCATTTCCACAGCACTTGGATGTCCAATAACAATTTTTAAAATTTTGAAGTATATTTTTATTCTAGAGAAGAAGGAAGAGGGAGAGAAAGAGATAGAAACAGCAGTGATGAGAGAGAATCATTGATTGGCTGCCTCCTGCATGTCCCTTACTGAAGATAGAGCCTGTAACACAAGGCCTGTGCCCTTGACCAGAATCAAACCCCAGACTTTCAGTCCACAGGCCAAAGCTGTATCCACTGAGCAAAACTGGCTAGGGAAATAATAATAATACTTAAAAAATTTATTTTATAGAGGGAAAGAGAGAGAGAAAACATTGATGTGAAAGAGAAACATCCATCAGCTGCCTCCCACATGAGCCCCAACTGGGGATCAAACTCGCATCTTGGGTATGTGCCCTGACCCAGAATCAAACCTGCCACCTTTTTATGTAAGGAATGACCCCCTCCAACCAACTGAGCTACCCAGACCAGGGCAGATTTCCAATAACTCTTGACTTTTCTCCTTGTCTCATACCCCATTGTTGGTCTGTTAGTACCTCTTATTAGGTATACCTTCAAAATACACTGAGTGATCTCTGAACGCATAATAATTTGCCACTCAGTATATATATGAATTTGTGCATGGGTGGGGTCCGGCCAGCCTGGCCAGGGGGAGGGGACAATGGCTGTTGGCCTGCCTGCCTGCTGGTCGAAATCCTGGTTGAGGGGACAATTTTCATATTAGCCTTTTATTATATAGGATACACACTGAGTGGCCAGATTGTTATGCGTTCAGAGATCATAATAATCTGGCCACTCAGTGTTTATCCAAAATTCTTTCACATATCACAACCTCTGCTGTTACCATGCTTCTTCACATCAAAGCAGTCTTTCACAGAGATTACTGCAGTAGTCTTTTACTTAGTCTTCCTGCTTCTGTCTTTGTTTTTCTATAGTCTATTGTCAACACAGCAAAGTGGCTATTTAAAATAAAAGTCATATCATGCTACTATTTTGTTCAAACCCTCCTATGACTTCCTATCTTACCGCAGTCAAAAGCCAATGTTCTTACATGTTCTGTAGAGCCCTACATGACTTGTCCCATGTCTAACTCTGCCAGCATAACTACCTCCCTCCTGCTCATTATGCTGTGCAACAATGGCTTCTATGCTGTTCCTACTCCAAAGCCTTTCTTTCTGCTGTTCCTTTGCCTGAATGCCATTTCCCCAGATTTACTACTTTTTTGGTAATAACATGTTATATATATTTTTTCTTTTTAAAAATATATATGTCTTTCATCATCCACCAAAATGTAAGCCTACTAAGGGAAGGAACTTTGTTGGCTTCCTGGTGGTATTCCCAGAACATAGAAGAAGGCCTAACACATACTGAATATCCAATAAATGTTTATTGGGTGAATTAATAGGTGAAGTAATGAATGAAAAACTGAATTTTTGGAGAAGTCACATTAGAACTTGGATTATGCAGTATTACTGTGGTAAAGAAGAAAAGGGATACAAAAAACAATGATAGAATCCTCTGTGTCAAATGCTGTAGAAAGCTAGAAGATGGAAAAGATAGAAGGCTGGAAAAAGGAAAACCACTCTATTTACTTGATAGACTAGTTGTAATGCAGTTGTGGAAGGGGACATCATTTCCAGAAGGTAAATGAGTGAGATAGAAAAGCATAAAGACTGCAAATATCCTTCTGAGAAAAAAGGGTAATTAAAGAAAGAGAGGGCCTGGTCGGTGTGGCTTGGTGGTTGAGCATTGACCTATGGACCAGAAGGTCATGGTTCAATTCCCAGTCAGGGCATATTCCCAAGTTGCGGGCTCAATCCCCAGTATGGGGTGTGCAGGAGGCAGCTGATCAACTATTCTCTCTCATCATTGATGTTTCTATCTCTTTCTCCCTCTCCCATCCTCTCTGAAATAAATAAAAATATATTTAAAATAAGAAAGAGAGGGAGAGAAATATAAGAAGGGAGGCAAGTTGAGAGAAGGAGGGGACCACAGAAAACAGAGAGAGAAATGGGAGAGAAAGCCCAGTGCAGTGGTTAAAATCTAAGGCTTTAGAATCAGACTGTTAGGTATTTAAAACCCAGCTCCACCACTAAATACTTGCATGATTTGAGACAAGTTGCTTAAACTCAGGAGCCTCAGTTTTGTCTATTTAGTATAATAGTATTACCTACCTCATAAAGTAGAAGTGAGGATGAAATTAAACAAATCATGCAAACAGTTGAGTTTGATAAACGGTCTGGAACATAGTAAGTCCTAGCTTAAGAAGAAGTGCCTTTAAAAATGCCACAGAGTTGAGAAAGTGTTGTTCTTTTGTTTGTTTTATTTTTTGTTTTTTTGTTGTTGTTGTTATTTTAGGATATGGGAATGCCTGATTATGCTTAATAGCTAAGGAGAATAAGCTAGAGGAGAGAATACATAGAAGATGTAAGAAGTGTGTGGATGCAATGGAATACTATGCTGTGCTAAAAAAGGAGTTCTTACCATTTGCAAGAGCATGGTTGGAACTGGAGAACATTATGCTAAGTGAAATAAGCAAGGAAGAGAAAGATAAATATCACATGATCTCACTCATGCATGGTATATAATAAACATCATAAACTGATGAACAAAAATAGATCAAGAGACAGAGAAGCTTCAATCAGACCATTAAACCTCAGAGGGAAGGTAGAGGAGGGTTGGGGAAAGGGGAAGAGATCAACCAAAGGACATGTATGCATGCATATAAGCCTAACCAACGGACACAGGCAACAGGGGGGTGAGGGCATGAGGGGGATATAGGTGGGGGTAATGGGGGAATAAGGACACATATGTAACACCATAATCAATCAATCAATAAATCAATAAAAGAAGTGTGTGGATGAAATGGAATTGGACCATTATTGATAGTCCTGAAAAGAGAGGAATTGAATGAGAAGGACTTATTTCTGATGTTTAAATAGGTAAGGGCAATTGAATGGACAAGAAAAAAATTTTAAAGAGGGAAAGCTGGCTTGTATTTAATAAAACAGAAAGAAATGCTGTGAGAAAAACAGAGATTCTAGCCCAGCCAGTGTTGCTCAGTAGTTGAGCATCAACCTATGAACCAGGAGGTCATGGTTAGATCCCCAGTTAGGTCACATGCCTAGGTTGCGGGCTAGTCCCCAATTGGGGGGTGGGGGGAGGTTTGCAGGAGGCAGCCAATCAATATTTCATTTAAGTTTCTTTTTTTATTTTTTTAACTAAATCTTTATTGTTCATATTATTACAAATGTTCCTCATCCCCCCCCCCACAATTGCTCCCCTACACCAAGTTTCCATTCAATTCTCTGCCCTTTCCCCATCCCCCATTGTCCTCATCCATAGGTACAGTTTATGTTCAGTCTCTTCCCGCCCCATTCCACTCCCCATTTCCCCGAGAATCATCAGTTCACTCCCCTTCCATACCTCTGATTCTATTATATTCACCAGTTAATATTGTTCATCATGATTTTTACTTCCCTTGGTTTTTAGACTCACTTGTTGATAGTTTGTTCATAATTTTTATCTTTATTTTCTTCCTCTTCCTAAAGAACCCCTTTTAGCAATTCATATAATTCTGGCTTGGCAGTGATGAATTCCTTTAGCTTAAATTTATTTGTGAGGCTCTTTATCTGGCCTTCGATTCTGAGTGATAGCTTTGCTGGGTAGAGTATTTTTGGCTGTAGGTTCTTGTTATTCATCACCTTGAATATTTCTTGCCATTACCATCTGGCCTGCATGGTTTCTGTTGAGAAATCAGCTGACAGTCATATGGGTGCCCCTTTATAGGTAACTACCTGTTTTTGTCTTGCTGCTTTTAATATTCTCTCTTTGTCTTTAGCTCTTGGAATTTTATTTTATTTTATTTTTTTAAATTTTATTTTATTAAGGTATTTTCTGTGTACATATTTTACCATTGCCCCCCCTCACCTCCCATTTATGCCCTCCCTCCCCAGAGTTCTGTGTTCATTGGTTGTACTTATGTTCATGCATACTAGTCCCTCGGTTGTTCTCCTATCTCCCCCCAGGTCTCCTTCCCCTCCCCGCTGTCATTTGACAATCTGCTTGTTTTATGGTGACCATCTCAGGACCCCATGAATAAAAACCTGCTCCTCATTTGGCAGTCTGCTTGTTTTATGGTGACTATCTCAGGACAATATGAATAGAGTCCGCTCCTCCTCTGGTTTTCACTGCCCCTTCCCCTGGGTCCCACTGCTTCCCCTGGGACACACGGCTCGCCCGGGGCACTCGGCCCCCTGGGACACTCGGCTCATCCGGGGCACTCGGCCCCCTGGGACACTCGGCTCACCCGGGGCACTCGGCCCCATGGGACACTCGGCTCACCCGGGGCACTCGGCCCCCTGGGACACTCGGCTCACCCTGGGCACTCGGCCCCATGGGACACTCGGCTCACCCGGGGCACTCGGACCCATGGGACACTCGGCTCACCCGGGGCACTCGGCCCCATGGGACACTCAGCTCACCCGGGGCACTCGGCCCCCTGGGACACACGGCTCACCCGGGACATGCTTCCCCTTTGGGGGGTACGTCTTACCCAGGGCACACGGCCCCCTGGGACACTCGGCTCACCCGGGGCACTCGGCCCCCTGGGACACTCGGCTCACACGGGGCACTGGGCCCCCTGGGACACTCGGCTCACCCGGGGCACTCGGCCCCATGGGACACTCGGCTCACCCGGGGCACTCGGCCCCATGGGACACTCGGCTCACCCGGGGCACTCGGCCCCCTGGGACACTCGGCTCACCCTGGGCACTCGGCCCCATGGGACACTCGGCTCACCCGGGGCACTCGGACCCATGGGACACTCGGCTCACCCGGGGCACTTGGCCCCATGGGACACTCGGCTCACCCGGGGCACTCGGCCCCATGGGACACTCAGCTCACCCGGGGCACTCGGCCCCCTGTGACACACGGCTCACCCGGGACAAGCTTCCCCTTTGGGGGGTACGTCTTACCCAGGGCACACGGCCCCCTGGGACACTCGGCTCACCTGGGGCACTCGGCCCCCTGGGACACTCGGCTCACCCGGGGCACTCGGCCCCCTGGGACACTCGGCTCACACGGGGCACTGGGCCCCCTGGGACACTCGGCTCACCCGGGGCACTCGGCCCCCTGGGACACTCGGCTCACCCTGGGCACTCGGCCCCCTGGGACACTCGGCTCACCCGGGGCACTCGGCCCCCTGGGACACTCGGCTCACCCGGGGCACTCGACCCCCTGGGACACTAGGCTCACCCGGGGCACACGGCCCCTCTAGGGTGTTGGGGTCGCATATTGGAGGCGCCGCGCTAGCTCCTTGCTAGCATGGGGGGCATGCTGGGACAGCTGCAGTTGGGCTGAGATGGTTGCAGGCGGGGGGACCACCTTCAAAGGTGTCTCGTTCGGTGTGGGAGCAGAGCAGCTGCAGACACGGAGGCTAAGTTCTGAGGTCGCCCACTCCCTGAGCCCAAGGCGTGGTGAGCTCTGTTCTTGATGGATTTCCTTTATTCTCGGCAGCAGTGGCGGGTGGCGGTGCCAGGTGCAATATTGACGGTCACTCCTGTGCTTCAATTACCACTGTAGTTTTAAAGTTCACATGGCGGTGGTGGTGAGAGCTTCGGCTTGGCCATGTGGCATCGGAGGATGGGCTCGCCTGGGTGGGTAATGGAAGGCACCGTGCCATTTCCTCACCAGCGCGCTCCATTTCCCTCCCAGCATGGTGGGTGTGCTGGGAAGATTGTGGGCGGGCTGTGATGGCTGCATGGGGAGAGTCCACCCTCAATGGTGTCCTCTTTGTTGCGGATGTGGAGCTGCTGTGGATGGAGAGGCTAATTTCTGAAGCCACACTCTCTATGAGCCCGGTGTGTAGTGAGCTCTGATTTCGGTGGATTCCCATTCTTGGGGGCGGTGGTGGGTGCGGCAGCGATGGTAGCTCCTGTGGCTCAATTTCCCCTGTAGTTTTAAAATCCGAGTGGTGGTAGTGTCTGATGCTTTGGCCTGGCCATGTGGCAGAGGAGAGAGGATTCTCCGGGTCTGCCAATGGAAGGCGCAGCGCCAGCACAGCGCGTGCAAAGGCCTGGCAGAGCAGGCCGCGGGCGGTGGTGGAGAGTCCCCGCGATGTCTTAGTCTTTCAGACTTAGTGGAACGCTTCCCCTGAGCCAGGACAAGCAGCACCACCACCACAAATATTGGCCAGCTCAGTGCTGCCCCTCTATAGGTGACAGTAGGGGCATCCTCACCTTGGTAGGCCTTAGCTCTTGGAATTTTAATTATGATGTGTCTTGGTGTGGTCTTCTTTGGATTCCTTTTGTTTGGGGTTCTGTGTGCTTCCTGGACGTGTAAGTCTATTTCTTTCCCCAGGTGGGGGAAGTTTTCTGTCACTATTTCTTTCAATATGTTTTCGGTATCTTGCTCTCTGTCATCTTCTGGGATGCCCATAATTCTGATGTTGGTTCGCTTGAAGTTGTCCCAGAGGTTTCTCACACCATCTTCAACTTTCTGGATTCTCTTGTCTTCTTGCTTTTGCAGAGGAGTGTCCTCTGGCTCTTTGTGTTCCAAATATTGGACTTGATTCTTTCAATCTTCCAATCTGTTTTTAGGACTCTGTATAATATTTTTTATTTCAGAGAATGTATTCTTTATTTCTAGTTGATCCCTTTTCATATCCTCATAGGTCTCATTTATTTTATCCGCCTTTTCTAAGAGATTGTAGAACTCTATATACAGTCGCTTTTTGTCCTCCATTTCTTTCGTTTGTGATCTGTTTCGGCATTTTCGCTGCTTCCCTGAATTGGTAGGTTGGGAGGATCAGCTGTGTCTATGCCAGGAGACCACCTTATTCCACTAGACTTGGAAACCTGCAAAAGCCTCTCTGAGTTCAGTTTGGATGGGGCAGAGTTTCAGGGTGGAGCCTTGGCTTCCGGTTAGCCCTGCCCTCTGAGGTTCCTGAGTCTCAGTGTTCCTCAGTGTCCTTTGGTACTCGCTGCAAGCACCTCTGAGAGAAAGGCACCCTAGAGCTTTGCCCGCTACCAGACAGTGTAGTCTCTCCCCCAACAAGCCCACAACTGGGGTTCAGAGCAGTTGGAAGTGGGGTTAAGAACAGTCTGGAGCTTATGTCTCCTTCCCGCTAGGGCAATCTCCTGGCCCAAACAACAGTCTGTCCTCTGTGTGCGTAATGTGCGTGACTCAGGGCATCTGCTTTTCACTGCTCCCCTGAGCTTCTGTCTTACAGCCCAGATTCCCTCCGTATGAGGCTGGAGCCCGAGGGTCTTGCCCATGACTGGGGTTCAGTGCAGTCAGAACTAGGGCTCAGTACAGTCCTGAGCTTTTGAGTCCTTCCCGCTGGGGCAATCCAGCAGCTCAGCCAACAGTCCCTCCTCTGTGCACAATGTGCCCGACTCTGGGGCTCTGCTTTTCCTCTCTGCTGAGCTTCAGCCTTACAGCCCAGATTCCCTCTGTATGAGCCTGGACCCTAGGGTCTCGCCCAGAACTGGGGTTCAGTGCAGTCGGAGTTGGGGTTCAGCACAGTCCGGAGCTTTTATCTCCTTCCCGCTGGGAATGCCAGCCAGGCACTCAGCCGCCCCTCCTCTCCGGCTCAGTCCTCTCCCCGCGCGCGCACCATGCCTCAGTACCTTAGGCTTTTACAGCTCCTCTGGTTTTCCTTCTGGTTTTCTCTTTCCTTCTAGTTGTAGAATTCCCAGTCAGTCAACTTTCCTGTAGTTCTGGATAGTGTCCACTCTATATTTTAGTTGTATTTTTTGAAATTGTTGAGTGCGGCTGCAGTTAGGCTTTTACCTCTGCCGCCATCTTGTTGTGTCCTCATTTAAGTTTCTATCTCCCTCTCCCTTCCTCTCTCTCTCTCCAAAAATCAGTAAAAGCATATTGAAAATAAAAAAAAAAGGATGTCATTTTTTTGGATTGAGATTGAGAGAGGACTAAGGGCAAAGGATACCCGGGTGGTTGCTCAAATCTTTCACAGCAGAGTAGTCATACTGAAACCATCACATTGCATAGAGCTGTATATACCACTGTGGCAGTGAAGGTTGCTTAAAAAAATGACTTAACAGCACTTAGTCCTTGCTGGTGACATTACTTAACTCAGTGTTTGATTAGTTCCATTTGTACCTTTAAATAAACTGAGGGAGGTAAGAAAGGGTGAAGGGGAAAAATGGTGGGTCATCCCTTACTTTGATTTGAAAATGTTTTCTGGTCTGAAAAATATCATCATCATCAACAACAAACATTTGTTGAGTACTTAGTACTTTGAGAGTAGTTCTAAGGTCAGAGGAATGATTTTAAATGTCACTGCTTAGTGCTAGGTGATTTATCAAGAAAAAAGAAGACATCAGTTGGAAATTGCTTAGATGGCTTTTTAAAAGACAGCTGGGTTATCTTCTAAACAATTCCCACATGTGTCTTCTAAATTCTAAGAAGCCAAGAAAAAAAATAGTAATTCACTATATACAATGTGGTGTATACATTGTATTTTTTCAAAACTTTGATTTAGATGGGATAGTGATTAGTGATAGTTGCATTTTTTTACATGATAATTAACAATAATACATGCTCTCCAAAATATGTTGAGGGCATGAATATTATGTATCACTGCTTAAAGCTATCACTTTTTTTTTTGCTCTTGGTTCCTTAGTGAAGTTACTAAACTTCAATAATAATTGTTCCTATGAAAATTTTAATTCTGTTTATGATTGTTCTTAGGAACACAGTGCAACAAATGAGAATCACATATATTTTGTTTCTATTTCAAAAGTTTTGTTCTTAAATCTTCACCTTAAAGTTATTTGCCAGCCTGAGTGTCTTAACTAGAATCAGCTGAAGAATGGTGCCCCCGCCCATAGCACTACTGAGTGAGAGCTCAGGTGCTTAGGGACTTGTATTGGAAACCTGTTGCAGAGAGAAGCTCCGGGAAAGAGGTAAGATGTCAGAAAGAAAGAAAAAAAAAGTTAGAAGGGAGGTTATAGTCCAAAGTAATGGCTTTTTGGAAGGATGGGTACTCCTGGATGTTTCAGAGAGAGACTATTCTGAAAGCTTGAAGAAGCGCCTGGCCCTTCTAGATTTCAATAAAGTGGTGAGAAAATAAGTAACATTACACTGGAGTCTTAACCTTGAGTGGCTTAAGAATCACCCCTTAGCATGCTTTGTAGGGTGAAGTGGCCTGCCTAAATGCATGTTACAAGGTAATGTGAAATTGAGTATTTGACTTGTATTTCAATTTTGCTTCCTTTTTCCTAGCTCGATATTTTTGTGTTGTTTAATTTACTTACAAGTGAGTGAAAGAGAACTGGCAGAACTAATTCACCCAAAGTTTTAGTGAAGAGAAATATTGGGTTGGAGTAGAAATTGGTACAACCTTTCTGGAGGGAATTTGCATTGAATTTCATGGCCCTTAAAAACACTTGTAGCCTTTGACTCACTCATTCCACTTTAAGAAATCTTAAGGAAATAATCAAATATACATAAGGTTTTATACTAAGGTGACCGGATTTTAACATTGGTAAAGCGGGACACCATTGACGGGGTGGGGGGAGGTTCATTGATTAAAAATTTGGTCTATATGGAGCAATAAAAATTTTCATAGAATGCAAAAATAGTATTGTAATATATATTTTTTAAAATTTCAACATAAGTGCAATTTACAAATATAATAAATAAATAAAAATATGTATAGTTATGTCACTTGCAAGGCTGGCGCTAGACGTTTTGCCGCCACTATAAAATATAAATAATATGAGTACTGTCTGCTAAATTCAAGAAAATTTATGTATTTATGAAATAAATAAATAAATCACCTAAATTATCTGAATAGCTGATTTGTAATGATATCACTTGTATAACTAGCTTACTACTGTGCTTCCCCGAAAATAAGACATCCTCCGAAAATAAGACCCACTTACAGGATTCCCTCTGAGTGAAATACAAGGCATCCCCCCGAAAATAAGGCCCCCAGGCTCTGTCTCAGAATGAAAATTAATTTACCATAAGCTGGTCGCTAGGGCTGCTCCGACTGGCGTCTAGCAACCAGTGACGTTATACGGAGTCCTGACGTCACTGCTGTGTGAATGGAGAGAAATCAGCGTGGAAACTTTGTGAAACCTAAACTGCAAGAAGTTGTGACTTGGGTGAAGAATTCATAGGAGAAAATCACTGACAGTTGCATTGCAAATGCACTGCGAGCAGGCTACCTTGACAACAAGTACTCATTTAAAGACAGTGCTATTGCTAAACATGAGATATTTGGTCCACTGATTCTGAAAGAAATGGAGTCACAAGAAATTCACCAGGAAATTCAAGAATTGGATTGTTATGATGATGTTCCAGAAGATGATGACATGATTGTCATTGAATAAATGAGTAAATTCTTAATACTGTAGAATTCACAGTTTGTCTGATTTGCGTTGACAACTACTGTACCGTATACAGGTAATAAATTTCCTTTATTTTCATTTAACAATAAATGTGTACCGTATTCTTCTTCATGGAAAAATAAGACATCCCCTGAAAATAAGACCTAGTGCATCTTTGGGAGCAAAAACTAATATATAACACTGTCTTATTTTCGGGGAAACAGGGTAGCACGCAGTATGATGTTTATCATCTAAGAGACAGTTACAAAATGTTTTCTTCGTTGCCAATCCCCAAAAATGCCATTGTTTATTAAATCCAAACAATGGTGGTCGAATTCTAACAACTGATCAACAATGCGAACTTTGATAAGCAGTTCGATAATCAGTTGTCAACAATTATTTGTTATTATTAAAGTTTAACATTATAAAATTAACAAAAATAATATAAAACTCATATCCTGGCTAAATAGCCACATGGCTGCCGAAAACCGTATATTCCCTTCCCGTTCTCCTGCCGTACCCTAGCTTATGCATTCTTTCCAAAAATCGGGACTTTTTTAAAACGCTGCTGGACATGGGACAAATTGTTGAAAATCAGGACTGTCCCATGAAAAGTGGGCCATCTGGTCACCTTATTTTATACACAAAATGAAAGAAAACTAACAATATTCTCTCTCCCCTTGCTTCCATTAGAGCTGAGTTAGAGACTACAGAAAAACATGGTCATGATAGTAAGAATCACCTGTAATTCTACTGCCTGGGGACAATCACTGTAATTACACTCTTCTTGGTGTTATTTTCTTACACACTGAGCTGTTCTCTATTTGAGGCCCTAACAAATTACCACAAACTTAGTGGCTTAAAACAACACAAATATGTGGGTCAGAAGTCCAATGCAAGCCTTACTGGGCTAAAATCAAGATTTTGCCAGGGCTGCTTTCCTTTCTAGATGCTCTAAGTGAGATTTTATTTCCTTTCCTTTTCAAGCTTGTAGAGGCCACCCCCATGGTGGCTAATGGCCTCATTCCTCCATCTTCAAAGCCAGCAAGGTCGTATCTCTTCGTGCTTTTCTTTCATAGATATATCTTCCTTCAAATACCAATGGAAAGCCTGGCTGGTGTGGCTCAGTGGTTGAGCATGACCTATGAACCAAAGAGGTTATGATTCAATTCCTGGTCAGGGTACATGCCCAGGTTGTGGCTTGATCCCCAGTAGAGGGCGTGCAGGAGGCAGCTGATAGATAATCAATGATTTCTCTCTCTCTCTCTCTCTCTCTCTCTCTCTCTCTCTCTCTCTCTCTCTCTCTCTCCCTTCCTCCCTCCCTTTCTGAAACCAGTTGAAACATATTTTTAAAAATACCAATGGAAAGATTCTCTGCTTTTAAGGACACCTGTGAATACATCAAGCCCACTATCCTCATCTCAAGGTCCTTAAAGATAACTACATGTGCAAAGTTCCTTTTGCCATGTAAGGTAACTTTTCACAGGTTTGGGGAATTAGGGCATGGACATCTTTGGAGGTGAGAGTGCATTATTGTGATACTTACCACACAAATGTTTTCCTGTAGATTTAAAAATATTTTTTCTGCTATTAGGAACATACAAAATTGTATCTTGCTTTCCTTCCACTGTACTTATATTTTGAGAATTTTTCTAGATCATTAAATGTTTTTTTTAAAGAAACATGATTTTTAAATGCTAAATATTATTGACTTTAGGGCTCTGCTGTAATTTATTTAACCTCTTCTCTACTGTTGGACCTGTAAGTTATATTTAATATTTTGAAAAACCTAATCCACACTGTTTATGAGTATCTTCTATATACATCTTTGTGGGTAATTCTAATTTACCTTAAGATAAATTATTAGAAGGAGAATTATTCCATGAAATATTTTAGGGGGAAAATTTTGAGATAATCATATTCATTCTTTCAATAAGGACTTGGAGAACACTTGACAATTTGACTTGTGCATGCTCTCTTCTTTATCAGTCCTGCCTGGGTTCATGTCACCATCATCTATGGATAGGATAATCTACATAATAAATGTCTTTCTAGTTTTGCTACACTCCATTCTGCTCTGAGATAGCTACCGTGTTTCCCCGAAAATAAGACCTACTTAATTGAAACATAATACATCCCCTGAAAATAAGATCTAGCGCATCTTTGGGAGCAAAAATTAATATAAGACACTGTCTTATTTTAGGGGAAACAAGGTAGTAGAGTGATTCTTCTGAAATGTAAACATGACCCTGTCCTTCTGTCTCCCCGTCTCCATTGCCACTATGTCAGTTATTAAATGGTTTTCTATTTATCAACACACTTGTCATCAGCTTCCAGATCTAGAAACATTACCAGCATTCCAGCCCCCTCATGATAACTCCAGTAACTACTACCAAAGTAATCTCTAGCCTGACTTATAAACAGTATAGATTAGTTTTTGTCTTGTTTGTTTGTTTTCGTTTTTTGGAGGCAGCTCAAAGACATTTTATTTTTATGTATGTATGTGTATGTATTCATTTATTGTTAACAGTATTACAGATATCCCCCATTTACACCACCACCCTTTTACACCTCTTGACCCAGTCCCTCCTCCTCCCCAGGCTTTCGCCACACTATTGTCTATATGTCCATGGGCTATGCATATATATTCTTTGGTTAATTTATTTCTTTCCCCCACCCACACCCCTCTAAGATTAGCCAATTTGTTTCATGTATTGATGCCTCTGAACATATTTTGTTTGCCAGTTTTTTTGGTCATTATATTCCATGAATAAGTGGGATCATGTCATATTGGTATTTGTCTTATTTTACTTAGCAAAATACTCCCCAGGCGGCTCTATGCTGTCTCAAAGAGTAAGAGATCCTTCTTTTTTATAGCTGCATAGTATTCCATTGTATAAATGTACCATAGCTTTTAAATACAATCATCTGCTGATGGGCACTTGGGCTGTTTCCAGATCTTAGCTATTGTAAATAATGCTTCTGTGAACATAGGACTTATTTATTTATTTATTTATTTATTTATTTATTGGTGCTTTGGGATTCTTAGGATGTATTCCCAGAAGTGGGATCACTGGGTCAAACTGCACAGATTAGTGTTGCATGTTTTGTACATTATGAAAATACTAGAGGCCCTGTGCATGAATTCATGAACTAGTGGGGTCCTTCAGCCTGCCCTGTGGGATTGGGCAGAAACTGGCTCTCTGACATCCCCTAGGGGTCCTGGATTGACAGAGGGCATAGGCCAGGCTGAGGGACCCCACCAGTGCAGGATCAGGACTAGGGAGGGATGCAGGAGGTTGGCCAGCCAGGGAGGGACCGAGGGAGGGCTCCAGGGCATCTCCGGCCCATCTCACTCAGTCTAGCAGCAAGCTAACCTACTGGTTGGAGCATCTGCCACCTCCTGGCCAGTGTACATCATAGTGAGTGGTTGAGTGGCCTTAGCATATTATTAGCATACTATGCTTTGATTGGTTGAATGGATAACCAGACACTTAGGATATTGGGCTTTTATTATATAGGAAGATTATATAGAATACTAGAGGCCTGGTGCATGAAATTTATGCACGGTGAGGGGTGTGTGTCCCTCAGCCCAACCTGCACCCTCTCCAATCTGGGACATCCCTCTCACAATCCAGTACTGCCGGCTCCCAACTGCTCACCTGCTTACCTGCCTGCCTGCCTGCCTGATTGCCCCTAACCACTCCCCTGCCAGCCTGATTGATGCCTAACTGCTCCCCTGCTGGCCCAATTGCCCCTAACTGCCCTCCCTTGCAGGCCTGGTCGCCCCTAACTGCCCTCCCCTGCAGGCCTGGTTGCCCCTAATTGCCCTCCCCTACAGGCCTGATCGCCCACAACTGCCTTCCCCTGCTGGCCATCTAGTGGTGGCCATCTTGTGTTTTGGAGTTATGATCAATTTGCATATTACCTCTTTATTATATAGGATATGCATTTGTATCTGGTCTCTTTCATGCAACATTATATAAGACTCATCTATATTGTTTCATATGTTTGTAAATTGTTCTTTCTCCTACTATAGAGAATTCAATTGTGTAAGCCACAATTTGTCCATTCTACACTGGATATTTAGGGAGTTTCCATTTGAGGGCTGGTGAGCCTATGAATTCTTGTTTGTTGGTTATTAAACTAGGAGAGGAATTGCTGTGTCATAGAGTATATTGTTAGCTTAAGTATATACTGCCAAGCCATTTTAGGAGGTGATTGTACCCATTTCATTCCCACCACCTATGAATAAGTGTTCTATTTGCTGTATATACTTGTTAACACCTATTTTCTGTCTTCCTCATTTTAGACATTTTGGAGGGTGGACTCATAAATTTTTACATACCGTATTTGCTGGCGTATAAGACGATTTTTTGGCCCTGAAAAATATGCCTCCAAGTGGGGGGTAGTCTTATATGGCGAGTATATAACAAACTGTATTTTGAGTGGAAATGTTAGGGGGTCGTCTTATACGCCCAGTCTCTTATACGCCGGCAAATACAGTATTTTTCAGGGCCAAAAAATCGTCTTATACGCCGGCAAATATGGTACATTATCTTCAGTATCCTATCTAATAAAAAGGGAATATGCTTATTGACCCTCATGCCATCCCTAAGATAGCAATGCCCACAGCCACTAAGGAGGGAATGTATTAATTGACTGCCCCGCTCTCAAAGCTGGCTGTGCCCAGTCTCCTCAGCCCCACTGGGGCTGTAGGCGCACTGCAAGGCTGAGCCTGCCTCCAGGTGGGCCCGGCTGCTCTGTACACCTGCCTCCAGAGTCCCCCAGTCCCCTCAGCCACCCAGCTTCCGAGGGCTGGCCCAAGGTGCAGGCAAGTCTTGGATGGCGGCTGCCCAGCCAACGCCTGAGGTGCAGGCAAGCCTCAGATGGTGGCTTCCCAGCTGCCCAGGACTGCGTGAGGCTCAGGTAACCAGGGCCGCTGGCCGGCCGAGGCTTGCACTGCCAACAGTGGCAGCAGCAGAGGTGTTATAGGCCATCATCACCTTCCCCCGATTTCAGTGCTGCCTCTCATCCCTGAGGTCTCTTGGGCTGTGAGAGGGGGCAAGCCGGGCTGAAGGACCCCCCTCCAGTGCACTGGGCCTCTAGAAGTTCTAGAAGTGAAGCTTTAGGTTTTCTTTGTTAATTAAATAGCTATTTAGGAAAGTTATTTTAAACATTAAAACTAGCTGTAACATTTTCTTTAAATTATTGTTAAACTTTGGTTGTAGCACATTGTGATCAACTCATGTGGCATTTATTACCTCTGCTTTTTGAAATTTGTTTTCTTTTAGAATCTGTGTGATCAGTTTTATAATTATACAAGGAATATGTGGAAGTAATACAGATTTTCTGTACTGTTTTACCTTTGTTCTGACAACTTAATTAATATTTAAGTCATTTGTTGTTTTTTCTACTTAATCTCTCTAAGATAGAAAGGGCAGATTAAAGATTTCCACTTCAGCTGTGTTTCTCTCATTTTCTTGGAGGCAGCACATGTAGTATAGTGGTTCTCAAATTTTAGCATGCATAAGAATGAACTGGAGTACTTGTTAAAATGCAAATGTCATAGCTCTAGAATATATCTGAGGTGATGCCAGGAGTTTGCATTTTGAGTAAGCATTTCGATGTAGATAATGCAAGGATTAACCTTTCTTATACATTAACATAGTATCTTAGTAATTCTCAAGTCTTAAAGACCAAGGTCTAAACCAGGGGTGGGCAAACTTTTTGACTCGAGGGCCACAATGGGTTCTTAAACTGGACCGGAGGGCCAGAACAAAAGCAACCTGACCATGCTGGCACTCTCATCTTGGGCTGCTGGTGAAGGAGCGGAGGGGAGAGCAAGAGAACCCTCTGCTCTTTCAGCTCCGCGGGCCGGATAGAATAGCAAAATGGGCCAGATCCGGCCCGTGGGCCGTAGTTTGCCCACGGCTGGTCTAAACCCAGTTAGGTCCTCAACAGTGAGCACTTGGAACAACTTATTGACCTTCTTTGTGCTCAGCTGTTTCACCTGTAAAATGAGAATAATAATCATGTCTATTACATAGTGTTGCTCTGAACATTAAATTAGCTAATGTAAGTGAAAATGATAGCTCAGTCCAGGCAACATTACTTATTATTATATAAAGGCCAAAGCCTCTTATTTTCATTGACCATATGCTATTTTATCAACATAAAATGACTTTGCCTCATTTATTAAATTCTAGTTTGATTATTAAGGGCCACCTATACACATTTATTTCATTTTTTGTTATATTTTTGCCCATTTAAAAATATTTTTAACTTTTAGGGGACTGTATTTTAGATGTCTCATAGTTGCAAATAGCTGTTTTTCTTTTGTCAATTCATTCTGAAACTCTTTTTAAAATATATTTTATTGATTTTTTACAGAGAGGGAGAGGGATAGAGAGCTAGAAACATCGATGAGAGAGAGACATCTATCAGCTGCCTCCTGCACACCCCCCACTGGGGATGTGCCCGCAGCCATGGTACATGCCCTTGACCAGAATCGAACCTGGGACCCTTCAGTCCACAGACCAACACTCTATCCACTGAGCCAAACCGGTTTTGGCCAGTCTGAAACTCTTATTAGAGGCATTAACTCATTATTATTTGCTTTATATTTTATAAGCTCCTTTTGCTTTAATATTATATTTTTATACTGTTTGGTTTATATACTTTTTTTCTTGTTTTTGTTTAGTAATTGGAACAAATTAAACATCTTTTAATTCACCTTTGTGTTTAAAAGTTGTACTTGTATACTTAACCTTGATAAGAAAATATAAGAGTATCGTTTTATTTTTCCCTTTCTCCCCACACAATTTTAATTTAAAATAGAGAAATTATTTTATATAGCTAAATGTCCATAAAACTTACTTATAAATTTTGAATTGTAAAAATTCCAACCAGGAAATGTCTGGTCTTGCTTACCTTATTTACTTTGTATTATATTGACCCTTTTTAGCTCAAAGTTTCCTTTAAAAATATTATTCATTTGTCACTTAGTGCAGCTTTATTTTATTTTTTTTGTTTTGTTTTTAAATAAATCTTTATTCAGATTATGACAATTGTTCCTCTTCCTCTCACCTCCCCCATAGCTTCCCTCTACCTGGTTCCTACTCCACCCTCTGCCTTCCCCGCCCCCCCCCCCCCCCCCACTGTCCTCATCCATAGGGTTACACTTTTAAAAAATATATATATTTTATTGATATTTTACAGAGAGGAAGGGAGAGAGATAGAGAGCTAGAAACATCAATGAGAGAGAAACATTGACCAGCTGCTTCTTGCACAACCCCTACTGGAGATGTGCCCCCAACCAATGTACATGCCCTTGACTGGAATCAAACCCGGGGCCTTTCAGTCCGCAGACCAACGCTCTACCACTGAACCAAACTGGTTTCGGCGGGGTACGCTTTTTATCCAGTCTCTTCCCACACCCTCCACTCCCTTTTCCCCCCCAAGAATTGTCAGTCTACTCCCTTTCTATGCCCCTGATTCTATTATATTCACCAGTTAATACTGTTCATCAGAGTTTTTATTCCCTAGGTTTTTAGATTCACTTGTTGATAGATACTTATTTGTTGTTCATAATTTTTATCTTTACCTTTTTCTTCTTCCTCTTCTTAGAGAATACCTTTCAACATTTCATACAGTACTCCTTTGGTGGTTATATACTCATTTAGCTTTTTCTTATCTGTGAAGTTCTTTATCTGATCTTCAATTCTGAATGATAGCTTTGCTGGGTAGAGTAATCTTGGTTGTAGGTTCTTGCTATTCATCACTTTGAATATTTCTTGCCACTCCCATCTGGCCTGTATAGTTTCTGTTGAGAAATCAGCTGACAATCATATGGTTTTTCTCTTTAAGTAACTGTTTTTCTCTTGCTGCTTGTAATATTCTCTCTTTGTCTTTTGCTCTTGGCATTTTAATTATGCTGTATCTCAGTGTGGTCCTCTTTGGATTCTTTTTGTTTGGGTTTCTCTGCACTTCCTGGACTTGTTAGTCTATTTCTTTAACCAGGTGGGGAAAGTTTTCAGTCACTATTTCTTCAAATAGGTTTTCAGTATCTTGTTCTCTCTCTTCTTCTGGGACCACCATAATTCTGATGTTGGTACACTTGAAGTTGTCCTAGAGGCTTCTTATACTATCTTCAACTTTTTGGATTTTTCTTTTTGCTTTTCTAGTTGAGGTTTTTTTTTTTTTTTTTTTTTTTTTTTCTTCTTTGTATTCCAAATCTTTGACTTGGTTCTTGCAATCCTCTAGTCTGCTTTCAGGTCTCTGTATAATTTTTTAAAAATTTCAACCAGTATATGCTTAATTTCTAGTTGATCTTTTTTCATATCCTTAAGGGTCTCATTAAATTTATTGGCCCTTTCTAGGAAATTCTTGAAAAACCTTAAAATCGTGGTTTTGAACTCTATATTCAGTTGTTTACTTTCCTCCATTTCCTTCATTTGTGACCTGCCTCTTTGTCTCCACATTTTGGCTGCTTCCCAAAGTTGATGACGTGACTTTGTGTGCTAGATGTCCTAGCAGGGCCCAGTGGCTCAGCCTCCCCAGTTACCTGAGGTGGACACTCTTGGTGAACCCCTTTGTGGGCTGTGTGTGCAGTATTGTTGTAGTTAAGTCTTGATTGTTGTTGGTATGGGGGAGGGGGGGAGGGAAGTTGACCTCCAGGCCAATTGGCTGTGAGGATCAGCTGTGTCTTTGCTGGGAGAACTTCTGTGCTTAGCTTGTATGGGGTGGAGTCTCAGGGCTAAGCTTGACAGCCTTGGTTTCCAGTCAGCCTTCCCCTAAGAGGCCCCTGTGTCTTATTGTCCCACAGCAATGGCTACACACAATTCTGAGAGAAGACTGCACTCAAGTTTTGCTCACTGCCAGACAGTCCAGTTTCTCCTCGAATGAGTCTTGGTACCCAAAGTCTCACCCTGAACTGGATTTCAGTGCAGTGGGGAGGTTTGGCTTGCCTCCTGAATGAGAAAGCTAGCTGCATGCTTGATGCCCACGCTCTCTGAGCACCGCAAATAAGCCAGCTGCATATTTCAGCTGCCCACCCTTTCCGCGTGCACAGGTCTCCACACCAGCTTTCTGGTGGTTCTGGACGATGTCCACTCTGTCTTCCAGTTGCAGTTTTGAAATTGTGCGTAGCAGCAGTATAGGTGTTTACCTATGCTGCCATCTTGGTTTCTCTGGAGTGCAGCTTTATTTTGAATTTATCTTTATTGTTGAAAGTATTGCAGATGTCACCTCCTTTTTTTCTCATTGACCTCCTCCACCTGTCCCTTCTCCAGGCCTTTGCCACACTATTGTCTGTGTCCATGGGCTATGCATATATACATTCAAATTTTACTTCTAAACTGTAGTTTTTTATTTACTTGATTTGTTCTTCATGTGATTGGAAAGTTTGGATCTCCTGAATCTGTTCTCCATATCTTTTTATAACTTTCCCATTCCAGAATATTTTGAAGTGTTTTAGGACTTGAGTGTGACATCTAAGCAGCACCAACCCCTCCAATATGATTCTCTATATCCCCTGCTGTGCTTAAAAGGTATTTGCTCACCCATCACACACACACACAAGAAAAGATAACTGCTGATGTGGAACATATGTGTAGAAAATGGAGCTAATCAAACCATAATAAACACTGACTCCAAAACATAGGTACTAAATGGATGGAGCTATGGTGTTTGTAAGAATGAAGTTCTAAGTGGCATAAGCATGCCTGTCTTTCTATCCCTTATTTTCTGCTGCTGGGTGAAAGAATTCTTCTTGAATGGAAGCCCTGAACTTCAAGTTTGTTGCCAGCACACAATTTTGTCTCTCCCTACTTACTTCTCTGACTTCATGATCATGTTATACTAAATTTCTTTCACCCTGCCAAATAATCTATAGTTAGCATACTTTTGATTCTAGGTAACAGAAAACACTAAGTCAATGTAGCACAAGTAATAAAGATAATTTATTAACTCAAAACTGGAGGTACAAAAGTATGGTAGACTCTAGATATGATAGAAATTGATAGTTGCTCAATTATTACTATGAAACACTTCAATTTTTTTACAGAGAGGAAAAGAGAGGGATAGAGAGTTAGAAACATTGATGAGAGAGAATCATCAATCAGCTGCCTCTTGCAAACCCCCTACTGGGGATGTGCCTGCAACCAAGGTACATGCCCTTGACCGGAATCGAACCAGGGACACTTCAGTCCGCAGGCTGACACTCTATCTGCTGAGCCAAACCGGTTTCAGCGTTTCTTTTCATTTTTAACCCACTGGAATTAGTAGTTATTCAAAGTGTGTATACATTTTGGGGGGACACCCTTTATATCTCTAGTAGCTGTGAAAGGAACCAACTGTGGATTTGGAACCCCCAGACAGGGAACCTCGCTCACTCCCTGCATGTCTCCCCACCCCACTTTTCACCTTCGTGGGCAGCAGGAGAATCAATGTTTTCTCTCATTAACTTGGTAAGTACATCCTGTCACCCGCTGCCCAGCAAGAGTAAATGAGTGAGGCTCAGTCATGGCAGCTTTGCTCTTGGATGCCGGCACCCAAAGTGCACAGTCCTTCTCTGCAGTCACCCCGACTATCACACCGTTTCACTGAGAGGACAGAACTCCTCGCCTCTTCTGGGTTCCTGATCTTGACAGAAGGCACCTCAGCGAGGGCTGCCAGGTGTGTTTGTCCACACCTGCTCCCACCTCAGCACCTGCATTAGCCCCACAGAGGTGATCTTGTCACTGCACTGGCCTCTGCGGAAACAGGGCATCTCACTATCACTGGGCCCTCTCAGTATCATCTCACAGGCGCCCATCCTCAGCACCCGGAACACCCAGACATTCCAAAGGTGTGAGCACGCGAGAGGGGATGTGCATACATCCTGTAGGGGACATAAGCATGCTGGGGTTGATGGAGGTGCAGTAGAGGAGCGGCCGGGGGTTGAACTTGTGCACACCATGGTCCAGGACTGTTGAGGTGTGTATATGGGTGACAACACACTGGGAGACATTCGTACACCAGGTGAGGTGGAGAGGATGTGTGCACCAAGGCCTAAGGCTGCACAGATCCGCAAATTCCCATAGTAAGGCCATGAGGACTTCAATCTTGCCCACCACGGTTACTGTTCCTGCGATCACACACCTTCTGAGCCTGGAGGCGGGACTTACTCAGTCACTCCTTGACACTGCTGACCTGCAGGTGCTACTTCGGCTCTCCACAGGCACTGCCCACAGGCCCAGAGCAGCCTGGGTGGGACGGGACGCCTGTGTGTGCTGCCCACTGGCCTGAAGCACCCTGACCACTGGCAGCTCTGCTTTGCCCATGCCTGGAGTGTGCTGTCCAAGGCAAGGAAGGTAGGCGTCTCGCCCTGCCCAACCCACCAGACTCTCTATGCCTGAACATGCTGCCCACAGGCCCGAGACGGCGCCTGGCTTCATTGCCTTAGACAGTGGACTCTAGGTAGGCTTGTGAGCAGGTGTACTGCCCTGCCCACTGGCAACTCCCCGCCTCCACGCACTGCCCACTGGCCCAGAGCATCCAGGGCAGGGAAGATGCCTGCATTTGTTACTTGGCAACAACCCAGGTGTCCCGCCCTACCACCAGCCGATTGGCATCTGCGCCCATAGGTGTGGGGCATACAGACTAGGAGCGGCCTGGGTCCTGAGGATGTTCCCAGGACCCAGGCAGCTAGGCACCTGTGTATCAAATTATTCTGCCAAATATGGCATGTTAATTTGCATACTCCTCCTGATTGGCTGGTGAGTATAGTGGAGGTATGGTCAATTTACATGTTTCTCTTTAATTATATAGGACTAGAGGCTCAGTGCACAAAATTCGTGCATTGGGGTTCGGGAAGGGGGTGTCCCTCAGCCTGGTCTTGGCTTGCAAAGACACCAGCATCCCTCACCCCAGCCTCTAGCCAGAGGTTCATCCCCTCCTTCCGCACAGCCTCTGGGAAGATGCTTGTCTTGGAGACTCTTTAGGGCACTGGTCCACGACACCCTGCAGCTCAGGTACTCAGGGGCTTGGGCTTTGAGGTCTGGCTTCCTCACCTGGCATAGTGAGCATCAACTGCCATGGGAGCCTTACCCTTGGACCATACTACTTGCGAGTGTGTGTGGTGGGGGTGGCCTCGGTGGCAGTGATTTGATGTCTGCAGCCTGCCTGCTGGACAACCCCCTGCGCGCCCTACCCCTACCCCCCCCCCGCCCCAAAGCACCATGCTGGTTCCATCTGGACTGCTGGCAGGGGCCTTCTAGTCTGCCACTGAGGGCTGCAGGTTGAGGACCCTGGCACCCATAGGGCTCTGTCAGTATCAGGAACTGGAAAGATCCACTTTTCTGGTTCCTCCCCTGATGCTGTGATGCTGAGTTTAGGCCCCAGAGGCCTCTTCCCTCCTCTGCTCAGCTGCGGCACGGACTCTGGGCTCATGCCCCAGAGGCCCAATCACATGGCTGTGGCGCGGACTCTGGGCTCCTGGCCCCACACACCCCTTCCCTCCCTCTGCACGGCTGTGGCTAGGATGTTCTCATTCCTCTGGCCAGAGACCCCTCTTCTTCCTCTGCAGCCAAGGAACAGATGCTGGGCTCCTGTTGCCGGGGCGATGCTGCCAGCGTCTGCTATGGGTGCTGCCATTTTTATCGAGGAGTGATGGCTAATTTACATATTACTCTTATTATATAGGATAGTTACCAAAGACATGCCATCCACTGATTAGCTTGAACTAATCAGCTTATCCTGACAATCCAGAGATTGAATTGGACACCTGAAAATAAAAATTGTAATCACAATCAGAGTAAGAAAAGGGTAAATGAATGTCAAGAAGGCAATGAACAGTGTCTACCATGGATGACACCTTCTTCCTCAAATCCTTATCTTTATATACACTGTTTTCTCTGTTCGAATACTCTACCTCCCTCTTTACTTGGCTTAATTTTGCTTAGTTTTCAACTCTCATTTTAAATGACCATATTTCCTAACCCATTCAAACTGTGTTAAAGATGTTAGGGCCTGTATAGATTTTGCACGTTAAATCCAATATTGTGGATGGGGTAAGGATGACTCAAGTGTCTTAGAGATATTTATTTCTGAAACATATCTCAGGCTTTAGGCAGCAATGTACTCTATGGCTTCACAGGCTGGGTACTGATATTGAATGATACCTTCCTGCCTAGGGCCAGGGGTTCTCCAAGCTATGGTCGGTGGGCCAAAGCCAGCCTTGTTTGCCTTGTTTGCAAGTGTTGAGTACAACCACATTTATTTACATATGACTTATAAAGCTAAAAAATATTTACTATGTGTCCCTTTATAGAAAAGAAATATGCCATCTTCTGACTTGGACAATACAGAGGGTCCTTTTCCAGGCCTTGTCTTGCTGAGAGTTGCTATACTTGGTGAATTGCCTTGAGATTACCTATCCTCACTATAAATAGAAATATAATGGGCCCTTTTTACTTGTATTTGGTGAGCATACAGACAAATAACCATAGTCTAGAAAATAATTGATGGGAGAGTGGGACTAAAGTGTATAGTAATACCTATGAGATTGACAAAGATGAGCAGCTCACACTTCACAGATTCCTTGTACCGTGCTATCATCAGCGGTTGTAAGTCACTGTGGAGAACTGGGAAGTGTACATATTTATCCAGGTTCATGCTGCTTTATTGCCTGTTTTATGCAGGAGTCTCTAAATAGATGAATATATATATATATATATATATATATATATATATATATATATATATTTGATATTTTACAGAGAGGAAGGGAGAGAGATAAAGAGCTAGAAATGTTGATGAGAGAGAAACATCAACCAGCCGCCTCTTGCATACCCCCTATCGGGGATGTGCCCACAACCAATGTACATGCCCTTGACCGGAATCGAACCTGGGACCTTTCAGTCTGCAGACCGACGCTCTACCACTGAGCCAAACCGGTTTCGGCTCTAAATAGATTTTTTTAAATCTCTTTCCTTAAACAAACTTAACATCCTTAAACTATACATATGTAACCATCACTCATATTACTGGACTAAGTGTAACACCAGGTTTGTCTATATATATTGGTGGCTACAGGTCTTATGTGGATAGAAGGTATGAAAGTATTTACTTAGAAAGTTGCACCTGATTTCTTTTGCTAAATGGTGAACCTGCTGAAGATAAGGACCATATTTCATACTACTTTGTATGTCTCACTTAGAAGAGGATTAACTGCTAGTCTGCTCAATAAATGCTTGTGAATGTAGAATAAAAGCAATACAGTCTAGATGAGCAATCAAGCAAGGTTGAATGTTTTAGCTAATTCATTGTTTAATAGAGGAAAAATTCAGAATACTTCTTACATCTTATTTGTGTTTTATTATACTGAGTGACCAGATTATTCTGATCTCTGAGGCCTGGTACATGAATTTGTGCATGGGTGGGGTCTGGCCAGCTTGGCCAGGGGGTGGGGACATGGGCAGTTGGCCAGCCTGTCTGTTGGTCAAACTCCTTGTTGAGGAGACAATTTGCATATTAGCCTTTTATTATATAGGATATACACTGAGTGGCCAGATTATTATGCATTCAGAGATCATAATAATCTGGCTACTCAGTGTATATAAGATGTAAATGAAATATTAATAAGCCCAAAATAAATGAAACTAGAATCATGTATTTGCTGTTAAAAGCTCACATAAGGACGATTTGGTAGACTATATCCTATCCTTGATATGTAGTCATAGCCATATTCGTAAAAGGCTCAGGGTATTAAGGCATGCTTGAGCTGTCCCAGATGAATAAGGCAACTCTGCTCTATTTCTTACAAATGGAATGTTAAAAAATATAGCTTTTCAATATCAGAAAACTCAAAGTCCAATTACTCAGAAAGATGCACATTTTTCATAAATTCAAAAATGCTTAGAACCAAAGGTAAATTTTGATTCTGGTCTACAAGATTGATTCATTAAAGGTACTAAAGCTACCATAATGTCATCTCTATGATTGAATATGGAGCCCTAGTTCTACCTTGGTTTCTAACTCATCTTCAAAAGACATAAGGCTAAAAGATTAATGTAATTCTTCTTACCATGTAGTACACACTATTCAAGGCACTACAAGTGCAATGCTATATAATAAAAGAGTAATATGTAAATCAACCATAACTCTGCTATACCCACAAGCCACGCCCACAAGCCAATCAGAGTGAGTATGCAAAATGACCCGGCCAAGATGGCTGTGGCCACAGAGAAAGCAGAAGGGAGGCTTGAGTTTCCCAGGTGATAGAAGAAGCCAAGCTTTTCACACACCCTGGCCAGCCCAGGCCTCCACTTAAGACTACGAAGTTTCAATTATAGAAGGTAGATAAATCCCCTGCCATCACGGAGCTAGCAGAAGGCTTGGCTCCACTCCAGGCTACAAAGTTTCAATTGCAGAAAATCCAGATACCATGGCCTCTGCTTGGGTCTCCGGAGGGTGGGGGAGGTGGGGGATGGGTGTGTGTGTGGCTGGCCTGCAAACCTCGCCCAGGCCGCCTCATGCCCCAAGTGAACCCCCACTCTGATCTGGGACACCCTCCAGGGCAAACCAGCCAGCCTCTACCTGTGCACCAGGCCTCTATCCTACCTAATAAAAGAGTAATATGCAGATTGATCATTAATACACAAGATAGCTGCTCCCATGTGGTCAAAGACCCTGCCCCCATGTGGACACAAGATAGCCATCACAAGATGGCCAGCAGGGGAGGGCAGTCTGGAGGGACCAGGCCTGCAAAGGAGGGCAGTTGGGAGAGATCAAGCCAGCAGGGGAGGGCAGTTAGGGGTGACCAGACTGGCACAGGAGAGAAGTTGGAGGCAAACAGGCTGGCAGAGGGGCAGTTAGATATCAATTAGGCTGGCAGGGCAGAAGCAGTTATGGGCAATCAGGAAGGCAGGCAGGTGAGCAGTTGGGAGCCAGCAGTCCTGGATTATGAAAGGGATGTTCAGGCTGGGCTGAAGGATACCTCTGCCCCCCCCCCCTCCCTGTGCACAAATTTCGTGCACCAGACCTCTAGTATTGAATAATAGAATGAAGGTTTATGGCATCAAGAAGTTTATATTCTATGGGGCAAGACATAAGTAATAAGATGCATTATAATATCTCTCTATATAAAACCCTGATATGCAAATAGACAAAACTGCAAAACAACAAGTTGCTATGACATGCGCTGACCACCGGGGTGGTGGTGGGGTGGTGGTGGTGGTGGTGGGTGTGGAACATGGCAGGCATTGGCAGCAGGAGGCAGAGCACAGAACATGGCCAGCATTGGCCAAGGTGGGATGGTGGAGCAGGTGAGCGGGGGCACCAGACCAGGTGGGGTGCCAGTCACTATCATTGGAGCAAGCCTCTGGTAGTTACTGAAAATTCTTTGCTCCCGTGCACTGCAGTCCTGCCCAGTACTTGCACCTGCTGTCAGCGCTAACCCCCACTAGCTCCCACTGCCAGTGCGGGAGCATCCACTTGCACCTGCTGCTGGTGCCCGGTGCTAGCCCCAATCACTCAGCAATGTCAGTGGGTGTGAGTGGCAGCTGCTGGCTCTTATTACCCCTCAGGCCTTCTCCATGTCCCCCTGCTCCTGAGTGGTGATCAGGACCAGTAGCCCCTGCTCGCACCTGCAGCTGGCGATGGCCCCACTCACAACTGCTGTTAGCGCCAGGGCCGTCACTCACACCCACTGCCAGCGTCAGCCTCACCTGCACCCATAGCCAGCACTGGTCCCAATCACTTGGCACTGCCAGTGGCTGCAGGCTCTGATTGCCCCTGAAGGCTTCTCTACCTCCTCCTGCTCTTGAGGAGCAATCAGGGCAGCAGCTGATGCCCCCACTGCTGGTGCAGGCCCCAATGGCTTCACACAGGGCTTGATGGGGGACCTCAGGCCATGCCCCCCACCCTGGTGCCAGGCTGAGGGACCTCAGGCTGTGCCCTCCTCCCAGCAGGGCTTGACAGGAGAAGACTTCAGGCCATCTCCCTCACCCAGTGGAGCTTTATAGGGACCTCAGGCCAAGCCCCCATGCCAAGCAGAGCTTCACAGGGGACCTCAGGCTTCACACCCCCCTCCCTTGCCCCAGTGCTGGGCCATGAGACCTGAGGCTACATCCCCCGCCTGGCAGGGCTTGATGGGGACCTCAAGGCATGCCCCTGCCCTGGTCTGGGCCAAGGGACCTCAGGCAACATTCTGCAACCCGACGTCAGGCCAGGTGACCTGAGACCACACCCCCCCCCACCGGTCGAGGCTTGATGGAGGTGGGCCAGCTGGGTCTGGGTCTCGTGCAATTTGAAGGCGCATGTGGGTGAGTGAGGACTTGACTGTGGTTCCCATGGTGCACCCCAGACTCTAACTGGAGAAAGATTTTTATATACATTTTACTAATTTTCTTTCATCTCTGACACTTCTATTATAGAGAAAGGGGAAATAGCAAAATTAAAATATTTTGTCTAATTCCCTTTTAATGTGCATAAATTTCATGCACCGGGTCACTAGTCCTACCTAATAAAAGAGTAATATGCAAATTAACCATCACTCTACTACACCCACCAGCCACACCCATTAGCCAATCAGAGCAAGTATCCAAATAAACCCAACCAAGATGGCTACAGCCACAGAGAGTGAGAGGGAAGCTTGGGTTTCCCAGGCAACAGAGGAAGCCAAGCTTTCCACCTGCTCCAGCTGGCCTAAGCCTCCACTCAAGGCTACAAAATTTCAATTATAGAAGGTAAAGAAATCCAAACAGAAGTGGTGGCAGCCACAGAGTGGCTTGGCTCTGCTCAAGGCTACAAAGTTTCAATTGTAGAAGGTAAATATATCCCAGATACCAGGGTCTCTGCTTGGGTTGCCAGGGGGCATGGCTGGCCTGCAAACCACCACAGGCCCCTCGCTCAGGCTTCCCCACGCTCCAAGGGAACCCTCACCCTGATCTGGGACACCCTTCAGGGCAAACCAGCTGGCCCCCACCCATGTATCAGACTTCTATCTAATAAAAGAGTAATATGCAAATGGACCATCACTCCAACACACAATATGGCTGCCGCCATGTGGTCAAAGATCCTGCCCCTATGTGAATACAAGATGGCCACCACAAGATGGCCAGCAGGGGAGGGCAGTTGGGAGGGACCAGGCCTGCAAGGGAGGGCAGTTGGGAGGGACCAGGCCTGCAAGGGAGGGCAGTTGGGAGGGACCAGGCCTGCAAGGGAGGGCAGTTGGGAGCAATCAAGCCAGCAGGGGAGGGCACTTAGGGGTGACCAGATGGGCAGAGGAAGGAAGTTGTGGGCAAACAGGCTGGCAGGGGAGCAGTTAGACATCAATCAGGCTGGCATGGGAGTGGTTAGGAGGTGATCAGGAAGCAGTTATGGGAAAGCAGGAAGGGCAAGCAGGAAGGCAGGCAGGTCAGCAGTTGAGAGTCAGCAGTCCTGGGTTGTGAGAGGGTTCCCAGATTGAAGAGGGTGGAGGCTGGGCTGAGGGACACTCTCCCACCCCCATGCACGAATTTTGTGCACCGGGCCTCTAGTATATATATAAAAGGCTAACATGCTAAGTGTCCCTCTGCCTAACTGGTAGCTATTACATGCACTGACCACAAGGGGGCAGATGCTCAATCCAGGAGCTACCGTGAGGTGCATAGAGAAATGGCACCGCAGACCTGGTGCCCAGAAAGCAACACTAGGCTTCCCCCAAGTGGGACACAAGCCCCACCACCACCTCAGAGCCACACTTCACCAAATTGCAGCACATGCTGCCGTGGCATAAAATGCGGCCCACATCCCAGCCCAGCCTAGAAACAGTGGCTGTGGGCACACAGGGTAATGATGTCACATAGGAACACCATCTCTAGCAACTAGCCTCCCTGCAGTTTTTTCAGCTCAGGAACACAACTTGCTTTATAACCAGTTGCAAACATTTATACTTTAACCAAATGTCTCTGAAATGTTTTCCTGTGCCTCATCTCATTTGATCCTCACAGAAGTCCTGGAGTAGGTAGATAGGAGACTTGGTGGAATCCTATTTCCTTTTCATTAGCCTGAAAACAGTGATTTAGAAAGCTTAGAAACTTGACATGACTGAAAAGAAGTTAGAAATGGTGGACCTTGAAAATGACTTCAGGTTTTCTCACTGCGCAGAATATAGTCAAACACTGCTGCAGTTCAATATTTTACCCTTGTTCTCTACAATAATAATCTGCTTCATGTTGATATTTACTGCTATGCTTCTGACAGTGACCTGAAAGAGAAGTTAGATGCTTCACTGGGCTGGAAAAAAGTTTAGCTACATCAGAAACCAGGTCTAATTAAACAAGTCTATTTTATATCTATAAAAGGCTAAATTGACTCACGTATGCATGGTACATATAAAGCTCTCAGTGGTGCCAATTGCATGCATTTTGATCTGTTATTGTCCATCATGAATTTGGTTTACATTTCTATTATAAAGGGCGAATAGTGATATTAAAATGTCTTTTAATTAATTTCCTTTTAATGTGCACAAATGTACTGGGTCCTATGAGAGCACAGATGAACAATATTCAAACCAGAGTGATGGATCAAGCAAGCTCTCCCTGAGAAATTATACTAATATCCATTCACCTATACGACGAGTTGACTCAGTAGAGAGGTAGATGGAGAGTTGATGAGAGTAGTGGTGAAGAACATCTCAAAGAAAGGAAACCACAAACAAAAAGGTCCTGAGGTAAAAACAGTGGATGTGGGGATGGGGGGTGGGATTTAAATTTTGGATAGAAATGGTGTTGTTGGTTTTGTTTGTTTTTTTTCAGGAACTTTTTCTTTTTAAAAAATATTTTATTGATATTTTACAGAGAGGAAGGGAGAGAGATAGAGAGCTAGAAATGTCGAGAGAAAAACATCGACCAGCTGCCTCCTGCACACCCCCCACCGGGGATGTGCCCGCAACCAATGTACATGCCCTTGACCGGAATCAAACCTGGGACCCTTCAGTCCGCAGACCAACGCTCTATCACTGAGCCAAATCGGTTTCGGCTGTTGGTTTATTTTTAAGAAAAAAATTTGTATTTACTAAAACCAATTCAAGAAATAGCATAACAACATGAGATTATGCTTAAGAGATCGGCAATAGTGACATCATGAACAGCTTTATTGATTGTGCTAAAGGTTTGGAGCCTTGTTAATGATTTTAGAGCAATGAGAAGTAACAAAAGGATTTTGAGGAAGATAATAGCACAGTCAAATTTAGGTTTTCTTAAATACCACCAGTTATTGTATAGAAACCCAAGGGAAGAGAGAGTGCAAAGTCAGGTTACCCAGTTGGGATATAATCCTCTCTTTTTCTTCTCCAGGCTTTCATTTGTATGGAACGTTATGCATTGTAATAACTTCCATACCCATGAAAAGTCAGTTAATAACTTATTTTGACCCTTTGATTTAGTCAAGAAAGACTTATACTCAGGACCAACAATGAAACTCCAAACCTTTATGACTTAAAAAACCAAAGTTTATTTTTTGCTTATGGCACATGTTCACCTAAGGTCAACTGGTGTACTCTTCCATGTCATCTTCATTGCAGGGCTGAAGCTAACAGAGAAGCCATGATCTAGTGTTACCAATGGCTGGAAATTTAATTGGGATTACCTGAGTCAATAGAACACTAGCTCCTAGAGATTCCATGTAGTAGTGATACATATCACTTTTTCTCACAACTGCGGAGTGATGACGAATGTAGTCCTCCTATAAGATAATTGAAAAGGAGAAAAATAAAGTTTTTTTTGTGTTTTTTTTTAAAAAAAATATATGTTATTGATTTTTTTACAGAGAGGAAGGGAGCTAGAAACATCGATGAGATTTTTTGTCCATTGACTATGATGTTGGTTATAGGTTTGTCATATATGCCCTTTATTATGTTGAGGTATGATCCCTCTATTCTCATTTTACTGAGAATTTTTATGAAAACAAGCATGCTGGCTTTTGTCTAATGATTTTCAGTGTCAATTGATATGATCATGTGATTTAAAAAATATTTTATTGATTTTTTACAGAAAGGAAGGGAGAGGGATAGAGAGCTAGAAACATCCACGAGAGAGAAACATTGACCAGCTGCCTTCTGCACACCCCCTACCGGGGATGTGCCCACAACCAATGCACATGCCCTTGATCGGAATCAAACCTGGGACCTTGCAGTCCGCAGACCAACACTCTATCCACTGAGCCACATCGGTTTTGGCAAGAATAAACATTTTTATGACTATAAGACAACTTATAGGATAAGAACTATTTGCTCATCATATATTTGATAAGAGTCTAGTATTCAGAATATATAAGTAATTATTAAAACAACACAAAAGACAATCCTATTAAAATATGGGTATAGGACTTGAATAAACATTTCTCCAAAGAGGATATACAAAGGCCAATAAAAACATGAAATGTCTAAAGTACTAAGTGCCACTGAATTATTCACTTCAAAATGATTAATTTGATGTTACATGAATTTCACCATAATAAAATAATTATTTGTGATAAGAACTAATGACTACCACATTTCTCTATAAAACTCTGTCATGAGGCAACTGTAGAATATTTTGAAATATTTAAGGTAAAAATAAATTTTAGAATATAATGTAACTCTTTGGAAAAGACTCATACTCTTTTCTTATAACCATAATCCCCACCTTCCTTTGTAGTTCTTTTGTCTCCTATGACAATATAAGATATCTTCCTACACATGTCTATATTTTAAATTTATCTCCATGAAGGTCATAATTAACAAGATATTTTGAGGAAATATCCACTTGCTGAAGATCATTAGGTTGCCCCTTGCCATATGATTGCCATCTGAATATTTAGGAGTCAAAATTAGCAAAGTATTTGCTATAATTTTTTCTGGAGGAACTAGCTTTCAGTAGGGGTCAACATTTTCAGAATCCTGGGCCTAGTTCAAAGTGCTTACTCTGTGTTTTTTAATGACATATTAGCCAGTCCTGAAAAAAAGCCATCAAATGGCTAAGAAATAAGGAAGAAAGGTATGCTTGCTAAGGAAAGGAGAACAGGCACCATTACCATTTCAAGCTGTAGACCAGTTCATGCTATTCAGACCCTAATATGCTTGGTGATTGAGAGCATATTGATAAAAGTATTATCACCTAAGGTCACTTGGGATTGTACTTTCTGCCCAAAGATGATTTAGTGGTGTGATAGTCATGAAATTCATTTTTTATTTGCAAAACTAAAATGAAAGTTATTTAAATTATTAGAGTAGGTAAAAATAATTTGTCTAATGATTCCCCAAACAGTCACTGTCCTTTGACATCTGACACTGCTCAATAATGTTTCTGTATCTCTACCTCAGCAAGTGATATACAGAAAATCAATCATTCACATGGTATGGCCTGTGCAATACCGGCCCTTTCATCTCTGACCAGCCCCATGCAAAGCATTATGGATGTTGAGATCCATGTGTCCAAAAGTCTGTAGATAAAGCACTAGGTGGTGATTCTTTTTAATTTTGGGATGCTAAAGGCATGAGGCCAGATGGGAATAGCCTATGATATGATCAGCAAGGAGAAGGAAGTGAAAAGATACAAAGGCAAGTCCTTAGAAATTTTTGAAATATTTAAAATGGGTTTAAAATCCAGTTTTCACTATTTTACTAGCTATATGACCTCAAGCAGTTACTCTAATTTTCTGTGCCTCAGTTTCTTCTTCTATAAAATAGAGATGATAGTACCTAACTCATTGGGTTGATAAGAGGAACACATGAAGCCAATTCATGTGAAGTGCTTATAAAAGTGGTTCTCAAACTTTTGAGTGCATCACAGTTACCTGCGGGGGCTGGGGGTGGGATTGCTGAAATAGTGATGCCTCCAAGCCCTTGAGTTTCTGACTCAGAAGGTCTGGGCTGGGGCACAAGACTGCATTTCTAACAAGTTCCCATAAGATTCTGATGCCACTGCTCTAGGGAACCACACTTTGCAAACCACTACATTAGAATGATGCTGGGCTTATGGTAGGTTGGGGATATATATATATATATATATATATATATATATATATATATATAATTATAATTATATGTTAATTGATAATATGCTAATTGGTCTTAACAGCATTCCAGTCACGACTGGTCAAAGGTGCATGTGCATAGGAGCTGGTGGGCAGAGAGGGCTGCAGTGGCCTTCCTGGTCAGAGCCTGCACAGGCCCGAGGCACTGCCCAGCCTGGAGGAGGGCATCAGGATCAGGGTGGGGCCTTGGCAGAGAGCTCTCAGTACGCATGCTCTGGGCTCTGAAGGCATGGAGAGGAAGGGAGAGCACATAGGCAGTTAGGGAGTTTAGGCCAGGAGGGGAGAGCAGATAGACGGACAGATCAGACAAAGAAAGGAGATCAGTTAGGGTCATTGGGCTGGCAGGCGAGCAGTTAGGGGCATCAGGCAGGAAGGCAGGTGAGTGCTTAGGAGCCAGTGGTTATGGATTGCGGGAGGGATCCCAGATTGGAGAGGGTTCAGGCTAGGCTAAGGGACCCTCCCTCCCCGTACACAAATTTCGTGCACAAGGCCACTAGTTGCTTTATAAAGTTACAACTATAATGTATTAAGCAATTGTGGTATGCCAGGAACCTCAGAGATTTTATATGTATTGCCTCACTGAAGCATTGCCACAGTTCTCTGAAGAAGGTATTGTGACAAGGACCTCATCACAGATAAAGAATGAATAGCCAAAGGGGTTGGGGAAATTGGCCAAGGCCCCATTGTAAGTGGCAGAGATGCAAATTTATTCAGTTAATCTGACCCCAGAGATTCAATCTCAGTAACGCCTTACCTAACCACAGGTACTTTGGTGCTATTCTCTTTGGCACCAAGGAACCATTTGCCTTGCCAGGCTGTACTGACCCTTTAAAAATGTCTTTGTTTAGGCCTGGCCAGCATAGCTCAGTGGTTGAGCATCGACCTATGAACTAGGATGTCATAGCTCAATTCCCAGTCAGGGTACATGCCCAGGTTGCAGGCTCTGTCCCCAGTGTGGAGTGTGTAGGAGGCAGCTGATCAATGATTCACCCTTTCCCTTCATCTCTAATATATATGTATATATATATACACCGTATTTGCCGGCGTATAAGACGATTTTTTGGCCCTGAAAAATACATATTTGCCGGCGTATAAGATGACCCACTAAAATTTCTACTAAAAATACAGTTTGTTATATACTCGCCGTATAAGACTACCCCCCACTTGGAGGCATATTTTTCAAGGCCAAAAAGTCGTCTTATACGCTGGCAAATATGGTATATATATATATGTAGACTATATGTATGTCTTTAGCTATTCTTCCTCACTATCTCCACCCTTTTCCACCTGCTAACCCCAAACACAGAGTATTTTCCCAGTGATCACAGCCCATATCTAGAATGTACCCTCTCCTCTCTAACATTTACACTAATAAAAGAGAAATATGCAAATTGACCAAACCTCCACTAGGCCCACAAGCCATGCCTACTAGCCAATCAGGAGCGAGTATGAAAATTAACCCAACCAAGATGGCTGTGGCCACAGAGCAAGCAGGAAGCTTGGGTTTCCCAGGCAATGGAGAAAGCCAAGCTTCCCACCCACTCTGGCTGGCTCTGGCCTCTGCTCAAGGCTACAAAGTTTCAATTATAGAAGATAAATCCCAGATACCAGGGCTTCTGCTTGGGTCACTGGGGTGTGTGGCTGGCCTGCAAACCACTACAGGCCCCTCACACAGGCCACCACATGCCCCAGGGGAACACCCACTCTGATCCAGGACACCCTTCAGGGTAAACCAGCTGGCCCCCACCAGTGTACCAGGCCTCTATCCTATCTAATAAAAGAGTAATATGCAGATTGACCATCATTCCAACACACAAGATGGCTGCCCCTATGTAGACACAAGAAGGCCACCACAAGAGGACCAGCAGAGGAGGGCAGTTGGGAGAAACCAGGCCTGCAAGGGAGGGAAGTTGGGGGCAATCAAGCCTGCAGGGGAGGGCAGTTAGGGTGACCAGGCTGGCAGGGGAGCAGTTAGACATCAATCAGGCTGGCAGGGGAGTGGTTAGGGGGTGATCAGGCTGACAGACAGAAGCAGTTAGGAGCAATCAGGAAGGCAGGCAGGAGAGCAGTTGGGAGCCAGCAATCCTGGATTGTGAGAGTGATGTCTGACTGCCCATTTAGGCCCAATCCTAGTGCACGAATCCTACTGGGATCGGGCCTAAACCGGCAGTCAGACATTCCTCAGGAGGTCCCAGATTGGAGAGGTTGCAGGCTGGGCTGATGGACACCCCCACCTCCCGTGCATTAATTTTATGCACTGGGCCTCTAGTTCTATATAATAAAGAGGTAATATGCAAATTGACCATCATGCCCTCACACATGTGGGCCACTCCATGTGGGAACAAGATGGCCACCACAAGATGGCTGGCAGAGGCGGACAGTTGGTGATCAGGCCATCAGGAGAGGGCAGTTGGGGGGGAGGACCAGGTCTGTAGGGGAGGGCAGTTGGGGGTGACCTGGTCTTCAAGGGAGGGCAGTTGGGGGCAATCAGGCCAGAAGGGGAGCAGTTAGGCATCAATCAGGCTGGTAGGGGAGCTGTTAGGGGGTGATCAGGCAGGCAGTTAGGTGAGCTGTTGGGAGCCAGCTGTCCCGGATTGTGACGGTTGACCCCAGAGGGGTCCCAGATTGGAGAGGGTGTAGGCTGGGCTGGGGGACACCCCTTACCCCCTGCCGTGCATGAATTTCAGGCACTGGGCCTCTAGTTCTGTATAATGTATTAAATATAATGTTTCCTATATTTCATTTTTCATCTAGTTCTAATGTCATCTTTAGAAACCCTTCCCTGATCACCCCTTCCTCCCTTCCTTTTTCCTTTTCTTTCCTTCCCCTCTCTTCATTTGTTTCTTCTCTTTCTCTTCCCACCCCTCTTCCAATGCAAAATAGTTGATCATACTCTTCTTCTGAGAATGTGGCCACTAAGAGCATGGGGCTGTAATTGAATTCTAAACCTATCTCTGTTCCTTACTAGCTGTATGACCTTGAACATGTTACTTAACCTCTCTAAGCCTCAGTTTCTTCATCTCTAAGATGGTGATAGTAGTGCCTACCCTAGCTAAGGAATACTGTGAAGATCAAATGAGTTTTTCCATACACAATACTTAACATGGTTTAGAGGGCATATTCTGTGATATGTAAAAAGTACTCAAAACAGTAGCTATTTTTTATACTATCTTTATAGTATCCCCCATACCTAAAGGTTATATACCCTATGTATCACCTTATCACACTGTTTTATAGCCATCTGTTTCCTTACCCATGTCCCTTGCTGGACTAGGGTCTGCCTGAGGAGCTCCTATACAGTTGTTCTCAAAGTGCGGTCCCTGCTTGCAACCCACTGCTTGAGTTTGTGGTCTAGATCACAGGCCTGGGCTCACTGCACCCTGGGATCTCATTCTTTTGGCTCCTGGCCATGTGTGTGCATTAGTTTCATTTACAAGAAAGAGAGCTCAGTTTTGACTAACACTTTAAATCTTGATGTCAGGCCACCTAGGAACTTCAAAAAAGCAATATGTTTTAAAGAATACCCAGTCCAAATGTCTGTGTTTTATACACAAGGAAAGACTGTATGATTCTCGAGGGACTCTGTAAAGGGGAACTACTTTAAAAAATTACCTACACTAGGGATTCTCACAGTGTGGTGTCATCAACATCACCTAGAATCTTATTAGATCAGAATCGCTGGGAGAGGAACCCAGCAATCTGTGTTTTAGCCCAGGCTAAAGTTTGAGAACCACTGTTCTCTCCTGCTTGGCTTAGGAAATGTGTCTGATATTCTAAGGGATACCCTCTATCCTTTCCTTTCTTTCACAAGGCAACTTGTTTGTGAGATTTTTCTAGAATAATACTCTAGCAATACTTCAGTGACATAGTCATTACTGGACTTGGACTTTATATCAAGGTTACGAGGAGAAGAAAATAATGAATCTCAATATTGTTTGTACTATTCTTAAAATCATCAAGTGTTGAGCAAGCTGGAATTTTCTAAGACTGTGACATTCCTATGAGGAAAATGTTTTTATCTGTCCTTATCATAATTAATAAAGCATCAGAAAACTTAAGGAAAGCAAGCCTCTTTCTCCAACAAAAAACACCCTTCTTTATGCTAAGCTAAGACAATACCCAATTGATTTCAAGATACCTCTTAATCACATATTTCACTCTTTTATTGAATTGTACTGCCTGTTTATGCAAACACAAATTACAACTGTAGAGAGTTTTAACTCCTTGAAAGGTTTCCAGAGGCAAATCCTTAGTGAAAAACAAAAGTGGCAACTTGATCAAAATACCATAGAATTCATTTCCACACTGCAGTGTGCTCAGTACTCTCTAAAGCTCATCCAAACCATTAAATCATGCTTTGTTTGGATCTGATCTAAGCAGGAGTCTGGGCAGGTGAGGCTATCGCATCTCCCATTTCGGGATGAATGGGGAGGAGTTAGAGCACCTGGATCTTAGTCTGGGCCCTGTTGTGCACCAGCTCTGTGACCTTGAGCAAATCACTGCCCCTGTCTTTACTGTATTTTTTTGCCTATAACATACAGAGGTTTGGACTGGGAATGTTGAAAACATTGCTTTTTTGGCTCTGGCTGGGTAGCTCAGTTGGTTAGATTGTTGTCTTCATATGCCCTTCACTGGGGATTGAGCCCAAAACCATAGCATGTGCCCTGACCAGGAATCAAACCAACCACCCTTTGGTGCGTGGGCCAATGCCCAACCAACTGAGCCACACTGGTCAATGTGTAACATCCATTCTTAATTTTTTTTTCTTCAAGAAACAATGACCCAATGGAACCTTTGGTTCACTCCCATGAAAGGAAGTAGTTCTATATTTGCCCATTCTCCACAAAACTTTGCATTTAAAAGCATTGCATTGATATTTCTCATAAAACTACTCTAGAGATGTGTCAAAATTATAATTTGTTGCCCATGGCACAGTTAATTGATTCATTCTGTAGACTTTTCTATTGCTACCTTAACTTCTAAATATTTGTTCAGGCATGCAGTTATAAGTTGTATACTTCCTGATTTTGTATGCCTTATTTTGGATCATTACCCTTGTTTTACTGTTGGTTTCCATATTTAAATTCTTGCAATTTTTTTTAAGCTAGTAAATACTAAAACAGCTTCAAGATGAACATAAGCACTGAGTGCCCCAGGATCTGGCAGTTAGACAAACAAATACAGGCTAAGCAGATGCTTGAACAGCCAGGGGAGGCCTTAGGCAGAGCAGAGCACTCAGACTCCAGGAGATGCTGGCAGAGCCCGGAGACCATCATTTCCCAGCTTGTAAGCAGCCTAATCCCCCAATGTTCTGCCTCAAGCCTTTTCTTTCTTTTTTAAATTTTATTTTAGGCCTCAAAGTAGGCTCTTTTAGCTTTGTCTCACTTCTTCCAAACCTCTGTCTTTAATGCCCTATCTGCCAGGAACCTATGCCAAGAAAACCAAATGGGGAAGCCCAGAGTTGAAGCAACAGAAATGAAATCCCGAAAGATCTAAACACACTTTTGTGCATTTTAAAACGAGAGTTAACATTTGTAGAGCACTTCTTGATTGCCAGCTGCCATGCCAAGTGCTTTACATGCATTATCTAATTTAATCCCCACAACAGTTGAGGTGCTAGACACTATTATCTTCTCCCATGCTGGTGACAAGGGAAACTTTGGCTGAGGGAAGTTGTTACTAGCCCAAGGTCTCAGAGGTAATGAGGGACAGAATTAGAATTTTGAGTCAAAGAGTCAGACACAAGAATCTGTGTCCTAATCCCTACACTATGGTGTCTGCATGTGGGATGTGGGAGATACAGATGAGGGGCCCACTGCGCAGGGCCGTGAATGCTAAAGGCTGTCCCAGCATGCCCTGCAGTACTCGAGCTGCATGTGTGCAGTGGCTGTGCAGGGCCCTCAAGCCCAGGGCTGTGGCCCTACAGTCCTTTGCCCAAATGGTCATGGCACTGTCTCTAGATTAGAGCATGGCTGTGCTGGGAGAGGTGAGTCTGCCAGGCACGATTTAGCAGATAAAAACCATTTCAGTCAAAAATTGGTGTGATAGGGCACCAGGTGGCAAGAAATAAGGAAGGAAACATCAAAGGCCTGGATAATTTGAGGAGAGCCTGAGGGTCCATGGGAGGCAGAGAATAAACAGCTTATGTACATCGTTTGCCAAAAGCACCTAGTGAAATTCTCATTAAAAGAAAAATCCAGCCAACACACCAATGAGCAGGTGAATAAGCAGTTGCTAGCAGGTGCACAAAACCATTAAAGAAATCCTGCTTTTCCTGCACAGTCCCATCCGTAATGGCTGTGCTTGCTGATTCTATCCTGTTATGCCAAGATTGCTTTAGCGCCTGCCCTTTGAAAGACAATTATCCTCCTCAGAGGAGTCCAGAGACTCCAGATCAGGGAGACATTGCAGGTCAGTCACCACACTATTCTCCCCATTGCCAGGCAGCAGTGCAGACAGAAATGCCTTCCGCAGGCTTGAAGAAAAGGCGTGGGGAGAGAAAAGTGGGGCAGATAGGAAAACATACTCCAAAGTGATAGTGGCTCACAGCAAGGCCCATGTCTTTCCCTCATGTTCCATGTAACATATTGAACTTTGTCCCATGAATATTAAATCCAGATCCAGTTTACTGGCGTCATGAGTTTATGCATAAGTAAGTACCAGTAGCATTGTGCCATTACATTTAAAAAGATATGTTTTTACTGATGAGAGAGAGAGAGAGAGAGAATCACTATACTGTTACTATGTCCACACATTTCAAGGAAGGGAGATGGAGAGAGAAACATCGATTGGGTGCCTTGTGCACACGCCCTACTGGGAATCCAACAGGCCACCTCTCAATCAGTCCAAGGGAAGATGCTCAACCAAGTGAGCCCCACCAGCCAGGGCATGCCACTGCATTTTAATCTCCAGATTTATCCTGTTTTGACCTTCCAGAGTATCCCTCCCTCCCCCCATCACTCTGCCCCACACCCCTCAGTTGTCTGGAAAACATAGGTAACATAGCCCACATCTCTTCCTGGGGTATCCTGGCTCTCTGCCTTGCATGCTGTGCCCTATTCATTCACTTGTTGAGTGTCCACCATGAGCCAGACCTGTAGTAAGGCACCTCCAAGGCTACAAAAGGTAATTAGACAGCCCCTGCCCTTAAAGAATGGAGAGAGCTGTCAAGACTCGTTTGTCCAATTGGAATGTCCCCAGCCACCAGAACTGCGAGCATAGGCGAGGCCACTGAATAGCAATGACCTGCTTCTCTGCTGCTGACTCCTACCTGCTGATGTAGGACCTGCAGGTGCTGTGCCAGTCACGTTAGGGTTTTCAGCAAAAAAAGGCGCTTGCAGTTTTTACTTACAGCCCAGCCCCTGCTTTCCATGGGGCTTAGACATGAACTGAACCAGAAGCCAACTCCAAGCAGCACACAGATGCCGGGGGATGTGAACTCGAGTCTACTGGATTACAGAATATGAATTCTTAATCACTATACTGTTACTGTGCCCACACATTTTGAGTTTTGCTTATTTGTGAAAGTGACCTTTCCAGCGGAAATGATTTTCTCCTTCCATTTACACATTCCAAACTCGAGTTAGGAGTGTGAGCATAGGTGACACTGGAGGCCAGAAAAAAAGATTTAAACCCCATGGCCTGTACGTAGCACCAAGTTTACAACCTCTTTCAGCTGTGGAAACTTAGCATTAGGCTTTTTACAAAGCACTTTCCAATCTGAAGGTAGAGAATTCCTCGAGTTTGCCAGCAGAAACATTAGACCGGACAAGGCAGGCTGTGAGCTACTGAGTGCAAAGTACAGCCTTCTCTCCACTTTTATTTTTAGATTCTTTTCCATGTCATACTGGTAGCTGAAGCTGCCTGCAACCCCTTCTTGGAATACACCTTGCCCTAATTTTCTCCCCTAAGACTAGGGTTTCAAATTAATCTAATTACATCCCTATGCAGCACTAAATCAAGGTGGCTTCAAAACGGAGATGACCGAGTGAGTTTAAGTATTCTCTAAAGAGCCCCACTGTGGCAACTGTGTGTTTACTGCATAAATAACCATTGCAGAGGAAAGCAAGGGGTTTTGTTTTATAAAGACAGAATATGCCCCGGCCAAGTGGCTTGCTTGGTTGAGGCATCATCCTGTATATCAAAAAGTTGTGGGTTCAGTTCTTAGGGCATGTATGTAGGTTGTGGGTTCAATACCTGGTTGGGGCACATATGGGAGGCAACTGGTCTCTGATTCTCTCTCACATCAATGTTTCTTTCTCTCTTTCCCTTCCTCTTTCTCTCTCAAAAAATCAATTTAAAAAACCATATATAAAGACAGAGTATAAGATTCCCTTGGGTTTTAAACCTGAGTGCTATCTTTTTCAAGTGATGCGACACTATAGCAAAACTGTTTACACTAACTCATTCAGAATCTTTTTCCCTGTCTGTTTTTAAAGAAAAAGAGCCAGTGCCAATTTTAGGGAAATTGAATCAGCTGCCACTCTTATCAAGCTAGCTTACCCCAATGACACTTGTTTTTCCACAAAAAATCATTGTTGTGTCGATAAGCATCGGTGCTATTTATTGTGGGGTTAAAGGCAGAACACAACAACATGCCTTAAAAATGAGAGACAGATTAAAGGGTAGGCATACAAAGTCTGTTGGCCTCATCATTTGACTCATGGTTATTTGAAAAATCAAAATTTTATTTCTCTGTGAGTCCTTCTGTTCAATTTCTCTTTTATTTTGTCCTGTAAAAACAGAATGCAAAATGGCCATCTCTTAATCATCAGGTATTATTTCTACACCACAGGAAAAAATGAATCCATAGTTGGAAAGTTGTGTGTGTGTGTGTGTGTGTGTGTGTGTGTATGTGTGTGCCCCCTGTTAACAACAGAAAGACTTTCTGGAAGGGCTTCCTTTACCTGCTTCACAAGGAAGTGGAACCAGTTCTGAGACTGCTTTAAGTTCTGAGGAAGTCTCAGGCTTCCAGATCCATTTTAGTTAGCACCCACTTTATATTGTGAAGAGACTTGAGGACCCCTGGAACAAGGGCCTCACTGTTCAAGAGGAATTGGGTCATTTTATTTTTCATTTATCCAATCTGTCATTATTGAGAAAATCTGTAATCTACTCATATCCAAAGAGAGCTTAGCAAATGAGTTGCAAGGAATTGAATCCTGTTCACGTCATGGTGCTCCATTGAGTCAAAGAGAACTGAGTCAAGGGAAGGAGGGCAATAAGCGGTTGACCACATTAATTTGTGCTGGACTCGGTTCTGCACACCAAAGACCTGGCTACCTCTGCCATCTTGTAGCTCTTTCACAAGATGCGAGCCTTTCCCAGCCCTAACAAAGGAGGGACTCTGAGTCTGGGGGTTCCTATCTAGATTAAGAATTCTTACCAGATTGACAAATGCCCAGGAACAGCATTGTCCTGCAAATTGGAGACCTGAGTTCTATGTCAAGATTTGTTCATCTCTAACCATGGAGATTTCCAAGTTGCAGCTTTTTTGTCCTTGAAATAAGAAGTTTGGATAAATGATGACCTCTGAATAGACTGATAGTTGGCAGAGGGGAGGTGGGTTGGGGGACTGGGTGAACAAGTGAAGTGATTAAGAATTTAAATTGATAGTTACAGAATAGTTATTGAGATGTAAAGTACAGCATAGGAAACACTGTCAATAATCTCTATATATAAAAAGGCTAATATGTAAAGTGTCCCTACAGGACTTCAACAGGGAGACTGAGTTCTATTGCTTGCTATGATGCGCACTGACCACCAGGGGGTTGTGCAGAATGAAGGAAGGCCCTAGCTGGGGAAGAGAGGCTCTGGTCAGCAGCCAGAAGGCCCAAATTGGCCCTGATCGCTAACCAGCCTAGGGACCCTAGCTGTGCACAAATTTTGTGCACCTGATCTCTAATACTGTGATAACTATGTATGGCGCCAGGTGGGTACTGGAAATATTAGGGGGAGCACTTTGTAAAGTATATAATTGTTTAAACACTATATTGAACAGCTGAAACTAATACAAACTAATAGTGAATGTAAACTATAATTGAAAAAAATAGAAAATTATTTTTTTCTAAATAGAAAAATGATAATAAAATATTTTTAAATAAATCTTCATTGCTCATATTATTACAATTGTTTCTCCTTTTTACCCCCCATAGCTCCCTTCCACCTGGTTCCTGCCCCACCCTCTGCCCTTACCTTCCCCCCTCCAACATTGTCCTCATCCATAGGTGTACGATTTTAATCCACTTTCTTTCTGCACCCCCAACACCCTTTTCCCCCTGATAATTATCAATCCACTCCCTTTCTTTACCCCTCATTCTATTATATTCACCAGTTATTCTGTTCCTCAGATTTTTAATTCACTTGATGTTCTTCTCTTCTTAAATAATACCTTTTAGCATTTCATATAATTCTGGTTTGGTGGTGATGAACTCCTTTAACTTTTTCTTATATGTGAAGCTCTTTATCTGCCCTTCAATTCTGAATGATAACTTTGCTGGATACAGTAATCTTGGTTGTAGGTTCTCGCTATTCATCATTTTGAATATTTCTTGCCACTCCATTCTGGCCTGCATAGTTCTGGTGAGAAATCAGCTGATAGTTGTATGGGTGCTCCCTTATAGGTACCAACTGCTTTTCTCTTGCTGCTTGTAAGATCCTCTTTTTGTCTTTTGCCCTTGGCATTTTAATTATGATGTGTTTTGATGTGTTTCTCTTTGGATTCCTCTTGTTTAGGGTTCTGTATGCTTCCTGTACTTGTAAGTCTATTTTTTTACCAGGTGGGAGAAGTTTCCTGATATTATTTCTTCAAATATGTTTTCAGTATTTTGCACTCTCTCTTCTTCTGGCACCCCATAATTCTGATGTTGGTACTCTTGAAGTTATCCCAGAGGCTCCTTATACTATCTTCACTTTCTGGATTCTCTTTTCTTCTTGCTTCTCCAGTGGACTGACTTTTGGCTCTTTGACCTGATTTTTGTGTTCCTCCATTCTCCTGTTGGATCTCTGCATAATATTTTCCATTTCAGTCAGTTTATGAATAATTTTTAGTTGGGTCTCATGAAATTTATTGGCCTTTTCTAGGATATTCTTGCATAACTTTATAACTGTGGTTTTGAACTCTATATACTCCATCTCTTTCGTTTGAGATCTATTTCCTTGTCTTGGCATTTTCGCTGCTTCCCAGAGTTTGTAGGATGGCTTTGTGTGTTTGGTGTCCTATATGATTCAGTGGGTCAGCCTCCTCAGTTACTTGAGGTAGATACTTGGTGCTCCCCTTTATGGACTGCATGCACAGCCTTGTTGTAGCTAAGTTTTTATTGTTGTGAATTGACCTTCAGGCCAATTGGATGTGGGTATCAGCTGTGTCTACTCTGGGATACCTTCTGTATTGGAGACAGTCTTATAGGATCAGACTTGTAAAATTGCAGAAGCCTCTGTGTTCAGCTTGGGTAGGGAAGAGTCTCAGGGCTGAGCTGACAGTCTTGGCTTCCCATCCGCCCTGCCCTTGTGCACTTGCCTGAGTTTCCGCCTGACCTCTGCCTTCTGTGGCTCCCCTATGTTTCCACCTTATTGTCCCAGCTTCACTGTGCAAGAGCGTGGGTGCCCCAGGGATGAATCCGGAATTGGGTTGAGTCTCTGTAGTCTGGAGCTTCTGACTCCTTCTGCTATGGAGAGGCCACTGCAACCTCTGCAGTCAGACCTCTCTGCATGTACTCACTTGCGCACGACTGTAGACCCTGCCCGCTGTGGCTCTCAGCTCCCCTGAGTCTCCCAGTCTCTGAGTCTCTGGGTGCCTTTCTCTACAGTCCAGACTCCACACATATGAGCCTGGGTCTACAGGATTTCGGCTGGGTTGGGGTTCAGTACAGTCGGAAAGGGTTCAATGCAATCGGGAATTCCTTTCCCCTCCCGCAACACTTTTTCTCTGCATGCGAGCGTTTCCCTACCTCAGTGCTTTGTGGCTCCCGATCTGATCTGTGAGCTTCTCTCCTTCTTTCTAGTTATAGATTTTCCACTCCACCAGCTTTCCTGTGTTTTTGAATGAATTCTGTTCTGATTTTAGTTGTTATTTTTTAAATTGTTATGTGAGGCAGCAGCTTAGGTGCTTACCTAGGTCGCCATCTTGGTTTCCTCCATCCCCCATCAATAATAAAGTATTAAAAATTGATCTTGAGGTAGCTTTCAGCTCTAGCTCTTTGTGATATTTCCCTTCTTCTTATCCTACTTGTCCTTTAGTTTGAAGCGAATAACTGAATGTAGTAGACTGGCTGGTTCATTGCCTCTGTCAAAAGACATCTGGGCTAGCCCTGGATGACGTGGCTCAGTTGGTTTGATAGTCATCCCATGCACTGAAGGGTTATGGGTTCAATCTTGCATGGTAAGGGAACATACCTAGATTGCAGGGAATATATGGGAGGCAAACCAAATGATATTTTTTCACATCAATCTCTCTCTCTCTCTCTCTCTCTCTCTCTCTCTTTCTCTCTTCCCTCCCTCTCTCCTTTTCTCTCTTTCTCCCTCTCTCCCTTCCTCTCTCTTTTTTTTCTTTCTTTTTTTATTTTTTTAAATTTTTTTAAATTAATGTATTATATTGTATACATATCTTACCATTGCCCTCCCCCTCCCATTCATGCCCTCCCTCCCTGAGTTCTGTGTTCGTTGGTTGTATTCATGCATACCAGTCCTTCGGTTGTTCTCTTATCTCCCCCCAGGTCTCCTTCCCCTCCCTGCTGTCATTTGACAATCTGCTTGTTTTATGGTGACTATCTCATGATCACATGAATAGAATCCGCTCCTCATTTGGCAGTCTGCTTGTTTTATGGTGGCTATCTCAGGACCACACGAATAGAGTCCACTCCTCCTCTGGTTCTCACAGCCCCTCCCCCTGGGTCCCACTGCTTCCCCTGGGACACAGGGCTCACCCAGGGCACACAGCCCCCTGGGACACACGGCTCACCCGGGGCACACGGCCCCCTGGGACACACGGCTCACCTGGGGCACATGGCCCCCTGGGACACACAGCTCACCCGGGGCACACGGCCCCCTGGGACACACGGGTCACCCGGGACACACGGCCCCTAGGACACACGGCTCACCCGGGACACCCAGTCCCTTTGGGGGACACGGCTCACGCGGGGCACATGGTCCCCTGGGACACACGGCTCACCGGGGGTACACGGCCCCCTTGGACACGCGGCTCACCTGGGGTACATGGCCTCCTGGGACACACAGCTCACCAGGGGCACAGGGCCCCCTGGGACACACGGCTCACTCGGGGCATACGGCCCCTTGGGACACACGGCTCACCCGGGACACCCAGCCCCTTTGGGGGACACAGCTCACCCAGGGCACAGGGCCCCCTGGGACACATGGCTCACCCGGGCCACATGGCCCCCTGGGACACCCGGCTCACCCGGGGCACAGGGCCCCCTGGGACACACGGCTCACCCGGGGCACAGGGCCCCCTAGACATATGGCTCACCCAGGGCACACGACCCCTCTCAGGCGCTGGGGTCTTGTATTGGAGGGGCCGCGCTAGCTCCTTGCTAGCAAGGCAGGCAGTCTGGGATGATTGCAGGTGGGCTGAGATGGCTGCAGGCGGGTAGACCGCCCTCAAATGTGTCTCATTTGGTGCGGAGGCGGAGCATCTGCGGATGCGGAGGCTAAGTTCTGAGGCTGCCCACTCTCTGAGCCCAGGGTGTAGTGAGCTCTGTTCTCGGTGGATTTCCTTTATTCGCAGCGGTGGTGGCGGGTGGCGGTGGCTGGTGCGGCAGCGACGGTCGCTCCTGTGGTTCAATTTCCACTGTAGTTTTAAAGTTCACATGGTGGCAGTGGCGGGAGCTTCGGCTTGGCCATGCGGCGGCTGAGGGAGGACTCGCCAGGGCCGCTAACGGAAGGAGCCGTGCTGGCTCCTTACCAGCACGGCGGGTGTGCTGGGAAGGTTGTGGGTGGGCTGAGATGGCTGCGGGTGGAGAGACCGCCCTCAATGGTGTCTCCTTTGTTGTGGAAGTGGAGCTGCTGTGGACGCAGAGGCTAAGTTCTGAAGCCACACTCTTACTGAGCCAGGGGCGTAGTGAGCTCTGATTTTGGTGGATTTCCATTTGCGGGGGCGGCGGTGACGGGTGTGGCAGCAACAGTAGCTCCTGTGTCTCAATTTCCCCTGTAGTATTAAAATCCACATGGTGGTAGTGGCATAAGCTTTGGAGCCGGCTGCTGGCGGTGGCAGCGGAAAGACTCGCCGGGGCGCAAATGGAAGACACCGCACCAGCTCCCCACCAATAAGGTGCCTGCGGAGACTGGGCCCAGCTGGCCGCAGGCCGGGAGACGCCGTGACAGCTCCTCGGGATGGTTGTGGGCAGGCACCAAAGGTCCCATAACAGCTCCCTGGTTCCCATGGCCGGCGGGCTGGCCCAGTCCTTGGGCCCCAGGGCAGAGCGAGGTCTGGCTTTCCTCATTCCTGGCGGCAGTGTCTCCGGCAGGTCTGGTTCGCCGTAGTTTTAAACTCCACATGGCAGCAGCAGTGCCCTGCTTGGTGTCTAGTTGTAGCCTTCCCATTTCTGGGCCGAGCTGGCTGCAGGCGGGGAGACACTACACCGTCTCCTGGCCCACACGTGAATGCGGGGGCTGAGCTGAGCTGGCTGCGGACAGGGATGAGATTTACATAGGAAATAACTGTATATAGGCCAATATTTGTAAGTAGACTATATCTAAGACAACTGCATGTCATATTATGCAATGGAGGCTGTTTGAGCCATGGGCTATCACCAAGGAAAGAGGCGGTTGTAATGATTCGGCAAGGCCCTTAAATATGGGTAGGATCTGAATACCTGTAAAAGTGGGAAGGCCTTAGAGAATGAAGCTGCAACCTGAGAAAAGGTGCTACATTAAGGTTCTTTTGGTTTCAGGCAACAGAAGCCACACACAGCTTTGCTACTCAAATGTCACCCCTAGACCAGTGACATTGACATATTCTGGGAAATTATTGGAAATGAAACATCTTGGGCCCTACCATTGAACCTTGAATCAGAATGTATAGTTTACTATGATCTTCAGGTGAGTCATCTGCACATTAAAGTTTGCCTACTATTAGAGTAGGGTAGCTGCTCACAGCCTTGGGTGATATTAGTATCAAAAATCCAGAAATAGCCTGGCTGGCATGGCTCAGTGGTTGAGTGTTGACCTATGATCCATGAGATCATGGTTCCATTCCTGGTCAGGGCACATGCCTCGGTTGCAGGCTCCATCCCCTTTCCCTTCCTCTCTGAAATCAATAAAAATGTATTTTACAAAATACAACCATTAATTTTTTTAAAAACATACAGAAATAGCTAAATTAAAACCACCAGATCAATAAATAATGTTTGATTAGAGTTTATTGTGCATAGAAGAACAGTTCATGAATTGGGAGCTTTCAAATTCACAATGATCTGTAGATCGGGGGCATGAAATTATAAGATGGCTTATAAAGTGAAAATGAGGAAGGAAGCTATTTATTCTTTACAAAGATTTGATATTACAGTGGAGGTTTCCAGACAGCAGGGGATTGGTTAAAAGTGATTATCTCATACCATTTATAGGAAGATGACTTACATTTCTTTAGTGATTGTCAGAGGCACTATAAGAAATAACCTAAGCGAAGTTTCACTTATGTTTATAAAATAAGATAGGTTTAGTTTTGCTTTTGTGACTTAGATTGTTTTGTATGCTCAGGGAATTCTCACATCTAGTCTTCATTTTGTATTAAATTTTAACATTGGGGTCTCCTGGGAAATTTAAAAAAATATACCGGGTCTCACTCCCATTTACCTGAAGCTACCTTACATAGTGGGCTGTGAAGTGGTGTTTATGGAAATGTCACTAGAATGCTTCTTGAAATTATTGAAGAACCAACTCAAAGAAGCTAGGAACCAAGATAGCTAGAGAGAAATGTCAGGTACATTTCATAAATCTTTCTTCTAGAACAGTCCTCAATTTTCACATTTAAAAAAATATATGTTTTCATTGATTCCAGAGAGGAAAGGAGAAGAAGAGAGAGAGAGGAACATCAGTGATGAGAGAGAATCATCGATTGGCTGCCTTTTGCACTCCGCATACTGGGGTTGGAGCCCATAACCAGGGCATGTGTTCTGACTGAGAATATAACTGTGAATTCCTAGCTCATAGATCGACACTAAACCACTGAGTGACACTGGCCAGGCCAATTTTAACATTTATTCTTAAAACATCCAACTTTGGAAAAAAGGAGATAGGATTTTCTACTTTATATCCAAGGTCCTTTTCAGAGAAGGGAAAGTTCTGAGCTAAGCAACTGCTGTACAAAATGACTGCTATCACCACTAGGGCAACAATGAACATGGAACATGAAATCAGACAAGAACACAGAGTAGGAATTGGTACCTCCCTTAAGTCGAAAGCATCTTGGCTTAGATAACTATGATCACACTCATGTAATTGCATTCCTTGTTTCATTTGTTTCCTTTAAGATATTTTCTAAATGGCTAATAAAACAAAAGTCTGTGCAAAACAGTGTACAATGAAAAGTCTGCCTTCTACCTAGATTATCCATCCCTCAGTCTTTTCAGGTTACCTACACAAAAACCACCACAGTTAAGTAACTTTTTGCAAAGACTGAAGTTTTAAGTTTGATGTAACAAGCCAATGCCATTTGGAAAGTTTCCATAATTACATTATTATGGAAAAACTTTCCAGGAAATAAATTGTTAGCCATTTGAAATGGAGATGTAAGTAGATCAAATTAACTTTATAATGCCACTTTACCCTTATATCATAGGACTTAAAATTTTACAAAGCACTTTCGTATGCATTATCTCATTTGATCTTCCCATTGATTCTGTGAACTTCAGCAGGGCAGGTATTTTTCCCCCAATTAAGCAATTTCTGAGGTTCAGAGAGGTTATGATTTGTCCCATAATCATGTTTCTCACAAAATATAGGGCCTTCTGAGGTAAAATTGAATTATAGTCAAATATTTATTTTCACCACTTTTCTTCAGAGCCCTCTTGCCCTTGACTGAAAAATTCTACTGAAATAGGATATTCAACCCCTTTTCAGTAATTAAAACATTCTCTGCGTTTTTCAAGGCCCAGCTACTGTAATTAACAAACCAGTCTCTGGTAGTGATGGCAATGCTTTACAATTAACTAGAATTTTCCAGGCTACCATGCAGCTTCATGTCCAGGTAAGTATCAATTCATTGGACAAATATCTCATCCTATTTGGGGTCAGGCACTGTTCACATTGGTACACAAGACAGGCAAGTTCCCTACTTCATTGAGCTTACATTCCATTGGGGGAAGAGAGAAAAAGAGGAAAACAAATGAATATGAGTTTCATTTTTAAAATTTTATATTTATTGTTCAAAGTATTACAGATGTCCCCTTTGTTTGTGTTTGTTTGATTTTCCCATTGATGCGCCCCCCCCCCCCACACCTGATCCTCCCAGGCCTTCACCACTCTATTGTCTGTGTCCATGGGCTAAGCATACATGCATGAGTTTTATATGAAGATGATTGCTATGAAGAAAATAAAATGGAATGTATTAGGTCGAGGCAGGGCGGGGGAGCCCAGAACATGCCCCTGCCAAGAATTTCCAAGCAATGCAAAGCCCAGACTTCAATTTTTTCTAAATATAATCAGAGAGTCTGGAATGAAAGGTTATCCCCCTCCCAAACTGGTGGGTGGAGCTAACACATGACTGGCACCTGCCACAGAGACATCTCCAAGACATTGAACCACCAATCAACACGGGCCAGAGTGCCCTTGGGGCCCATCCCTTCCTGTTCCACCCTGGGCCCAACCCCCTCCCTTTCTGTCCTTTAAAAGGGACCCCAGGCAAGACAGGTGTTGCTGTTGCTGTTGGCTGTTGCTGTGGCTGCTGCTCAGCCCGGCTGGGTCCGGTCCCCTGTCCCCTCCCCCTCCAATTCTGATCTCTTCATCTCCGTGATGGGTTCTGCCCATTACCGGGGAATAAACTTTACTTTAAAATTCCCTGTTGTTCTGTTTCCTGTTTCCTTTCTTTTCTTTTTATTTATTTATTGATATTTTACAGAGAGGAAGGGAGAGAGATAGAGAGCTAGAAATGTCAATGAGAGAGAAACATTGACCAGCTGCCTCCTGCACATCCCCTACCGAAGATGTGCCCGCAACCAATGTACATGCCCTTGACCGGAATCGAACCCGGGACCTTTTAGTCCACAGACCAACGCTCTACCACTGAGCCAAACCAGTTTCGGCTGTTTCCTGTTTCCTTTCAAACCTAACAGAGTGATGGGTGATATGACAGAGAATGACTTGTGCAGGGTGCCAGCTACCTGAGATTAGTGGAGTCATGAAGGCTCTCTGAGAAGGTGACCTTTGAGCTGAGAATTGAATTCTGGTCCTGTAGCTCACTGTGTGAACCTCAGGCAAGGTAGTGTACTACTTTAAGGATTAATTCATTCCTCTGTAAAACATGGCTCATATACAATAGTATAATAATGCTATTTACCCCATGGTCATTTTGAGGATGGAAATGAGACGATGTAGGCAGAGAATTACAAAATTTAATACATAAGCAAGTGTCCAACAAAGATTCCTGTGTGGTTACCCATTTTTTTGTTACAGAATTTACCAGGCGACCGAAAAATACACAGAAGTACTAATTGGAGGTCCAGGATAAACCCATTTATTTTCAGATGTTTCACATGTACTAATAGAGTGACTCGGGTGGTCAGTTCTCCAAATCCTGAAAAGCCAATATGGAGGAAGCTTTCTCTTTGTACCCTTCAATTTCTAACTACCAGGCTTTTGTGGTGAGCTTCCACAGCCCCTCCTGAGTCAGTTAGAATGGAGAAGTTAGATTGCATCTAAATGCCTGGTCTGGGTGGTATCAGTGACTTTCCCTCTAGCTAAGCTGTTACATGCTTTGTTTATGGCCCCCTTGCAAATCAAGGCAATCAGGAAAACAGGTCCTGCCAGACCAGATTGTGGAGAAAGGGGCAGTGACTTAAGTATAGGCTACCAAGAAAGTACATTAGGTTACTGGCACAGATTCAGATTGCTAGCCCCTAAGAATGTCTTATTTTCCCTATCAAGTTCACTTTCTCCTTATTAACGACCCCTTATATTGTACAGGGTAGAGATTATCATGTCTATTTTTTAGTTAAGGTAACTGAGATTTAGAGGTGGAATCCTATGGGGTCACTTAGTGTGTCAACAACTTGCCCAGTTTATCTGTTTGCAGTTAGAGAGTTCTACTAGCAATGCTGGCCTTGTTGTAGTTTGGCAGGCTGAAGGCCAGGCAGATTTGGAGGCGGGCAACTATATTATGCTGTTCAAATCAGAATTGGGCTTGCTATCCATTCCCAGACTTCTAGAGGGGTATAAAGCAATTATTTTAATGGTCACTACAAAGAAATTGTCATTATAGTGGATCAGTAATACTAAATGCAGTAGGTATAAGCCCGTGGTCGGCAAACTGCAGCTCGCGAGCCACATGTGGCCCTTTGGTCCCTTGAGTGTGGCTCTTTCACAAAATACCATGGCCTGGGCGAGTCTATTTTGAAGAAGTGGCTTTAGAAGAAGTTTAAGTTAAAAAAACTTAGCTCTCAAAAGAAATTTCAATTGTTGTATTGTTGATATTTGGTTCTGTTGACTAATGAGTTTGCCGACCACTGGTATAAGCAACTTCATTAGGTTAGTTGAAAGTGTGCACTATCACTTGCTCCTGAATAATAAGCAGTGCTAGTTCATTAAAATGCATACTCTCCTATAAAAATCTGGCCTACTTTTTGCTTAGCCCAGTGCATTTTTAACCTAATAGAAAAAATTAATTCACATGTGCTCAAATTATTACGTTTTTATATTCAACGGTGTCTGATATATAGAATCTATAAAACTTGTGTTATTACAAACTGATAGGTTGTAATGGTGCATAATAAAGTTAAACCAATGTTCACAGGAACGATTCACAACCCTAGGACAAAAGAAGCAAACTTCTTAGTGAAAGTATCTGTGCACACCAGAGAGCCAGTCGCAATATTCCTCTCAGGACCCCCAGAATCTGGAATCCTCTTCAGGGAAGACAGAATCTGAGGTCTGCTTTCATCCAAGTCTTCAGTAAAATGTATAGGAAGAGTCCTGACTCCTTGTCCCAAGTAGGCTGACTCCAGTTGTCGTGGGCTAATGGCTTTAAACTACACTATGCACAGCAAAGATTGTCCTTTTTTTCTTTTTAAATATATATTTTTATTGATTTTAGAGAGGAAGTGAGAGGAAGAGAGAAACATCAATGATGAGAGAGAATCATTGATTGTTCGCCTCCTGCACACCCCACATTGGGGATTGAGCATGTGTCCTGACCAGGAATTGAACCATGGCCTCCTGGTTCATAGGTCGATGATCAACCACTGAGCTATGCCAACTGGGCAAAGATCATCCCTTTTGTTGTTCCACTTACATATAGTGTCAACCAAGTGCCAGCCTTCGTTTGGGGCATTTTATATAAATTAGCAAATTTAATGATTACAGCAATCTTACAAAGATAAGCACTATGTATTAGTTTGTTAGGGCTGCTATAAGAAAATATCAGGGTAGGTAGCTTAAACAACAGAAATTAATTCTCTAGGAGTTCTGGAGACTGAAAGTCCAAGTTAAGGTATTCTCTGAGGCCTTCTTCCTAGGCTTGCAGAGGCCCTCTTCCCAGGGCCTCTCCTCTGCGTGCTCACCAGCATTCCTTCCTCTTCTTGTAAGAACCTCAGCCATATTGGATTAGGGCCCCACCCTAATGATTTCATTTTAACCTAATCACCTCTTTAGAGATCTCATCTCTAAAAACAAAGGTCACATTCCTAGGTATTGGAGGTGAGACTTCACATATTAATTTGGAGAGGGTGTACAATTCAGACCAACACATACTGTTATTATTTTTGCTTTCAAAATAAGTACACTGAGCCCTGGCTGGGTGGCTCAGTTGGTCGGAGCATCATCCTGTAGACCAAAAAGTTTTGGGTTTAATTCCTGGACAGAACACATAACTAGGCTATGGGTTTGATCCCACTTGGGGGGAGGGGCATATATGGGAGGCAGCTGATCGATGTTTCTCACATCGTGTCTCTCTCTCTCTCTCTCTCTCTCTCTTTAATCAGTGAAAACATATCCTCAGGTGAGGATTTTTTTAAAAAAAAAATTTAAAAATAAAATAAAAATGAGGACATGAGGCACCATGGGATTAGGTATCTTATCTTAATCACCTCTTTAAAGATCTCATCACATCAGACTCACACTAGTAAGTGGCAGAGCTGAGAATCAAACCCAAGCAATTTGGCTCCTGAGCTACCACATTTTCACTCACTGCCTTACAGCACCTGTGTGCCAGGAAGATGGGGTTCCCTGCCCCCCTCCTTGACTACCTCTTAGGACTCTGGTTTCTCTGCACAGTTTCTCATACTGTGTAGGATGAAGGCAAACTTATGACAGTGTTACTAACTGAATTTTATGATCATTTGGAATTTGGGAGATGGGGAGGACAGGATAGCATTTGTTTACCCAAAGAACAGTTTGTACTGAGTGAACATTTCTTGCATGCAGATATCTCAGAGGGACAACCCTGTCTTTCTTATATTATAATGCCTCCATCTGGAATGCAACAAATTCTGTGCAGAATAAAACCAGCGAATTTTGGCTTCTCTCTCAGGTCTCCTAAAAACCTCTCAGTGGCTGGATAGGTTCTGCGTTGCTCTCACTTTTTGTTCTCAGTGAGAAAGAAGGAAAAGGTGACAAGCTTTATCAGAGCAAACAGTCAAGGTGGCCTGAATCCCCTGAAAACTGCTTTAGAGATGCCATCGTGGAGACCTCTCCCACTTCTGAGCAGGTCACTTCCCATCTGCTTATTCTGAGTGACTTAAACTGATCGTTAAAAGTTTGCTGCCGCTGAAACCGGTTTGGCTCAGTGGATAGAGCGTCGTTCTGCGGGCTAAAAGGTCCTGGGTTCGATTCCGGTCAAGGGCATGTACATTGGTTGCGGGCACATCCCCAGTAGGGGGTGTGCAGGAGGCAGCTGGTCGATGTTTCTCTCTCATCGATGTTTCTCTCTGTGAAAAACCAATAAAATATATATGTTTTTTTTTAAAAAAGTTTGCTGCCTTCATTCTTTTGAAGAACTACTATTGCTGTGTGTGTTTTAAATTAAGATCTAACTGACATGTAATATTATGCTAGTTTCAGGTGTATAATGCATAATGATTTGTATTTGTATAAATTGTGAAATGTTCACCACAATAAGTCTGGTTCACATTTATTACAACATATAGGTACAAATTTTTTTCTAGTGATGAGAATTTTTAAGGTCTTTTTCAGTAACTTTCAAATATAAAATGCAGTATTGTTAACTATAGTCACCATGCCATACATTACATCCCTAGGACTTCTTTTTATTTTATTTTATTTTATTTTATTTTATTATTTTTTTAAAGGCATTTCCTTTTATTAAGGTATTTTCTGTGTACATAGTTTACCATTGCCCCCCCCCACCTCCCATTTATGCCCTCCCTCCCCAGAGTTCTGTGTTCATTGGTTGTACCCTAGGACTTCTTAAAAAAATAATATATATATATATATATATATATATATATATATATATATAAATTTGATATTTTACAGACAGGAAGGGAGAGGGATAGAGAGTTAGAAACATCGATGAGAGAGGAACATCGATCAGCTGCCTCCTGCACACCCCCCACTGGGGATGTGCCTGCAGCCAAGGTACATGCCCTTGACCAGAATCGAACCTGGGACCCTTCAGTCCACAAGCTGATGCTCTATCCACTGAGCCAAACTGGTTTCGGCCCTAGGACTTCTTTTTATTATAACTGGAAGTTTGTATGTTTTGATTACCTTTACCCATTTCACCCACTCCCCCCTTTTACCTCTGTTATATTTATGAGCTATATATGTATATTTCACATTTAAATGAGATGATAAGGTGTTTGTCTTTTTCTGCCTTATTTCACTTAGCATAATACCCTCAAGGTCCATTATCAAATGGCAAAATTTACTTTGTTCTTATAGCTAAACTAGAGGCCCAGTCAACGAAAATTTTGCATGGATAGGGTCCATGGTGGCTGCTGGCTGGCTGGTGGGGGAGGAGGGAACTCCCTTCCCCTGGCCTCCCCTTCCCCTGGCCACCTGGCCCATTGCTGACATCCACCATGCTTCATGCTACTCCCTGGTGGTCAGTGCATGTCTAACTTTTGGCTAGGTCAAACTCCCACCCGTAGGGGCAATTTAAATATTAGACTTTTATTATATAGGATAATATTTGTGTGTGTGTGGGGGGGGGGTAGATGGAGTAAACATTTTCTTTATCTCTTCATCCATCAATGGAAACTTAAGTTGCCTCCAAGTCTTGGCTATTGTAAGTAATGCTACAATGGACATAGGAGTGTAATCTCTGAATAATTGCTTTAAACATAATCTTTTCTTTTTCAAAATAGAATCATGGGGTTGAAGAGAATATGGTTACCAGGATAAAATTTGCATGTGTCATAACTGTAAGAATCCTGCTTTATGCACGTATTCCAGTACTGATGAGGTAGTTTTGCGAAATATTTGTCAGTGACTTCCAAGGGCCACATACTTCCAGGTTTGAGATAAAGCCATGATCGTTAAGTGCTTCAAAATGCTAGTTATTTTTGCCGAAGCTGGTTTGGCTCAGTGGATAGAGCGTCGGCCTGGGGACTGAACGATTGCATCCCCAGTAGGGGGTGTGCAAGAGGAAGCTGACTGATGATTCTCTCTCAATGTTTCTGACTCTCTATCCCTCTCTCTTCCTCTCTGTAAAAAATCAATAAAATATATTTTTTAAATGCTAGTTATTTTAGATCTCTAAGTGTTACACATGAAAAAAATTTAAATGGCAAAGTTTATAAAAAATTGACTTTTGAGGATGAAAAAGTCAAGAAATTACAATGAATAAAATCTACCTATTGGTTAGCCTCAGAACTGGCTTTTTCCAGGTTGTGCTTCTCTCTCTGCCGTTGGCGAGAAATGACCTTGCCAATCTATTTTTGAATTTTAAAGCTGAAAGAATATTAGAGATTACTCACCTAACTCCTTCATAAGACATCAAGGGACCATGTAACAAGCTCCAGGGGCATGAGGATGGTTTTTCGTGTTCACTGCTGTCTCTCTAGCACCTGGCACAATGTTTGGCCTATGCTAGGTATTCAACATGTAGTTTTAAATGGGGAAATAGCTAGGGACTCCTATGGCTAAAAATACCTTAAGAAACGTCCTATGATTAATTTCTCTAGTTTCTTAAAAGCCATATTAAATCCTCTACAAAATACATACCTATCCTGTTGCTGAAGTTATTCAAAAAAGGAAATTTCACAACCTCTGTATTAAAGTATTCCAAATGCTAGTCATCTTCACTGATGAGATATCTCCAGTAGGTTCTCTGTTCCCAAGTTGACTGCTTCTCTGAAGGCCGATGTTCAGTTGCCCCTCTGTCATCTTTCTCCAGCTTGAATAATCTTTACTATTCTGACATTTTAGTCATCCATCTCCTTGTTTTTCTTCTTTAGGACCTCAACATTATTCTTGTCCCCCTTAAGTACTAAAATCACTTTGAATGTACAGAAGTCAAATATTAGAATAATGACAACATTGTAAATGGCTTTCAGATAAAATCTATTTTAAATGCAAATATACACATAAGTGCTAAGGATAAGTCTTTCCTCTTTATTATGACAGTACTATTGAATGGCAAGCTGGGTTTGGTAAGTAAGGGGAGAGTAAAGAGGAGAATTATTTTTTCTTATGTTTTCCTCCATTCCCCACATGAAATTTTTTCATTCCCCTTTACAGGCTATGCTTGACATTCGCCAGGAGACTGCTATTTCAAATGCGTTGTTGTGCCTGTTAGCTGAACTGCAAATTGTAACCTCTCTCTCTTGGGAGTACTACTGCCTAGTACGACTAAAGAAAAATCAAGAAAATCATTTCTAATTACTGCACTACTGAAGCTGACCAGAAACATCACAAATCCAACCTTATTTTTCACTGGAGTGGCAGAGCCTCAAAGTTGCTGGCTGCTTTCTTGATTAGTAGCAATAGTTGATTTTTAAGACAATGTTATAGTTTCCAGAACAGGATTATAGATTGTGGGTAAATTGGAAGAGATGATTAAGGAAGTTTCATTCCTCAATAATATACTGTCATGGGGTTTTGTTTATTTATACAGCTTGAATGCTTCAGAAAATTGAATTTTTATTATGTTGGGGTTTTTTTTTGTTTTGTTTTGTTTTTTGTTTTTTGTAGCTTTAGTTTCTATGCCTCAACCCATTCCTATGGGGGGGGGGGGAATCTTGCATAAAGCACAGCTTGCTAGCAAATGCACACACTGAGATGGCAGAGTGGACACATGGTCTGTCAATACTGGGTAGTTTCTTGGCATCTTGGTTCTTTTGAAAACATTATTTCTGATGGTTCCCTATCTCCAAAGAATAACAAAGTGAAAAGAAAAATAAATGTAATCCTGTGAAGCTGTGAAAATACTAAGACATTGGTTTTCTACTCTTTTATTTCTTATTCATGGTTATATATGCACAAATATTAAAAGTAAAACAATACAATATAATTATATTATATTAAAATAATAGTTACTATGATTCTATAATAACATGAAAAGCAGTTATTTCTTTATATTTTCCATATCCTATATTTTGCTTACTGGAAATAACTCTCATCTATTTTTAGTGGTTCTTTTATTATTTAATGACATTAGTCTAAATTAGTGTTGATCAGTAGAAATATAATGAGAACCACATATATGAATTGTAAATGTTCTATTAGCAACATTTAAAATGTAAAATAATGGTTAAAATATCACATTTACCTCAATACATCCAAGATAATGATTTCAAAATATACTCAATATTAAAAAGATAATAAGTTATTTACTTTTTTTATACAAAGCTTTTGAAATCTAGATTTTTAGTTAACATTCACAGCACATCTCAATTTGGAAATTAAATTTTCATCAGAAATGTTTGATCTGTATTCAGATTTCTTATAGTTTGCTAAAGGAAATTCACACACCCAACTTGTTCTAGAGGCTTTCCAACAGCTGAATTGAGTATAAGACTTTTACATTTTAATTAGTTAAAATAAAATCAATTTAAAAATTCATTCCTCAATTGAAGTAGCTCCATACCTGTATGTGGATAGTGCCTGTTGCATTGAACAACGCAGGTCTAAATAACATTGTGCCTTTGTTTCGTTTTTTACATAATCTACCAACATCTCACTGCTGAAAATAAGATGCAACATTCCCAATTATCATTCCCAAACTCATGCAAACATATAAGCATACTCTTTTCCTATCTTTCCATCCTTCTCTAATAATTATAGAATTTGATTAAATCAACATTTATAGTTAATTGTTGTCTTTTTCCCCCTTAGCTTTCTATGTATACATTCTTTGTCATGTAAAAAAATCTCTTTTAACACATTCAGACATATAAAATATTCTATCAATTTCATCTTCTTGGCAACAACATCTCTTATAATCTCAGAGTGAAGGGTGCCCAGACTGCCTGTCACCACCATCTGGGTAATTCCCTTTGTCTCTTGTTAGTTGGACCCCTTGTAACTTTTTAAAAAATATATATTTTATTGATTTTTTTATAAAGAGGAAGAGAGAGGGGAATAGAGAGTTAGAAACATCAATGAGAGATAATCATCGATCAGCTGCCTGTTGCACATCCCTGCTGGGATATATATATATTAAAATGTAAATATATGTATTCTCTGATGGTCTTAGGCTCTACAGTACCAGCTCTACCACAGGTTAAGAACTGCTAGCAGGGTCGCCTAAGACCATGGGAAAACACAGATATTTACATTACGATTCATAACAGTAGCAAAATTACAGTTATGAAGTAGCAACAAAAATAATTTTATGGTTGGGGGTCACCACAGCATGAGGAACTATATTAAAGGTCCCTGGAGTTAGAAAGGTGGAGAACCACTGCTTTGAAGGAACCCCATAGTTTTAGTATTTTTAGGTCTTCTTTTATGTTGGTTATATACACCAAAGAAAATGCTTTAGATTTTCTGCCTAGATAATGATATTATGAAAGGTGAATGGGGAGAGAACACTGGAAATCTCAGCATTTAACTAATACTCATGTTTTCCTCTATTATGGCTGGTCACCCCTGCCTAGAGCCCCTGTTTACTCTCTACAGAGAATAAATTCCCAATCTTCTGTCAAGGTGTGGGAAGGCTGGATCTTCAGTGAATTTCGAGGAAAGGGGGATTTGGTAGATCTAATTGTTTTCTAAATGCAAATTTGACAGTATAAATAGACTGTTTCTCTTTCCCCCTTGTCAGTTTAGGATTAAGCTTTTTGGGGGATTTAAGTAGAATTACTTATCCGTAAGCTTTCCAGCTTCAAGTCTAGTTTTAAAAAAATATGCCATCTTTAATTTGAATCTAAATCTCTTCTGAAATAAGCACTTTTAATTTATCTGAGATAATTTTTTAAAATGTCACCAACAAACTCTACTTGGTAACTCTCAAGAACTGCACTAGCACTTAGGTATAATGGTAGTGGATAATATAATTTTTCTTGACTACTTCAGACTGTGGAAAGATTAAATCAGTTAAGAGCCCAATATGTCTTTGCATCTTCCCTTATTTTATAATTCCAAATATTTTTGTTCCTAAGGCTATACAATGTTTTTTCTTATTCTACAGTGGTCTGTTTGATGCTTTTCTTATAAACTCTGCTTGCTAGATCTTCAAGGTAGATTATAACACATTCAAATGAGTCCAGTATTATTTGACACTATACCTTGATTCTGTGGATATTAGCTCATTGCTTCAGTAAAGAGTATAATTAACCTCCAAGCTGAGCCCCATCTTCTTACATACCAACCTATAATTCAAGATGAAAAAGATGAACTACTATTGTACTGGTTAATAATGCGGATTTTTTTTCAATAGATGAAGTTACATGTGTGTTAATATATATGCGATTTAATATGTATGCTATTTTGCTGTATTGACAACAAGATTCAAAACTTCATATGTCAAATTTTCTGAAGATTTTAACTTTATAGATATTTTTACGCTTAAAAAATGTTTAATTTCATGCCAAATAAAGAGCATTTGCAGGAAGTTTTAATTCATTATTATGAAGAAAAGTACTGCTGAAAGTTATTGTATATTTCAGGAAGCTTATGGTGAACATGCTCCATCTCAAGATACTTGTGAATACTGTTTTAACACTTTAAAAGTGATGATTTCAATGTGAAAGACAAAGAATGCCCAGGTCGATTTGAACCACACTTTGATCATAAAATGACCAGAATGGGCCAGAAGACACTGCAAAGTAATTTTGCTTCATGATAACTCACCATCACACACTTCAAAACCAGTTAAAGACACGTTAAAAGATCTTGCCTAGAAAGTGTTAACCCACCCACCATATTCACCAGACCTTGCTCCTTCATATTACCAATTGTTCTGATTGATGGCACATCCACTTTCTGAGAAGCACTTCAAAACATGCAAGAAAGGGGAAAATGGGGTCTCTGAATGGTTTGCCTTAAATCAAGGAAAGTTCTATTGGGGTGGTAACCACAAATTACCTGAAAGATGGGGAAATGTATAGCTAGAGATGTATATTACTTTGAATAAAGCATTTTTGATGTTTCTATTGAAATTATTGGGTTTTCCTTGATTACAAAATCTGCATTATTAACTGATACACCTAGTATATGAGTTGTCAAATATTTTCTAAGAGAGTCTGGTATTGATCAAGAGCTCCAGAAATCAACCATATGTTGTCCAACGTGTCTTACAACAAGTAGGTAAAGCTTTGACCCCAAGTCGAAGTAAATTATTTTTCATGGAATGTCTAAAGAACATTAGTGGAGTATTTGGAAAGCAATCACGAGTGCTCTCCTTATTCTAGGGGTAATTTACTATACTGGCATCAAAAGAATTATTAGTCCATAACAGACTCTAAGAATTTAAAAAAATAGTAACATTTCCAACACAAGTCCTTTTGCACTTTGCATGCATTGGCTTTTCTATTTAGTTTTGTCAGAGTCAACAACAGGTGTGACTTGAGAGTTATATTCGTGGACCTACTGAAGATGGTAGTGAGAGGGCAGGGTGGGGCGAAGCTAACTATTGACTCCATTTTGTACTGTGGGGCAGGGCAGAGCTATCCTCCATTTTGTGTAACTGGAACCTAGCCCTCACCCAATCAATCAGGGTCAACCAAAGCAGTGATATCACCACCCCTATAAAACTCCTTGACCTGTTGAAGTTCAGCGTCCCTTCCGCCATGCTGTTGGCATGAGTGGGACAGAACCCATGCTAGCATGGAAGAGGCTCTTTTGTTTATTGCATCAGACTTGGCTCCTTGGTGGTCCTTGGGGATCATGAAGTCTGAGCGTAACATTTGGGGGCGTGTCTAGGATCCCCAAGGCTCTGAGGGACCTCGATCCAGAGAGCCTGACTGGCCACGGTAAGTGTGTGTATGTCTTTGTGCTTGTTTTAGCGCTCTGGAGGGATGAGGAAACCCCTCGTGTTGGTAGTGCCTGAAGAGGTCTAGGTGGACACATTGCTGGAAATGGGCTAAGGGGTTCAGAAGCTGTTTGGACCTCCCAGGATGAGGCGAGCGGTGGAGCCAATGTCTCACATGCAGGAGAGCGATGGAAACCTCTCACAGGATGAGGTGAGCGGCGTGAGCCAATGTCTCACAGGTGGGAGAGAAGTGGACCTCTCCCAGGTCTCGTTTTAAGTTGAAACATTAATGTTGGGCGCCCTCTTGTTGGTTGTTGTGATAATCTGTGTTGTGGAGGTTTGGAAGGGCCAATGGAAGACTTCTTGTTCTAGTGAGTGGCCAGCTTTCAATGTTGGAGGGCCACCAGTTTGGTTTTGCCTCCATGGAGTTAGAAGACTGTTCTCAGGGGTCCTCTGTCTATTTCTGTGTTCTTCGTTTATATGTTTGTATAAGTAAGGGTTTCAGTTTGCTCTTGTTTGTAAATTTGCTATTCTTTCCCCCCAGAGCAGGCAGGAGGTGGGAGAGGGGAGACACGTGGTAATCCAATATGGATGCCACTCCAAGAAAGCCACCATGAGAGGCCTCATATTCACCATCTTTCTTTTTTCCACTTAGAGCTTTTCTTCGGGGATTTCTGTGCTCATGTAAAGTAAAAAGGCCAGTTTAAAAATGAATACGCATAGTTTTTGAGCTGGGCTTAATTCTTTTCTGTGTGCAGAGTGAAAACCCTGGCTGTTTTTTGGGCTTGGGGATGGTGAACATGAATGGGGAAAGAAATACAAGATAGTTTCCCAAGGCATATTAAGCAGTTTTGAAATTCCTGCCCTGAGGCAAGTAACCAGCAGGAAGTAGATAACAGGTTTATTGAAGTGTTGATCTAAGTATGCCTTGCATGAATGTGGGATCCCTTAACACAACCTGCGTGGTTCAGGGCCCACTCAGGGTCCGGTTTCTGGAGAAGGCCGCACACTAAAATGAAGATACAGACTGGAAAAGAGTTAATTTGGGAAAATGAGGGGCCAGGCGGGAGTCAACCTCTAGTGCAGGGGTGGGCAAACTTTTTGACTCTAGGGCCACAATGGGTTCTTAAATTGGACCGGAGGGCCAGAACAAAAGCAACCTGACCATGCTTGCACTCTCATCTTGGGCTGCTTGTGAAGGAGCGGAGGGGAGAGCAAGAGAACCCTCTGCTCTTTCGGCTCTGCGGGCCGGATAGAACAGCCGAACGGGCCGGATCTGGCCCACAGGCTGTAGTTTGGCCATGGCTGCTCTAGTGGGAAGACTACCACTGGGCTCTGGCCTTGCTATTACTTTTTTTGAGGCTATGGGATGCACCCATTACCCTTAGGCAGCTTTGGGAAATACCTATAACCCTTAGGCTGGTAATAAGCAAATTATCATATCAGTAAGGATTTATATGATTATAAGATGGGGAAGTTGCCTCAGTTACCATTGTCTCGATTAGATAGGGAGTGGTTGGCTCTGACCTTTCAGAGCTTCAAGGTTGACCAGCCTCTTTCTATTAGTGAGACAACAATTGGTTTCTGGCTCATGAAGTCTAGAGAATTGCTTTTAAAATGTAAAAGTATTATTGATTTGGGAAATGCTAAGTATTTGATTTGCTACCTGAAAAATTTAAAGTTCTGAAAGCTTATGGTCTCTTGCCATGAAAAATATAAAGGTTTATTAATGGGGAGTTGCTGGATGTTTGACTTGCGAGCTCTGAAGGTTTTGGGATTTGGATATGCTTAAAGAATGTGGTTTCTTGTTCAAACTGAAATCTTAGTTTGTATTTGAAATTTAAAATCTGTAATAAGAAGTGAAACTCCACTACTGAAACCACCTCTGGAATTCAAAGGTGGCCGGAGAAGGCGAATCTATATGCTCTCTTGCAATGAGATTACTCAATGCTTTGTTTAAAAATTATAAAAGAACTTGCAAATTGGGTGCTAGTTATTACTTCAGAAAGAAAACAAAAAAAAATTGAGATCTGTCTTTATTAAGCATGGAAAAAAAAATGTGTGGCCAAATCTGTTGCTGAAACTTTTCCCAAAGTAAGCAGAATGTGGGAGAAGGGAGTGACACGTGGCAATCCAAGTTTAAATTTGCCTCATAAAAAATCTAGAAGACAGAATTGAAGCTCTTAATTGGTTAGAAATATAAAGTGTTATTAATCTACAGTGTTTCCAAAAGTGTGGTACGTGTACCCTCAGAGGCATGGGAAGAGTTTGGTGGGGATATGCACTGCACCATGCTTAGCTGCTCCTAATTCTACATTCTCATGAGGCAAGTCAAGACAGTCTTGTGAGACGTGAGATGGTCCGGTGTGCAAATAAATGTTATTTATAATATAACTTTTATGTTTTATTATGAATAATTTTATTTTTCATTTATTTTGTGTATGTACCAAAAAATAAAAAATAAATATATTTTGATTGTTATTAAAATACATCCTTTTTTTTGATGAGGAGTACTCAGCATTACGAAAATTATAAAAGGGGTACACATATGTCAAAAATTTGGGAAACACTGATCTAGGACATGCAAAATACATTTGACTTGCCAGCTTTAAAAGTTCAAAGTATAAATTGAATTGGGAGAAGCTATGTAATTGTGGTAACTAAATGCCTAGAGTATAGCACCTTGTTTTTTGAGAAAATAAAATGTATTTTCTCTTTTATTTATTTATTTTTAAAAATATATTTTATTGATATTTTACAGAGAGGAAGGGAGAGAGATAGAGGGCTAGAAACATCAACGAGAGAGAAATATCGACCAACTGCCTCCTGCACACCCCTTACCGGGGATGTGCCCACAACCAATGTACATGCCCTCACTGGAATTGAACCCGGGACACTTCAGTCCTCAGACCGAAGCTCTACCACTGAGCCAAACTGGTTTTGGCAAAATGTATTTTCTCTTAAATACCGTATTTTTCGGACCATAAGACGCACTTTTTCTTCACCAAATAGTGGGAGGAAAAGTGCCTGCGTCTTATGGTCCGAATAGAAGAAGTGCCTGCGTCTTTAGGTTTTCAGAAGACTAGAGTACTCAAACCTTTGTCTTTATGTGTTAATGACAGTGATAATGGTTCTCAATGCCACTGTTGACTGCTGTTCAGTTTATATGGTTCAAATAGTATTCTGTTATACTTTATTAAATATTTTATTACACTATTTGGTTCAGAATTTTTTCCCCCTATTTTTCTCCTCTAAAAACCAGGTGCGTCTTATGGTCCTGTGCGTCTTATGGTGCGAAAAATACGGTAATTAAAAATTGAAGATATATTACTTGTTTGGTCTGATTTTAAAAAAGGAAGGAAAGAAACCTTTAATTTGTTTAAGGCTGAGTGCTCTGACACATAGCAAACCACCCCAAGTAGCCATTGGGATTCTTTTTTCCCAGGGGTGCTTGCTCTCTGTCAGAGGGGAATTGGTCCGCCTAACAACAAAATATCTATGTTTGTTAATCTGAAGGTATGAAGTTATAATAATTGTCGTCCAAAAAGTTAAAAGCAGAGACCAAATTCTAAAGTTAACTACTGTTTGTCTCAATTGGCCATTTAAGTTTGATGTGATTAATGATTACAGTACATTGTAAAATCTTTAGAAGAAATGCCCTCAAGCAGAGGGGCTTTTCAGAAAATTCAGGGAGTCTGATTGCAATGTAGGGGTCACCGCTCCCTCTATTAGCAGGTGGCAAGTGCCTTTCCCAGTGGAAACAGAGTGGACTGCCGGATCAAAACGCCTTGGTGAGAGCATCTCCTTCGCCATCTAGGACCTGTACCATGCTCCCTGACTCTGCCCACCTGGGGTCCATCCCCTCCACGGGTTGTTTTGAGTAGCAGTGGCAGGGACAAGGAGAGAAATTCCCTTGTGACCCCCTATCCCCCCAATGAGACTGTTATAGTTATATTAGTGTGATGTTTGATTTATATTTTAAGGATTTAAAAACAGTGAGAATAATTATTTCTGTGATTTAACCCGCGGCAACTGCTTGGACACTAGAGGTGCGGCTAGATCTGTATCTGTAGGGAAAATGTGGCATTTTAAATTTCAAGCTGCTGGAGGCCTGGGAACAGGGTACTGGACCTGCTCCCTCCTCCCTTGCCTTTTCTATAAGATTTGAGGCATGGCTATGTATTTTTTTAAATATATATTTTATTGATATTTTACAGAGAGGAAGGGAGAGAGATAGAGAGCTAGAAATGTCGATGAGAGAGAAACATCGACCAGCTGCCTCCTGCACACCCCCCACCAGGGATGTGCCCGCAACCAATGCACATGCCCTTGACCGGAATCGAACCCAGGACCCTTCAGTCCGCAGACCGACGCTCTACCACTGAGCCAAACCGGTTTTGGCATGGCTATGTATTTTTGAAGGATATAGAAAGAAGGTTTAAAAGTTAATTTGATAAAAAAATTTTGTAAAGGTTGTACATGTGATGAAAAAGGACTGACAGGACTGAGGCTCCTTTCTATAAGCCCCCAAGGGTAACCTTACAGGTGGAGGGCAAGCCTGTTAGTTTCCTGGTGGACACTGGGACAGCCTATTCAGTCTTGACAGAGCCGATTGGACCCGTACACCAGTTCAGGGACCCACGGGACAAACTGCCTATTTTCCTTGGACATCAAAGAAGGACTGTGGACCTCGGAAGGAACACGTACTGGGGGAATGCAGCTGCTGAACTGGACCAAAGTGGAACAACGGGCCTATGAGAAGGCTCTCTTCTCAGCACCTGCCCTAACCTTGCCAGACATGGCGAAGCCCTTCCACCTCTACATGAGTGAGGTAAGGGGCATTGCTAAAGGGATTTTCACTCAGACTCTAGGTCCCTGGAAGAGACCTGTTGCCTAAGAGACTGGACCCTGTGACAGCATAGTAGCCAGCATGCCTCCGGGCAGTGGCCACCACAGCATTGCTGTAAAGGAGGCAGATAAGTGGACTCTGGGCCAGGAGCTACATTGGCTGTCAGACCTGCCAGCCTGCTTCCAGATGATGGTCCAGAGGAGCCCATTCATGGCTGCATGGAGGTGACGCAATGCTGCCATCATCACCAGATGAGGTAGAGGCAGCGGTAGTCACCCTGGACCACACCATTTGGGCACAGTTTCTGAACTTTTGGCCTTAATCCAGGCCCTTTGATGGGGACACTGTGCCATCCACAGAGAAAGAAGGTTACCAACTGCAACCGGAAGGAATTAGCTGAACAGAAGCAAGCCACCGAAGTACCAGATGATTGGTGGACCCTCCAGATGACAGACTGGTGGTCCGAGAGGCACTAGGTCAGACGTTAGTTGCCCAGTGACACCAAGTTACCCACTTAGGTGTCACTAAGACTTCTGAACTTCTGTGAGTTAGATACTAGAAGTATTGTCTGCACAGATAAATGCTAAGCAAGGTAAGGGAGTCCCCCTGGGAATTCAGGTCCCAGGGAACTTCCCCAGGAGAGCAGTGGAAAGTGGATTTCAAAGATTAAGCCACCAGCATTTAGGTCTAGTTTTTGTAGACACTTCAGATTAGGTTGAAGTATACCCCACTGGTATATAGTGGTCAGGAGATTGCTCCAGGAGATCATAGCTCAAGCCTTAGGATAGGCATGAGCAGGACTCTGAAAAGGAGTTTAACATTTAGTTAAACTGGTGAAAATTAGACTAACTTGTTGCCCTTCACCAGGTGTACCCCTACCAGAATGGGTTTTCCCTTTTGAGATCATGTAACCATTCCCTTGCTCAAGTCTTTACAGGCTCTACAGTTTGCTTGTTCCAGATGCACTGCCAGTGCCCACCGCAGACCCTGTAGTCTGGGAACTCAGTGTGGGTAAAGAAATTTACTGCCCAAGGACTCAAAGGGATGCTACACTGTTATCCTGACCACGCCCATGGCTGTTGAAGTAGACGGCACCCAGACCTGACTACATGACTCACAGCTCCTGCATGGCCTGGATCCTGGCAACTAGTGGCCTCACCTGTGAGATCCCCAGCCTGGGCTCCATGCAGGCCAGGAGGAGACTTAATGCTTACAGGAGGGGAACTGGACTTCAGTGAGGACTGATGGGAACTGTGGTACTAAGGGTCTTGGTAACTGTAATTGTTGTTTATGCTGATTCTTACTCATGTTGTCAAGAACGTTTTTACTAGCCAGTGAGAAAGTCCAGGGCTAAGTAAGACTAGATAACAGGACAGTAAATGCCCTAAAAGGAAGTAGGCTGAGTCAAATCATGTACATAAGACAAGGGGGCAATGAGAGGGCAGAGCAGGGCAAGGCTAACTCCTGACTCCATTTTTTACTGTGGCGCAGGGCGGAGCTGTCCTCCATTTTGTGTAACTGGAACCTAGCCCTCACCCAACCAATCAGGGTCAGCCAAAGCAGTGACATCACCACCCCTATAAAACCCCTTGACCTGTCGAAGTTTGGCCTCTCTTCCGCCATGCTGTCGGCGTGAGTGAGACAGAACCATTGCTAGCATGGAAGAGGCTCTTTTGTTTACTGCATCAGACTTGGCTCCCTGGTGGTCCTTGGGGATCACAAAGTCTGGACATAACAGTAGTTCCCATAAATGAGCTGATATATAAGAAGTCTTTCAAAAGATTAAGCATATGTTCAATTTTATTCCCACCTCTAGGTAGTCATAGCAAGACTTGGATATTGGAGGTCTGTAGTAGTAGAGGATGGTGAGGGGTACATTTTTTGGAATAAATGCAGACTAGTTTCTTGAATTCTATTGATTATCTTCTTTTCAGAAATACCTGAAGTTGCCTTTAAAGATTTCAGTTCATGAAAATGGAACAGATAGGCATATATTCTCTCTGTGATACATTAAAAATACTTTCAAATTGGATATAACATACCACACTCAAATATTCTTTGATAGCAAAAACAAAGAACTAAGATTTCTAAAGATTGATGACGAAAAAATTGTAATTCAAGCAAGAAGTTCCACAGCAATTGATCAGTTGGTTTTCTCAAAATTCAATTTGCTTCTGTCTGGTTGTCAGAACGCAGAAGACAAAGAATTCCAATAGTAAGGCCCAGGTAATGGTTCACCTGTTAAATGACTCACTCTAAAAATCATGGTTACACTTTCTCTTTTTGCTATCATTTCTTCAAAAACTCCCCACGAAGAACACATAAATGTTTAGGTGGCAAAAGCCATTGCTTTGGGATAAACTCTATGAATGGTCCACAGTATTCAGATCAATACCAAAACTGATGTACATCTCACTATCATGCTGTATGACACAGTGAGAACTGGACAGGAAATAGGTTAATTTTGCATAAGTTGTTTGTACAAAATACACAAAAAATGTGTCTCTCCCCCGCCCCCAAAGAAGAAGAAGAGGAGGAAGAGGAAGAAAGAATACAGGTAAGCCAATGATCAAGAAACATTTGATTCATTCCAAATGGAATTTCCCATATGGAGCAAATCCAGAGTCCTGAATGGGCTACTATACAGACTATGGCAAAAGTAGGTTTACAGTGGTTCCTATGAAAAATACTAAAATAATTTAATAATAATACAAGAATAAACTCTGTGTTTTGCATAGTCAGAACTATAAGCCTTCTTTTGCCCCACCCTGTATAATACAGTGAGACTCTGATTCTCCTGATTCACTTCTGGGGAACCTTTTTACCATCTGCTGTCCGTCATGGAAAGCTGTAGTGAAAGTACACTGCCTGGGCTGTGCAGCATGAAGCAGGTTGTGACTGAGAAGCATCATGAGTAACAGAATAACATCATGAGTAACAGACAGAATATCTTTGGTTAAGTTCCGTTATAAAAAAAAAAGGCAGTGCTACCATCTTTGAGGGCAGGACAATTAATTAGCATGTTCCCTCCTTACTGGCTGTGGGCACTGCCATCTTTGCAACAGCATGAGGGTCAATTAGCATGTTCCTTCTTAAAAATATATATATATATATATGACCCTTTTAAGCTATCTCTAATTGGGATGTAACATACAATGCATGGGTACATTCTACCTTCTTTTCCCACTAAAAGAGGGAGAGGAAGAGAAAGTGTTAGTAAATGTTATTGTGGACTAAGGCAAATAACACTGTGGAGAAGACAAGCTGTTACTTCAGATAGCAAGGTGCATTTCTCTCCTTATTCCTTGGGTAGATTTAGAGAAGAAAAGTAGAGCTTTTATAAGCTGGAGATTCCGGGGGAACTGATTTCAGACCAGGCAGGCAAGGGGAATTGGCTGTCTACAAAAAGACACAGAGTAGGACTTCACTGAGAGAGAAGTGCCTAGTCATTTGACCTGCAGTATAAATACCTGGCAGTTAAGGCCGAGCTTATAGGTTGGCTTTTTTACTGTAAGCCATAATTGAGTATGATATCATAAAATTAAAATTAGTAAAACTGACACCAAATTGTATAGAGACATACATATTTTAAAAAGACAAAACCGAAACAAAAGCAAATCTTAAAAGCTGTAAGCAAATTACCTCTGTAAATAAAAATCAGGCTTAAAGATGGTTTTTTGGTCACAAGTGTTTCTTTTTATTTTGTATTTACTTTTTTTTTCTTTTTTCTTTTGTTTTTAAATAGAGGATGTGAGTAGTATACTAATCTTTTCCCTTTTTAGTTTTTAAAATCTTCACCTGAGGATATTTTTTTCATTCATTTTTAGAGAGAGTGGAAGAGAGAGGGAAAGATAGAGAGAAATAGCGATGTGAGAGAAACACATAGAGTGGTTGCCTCCTGTATGTGCCCTGACCAGGGCCCGAGTTTGGGAGGAGCCTGTGACTGAGGTATGTGCCCTTGACCGGAATTAGACCAGGGACCCTTCAGTCTGCAGTCCGATGCTCTATCCACTGAGCCAAACCAGCTAGGGCACTAATCTTTTTTAAAATTTTTTTATTATTGAAAGCATTACATATATCCCCCTTTCCCCTGTTGTCCTCTCCCAGCCAGCTCCTGCCCCCCAGCCCAGGCCTTCACTCCTGCCCCATTGTCTGTGTCCTTGGTTATGTCTACATGCATACAAGTTCTTTATTTGATCTCTTCCCCCTAAGTTCCCCCCTCTCTCCCCGCCTTCTTGCTGAGGTTTCAGGGTCTGTTTGATACTTCTATGTCTCTGGATTTGTTTTTGCTCATCAGTTTATGTTCATTATATTCCACAAATGAATGAGACCATGTGATACTGATCCTTCTCTGACTGGCTTATTTTGCTTAGCATAATGCTCTCCAGGTCCATCTGTTGCAAATGGTAAGAGTTCTTTCTTTTTTAAAAAAATATATATTTTATTGATTTCAGAGAGGAAAAGAAGAGGAAGAGAGATATAGAAATATCAGTGATGAGAGAGAACCATTGATTGGCTGACCCCTTCAAGTCCCCTACTGGGTATCGAGCCTGCAACACGGGTATGAGCCCTTGACCAGAATCATACCTGGGACCTTTCAGTCCGCAGGACGACCCTCTATCCATTGAGCCAAACCAGCCAGGGCAGTTCTTTCTTTTTTACAGCAGCATAATATTCAATTGTATAAGATGTTAATCTTTTCTTTAAACACGTGTTTATAGTTTGTGCATTATTGCTTGCACTATATCACTGTGCCATATTACTACCACCTGGTAGCTGCATACCTAAATTGAAAATTCACAAGATTTTTTTTTCCATTTTCATTTTAACAATGTGAATATTGCTTTGATGGGCAACATTCCAAACTAGAACTGTGAAGGCTAAAAAATATCACACATACTTCTCCAGATACGTAGAGTACATTTGGGGCCAATTATTAGTTCATCTCCCTATAGAAATAGACTATAGTGATCCCTTTCTGCCATTTACTTGTACATTTACTTTCTTGGTTGCTAATTCTAGATAATTTGGCTTTGGCACGTGTACTGAATAATGATTTTTGTTTAAGAACTCTACAGATTATCAAGTGCTGGAGATGGGCTTGTTGGTTTGTGTGTATGGCTCATGAATGCTTTTATTAACTTGTGGATGAAACAGGTGGAATCTCATTATATGAAAGTTTTTCCTCAAAACAGAAAAACAAAAAAAGCATGTAAATTATACAATAATGAGATTGAACAAACAGAGCATGTAAGGGGCAAAAGTATGAGATATGTATAGCTTATCTTTGGTGTCCTGCCTTCTCTCCCATTTTCAGCACCGCGCCTCTTCTAGAGCTCACCCAGGGATTCTCATCATATTTCCCTAAGCCCCCACAAGCCAATTGAAATTGATTTATCCTGTATCTTCGCTCAAGCTCCCCAGGGTTCCTAATGCAGGGATTTCTACCATCCTCTCCACTGCAGTGCTTGTGTCTGAAAATATCCATACACTTACACAGCTCCCATAACATGTCAGGGTTTCTGAAATTCCTTGTGTATAATCTGTAATTCTTGCCTACTCCAGAAAACAATTTTGAGTACAAAAAAGAAGAGGTGGTCATATTATAGGGCTATCCTTGAATGTGCTCTAATTTTATTTTACTCTTTAAATGAATCTTTTAAACTTTAGAATTTTTTAACCCACCATATTACTTTTGATATCTCACAACTGACTGTGACATAATAGGTCAAAACACCTGAATCCAGTGTTATGGTCATGACACACAATGTGTCAACCACTCATCTGAGGATCAGACTTGGCTAAAAATGTTGAGCTGGCTTTCCTTTATCCACCAAAATAACAATGGTGATGGGAGAGGGAAGACAGTAAAAATTTTTGATAGATTATTGCAAAAGATGTTTGGACCTGATTAGGCCTTAGACTAGCTTTTATATAGTACTAGAGGCCCATTGCAGGAAGATTCCTGCAAGAACAGGGCTTCTGGCAGGCTTCCCCCCAGCACCCCCCCCCCCATTCCCTTCTCCTGCTTTCCCTCCTGCCACCACCACTGCTTCCCTTTCCACTTTCCCTCTTCCTATGCTGTCTTTAATCTTCACTCCCTCTGCATATGCAAATTAACCACCATCTTTGTTGGGTTAATTTGCATATTTTCTAGGATTGGCTGGTGGGCGTAGCAGAGTGATGGGTAATTTGCAAGTTTCTCTTCTATTAGTATAGATTAGGCTGTCAGTGTCTTGTTTTGCCAACTCACAGCATCAGTGCTTTGTACTCTCCCTCAGTCTTGGTGTAGTTAACATCTGTTGCATTGAGTACCCAGCATGCCTTTAGAAGGGTTGGTCCATTAGATCTATAAGATTGTAGCTGAAGCTGTCAGAATTAGATATTGTAACTGCTGCCCCTAGTCAGGCTTATTGTTGAACCAAGAGTGAGCTGAACCAGTTTGGACATAGAGATGACAATGAAACCAGTTTCTTTCTGGTTGGCTAGATAAGAACGTGGAATCCTAGACATGGGAGTTGCCATGTTTTCTGTGGTGTGGATAAAAGCAGCAGCAGCAAAACCTGGACTGTAGAGAAAAAGAACGACATCTCAGATGATATCTGAGTTCTCATTTTTGTTTCTTCTGGAAGTCCAGTTACATTTCTTTTCATGAGTTCTCTGAGACATGCCTTTAAACTTGTTATAACCCTCCTCTCTGTGTGTTTTATTATTATTATTCTGTTTAAAGTATTACATATGTTTTCCTTTTTCCCCTCTCTGTTTTTCTTAAGCTACATTGAGTTACTATCCCATTACTTTTTTATTGATTTTTAAAAATATAGATTTTATTTTTTAATTACAGTTTGCATATGATATATTAGCTTCAGGTGTACGATATAGTGATTAGATATTTATATAATTTACAACATGATCACCCTGATAAGTCTAGTACCCACCTGACATCATACATACATATGACAATGCTATTGAGGGTATTCCCTAATTCCTAAGTGAAAAATCTAGTAACATAGTATTTCATTAAATGCATTTAGATTCCCTTTCTTAAAGAGAAGGATATCTTAGGGTGTGACTTTAAAAATGTGGTAAAAATTTATTTTAAAAATAAAAAAATAAAAAAAATTAAAAAGTCAGTTTATTTTATTGCTCTTTTCCATTTTCTTTTACTTGACCAAAAGGCAAATAAGATGCTTATTATCTGTTTCCATTACATTTAGAAATAATCTCTTAGAGGGGAAAAAACACAATATTTTTTTGTGTCAAGCAGAAAGTATCTGCCATAGCACCATATGCATGACAGACCCTGGTAAATACTTCATGGTGATGTTGCCTTGGATTACAAAAGGGAAACATTTCAATTGCCTATAGACTTAGAGGAGAATAAAATGGAGGAAAACCTGTGATCAAAGGAGGTTTGATAGATTGTGTTTTCCAAAGATGGCTACGGTGATAGCTTCCATCCCACATGCTCTCTGAAAAGTCTCCACTTCTCCTTCAAGATGCGCAGTCTATTCCTCCCTCCTTATAGTGGGCTGGTTTTGTGACTTGCAATCAGTAATGAAATAGAAATAATGAAGCAGGATTTATGAGGGTAGGCCTTAAAAGGTGATGTAGCTTCTGTCTTGCTTGCTGGAATAATCACTCTTTTAAAAATGTATATTTTTATTGATTTCAGAGAGGAAGAGAGAGGGAGATTGAAACATCAATGATGAGAGAGAGTCATTGATCGGCTGCCTCCTGCACAACCCCCCCCACCACACCCCACCGCCCCTCACTGGGGATTGAGCTAGCAACCCGGAATGTGCCCTGACTAGGAATCAAACCATGACCTCCTGGTTCACACTGGAATAATCAGTCTTAAAGCTTTAGGAACTCGATAAGCAGTCCAGCAGCCTCAAAGCTGCCACACTCTGAGGAAGCCCAAACTATCCTATGCTAGAATTCTTTATTATCAAAAGCATTACAGCCAAAACCAATTTGGCTCAGTGGATAGAGCGTGGGTCTGTGGACTGAAAGGTCCCGGGTTTGATTCGGGTCTAAGGGCATGTACCTTGGTTGCAGGCACATCCCCAGTGGGAGGTGTGCAGGAGGCAGCTGATCGATGTTTCTCTCTCAACGATGTTTCTGACTGTCCATCTCCCTTCCTTTCTGTGATAAATCAGTGAAATATATTTTTAAAAATAAATAAAAGCATTATATATGCCCCCCTTTCCCCTGTTGCTAGAATTCTTACCATTCGGAGAAGCATTGAAATTGCAGGAAGAGAGTAAGGCCTGCCAGGCCCCTCTGCTTCAGCCCACCACTGTCCGGCTCCTGCCACTGTCTGATTGCAATTGCATGAAAGCCTCCAAGCCAGTTTCCCAGATGAACCCTCTCTGAGTCTCAGACAACATGATTGTCAATGTTTCCAGCCTCTACAGTTTGAAATGATTTATAGCAATAGTAACTAGAACAGTAAGCATAACCTCAAAATCTACAGTAGGGGAGTTTGAATATGAATGCACCAGTAATCTTGAAGAAGAGCAGACCTCTAGTGGAATTCTGTTTATCCATCTCTCCATTAAGATAGCAGAATGGGGAAGCATGATGAATAGATAATAGATGGGAAGCACAGTAGCAACTCCATCCTAACAATATTAGTGCCATTCTACAGTCACTTAAGGTTCATTGACAAACAAGGAAGCAAACAAAAACATTTGAGGATAAAACTTTGAAGCAAAGGAGATGAGAACATGCATTATTCTTAGTTATATTTTTTCCCCTTAAAAAGAAATCTAGCCTTTCTTAAAAATACATAAATCTGGCCATTTTTTTCTTTTTTGTTTTGTTTTGAGCAACATTGTTTTACTTCATCCATTCTGTATGCATTTCTCCCAAATGTGTAATGTGGTAGTAATGAGCCAGATGATAGATTTTGTGGTAAAATTGTTTTTGTTAATCAATGATTGTCAGTCTGTAGTGATGTATAATCACAAGAATATGCTTATAGACAACTGAAGGGAAAGAAAAGGAAGAAGAGAAAAATCAATTTAAATATAATGGCTTATCCTGCTAATTTACTGACCTAACAATTATTGTAAGTTCTTCTGTTACTCATATGACCCTTACAAATTGATTGATTCAGATAGCAGATTGCCCATGGAGTTCATTGGCACCCTCTTTGTCGGGTACCATGGCATGTGCCCTATATAACCAGGGGAAGGTGAAGGTCTATAGAAACATACATGGTGGTAATTGTGCATGAAATGGTGGCTTTGCTATAGGTAATACTGAGCAATAATTAAAATAATATCCATGCAACCTTCTAACTTTAGGAAGAAAAAAAAAGTTTCTTCCTGATACTTTATATTTTTATTGTCTTCAAGAGAGGAAGGGACATGATAGATAGATGATAGATAGGTAGATAGATAGATAGATGATAGATAGACAGACAGAAACATTCTTTCATTAATGATGAGAGAATCACCGATCTGTTGCCTCCTGCACTCTCACACTGGAGATTGAGCCCCTAACCTGGGCATGTGCCCCTGACCAGGAATCAAACCATGACCTCCTGGTTTATAGGTTGATGCTCAACCACTGAGCCACACTGGCCGAGCTCTTTTTGATACTTTAGAAAGGAACTTGCAGTTACCTATCCTAACCTTGGCATTCTGAGAAAGTTATCTTTTCCACTAACTCCCCAGACAGCAATATAGTTTAGCTGTTCAACTTAGCATATGTACATAGTACATGTAAGTCTTACTAAATATTTTCATGTTTTTCCTAACTACATGAGAGAAAAAACTTTGATGATCCAGGAAAGTGTTTTAATTTTCTCTGGGGTCCCAGAACAGGGGAGCTGTAATTTTCCACCTGGCACACTTGCAGTAAGTGGATGCCATTTCTCTCAGGGAGGAGTAGGAGCCCTTGGAGAATTTGGCTCATTAACAATGAAAGGTGTGTGATGTTCACTTAATGAATGTGGAGCAGAAGTAAAATGTGGCTCTTTTGGAGGGAGCTTGAAATTTTTCCCTTTTCACAACTCTCCGATAGACCATTGAATCCAGGAAGAAAACACCTTGCGAGTGAAAGTATGTATGGCAAATATTGATGAATACTACGTTAGTCTTGCACTGCATGGAAATTTGAAATGCAGTGGCTCTAGTTAAAATTGATTTCTTTCAGAAAATAAGGATTGGTTCCATCCAGAATAGTACACAATAGAGAAATGTCCTGACTTAACAATATATTTAAGGGATAAATATTCTCCTCCACGAAGCCTGATGTTTGTGGCCATTTCATTCTAATTGTCATCATTTTACTTAAAGAGCATAATTTCCAGAGCAATCTGGCTAGAAAATGCATGCCCTAGCTCAGATAATGTACAGTTACCATATTCCTAAGCTAGCACAATTTCGTTTCAGCTTCAGCTTCATTTATTTCTTTTGAACATCTTTCAAAACAAATAACAGCCTTGAATGACAGAAATGGGGAAAAACACTGTTTGCCAGGTAATTGCATTTAATGAGGTGAAATTCACAGAACAAAAATTGAGCATTTTAAAGTGTAAAATTAAGTTGCACTTTGTACATTCACAATGTTATACAACAATCACTTCCACTTAGTTCCAAAACATTTTCATTGCTCTAAAAAGAGACTCTCTAGCCTTTAAACTGCAATTCCCCATTACTCCTCCCTCCAGCCCATAGCAACCACTAATCTGCTTTCCGACTACGGACTTACCTATTCTGGATATCTGTAATAATAAAAGCGTAATATGCTGCAAGGGAAGCCCGAGCCCCAGATGCTAGAGGGAAGCCGGTGCCAGTGGCTGGGGGAAGGAAGAATTTCATCCATCAGGCCTCTAGTTTTATGTAAATATAGTCATGCAACATGTCTTTTGCATCTGGCTTCTTTCACTTAGTATGTTTTCAACATTTATCTACATGGTAGCACATGTCAGCACTTCATTACATCTTAGGTATGCACAATACTCCATTGCACGGTGTATCTGTTTATGCACTCATTTGTTGATGGATATTTGGGTTGTTTCTACCTTTCAACTATTGACAACAGTGATGCTATGGACATTTGTGAGCAAGTCTTTGAATACCTGTTTTTAATTCCTTTGAGTATATACCTAGGAGTGGAATTTCTGGGTCATATGGTATTTTCATGTTTAATGTTTGAGCAACCGCCAAACTGTTTTTCCATAATGGCTGGACTATTTTACATTTCTACTAGCAATGTGAAAATGTTTTGGAACTAAGTGGAAGTGATAGTTGTATAACATTGTGAATGTACAAAATGCAACTTAATTTTACACTTTAAAAAGCTCAATTTTTGTTCTGTGAATTTCACCTCACTAAACGCAATTATCTGGCAAACACAATGTTTTCCCCCATTTCTGTCATTCAAAGCTGTTATTTGTTTCAAAAGACTTTCAAAAGAAATAAATGAAGCTGAAAAGAAATAGTGCTAATTTTTCCACATTCTCACCAACACTTTTTTATTTTAGCCATCCTAGTGAGTGTGAAGTGGTATTGCATTGTGGTTTTGTTTTGTATTTCCCTAATGGCTAGTGATATTGAGTATCTTCTCATGTGCTTCTTGGCCACTTGTGTATTTTTGGAGAAATGTCTGTTCTACTCAAGTTCTTTGTCCATGTTTTCAATGAATTGTTTGTCTCTTTGTTGTTGAGTTGTAAAGGTTCTTTATATACCTGGCTACTAGACCTTTATCAGATATATGAACACCAGGTATTTTTGAAATGTATTGAGCTAGTCATAATAGTACACATTCTCAGCAACAGATAGTTGGTAGTAATCTATCATGGAAATTCCTGGACCTTCCTCAAAAGAAGAAAGGGGTCTAACTCTGGCCAATGTGGCTCAGTTGGTTGAGTGTTGTCCCGTGCACTGAAAGGTCTCAGATTTGATTCCTGGTCAGGGCGCATACCTAGGCTGCAGGCTCAGTCCCAGGTCAGGGTGTATACAGGAGACAACTGATTGATGTTCCTCTCTCACATCGATGTTTCTCTCTCTCTCCCTCCATCCCTCCCTCCCTGTGTCCCCTCTCACTCTCACTCTCTCTAAGAAATCAATAAAAACATATTTTAAAAAATAAAGGAGAATGTGGTCTGGACTGGCTTTGCCTTGTATATAAAAAAGACCTAGGTGAAAAAGAGCATGTAGCACTTATGTCTCAGAATCTATAAGTATCTGCAGTGGAAGGCAGAATGAATTCCATGTTTGCTATTTCAGTTCAAAAACAAATGTCTAATTTTCCTTCTACCCTGGATACAATAGAACATGTTTGGGGCAAGAATTGACTCCTTCTTACTTTAGATTAGTGCAGTGCAACAAGCAATAGGAAAGGCATTTTCTCACTCATAAGAGAAATGGTTGAAGGAACTAGAAATGTCTAGCCTAGAGAGCAGAAAACTCAGGGGATATGATAGCTGTCTACAAATATTTTAAGGGCTGTCATGTGGAAGAGCAATTAGAATTGTTTTTTACATCCCCTAGGGGTGAAACCAAGACCAATGGGTTGAAAAACGTTATGCAGACAGATTTTCAATTCTATAAACAGATAAAACATTCTAATTGTCAGGGTGATCCCAAGTTGGATGCAGGAATGCATAACTTTTGATTCAGACAAGTTAGAATCCCAGCCCTGCCATACATATTAGATGTGTGACTTGGGCATGACCTGATCTCTTCAAGCCTCAGTTTTCTCATATATAAAATTGGGTTTATAGTGGCTGCCTTATAGGAATATTATCATGACTGAATGTTCAGTCCAGGGCATGTACCCATTGAGAACAAAGGAGAATAAAATCAACAACACTGTTTTCATGGTGTTTTCTCTCTCTCCCTCTCTTTTTCTTTTCCTCCTCCTTTTCCTCCACAACCTGTTTGTTTCTTCTTTCTGATCTGAGTGCTTATAGCTAAATATGCCTGTGTTAAATATTCATATAGTGTAACTCTTTTCTATTATGATAGATATGAGGTGTTCAAGCAGTAGGTAGATAACTCCTTGTCAGAGATGCTAAGGAACACAATATTGGGTAGTAAATGGAACTAAATAGCCCCATCCCTACTTCCAACTTAGCTTGTGCCAATAAAATAAAGATTTAGAAATAAGAGCATCTAAACTGATAGTCTTATTTACCTCAGCAAAACAAACAAACTTTCTCTTCCACTTCCTTTCCCTTTCCTTCCTGAACTAGTTGGTCCTGAATTCATTGAAAGTGTTCAAGCAAGGTAGGCATCCATACAGTGAGGGATGGGTCTAGAGAAGTGTGTTGGAGGCAAAGTAAGATGAGAGGAGCATCCACATATATGGGTTACCAAATAAGGAGTATCAGAGCAAAGCAGAGTGGAGAGGTTGCCCTGTGGAGGGATAGCTTAGTAAGAAGTAGCTTGGAGAGGAGTGTCAGACCTGAGCCTGCATGGGAGACAGTCTAGTAAGTTCTGCCAGAGCATAAGCAGAAGTAGAAGGGATCCACATTGGGGACAGTAACAGCAATGTAGCATGGAGTTCAAAGCCCACTTGGGCTTAGAGGAGAACAGAACATCAACAATGAGAAATTAGTACATGCTGAAGTATTTATCAAATAAGTAAATATGTTAAGAATAATGGGAGCAAGGTTTTTCACTGAGAAAAGTTAAGATATGGAAAAGGAAAAAAACTAGAATGAAACCTGTGGTGGTGAATTGCAATTAGTTTTTGTGTGAAGTCATGACTATCAATATACATAAGTAAAATGAAATACAAACGTTCATCTGTGTGTATATGCATATATATAATATACATATGTTCCCTAGTTCTATTTATGGAGAGGGCCTGGGAATAGTGACAATGACCACATCTACCATTCAGATCTTGATTCATCACTACCCTTCTCCACTAAAAGGAACAATGACTCTTGGGAAAAATAGCTGATTTGTGGGCTAAGGAAGGGAAAATACAAAGTGATCATAGAATATCCTCAGCTGGAAGTAAGGAGGTGTTCAAAGAATGATGAGGACGTGTCTGAAAGATAGAGGAGTCTACTGTTTGACTGAGTCTCCCACAGGGCAAATTTGGGACAATTTAAACATCAAAATAAATATTGCATTTATAGATGACATGGACCTTTATGTAGATAATACCAATGGACCCACAAACAAAGTAGGGCTAATAAAATAATTGAACAATGTCACAGTATGCCAGAATAACTCACTAAAAACTGTTTTTAAAAATAAAAGAATAAATAATCCAAAGGAATTTAATAAAAACATTTATAATAATATCCAAAATAAACTACCTATAAGTAAATTTAACCAATAGGAAGCAAGACTTGTACACTAAAAATAATACAATATTATTGAAAGATAACAAAGAGGACATAAACAAATGGAAATACATCTCGTGTCCATGGATTGGAAAACTTAATATTATTAAGATGGTTATACTCTTCAATCTATAGAATGAATGTTTTCTATCAAATCCCCAAAGGATCACAAAGTGGTAGCATTCACACTTACTAATTTCAAAACTTACTTACAAATGTACAGTAACCAAAATACTGTGTTGCTGGCATTATAATAGGTATATAGACAAGAATTGGAAGTCTAGCAGTAAAACCATACCTTTATGGTCTATTAATTTTCAACAAAGATGCCAAGACCATTTGATGGGGAAAGGGGTAGTCTTTTTAATAAATGATTCTGGGACAATTGGATATCCATGTGCAAAAGAATGAAGTTGGACCCCTACCTACACATAAAAAAATGAACCTTAAATGGATCAACAACCTAAATAAAGAACTAAATATGTAAAACTCATAGAAATAAACACAAAGGTCTTTATGACTTTGTTTTTGATCATGGATTCTTAAATATAAAATCAAAAGCATGAAAAAAGTTGGAATACATCAAAATTAAAATACCTTTGCATCAAAGAACATTAACAAAAAAGTCAAAAGACAACCTATAGAAAGGGTGAAAATGTTTACAAATCATATCTCTGCTAAGGGTCTATTATCTAGAATATATAAAGAACTCCCATAGAGTTCTCTTATAGAATACATAAAGGACTCATCCTCCAAAAGACAAGCAATTTGATGTAAAAATGGGCAAAGGTCTTGAACAGACATTTCTGTATAGAAGATATTCAAATAGTCAACACGCTCATGAAGGTGTTCAATATCATCAGTCATTAGGGAAATTCAAATTAAAACCTTAATGACATATCACTTTAAACCATTAGGATGGCTAGAATCAAAACCTACCTATATTGCTGCTGACAGTGTAATATGGTTCAGCCACTATGAAAAATAACAGGACTTTATTTGGGGATCATGGACATGTTTTGGAACTAGAGAGAGGTGGTGGTTGCACAACATTGTGAATGTACAAATGCCACTGAATTTCTCACTTTGAAATAATCAAATTTATTTGAATTTCACCTTAATAAAAGTCAATAAAGAAGTAGTTATTGATAGTAATGGATTATTATTTCTTAAAATATACTTTTATTGATTTCAGAGAGGAAGGGAGAGGAAGAGAGAGATTGAAACATCAATGATGACAGAGTCAGTGATTGGCTGCCTCCTGCACACCCCCTACTGGGGATTGAGCCCCCAACCTGGGCATGTGCCCCTGGCCAGAATCAAACCTGGAATGCTTCAGTCCACAGGCAGATGCTCTATACACTGAGCCAAACCAGCCAGGGCAATAGTAATGGTTTATTATCCATTGAATAAAAAAGAAGTCCTGAGCCCCTTGTGATACAATTTTAAAAAATGAATACATTGAAAGTTTGTTGAATGGATTTCTACATGGCTTCAGTGTGCCTTCTCATAAATATTAATATGGTCATCAAAGATGCTTATATTAGGGGAAAGTCGATGGTGAATACTTGAGACTTGCAGTATTATGTATTTGTTGTAAATCTAAAATTATTTTATTTTTATCCTCACCTAGGGATATTTTCCCATTGATTTTTTAGGGAAAGTGGAAGAGAGAGAGGAAAAGACAGAGAGAAACAAACACATTGATTGGTTGCCTCCTGCACAAACCCCAACCAGGGTCTGGGCTGGGGAGGAGCCTGCAACCAAGGTACATCCCCTTGATGGAAATCAAACCTGGGACCTTTTGGTCCACAACTGATGCTCTATCCACTGATCCAAACCAGCTAGGGCTAAAATTATTATTTTTTAAATTTCACAATGTGCTAAGGGGAGAAAGATTAAATTTACAACAGAGATACCTGGAAGATATTAATTAAATGCTCAAAATGAACAACAGCAATAATGTAACAAATAGAAATCATGTGGCACATGATAGGATGCATGGAAAGAATGCAGCTTCACTTTTGTGATGTTTCTGCCAAAGATTCAAATTCAATCTGCATTAGTACAAACATCAGCAACCCAAATTGAGGGAGAGACTACAAAATTACTGACCTGTAATCTAGGTAAGTAGCAAGGTCAAGATAGTCAAAGTAAAACTAAGGAACTGGCCCAGACTCAAAAGGGTTAAGAGTCATGACCATCATGTAGAAACTGGATTGGCTCAGTGGATAGAGCTTTGGCCTATGGACTGAAAGGTCCCAGGTTCCATTCCCCTCAAGGGCATGTACCTTGGTTGTGGGCACATCCCCAGTAGGGGGTATGCAAGAGGCAGCTGATCAATGATTCTCATTGATGTTTCTAACTCTCTATCCCTCTCTCTTCCTCTCTGTAAAAAATCAATAAAATATATATATATATATATATATATATATATATATATATATATATATATTTTTTTTTTTTTTAAAAAGAGTTATGACCATCAAATGAAACACTGTATGTTGAACTGGATCCTCTTGCTCTAAGAGACATTATTGGGATAGCTGGCAACACCTGAATGGACTATTAGGAAGTGATGGTAGTAATGAATGTCTCGATTTGGGTGGGTGGTAATACTTTGGTTATGTAGGAGAGTGTCCTTGTTTGTAGGAAATAGGCACTGCACTAGTATTATGGGGTGTGTGGAGCATCAACTTACTCTTAAATGGCTCAGTGCAAAAAAATGTTATTTGTAATATAAGCACAGCTTTTCTGTAAGTTTGAGGTTATTAAAAACAAAGAGCAGCCCTAACCAGTTTGGCTCAGTGGATAGAGCGTTGGCCTGTGGATTCAAGGGTCCCAGGTTCGATTCCAGTCAAGGGCATGTACCTTGGTTGTGGGCGCACCCCCTACTGGGGATCATGGACATGCTTTGGAACTAGAGAGAGGTGGTGGTTGCACAACATTGTGAATGTACAAATGCCACTGAATTGTGTCCCCATTAGGAAGTGTGCAGGAGGCAGCTGATTGATGTTTCTCTCTCATCAATGTTTCTAACTCTCTCTTCCTCTCCTTTCTTCTCTGTAAAAAGTCAATAAAATATATTAAAAGCAAACAAACAAAAGTGGGAGGGAGTGATCGTGCCAGGGTGCTGCAATTAGCGAAGCCCAAAGGGCCATTTTCATAGGAACCATTTGTGTGCTCCCCCTCTGCCCCCTCCCTCTACCCAGACCAGCGTCTTAACGGGGAAAGATTCCCGTGGGTGCTGTGTTCTCTCCCTCTACCCAAGGTACCTTTTCCAAAGCCTCTTAATACAGCATGAAAATTTACTGAGGGAGCTGTTCTTCGAGTGCATAAAATGTCATTCTGCCCGGTATAACTTGTTAGAATCAGATTGCAATAATTGCTTTGGCTGTGACTTGGAAAGACCAGTGCTATCACTTACCCTAATTGTTCTTTTCTTGGGCTAAGTTACCCATAGCACAGCTCATTGTCAAGGGAGTGGGGGTGATGGGAGAAGTCCAGCAAGCAAGACTTCCACTGCCTAAGGAAGAAGCCAGATGCAGGAGGGTGGCACAGTCCTCCAACCTTGGCTTTGAAGAGATGTGTAGGAACTAGTGCTTACCACAGCTGTTGGACTTGCTTCCTCCTCCCTGCCTTTCCCCCAGCTGCACAATTGCCACAGGCTTGGAGGACAACTCTTTAATAGCACTTAATTAATGTGTTGGCACAGTGGGTACCTTGCTATCTTACTGGCAAATCCATGCATTTTCAGGCCCCCAAGCCTGTTCAGAGTAGATGCATCCTCTTTGTAGCTGAGAAAGAGGGAGCTTAGCTTTATAGTTACAGTGTCAGAATCTTTTATTAGGACATGGGCTTAGAGCAGGGGACTCTAACTCTGAAAGGTAGGAGAGTCTCATTTCTTAGCATAATGACCAAGGAGCATAAAACAGTCCAGGAGCCACAACATAAAAGTAATGTCTATCAAGTGTGCAGTTAAGCATTACCTAAATATAATAAACTGCAGGCAACAGCATCCACCTAGCCACACATGGGCAGATTACTCCCTTATCCTTTTATATTACAGTATGACAAAACCACTTTCAGAGAGAAATTGGGGCTTCTTCACAGCGCTTGCGAAGCTATTACAAGCTTAGCCCTGGCCACATGGGCTGCATCGACAAACATGGACTCTTTAAAATAAAACTACATTTAAAACTCTCTGCCTTTCTAACTTGACAAATAATCCATGCAGTCAATGATGACACACATTCGTTCCAATTCCCATCCTGTTTTGGACCCTTATATTTGTCATGCTGTATTAAGAGGCTTTGGAAAAGGTACCTTGGGTAGAGGGAGAGAACACAGCACCCACGGGAATCTTTCCCCGTTAAGACGCTGGTCTGGGGAGGGGGAGGGGGCAGAGGGGGAGCACACAAATGGTTCCTATGAAAATGGCCCTTTGGGCTTCGCTAATTGCAGCACCCTGGCACGATCACTCCCTCCCACTTAGCTGTTTGGACAAGTATGACTTGGTCCTTAAGGTAGTTGAGCAAAGCACTTGCATCCCCTGTTAAACATGATGTTCTGCATCTTAATAAGTAGGCACATCATCACTAAAAAAAAGAGAAGAAATCAGCTAAAACAAGATAGCATTAGTCCAGCAACCCAGAAGCTGGCTTGATGGGAATACAGACAAGTGTTATATTTCCTGGTGGGGCCTTTGTCCTAGGAGAGGGGTCTTCAAACTATACCATTCAGGCCAAAGGCATCCTGCTGCCTTTTGTATTTTATATTGCATTGGAACATTGCCACCCTGGTTCTTTTATTTACTGTGTAGGGCTGCTTTTTTCCTACAATCACAGAGTTAGTAGTTGTCTGGCCCTCAAAGACTAAAATTTTTGCCATCTGGCCCTTTATGGAAACAGCACACTGACCTCTGTCCTGGTTGCCCCTGGCACAGAGCAGAGCTTTTCCATTGCTGCTTGGGGTCTCTGGCTCCCTGCCTAGCCTAGAGATGTCAGTCAGACCCTCCTTGCCTGCGTAACTTCTTTAGGAAATCTAGCCACTGGATCAGTGGTTCTTAACCTTTCTAATGACACGACCCTTTTAACTTGACATCTGTAAAGTTGAAGTCTGAGCTACTATTATGGCAAACCGAATTAATGTGCAAACTTATGTGACAAAGGAAGAGGAGCTGTAAAATTTGTGGTGAAGCTTCTATCTGCAGAAAGGAAACTGAGAGCAGACACATAACTCATTTGAAAAACCTCAAGGACCCAAAGAAACAGAAACATATTCTCTTTCTCTACTTTTTTTAGTGTTCACTTGGTCTGCCTGTATTTCCTGTCACATGGGGCCTGGGAGATTTTTCTCTATTTCTTAACCCAAATCCCATTTGCCTAACCTAGCCTGAGTGGATTTATGTTTTCTGAAAATAACTGACCCCAGACAAAAATACAGATAGGTACGTCTTATTGGTATACTAGAGGTCCAGTGCACTAAATTCATGCACGGGGGTGGGGTGTCCCTCAGCCCAGCCTGCAATCTCTCCAATCTGGGACCCCTTGAGGGATGTCTGACTGCCCATTTAAGACCTGATACCTCTCATAATCCAGGACTGCTGACTCCCAACTGTTCGCCTGCCTGCCTCCTTGATTGCCCCTAACCTCTTCTGCCTGCCAGCCTGATCATTCCCTAACCACTCCCCTGCCAACCTGTTTGCCCCCAACTTCCCTCCTCGGCTGGCCTGGTCACCCCTAACTACCCTCCCCTGCTGGCCATGTTGTGGTGGCCATCTTGTGTCCACATAGGGGCAGGATCTTTGACCACATGGGGACAGCCATCTTGTGTGTTGGAGTGATGGTCAATCTGCATATTACTCTTTGCTCTTTGATTAGATAGGATAGAGGCCTGGTGCACAGGTAGGGGCCAGCTGGTTTGTCCTGAAGGTTGTCCCGGATCAGAGTGGAGGTTCCCTTGGGGCATGGGGTGGTCTGAGCGAGGGGGCCTGTGGTGGTTAGCAGGCCTGCCACACCCCCCCGGCAACCCAGGCAGAGGCCCTGGTATCTGGAATTTATTTACCTTCTACAATTGAAACTTTGTAGCCTGGATTGGAGCCAAGCCTTCTTCTTGCTCCATGGCTGCTGCCATTTCTGTTTGGATTTGTTTACCTTCTATAATTGAAACTTTGTAGCCTTGAGTGGAGGCCTAGGCAGGCCAGGGTTTGTGGAAAGCTTGGCTTCTTCCATTGCCGGGGAAACCCAAGCCTCTCTCCTGCTCTCTGTGGCTGCAGCCATCTTGGTTGGGGTTAATTTATATACTCACTCTGATTGGCTGTTGGGCATGGCTGTTGGGTATGGCTGGTGTGTGTAGCAGAGTGATGGATAATTTGCATATTACTCTTTTATTAGACAGGATATAACAATTACTGGCTGACTATTACATTGCAAATGTTTCTTTGGGTGCTCAAACTACTTAGTAACAATTGTGGGGGAAAACCAAAAACCCCTGCCCTTATAGAGTTCCTATTTTAGCGTTGTGTGTATTTGGCTAACTTGTCTTGCCTTTCTTTTTTTGTCGTTCCTATTTGGGAAAAGGAGATGAAATAGTACCCATCTCATTTGAGTTGTCAAGTGACAAAATGAAAACAATTTTGTGATGAGTTTAATGTTCTTTATTTGAGGGAAAGCAATCCATTGATGGGGAGAATAAGAGTGAGTGTTATAGAGTGTCAGAAGAGGCAACACAAAAATACGGGAGGCTTGGCTAGCAGGTCCTATTTCCTCTGGTAAACTAAGCCCTCTAAAGCTGAGTTGGGAGATTGTGGTTGGTGATGGTTTCCTTGACAATGAAGGGTTTGCTCTAAGTGCTGACTGCCTTAGGTTTACATTTGTGACATGGACCAGGCCACTAAGATGGCCTCCATTTGTGAATCCTGATATTCAAATTAACTTTATCAAGGTTCATGGGATGATGAAATGGAATATATACATATGTACATATATATGTAAAGCACATTAGAGTTCCTGGCCTGATGTTTATGTGAAATAAATGGTGGTGGTTTGTTGAAAAGAAACTGAAAGGAAATATAGGCTATAGCCAGAAGAAGGCTTGTGAAGGAGAGAAAATATATGTAAGTATTGGTACAAGGACTGCAGTAGTCTAGAATTCCTTGTAACCTTGCCTTTTGTAACCCAGAAGGTAATTGTCATTCATTACTACCAGTGTCCCCAGCAACCATCTGCCTTCCATCTTTGTGACTCATTTAGAAGGTTTTGCTCTTTCTCACCTACCCCAGCAGGAAGGCGCAGGGAGATGGCTCAGTAACCCCACTCAGTGACTCTCTGACTGTGACCGTGGGTGATAGTAATGTTGAGAGCTACAAATATCTCCATGATGATTTCTACCTGCTCAACAGAACAAGCCTAGTGATGATAGCCAGCCTCGTCCCTATATCCAGAAACAACTGCAAACAGATAGATTAGGCCTGGTTCTAAATTAAGAAAGCTCATTTTGACAAAACCTAAAAATAGTATTCATTTTAAGAATTTTCTTTAAAGTATTAATATTTTGCAGGATGGCCCAAAGGCATGGGTAACCGTCTAGAACAGCATGGTCTGTGGGCCAGCTGTTTAGAATCCCCTGAAAGAAGGGTGCATTTTGAAAGTAGATTTCTGGGGGTCACACTTTTCTGTGGCCCCTCCATTTGCGGCAGCCCTGCTGTCAAACTATGATCTGGCACCATGCAATCTTTGCAAGGGTTGTGGCTTGCTCGAAGTGGGAGCGGTTCAGTGGGCCTACTCAGTGGGGCAGCCTCAAGGATGGGGAACAGCACGTTGTCAGCTTTGGGGAAGCTGGCAACTGCTCCCACATGAAACCATCTATACTTATAATAGGGTAATATGCAAATTGGTTGGGACATGGTCATGTAATGACAGATCAGGAGGCGGGGACAGTGAGCTACAAGCGGAGGAGAGCTACAGGAGGGTGTGACAGTGGGTAGAGAGCTATAAGAGGGCGGGGTAGAGAGCTAGGTGCAGTGGAGAGCAGCAGTGGGCGGGGCAGCCAGCTGAGGCAAGTGGCAGTGAGCTACTCGCACACGGATTCTTATAACTAACACTAGTTTCTGATAACTAATGGTAATTTATTCAAAGACATCTTGTTCCTACTATAACATGGCAAAGAAGCTTTTTCACGACATGAATATGAGACTGAACATGTTTGGATATGGAAGCCAGTTTCAGGATGTACTTTACAAGATGACTGGCAAGAGAACTGTGCCAAGAATATTTGTCAATGGGACTTTTATTGGAGGTGCCACTGACACCTACAGGCTTCACCAAGAATGGAAATTGTTTCCATTGGTTCATCAGTGTTATTTAAAAAAAAAAAGCAACAAGCATTTTGGCAAGTGTTTGAGGATGTCTCAATATGTGAACAGTCTTCATGAAAACGTTAAAATAATGAACAATAAATTGCTGTGGAAATCTAATTTTTCTGCTTGCCATTTTTTGAGCAAAAGAGATGGTATTTAAAACTGGAGGAAGGGAGTTGTGTCAGAAGAAATGGAGAGGGATGTGTTCTATTGGGAATTTATATATGAATTTTACAGATTTGGTGTTCTTTACAATGTATACTGTTCCAAAGGAGTTAACTCCTTACCTTTTACAGGGTTTAGTGATGAGGACTGATGTGTAATTTCTTTTTAAAATGTAAGGCTCTCACTGAGATGGTTGTGAACTTGGCAGGGATGTGTCCTTGTCCTGTATTGCGACAACAGGTCCTCACACTTTACTCCTGAAGTCAGAGAAGTATATTAAATTGGTAGGATGGAACAAAACTTATTCCAACAAAACAAAATCACTAATTTAGGACTTAATGGTTCCAAAGAACAGAACTGCACCTATGTACAGTGTGAAAAAAGAGAAGGCAGGCCACAATGTAGTCGCCTGTGCTAAGCCCACATCATCAAACCAAGACCTAATACCTAAGAACTAAACTAACTGCAGTTTTGGCCCCTCCCAGAAATGCAAAGGTAGCCAGTCAGCCTGGAATCTCCTCGTTAGCTCAAGGGGAGGTCCATCCTAGAGACCCCTGCTCCCCTAACTCTCCAAGGTAAGCTGCCTTTCTCACCCCTTCTATCTATAAAAGCCTTTCATTTTGTGCAGCTCTTCAACAGAAATGAGGAGGAGGAAAATGTCACCCTCCTGTGAAATAATTCAGAAATGTACTATTTGTGCCTAAGAAGGATTTTCCTGCAGTTGTAAGGATCGGTGACCAGATGCTGAGAAGAGAGAAGCTACCCAGAGAAAGGAAAATGGATTTTAAGAGAAATGGGGTGCTTCTGCCTTGGGGTCAACATGGACCATGGGACCTTTGGACAGTCCTGTAGGAGAGAGCTGGCGGTGGTTTGGGCTCCCTGCATGGATTTATTAAATTGCCATTGGGGGACCCTGATGAAGCAAGAATTGGGACTGTTTCATTCTCACGTGATAAGTTCTAACACTGAAAGGCACCGATGGGAACCAGTTTTGCCACCGTGAAGCTGCTTTTGGGATATTGATTTTAAGCTGCTTATTAAGCAACATAAGACTCAGAACTTTGACTCTTCTCCCCTTTCCTGCCCAAGAGATTCAAAAAGACCTGCTTCAAGGGAGATCTGAGGATGTCACCTTCACCTACGTAATCTGAATTAAGTATGAAAGTAGAACAGGGCTTTAGGAGGGTGCCTGTTAGCCAGATACCCCAGGTCCCACTGTTTCTGAGTGGCTTAGTGGGGATTTTCCTGCCGCGTGTGTGCAGCTCTTGCTCAACTTGTGAACAACCCCCATCCTCTCTTCTGAAATCTAATGCCCTATTATTCTTTGTCCAAATGTCTGACATGCACAATGAATGGTGATTTTTCATGCCTATGTGAATTCCCCATGTGCAGGTATTAAACATTGATGTTCTCCTGTTGGGGGAAAAGTAGATTTCTGGGTTCCCCCCAACCCAGATCCATTGAGTCAGATTCTCTGTTGATGAGGCCCATGAATCTGCAATTAGAGCAAACCTCCCTGGTGATTGTTAAGCTGGATGAGCTTGAGAATCAGTGACTTGAAATGCCACCATTAATTTTTTTTGTTTTTGTTTTAGCCTTTGGCCCTCTTTAAAATGTAAATGCTTCCAGAAAATGTACTATATTCAGATGTGAATATAATGAGAGAAAGTTAATTTGTATGCAGTATATAACATCACAACCCACAGAAAGCATGAGTGGGATAAGGAGAGAAGGAAGGATCAGTAAGGCACTTGCTCCTGGTAGAAGCATAAGAAGGGGAAGAGGGCACTACTGTGTAATTTGCCCACAAGTCTCTTCTGCCTTGAAATATAGTCATGTTTCCTTATCTGTGGTTCCAGAAAACCCCTTCAGATAGCAAAATCAAGTCCCTTAATATAAATTACTGTAATATTTGCATATGGCCAATGCTTATCCTCCCATATAGTATGTTAGTTAAACCATCTCTAGACTACTTATAATACCTAATATCGTCATGCATATTTAACAGTGAAGATATGTTCTGAGAAATGTACCATTACGCTGAGAGGGCAGGGCGGGTGAGGCTAACTCCTGACTCCATTTTGTACTGTGGAGCAGGGCGGAGCTATCCTCCATTTTGTGTAACTGGACCCTAGCCCTCACCCAACCAATCAAGGTCAGCCAAAGTAGTGACATCACCACCCCTATAAAATCCCTTGATATGTCAAAGTTCTGTCTCTCATCCGCCATGGTGTCAGCGTGAATGGGACAGAGCCCATGTTAGCATGGAATTCAAGCTTTCTGCAATTGCATCCCTGGTGGTCTTTGGGGATCATGAAGTCTGGGCATAACAAGGCAATTTTGGCATGGTGCTTACATGGAGTGTTCTTATACAAACATAGATGGTGTGACCTCCGACTGTAATTGTGTGCTGCACTTCTATTTGACTGGCAGCGCAGCAGGTTTGTTTACACCAGCATTACCACAAACATATGAGTAATACATTGTGCTACAATGTTATAATGGCTATGACCTCAGCGGGGAAATAGGATTTTTTCAGCTTCATTATAATCTTATGGGACCACTGTCATATATGTGGCCCCTCATTAACTGAAATGCAGTGTATGACTACAATGTAGATGCTATGTGAATAGTTTGTACTATATTATTTTGGGAATAATGACAAGAAAAAAGGGTGTACATATTCTGTACATATGCAGCCATCATAAGCCTAGCTACATAGTACATGTTATCAATGAAATAACATTTTTCCTAATATTTTTGATCCAAAGTTGATTAAGTCTGCAGATGCAGAACTTGCAGATACAGAGGGACAACTGGAATGGTTAGGCCTGTGTTAAAGTTCTTGCGTAGGCAGTGTTGTTCTATCAGAAGTTGTAGTTGAGTTTGGGTTATGCCTATGTGACAGGCAGGTGTGGTACTGAGGGTGGTTGTGATTTGCTCTGTGTGTGTGTAAAAGGGAGCTTTCTTAGTAGGGGTGGTCGAGCTTGCTCTTGGTTATGTGAGCTGGAAAGGGGATTGAAAACCTTTCTCTTCTCCTTTACAGGCCTTTCCCTGTGGGTGGACACAGGGATCCACCATGCACAGCTCAAAGCTCTTCCTTCTCTGGACTAAATGGCAACCATTATTGAAAAATCCCAAACCCTATTATTGCCCCTGTGTTTCCTACTGTTGACTTTTAAATAAATCATTAGGGTTGTGGGGAGCCAGCTTCTTTTCTTTTTAAATGATGTAAAGCCAAGCCTTGTAGGCAGCTCCAGCTGATTATCAGGATTTTCAAATTGACTCTTCTACTGTGTGGAAGGAGTTTAATTCTGTATCTAATTTTAATCTGCATCCCATGGTCAGGCATGTTGTGTTAAAGCATTTGTTAACATTTAAAGAGGGGGAGCTGATTATATTGATCCTTCTTGTGTAAATTGGCCAAGGTGATCAATTTTTGGTTGTAAACTTTTGATGTTTAAATGCATTACCTTAATACCATTAAGCACAGTCAATTGTCAACCCCATTAACCCATAGTGTACAGCCTGAATTTAGAATTTAACGTTTCCAGAATGGTGATGTTAGGAGGGGAGTTTATGTCCAAGTTATTTTCTGTGTGTGCACTGAAATGGGCCATACTGGGCTCACTGGCATAGTCATAGATCGCCTTGCTAAGAAGCTACTCCTCCTTCCTTCCATCGCATCTTGACCACAATCATGACAGAATGAACAGATTTGTATTAAGCTACCATTCAGGCAGCTAGTATACAGGTGGGGAGGATTAATAGTGGCATCTGTTGTTGCAAAATAACAAAAGATAAACACAAAGGCAAAATGCTGCCAGCGTGAAGCTACTGTCACACCAAGGCTAAGGGCACAGTGATTTCCACAGCTGAGGGGCTGGTTCATGGGCATAGGGCTGCTTTGACATGGTGGCAACTAAATCACCAACAAATAATTCCTCCCTAAGGGCTTTCTCTGCCCTTTGCCCATGCAATAGATTCCCTCTATAAGGAAAGAACTTGATTAAATGCTATATCAGTTAGGATTAGGAACAGCTGTGAGTGACAGGAAATCCAAATTAACAGTGACTTAAACACACAAGATTTAATCCTCTCATGTGAGTAATCTAGGGCTTGACAATCCAGGTCAGGGTTGGCAGTCCTGTGAATTTACCAGGACAGGCTCCTTCCAGCTTTTAGTTTTCCATCATCTATCTCTAGGGTGCTTCTCTCACGCTTATGACCGAAGGTGATTGCTTAAACTCTGGCTATCATGTCACCTTTCCAGACAGTAGAAAGAAAAAATAGGGCAAAGAGCAGTGCACCGTTTTCCCATAAGGACACTTTTTAGAAGTCACATAGGAAACTTCCACTTATACACTAATAGCTAGAATTTAGTGGCCATACTGAGGCACAAGGGAGGTTGGGAAATATAGTATTAAGCATATGTCCTGCTAAAACTCAAAATTCACTTACAAATGGAGAGAAAAGATATTGGAGGTCAACTAACTATTTCTGTCCCCGGTGCTATTTCTGTTGGAGGTACAGAGAGAATAACGCAGTCTGTGATGACCCACACCCCATGTGGTTCAGCGTTTGGGCTCTGAAGAAGGGCCGTCCACAAATGAAAGAGATGAGACAAGAAATAATAATTTGGAAATTGGGGGGGGAGGGCAGGCGGGAGCCCAACACAAAAAGAAGGATTTTGATTGTGGTCAGGCCTTGCCATCCCAACCTATAGCCCTTAGGCAGGCAATTTTAGTAACAGACTATCTTATCAGTAAGGATTTATATGACTGTCTGGTTGGGAAGTTGCTTCAGCTACCATTGTCTCCACTAAACCGTGGTGCACCATGCTGACCTTTGCCTGGGTTCAAGGGTCATCAGCATTCCCAGCTCCTTGTCCACACCTTGCTGCTACTGAAGAAAATGGGTGGCTTCCCACAAGAATTACCGGTAAGCATTTTTTTTTTTCTCCTGACATCAAGTAACAACTCTCCATTTTCCCTTATCTCAACCAATTTATAGCAACCTAAACAAAATGGAAAAGCATCTAGAAAGATCCAAGACAAGGGGAAAGGGTGTATGCAAGATCAACATTTCTCCCTCAAATGATTTTAAAGCATTTCCTTTCACTTGCTCACTTTATATACCATAGTTTGGCCATCGGCTGTCTCATTTTTACTCCAGTGAGGGAAGAATATGATGCTTTTACAGTGCAATTCCAACTCTCATTAAAGTACACCAGTTAAACTGTGAGTGTTTTTATTTTATTTTTATTATTATTTTTTTTATTAAGGTATTATATGTGTACATAGCTTACCATTGCCCCCCCACACACACACACACCTCCCATTCATGCCCTCCCTCCTCAGAGTTCTGTGTTCATTGGTTGTACTTATATTCATACATACCAGTCCTTCGGTTGTTCTCTCATCTCCCCCCAGGTCTCCTTCCCCTCCCCACTGTCATTTGACAATCTGCTTGTTTTATGGTGACTATCTCAGGACCACACGAATAGAGTCCTCTCCTTCTCTGGTTCACACCGCCCCTCCCCCTGGGTCCCACTGCTTCCCATGGGACACACGGCTCACCCAGGGCACAGGGCCCCCTGGGACACACGGCTCACCTGGGGCACATGGCCCCTCTGGGGCGCTGGGGTAGCAAATTGGAGGCACCACGCTAGCTCCTCGCTAGCATGGCAGGCAGGCTGGGATGGCTGCGGGTGGGGAGACTGCGTTCCAAGGAGTCTCAGCGGAACGGCTGCTGATGCAGAGACCAAGCTCCGAAGCTGCCCACTCCCTGGACCCGGGGTGGAGTGAGCTCTGTTCTCGGTGGGCTTCCCTCACTCTTGGCAGCAGCGGCAGGTGCGGCGGAGGCGGTGGCTTTTGTGGCTCAATTTCCACTGTACTTTTAAAATCCACATGGCGGCAGCGGCGCCCCTCCTTGGGGTGCCAGCCAAGGCTCTGGCTCGGCCCTGTAGCGGTGGGCCTGAAGGGCGAAGGGCTCGCCGGGGCTGAGAATGGAAGGCGCCACGCTATCTCCTCACCAGTATGGCGGGCGGACTGGGACGGCTGCAGGCAGGCTGAGATGGCTGCGGGCGGGGAGACCGCCCTCAAAGGTGTCTCGTTCCTGGCGGAAGCGGAGCTGCTGTGGACGTGGAGGCTAAGTTCTGAGGCAGCTCACTCCCTGAGCCCGGGGCGTAGTGAGCTCTGTTCTCGGTGGATTTCCCTTATTCGTGGCAGTGGGTGCGGGTGCAGCGGCGGGTGTGGCAGCAATGGTCGCTCCTGTGGTTCAATTTCCACTGTAGTTTTAAAGTTCACATGGCAGCAGTGGCGGTTCGGTCCGGCCATGCGGCTGCAGAGGATGGACTCGCAGGGGCCGGGAATGGAAGGCACCACACCATCTCCACACCAGCACGGAGGGTGGGCTGGGACGGTTGTGGGCGGGCTGAGATGGCTGCGGGCAGAGAGACTGCCCTCAATGGTGTCTTGTTTGGTGTGGAAGCGGAGCTGCTGTGGACTCAGAGGCTAAGTTCTGAAGCCGCACTCTCCCTGAGCCCGGGGCGGAGTGAGCTCTGTTTTCGGCAGATGGTCCTGCGGGTGTGGCAGCGACGGTAGCTCCTGTGGTTCAATTTCCCTTGTAGTTTTAAAATCCACATGGCGGTAGTGGCGGAAGCTTCAGCCCAGCCATGCGGTGGTGGAGGAAAGACTCGCCAGGGCTGAGAAAGGAAGGCGCAGCGCCAGCTCCTCACCAGAAAGGCATGCGCGGAGGCCAGGCCCAGCTGGCTGCAGGCAGGGAGATGCCGCTCCAGCTGGGACAGCTGCGGGCTGGGATGGTTGCAGGCAGGGAGACCGAGCTCAAAGGCTTCTCATTCCGGGCAGGAGCCAAAGGCTTGGCGGAGGCCCGGCTTCAGCTCACTGGCTCCCACGGTGGCCGGCCGGGCTGGCCCACTCCCTGGGCCCCGGGGCGGAGCGAGGTCTGGCTTCCCTCATTCCTGGTGGTAGCGGCTCTGGCAGGTCCGGTTTCGCCGTAGTTTTAAACTCCACATGGCAACAGCAGAGCCCTGCTTTGTGTCTAGTTGTAGCCTTCCCATTTCAGCAGTTTTCCTGTGGGTCTGGTGCCATCCCTTTCGATTTTAGCTGTTGTATTTTTCCAAATTGTTGATGAGGTGGCAGCTTAGGAGACTACCCAGGCCGCCATCTTGTTTCAGTCTCTCCACTGTGAGTGTTTTTAAATAAAAATAACTTACGTATAATTCAGGATATACCAGAAGGTACATTTCTACCATCTGCCTATTGTAGTTACCATTCCAGATGTTTCAGTTGTCATTGAGAAAGCTCATGGAAACTTGAATCCTCAAGGTATACCTTGGGTTCCAGACCCAGTTCAGGTTCACTGGGTTCCCCTGGGATTGACTCCAGACTCTCCATATAGTCCTCTTCTTAAGAATTCATTATTAAGAACTGAGATTTTCTATTTGTTTGGGAAGGTTTACTGAACACATCTTCTGAAATGAAGAAATCTCTAATAAGACTGATTCTCAACCTGTGGATTAGCCATGCTCAGTGATTCATCCATCCCTCACAACTCTCTATTATATGCTTCTTGACTCTCTCTTTGCCCATTTATGTGTGCTGAGGGAATGCAAATGCAAATTTAAGTTTTACAGGAGCCTGAGCAAAATCTAATTGAGAAGGTAACTTCCCCCAAATAATATATGAGGTAAAATAGAAATGATTTAAAAATTATCAGTGTCTCATTCATTGATGTGGATAATCAAGAAATGACTATACAGTAAGGCCTCATTATTTTGGACCCCAGTAATTCAGAATTTGTGATTAAATTTCTGCCCAGTTCCTGTTCAAATTACCATTACACTATCTATGAATGAATGGTTAGCTAAGCAAAGTAATACTGTAAACAAGATTGTGAAGGGGCATGTTGCACCTAGGAGGAATCTATCTGGTTTTAAGGGCTTTGACACATTATTTGCATGCAAATGACTACTGCTCATTACAAATAAGCCAGACGTAGCTATCAAAACTCAGGAATTCATTTGGAAACATTTTATTACCAGATAATTTGTTACTATATATTATGGCAAATAGTAAAAAGACATCTAATTTTTTAGAAATATATAACTTAGACCCTTCAGAAATTGGGATGCACATTCCCTGTATTTGGCCTGTATCAGAGGTTTCCCTCTATGTATGGAGATGAGTTAGCTAGCCATAGGCTGAAACTAACCCATTTATAAATTAGAGACTATTTCTGAAAATGGACCAAGGACTCCTGCCCACATGAGAAAAACTATTAGGATCATTTACAATTACGTGAAATATTTACTAAGTCTGAACAAGCTCAGTGAAGGCACTGGTCAAATGTTTAGGCTTTGATTCTAGTCCAATTAGAGAAGCTCACAGCCAGTGATCTTGAAAGTATTAGTACAGCACTGAAAAGTTTGTTGTTTTTTCATTTTGTTCAATCTGATCAGCCCAGTCACAAAGCACATAACTAGGATGTTTAAAACAACTAGAAATAACAAATTATCATTTATAATACTTTATAATATACTAGTGGCTTTTTGGTAAAGCAGATCCTATTATCCAGCTAAATTATCCAGTGATAATATTTTATTTATTATTAAAATCTCAAGACTTTTAGTTCCTTGGCTTAGCAAATAGGTTCACTGGGGAAGAGGTATTTCATTTTAGTTAAGAGCATAAAACAACATAGTTCAGCCCCTGCTTTTTCTGCTTTTATTTTAATCCTTGTTAGTCAGTCTCCTTGCTTGTAAAATGGGAAATATAGCCCTCCCTACCTCAGGACTTAGTTCAGTGACTGGGAAATATCATTATTATAGCTGTCGTTAATATAAGTGATATTTGCTGAATTTATGTAGTAATGTTACAGAACTGAACAACTTTAAAGGGGACAGATGGTTCCATTGGTTGTTAGTTGCAACAGGCTTGGCCAATGAGGTCTCAGTCATTGGCTTTCAGCCATTGCAAAGTGTTTAAGCCTCAGTTAACCTTTTTATGCATTGACAGTACTTGAAAACCCATTATAAAGTGTATGCAAGTTTAATTGAAAAAGTCACTTCGGGATCAATAGTACCTTCCAAACTAAGCACATGTGAAGTCTATCCTCCAATTAGTGAGTGTGGCCACTATCCAAATTGCTGGCCACCTAGACTCTCCATATGCCACGACATAGTGTATACATGTAAGAAGTTCCCAGGCTCACTGCATTTCAATGATTTTGATGACATACTCATAGATCATGGTTGCCTAACAGAAAAGCTACGCACAGCATCAGCTGAATAGAACAAAACAACTCAATGAGTAAAAGTCTGTCTAGAGTTGGTCATTAAAGCACATTCTTTATGGTCTTTTACTGAATGGCAAAACTGTCAAAAAGCAGTGTTTATTCCTCCTCAGCATGTTAGTCTAACAACCCTGTATGAATTGGTCGCCCATCTCTGTGCCTTCAGAAGTACTTATCATTACATTGCTTTCAAGACCAGACCTAGGTGCATGTGAGGGATTGAAAGACTGAGACCAGTCCTTCCTCAAACTTCTGCCATACAAATTAAGTGGTTGAATTTGTCAGATGGGAAAGAGTGGAACTGGTATGGATCCCATGAGGAGTTAAGCAAGTTCCAAGTGATGTGGTGAAAATTATAAAGTCCTGATTGTTGGGTATGATTTCCTTTATGTTAAAGAGAGTGAAATCAAAGTGATCTTTCTAATCACATCATTTTAATTTTGTACTTACATTCCATTAATGGTTTCTTGAGTAGAAGCTAAAGGAGTAGGGTCACACCCAGAAAATGCCATACTCAAATGAGGTGACTAGACAGCAGCATTCTCTATCTTGCATGTTCCAATAGGGAAAGAAAGTTGGCTAACCCTTGCTTGGTGTGCACTCTAAGTCACCTCCTGCCACTAGGCTTTGTCTTGCTAAAAGCTCTTAATTTCATTAGATTTATTCACCCTCCCTCTCTTAGTCACCCCCAAACCCTTCAGGTCTAGAAACCCAATACTGAAATTTATTCTTAGTGTTTATTATTAATAAGAATATAAAAATTCCAAGTTCCATTCATTTTCATACCTATTTTCTGTGTAGAGCTATGTTTTCAGAATGTTTATGGACCCACAACGAGATGTGGTGTTGAATTCACATTTGCCTGACAACTTATACCATGTTGAGGTAAGGAAAGTTTTGGATAAAAATTATGTCATTTTAGGTAAATGGTGCAGCTCAAACACAGAAATTTAAGGTGACATCTCCATCTACCCTCCATCATACTATTACCATATCATAATGTTTGCCCATAAGAGTCTAAGTTTCTCCACTTATGAGATGGGTTCGATAACATTGACATCTGTTTTTATTGATGGGTTTTGAGGGCTATTAAATTAGCACTTTTTTAAGGGGGTTAAATAAGTGTCAAGTAGTAGTAAACAAATTTCACTTAAAACAATGAAAAATGGAAGCTATGCTTCATTTATCATTACTGGCAACACAAATATATCAGAGAAAGCGTCATTTTTTCCCCCAACTCTCATGACAAATGTGCAATTCAGAAATAGTTCTTTGGGTTCTCTATGTCTTTCTGCTCAATCTATCATTCACTGTTGAGATTGGTGTCTACTTGTTGGTTTTGTATTTGCTTCTCAGCAATCTGTTGGAAATGGTAAATAAAAGGGTACTTGATGAAACATATGTGCTTGAGGTTGAGCTGGATGTTAGAGTGCAAGAGGTGAAAGAATGGACACCGAATTCAGTGTGGAAATGCAATTAGTAAGGTTATAATGTAAATATCTAGGTCTAAATAAGCCCCAATTTAATATTTGTTCTATTTTTTGAGAATATCCACATAGTATTCCCTCTATACATGCCTAAGCCTCTGGTACCTTTGCAGTAATCACAAACTCAGATTTCTACTGTTTCTAATGGGTAGAACATCCAATCAGCAGGGATGCTGTGTTCCTCATGCTTGAATATTATGACTGGATGGTTGTGTGGCAGGATAAGAAGACACTCTTATATGAAGGAATAGATAAAAATTATAAATTACATTTGAAAACATTTTGGCCAACACATTTTGGGTTGGATTTTCCCATATTAATAATGTTACTCCCACATCTTTAATATATATATATATATATATATATATATATATATATATATATATACATTTAATATTGAAATATAAGATACTACTTATATTTTTATTGATTTCGGAGAGGAAGGGAGAGGGAGAGGGAGATAGAAACATCAATGATGAGAGACAATCATTGATCAGCTGCCTTCTGCATGCCCCACATTGGAGATTGACTCAATAGTCGCAAGCCTGACATGTGCCCTGACCAGGAATTGAAACTTGACCTCCTGGTTCATAGGTCGACACTCAATCACTGAGCCATGCCGGCTGGGCTACATGTATCTTTTAAGAATTCCTTTCCTAACCTGCAGGAATAAAAATATTCTTCTAAAAGTGCCTTTAAAAATAGTTTTTTAAATCTTTTAAATTTGTCTTTAGTCAACCTGAAAAGGATTTTGTGTATGTGGTATAACATATGTATCTGTTTTTATCTATTGCTATGTAACAAATCACCCCAAAACTTAAGGGATTAAAACAGTATAAAACAATAACTTGTTATCTCCCGTGGTCCTGGGGATTGAGGTTCATTTGGGTTGTTCTCACTTGGGGTTCCTCTAACAATTACTGTCAGATGGAAGTTATTATAAACCAAGGCTTCCTTATTCATGCATCTGATGCTTGAGCTGGTCTCACAGCCTCTCTTCATATGGTCTCTCCAGGTGGCTGGCTTGGCTTCTTCATAGGACAGTCTCAGGGAAGCAAAACTTCTAACATGTCATCTAGCTTCTTTCAGGGCAAGTGTTCCACCAAAAAGCAAGTGGATACTGCCAGTTTTTTAAGTCCCAAGCCCAGAAACTGGCACATATGCTATTGTTCTATCATATTCTGTTGTTCAGAAAAGCCACACAGCCCACCCAATTTCAATAGAGAGAGAAATAGATCCACCTCTGAATGACGAGTTTCAAAGAATTTGAGATAATTTTCAATTGACCATTGGATTAAAATGTACTTCTCCCATACAGATAAGCAGCTGACTCACCAAAACCTGAATGGAGTCACTAACAACAAAAGACCAGTAATTTTCAGAGATCTTTGCCCCACCAGTCAACACTAAGTTTTGAACTAGGAAGTCTTTAGACTCCCTTAGTGGATGAGCAGGAGTATCTTTATTTCCAGTTCACCTTTGTATTGGAGACATAGCTGTTTGGAATCCTAGTTTTATATGAGAATAGGGATATTATATATTTCCTACCTCATCAGCTCTGGTTTTTATCTCCCTCTCTCTTCCACCTTCCCTCCCCCGCCGCCACGGCCACACATGTTAAAAGGTCATAAAAAACTGAAAGCTCAGATTCAGTTTTGTAAATATCCTCCAAACAAAAGCAAGCTTACACCTCTGGTTTCCTGTTTTTTGTTTGTTTTGTTTTATCTTTTCTGCATATTTCTTCCATGACAGTTCACTTGTGATTAAACAAACACACACACACACACACACACACACACATAAATGGCATTGACCAAATGAGTGAATGCTAGTGTTATGCAAATGCAAAGGGCTGAGGAGATGAGAGTATCACCTTGGAAGCTGTGCTCCAGGAATGCAGAATTCAGTGGAAGCTGCCATTACTTTCTTAATCACTGTAATAAACTGATTTGTTTTGTTTTGTTTTTGCATTGTTATTATTGGAGAAAGTGAGACTTCTATAGCTCACCCCAGGGGGATAGGAAATAGAATACATTCATTCGATCTAGGTAGATAGTGAATCATAAATAAATCATTACTATCTTACTGAATTTGCAAATAGCATTCTAACAAGGTAATACTTTCATTGAGTAGCATTTTGTTGTTGTTAATCCTCACTGGAGGATATTTTTCCATTGATTTTTAGAGAGAGTGGAAGAAAAAGGGAAAGACAAAGAGAAACATTGATATGAAAGAAATTGGTTGCCTCCTGCAGGAGTCCTGACCAAGGCCCAGGCTGGGGAGAAGCCTGCAACCAAGGTATGTGCCCTTGACTGGAATTGAACCTGGGCCCCTTCAGTCTGCAGCAGACACTTTCTGCTGGGCCAAATCAGCCAGGGACATTGAGTAGCATTTCTTAAACTGCACTTGTTTTCCAATAATCATTACCAAGTAGATGTGAAGATCTAAACCTTGAGAAAGAGATAAATACATAAGGATTCATGGGAATTTGAAATGATATTGTATTTTGTTGTTGTTGTTCTGTGTTTTTGTTTTACATAGGAACATTTTTATATGTCTTAGAAAGAAAGCCATGGGGCTTGTCACATGCCTGAACTTAGAATGAGATGATATAATATAGTATTTGCTATGGTCTGAATGTGTCTCAAAATTCATAGCTTAAAATCCTGACCCCAAGCTGATTATATTAAGAGGTGGGGTCTTTAAGAGATGGTTAGTATCCTTATAAAAGAGACCTGAGGTAACTCTTTGCCCCTTCCATGGTGTGAGAACACAGAGAGAAAGTGCTGTCTGTGAACCAGAGAGCGTGCCCTCACCAGGCACCAAATCTGCCAGCAGCTTGATCTTGGACTTCTCAGCTTCTAAAACTGTGAGGAATAAAACATGCGAGAGGAAAATAATTTGGGCAAAAAATGAAAAAGGATCCCAAGTCAAATTTATAGAAAATATTCCTTTATTAACTTTTGGTCGAGAATATGTTTGTATATATTCAGAAAACAACTCAGAGACCATGTGGATTCCAGCAACAGAGAGGAATTGACAGGACTGCTCCAACCATGAAGACAGAAGAGAAGCAGTCCAGAGATGGAAGACGCTGACAATGCCTTGCCATAATAGCAGTCAGCAGCTGTTTATCACTGCAGGTTGCCCAGGATCAAACCAGAAAGGACCTGCATTACCACCATTTGTCCACCACCCAGAACTGAAATATCATTGTTGACATGTACACAGAAGGAAATGTTTGACATTGAAATTGGGTCTCAAAAGAACTCTTGGCCCAGAAAGAAACTCACTACAGTCTGGGCCTCTAATATATATATGCCTTTCAACATAATGATTATATAGCTTGTCTCATTTTTGATTCTTGTATATTTCCAGTAGGACATGATATAACTCATCTGGGGGAAATGGTGAACAATATAGACTGATGAACAAGAACAGACCCAGAGATAAGGAGCCATGGGTCAGACTGTTGGACTTCAAAGGGAGGGTGGGGATAAAAAGGAAAGATCAACCAAAGGTCTTATGTGCATACATATGAGCCTAACCAGTGGTCAAGGACAATAGGGGGGTGGAGAAATGAGTGGGGAGGGTTGGGGATTGGAATGGGGCATTGAGGACAAATATGTGATACCTTAATCAATAAAGAAATTAAATAAATAAAACTGTGAGAAATAAATTTCTGATATTTATAAGCCACTTGAGTCTGTAGTGGCTAAGAAAGTAGTCAGGAACAAGCTCTCCATTACTTTCCAGCTCCACCACTTTCTAGGTGATTTTTGTCAAGTCACTTAATCTCTGCATCTTTCTTTTTTTAAAATAATTTTCATTTGCATATTTTGTGTGTGTGTATGTATATGTGTGTGTCTATATCTATCTATAACTATATCAATATCTATACCTATACCTACACCTATATCTATATCTATATCTATATCTATATCTATATCTATATCTATATCTATCTATCTATATATATCTATATCTAATCTATAGATAGATATACCATATTTGCCGGCATATAAGACGATTTTTTGGCCCTGAAAAATACGTATTTGCCGGCGTATAAGAGACTGGGCGTATAAGGCGACCCCCTAACATTTCCACTAAAAAATACAGAGTTTGTTATATACTCGCCCTATAAGACTACCCCCCACTTGGAGGCATATTTTTCAGGGCCAAAAAGTCATCTTATACGCCGGCAAATACGGTAGATAGATATGGATATATATACTAGAGGCCCAGTGCACAAAATTCTTGCACAGGTAGGGTCCCCAGCAGCAGCCGGCCAGAGCGCCTCCCTTCCCGCAGCTGCCTGCCACCACCAGCCCCACCCCAGGTGGAACTCCTGGTTAAACTCCAGGTCAAACTCCCAGTCGAGGGGAAAATTTGCATATTAGGCTTTTATTATGTAGTATACATATACATTATTGAGTTTTTAGAGAAGGGAGAGTGATTAAGAGGTGGAAATATCAATGAGAGAGAAACATCATTAATTAGCTGCCTGCTGCACATATCCCCACTGGGGATCAAGCCTGAAACCCAGGCATGTGCCCTGACTGGGAATCAAACTGGTGACCCTCTGGTTCATGAGTCAACATATTGGCCAGGTCCTGCATCTTTCAATAAGGACTACAGTATGTGCTTCACCTCACAAAGGAAAATAGTCTAATCCTCTATGAAGGGTATTTGTGCACAGGAAAAGTTTCAATTAGCCTTGCTTTTCTTTTAACCATTACTGTATTTCAGCTAAGATTACAGCAATGTCCATCAAATGCAAGGCAACAGGAATTAAGAAGAGGCCAATACATTTAAGATTGTTTGCTGTATTGTTGTTTTTTCTTGATCAAGAAAGTGTTGACTGAGCTAGCTTCTTTAATATGAAGTTACACTTCCAGTTTTATTAACTAGAGGCCCGATGAATGAAATTTGTGCAAGAGTAGGCCTTCCTTCCCCTCAGCTGCCGGCACTGGCTTCCCTCTGGCACCTGGGATCCAGGCTTCCCTCTGGTCGCCTGCAGGCACCAAAGACCCAGGCTTCCTCCAGAAGGACAGAAGGACTTCTGGTCTAAGTAGCATATTACACTTTTATTATTATAGATGATCATCAATGGCCTCCACAATTTAGATGCAATGATCAAACAATTACCTTTTGCATTTGAACTGAAAAAAGAAGAAAGTCATTTAATTGCTAGTAATTTTTTCTCATTTTACAAAATCCCTTATTTCTTGGTGACATAATAATAACAGCCAGATAAAACTCAGATTTCACACACAATAACTCCTTTTGCTCCTTAAAAGTCAAACTATAAATTCCAAATGGCCTCATATTGCTTATGAGCATAGGGTTGAAAGGACTATTTTCAACATTTTTTTAAGAACAAAAAAAGGGATTTTGGCAAGAGTTGAGATAAGGGAGCTGTTTCTCCTCTCTCACTCTGCCTTTCTAATAACCTGGTCAATCTCAACAATGCTAATCTATGAGGCGATTTGGTTCTCTTCTTGTCTTCCTCCATCTTTCCAGACTACATATATCCCTATACTTGATCTCCTCACTGTATTCTTGAAAGTGACTTGTTGTAATGACAAATTTGGGTGAATAATTCTGTCTTTCTGGATGAAACAGAGAGAAAAACAGACAGCAGGCTTTAGTCTCATTCTGTGGTTTGACTCCAAGCTACCCCTGAGCAGCTCACAGAGAACTAACATGGGTTTGATTAGAGAAATCAGGGGTGTTGGGAAGGTCACACAATTTCTGGCAGCTTTCTTGTAAGCGAAATCCAAGTAATTTATTCCTGATGGTATCTATTTCAATTGTGGAGAGACAGAGTGAAAGAAAACAGTCTGAACAGTGATTTGAAAAACAGAAATTCTTGGGCTTTGCTCCCAGCTTTAATGTCAACTACCTCTGTAGTCTGGGTGCTTGTCCCAGAAGAGTACTCCAAGAACTAATTAGCTTCTTAAATGCTTTGAATGTCAAAATGTGCTAAATAAACATATGGCAGCTTGAACTCATCAGAGAAGAGAGACCTGAATGGGGGCGGGGGCGGAGCAGGATGAGGAACAGTTATAGAAATAGATTATTGAAAAAGAAAATATCCTTAAGGTGTATATTGCCTTACATAAGCTGAAGGAAGCAGAGAATAAGGTTAAAAAATAATCAGAAGCTAATAGAATACTATGATCCATAACCAGTGACTAGAGGTGGGAGGCTTAGTGAGGATGAGGGTGAACTATATAATAATGGAGAGTTAGGCTATGTGGCTAGAAAAAAACACACAATCTAATTTTCCAAGAAAGAAAATAGTACACTGATCTTAGGAGGCAGAAGAGCATTGTGGAACAGAAAGCAAAAGACAAGACTGGATAATTAGATGGACTTATCCCAGAGGAAATAAGTCAGGAGGAGGATGAGGCAGGTAATATTAATGTTGTGGGCAGATGGACAGTATAATGCCAAACCAAAGTTGCTGATCCAAAACATAGGAGCAAACATGATGTAGTCAAAATAGCAGGGAATGATTGAAAATGAGATAGAAATTTTACAGATGGAAGATAATAAGCTAGTCATAAACTGCTTATCAGGCTGAAAAGGAAGAACACAGTGAAATGCTGAGGAGGTTGGTGTGATCATATAATGTGGTCCAGTTTCAGTCAGGTATTAGAATATGAAAGAAAATAGAAATGGTACAATAACATGACATTTAGATGGGACTGAATGAGGGTAAGGGGTTGGGACATTACAGAAAGAGATTTGTAGTATAATAAGACTGAGTATGGGTTTTAGACATGCATGCTATTTAGGCTTTCAGTAAAGAAAAAGATCAGAAGCAGAAATAGAACTATTCAGATCTATGGTTGGCTCATTGAACCCCAGTATCTCTTTCCCATAATTGCCTTGGATGTCCAGTTTGCCTTTGCTTCTAAAAATGTGTACACCTGCTCAGAACACTCTGCTCTCATATTAGCCTGTCCTCTAAGAAAATAACCATCACAGCTCACATACCTAATTAAGAGATTCAAATGCCATCATTGGCCATTATTTCCTTCCAGGGCAGTAATTCCATCCAGCAAGTTTGCTAGTACTATCACCAGTCTAGACCTTTGGGAAATCCACTTCATTGCCATCAATAATTTAACTCAAGCTTTAATTTAAAAAAATATATTTTATTGATTTTTCTTTACAGAGAGGAAGGGAGAAGGATAGAGTGTTAGAAACATCGATGAGAGAGAAACATCGATCAGCTGCCTCTTACACACCCCCTACTGGGGATGTGCCTGCAACCAAGGTACATGCCCTTGACCAGAATGGAACCCAGGACCTTTCAGTCCACAGGCTGACGCTCTATCCACTGAGCCAAACCAGTTTCAGTCAAGCTTTAAATTTTTGTCTAGAATTTCAAATTTAAAACCTTGTTATAAACTTTTCTTTGCTTATCTTTATTTTATACAAACTTGAACCTGAAAATGCTTAACAAGCATTCCTTAAATCCAGATTACAAAATCATTGATGATTTATCTAGTTACTGCTTCTGAATTGGTTAGATAAAAGCCATAAACCTTAATTACATAATAAAGTTTCCTTCTAAATATCAAAATCCATAAGAGAATAATCATTTGCAGTATCCAGACCAAGATTTTGTGTGCAAGATCGCCAAGTACCCTCATGGGTTTGGGGCACAGGCTGTTACTGACAGCTTCACGGCTGCATTGCCAGCTCAGATTCACTGATTTAATCCTCTGCCTGCCCTGTTTTATGTTACCCAAGCTACTTGATCACAAAATATGGAGGGGCCTTAGTTTGAAATAAAGTTGTTTCTTTAAGTATTTAATTCTGACCCTACCCATAATTATGCCAACTAGGCACTCAACATTGACCCATCTGATATGTTGTTTATTACTATTCCCAATAATTTCTTCAATATCAAAGTTAACAAATACTCACTGCAGAAAATTAAACACACGGAAAACCACAAAAAGAAAAGCAGAGGCAAGGACCTGAATAGACATTTCTCCATAGAAGATATGCAAATGGCCAACAAGCATGTGAAAAGATGCACATTAACACCGATCATCAGGAAAATATAGATAAAACTATAGTGAGATATCTCTTCATGCCCATTAGAATGGCCACTATTTTTAAAAAGGAAAAAAATATTGGTGAGAATGTGGAGAAATTGGAACCCTTGTGCACTGTTAGTAGGAATGTAAAAATGGTGCAGTGCTGTGGAAAATATTATGAAAATTTCTCAAGAAATTAAAAATGGAATTACCATACGATCCAACAATCCCATTTCTGGGTATATATGCAAAGTAATTGAAAGCAGGATCTCGCCGAAACCAGTTTAGCTCAGTGGTAGTGCATCGGTCTGCGGACTGAAGGGTCCCGGGTTTGATTCCGGTCAAGGGCATGTACATTGGTTGCGGGCATATCCCCAGTAGGGGTGTGCAAGAGGCAGCTGGTCGATGTTTCTCTCTCATCGACGTTTCTAGCTCTCTATCTCTCTCCCTTCCTCTCTGTAAAATATCAATTAAAAATATTTAAAAAAGAAAGCAGGATCTCAGAGATATTTGCACACCCATGTTGATTGTAGCTTTATTCATAATACCCAAGAGGTGGAAGCAACCCACATATTTATCAGTGTATTAATTAAGAAACTGTGGTATATACATACAATGGAATATGATTCAAATGCTATCTGCTACAACATGGATGAAGCTTGAGGTGTTATTTTAAGTGAAATAATCTAGTAACAAAAGACAACTATTATATGATTTCACTTACACAAAACATCTAAAGTAGTCAAATTCATAGTAACAGAAAATAAAGTTGTGGTTACCAATGTCGCAGAAGACTAAAAGAAAAGCAAGGATGCTTCTGAGGAAAAAAAAAAAGGAGAGACACCAGGGGACTCAGGGAACAGCCTTCCAAATCTGAGTGAAGGAACATGCATGTGGCTCTCCCTTATATCTCCCTGTGGTCTTTGTCCCACAAACATGGATTGTGCTTCTGCTCCTTTTTGTGGGCCTTGCAAGAAGGCCCCCAGGTGTTGGGGGTCTCCAGGCCATATCTGATGGTCTGGCCTGGCTCAGAGTTAATAGCCCTCCCTCTGGGCAGTGCACTGTCCATAGCCCAATGGCCTCTGTAACCGGTTCTGCAAGACCAGTATTTGGGAAGGAGTTAGTGACTGAATTATAGGTTATCAAGAATGTAAACTGAGCTTGCTGGCTTGGATTCAGATCACTAGCCCCAAATATCAGGTTATATTGGAATTAGCCCTTTTTAGCCTTCTCACCAGGAGCTGGGAGGTGGGAAAAGGGGGAGTTGTTGAATGAGTATGGAGGTTTATTTTGCTAGATGAAAATGTTCTAGAGATCTATGCACAACCAGGTAAATACAGTTGATGCTACTGAACTGTACACTTAAAAATGGTTAAGATGGTAAATGTTACGTGTTTTTTAACCACAATTAAAAATATTTTTGAAAGAAAGAGGAGGAAGAAAAATAATGCTTGAAATGCACTAGTGTGATGGTGCTTACATACTTGGCTGAGCCTGGAACATTACCAATATGTTAATGAGTCTGGGGTAGTTTACTGGAAGATGCAAGACTACATTTCAGCAGTCATTCAGCCAGCAGACAACTAACCAGCCAACCCAGCACCCAATCACAGAAACATGCATGCACCACAGCAAAGATCAGTTAGTTGAGCCTGACCCAGATCTAAAGAAACACTCCTCTGAAAACAGCCGAAATTGTTGGCCTGCATATTTTTGAACTAAATAAATGGCTGTTGCTTGGGGGGAAATATAAAGCAAAACAGAAGTCACTCAAAATTCTTACATGCAGAGGGACCCAATTCTTGAATTTACATTAAGTTTGTGCTTTTGCACATAATAGTATTCTATCATGGCTTTGCACATTTATTTCTTTAATCCCAATGCCTTGTTGTGAGGCATTTAGCTTGTTTTTAGTATTATGAAATTAGAAATAGCACTGAGTGAGCACTTTTTAGATATATTTTGTATACAACCATGATTATTTTCTTTTTTTATTTTAATATATTTTATTGATTTTCCACAGAGAGGAAGGGAGAGGGATAGAGAGCTAGAAATGTCAATGAGAGAGAAACATCGATCAGTTGCCTCCTGCACACCCACTACCGGGGATGTGCCCGCAGCCAATGTACATGACCTTGACCGGAATCGAACCTGGGACCTTTCAGTTTGAAGACCGATGCTTTATCCACTGAGCCAAACTGGTTTCGGTGATTATTTTCCTAGAATGATTAGATATTGAGTAGCTGGGTGAGAGCTATATAAATTAATTACTCAGGTGTCTTAAAAGCATTAACTGAAAACTTTTAAAAATTGGTGGATAGATTTTCTTTTCATATCCAATCACTAAATTATAATACTTTTTTTTCGAACTCTAGCGTTGTTGAACTATAAATATTTGATTGACTACTGTGGGTGAGTAGCTTAAGAAAGAAATCTATAGGCAATGAAAATAGATATTAGTGGGAAAATCCTTATTACAGATGAGAGACACAGAAATGCAACCCAAATAGAAAAAGAATTTATTGCTATTGTTTCAATATTTGCCTGTTCCATAAAATGGAGCCAATATTTCAGTGCCTGTGGTAGAGGGCAGTACACATTTGATTGAGAAAGCATACATGAAGAGCTTTCTGTGATAATGCTATGAGATCTACTAAATTGCTTGTAAAAAATGCCCCCAAACATTTAGTTTTATCCACACTTTTGAAACAATAATATTAAGATCGATTTATTACCCACATTCATCTATTTTAAATGCCAGCCAACCTGTAAATAGTTCATATCAGAAGGCCATTGAGCTTAAGACTTATTAAAATGGCATGAATCAACATTCATGTTATTAAGTAAGGTGTCATCCAGCTAAATATTTTGGAACTAAAAACAAACCCCACAAAACACAATTTCTTGTCCTTTTCAACTAAGGAGTAAATAGATGTCTAGTCCCTCTTACTCCCTACAATGGAAGTATAACCTAGTTCTTACATATGCCTGTGCATGGGGGAAAAAAGAATATTTCCTCAGGCAGACTAGAGTGCTTAGCTTATGCCCAGCATGACGCGTATGTTGTGATGTACCCCGAATCTCACAAAGGATGCTTTTTAAAAAAGTTGATTTATGGAGTCATTTTTTAAAAGCCGGCGGCTGATGAGGGGCAAAAGCTCTCCAGATCTCACAGCCCGGAACAGCTTGCCATGCCTGGCTTATATTGGCAGAATATCACAAAGGTATCAATTACATCTTTGGGTCTGGAATGAGGAAACTGTTTTGCGAAAAAGCATTTTACAGAAGCAGAATTTACAGAACGTAGTTATCTACGAATCACTGAATCAACAGAAACACATTATCTGGGACGGACCACCTGGAAAATTTAGAATAATTGTGCTGTCCAGATTCTGGGATCACTGAGTCACAGGAATGCACTATCTGGAGCTACTGAGGCAATTTAGGATGATTGAACTGTCTTGGGTCCCAGAGGAATGTGCTTCGATGACCAGTGAGATCACAATCAATGGGATATTCAAACCACCATCAATGGAGTTTTGCGATAGTATACATAAGTTCAGAAAATCAAAATACCTTTTTATTATTTTAGCAAACAAATAAGTACAGAACTCAAACAGCAGTTTCTACTACCATACTTCACGTATAGGCTAGGACCATGGTCAGCAAACTGTGGCTTGAGAGCCACATGCAGCTCTTTGGCCCCTTGAGTGTGGCTCTTCCACAAAATACCACGGCCTGGGTGAATCTATTTTGAAGAAGTGGCGTTAGAAGAAGTTTAAGTTGGCTCTCAAAATAATTTCAATCATTGTATTGTTGATATTTGGCTCTGTTGACTAATGAGTTTGCTGACCACTGGGCTAGTACATTTGGATAAGGTTCGATCATGGGTGACTTTCTAGGTGATATATATTTTGGGGGCATTCCTATAATGTTATAGTTAAAATTGTGTGAAGTATTGGAGATACTGCGTGAAGCTCTGCCCGAGTACTCTGTTACTCTGCCCCTGAGCCAAATCTCTGAGGCCTCAATTGTGACCAAAGCACGGCCGGCATCGTTCCTGTCCAAGTGTGTGTCTGTCAGCACGGATCTCCAGGTGACTTGCCTAGGCTTCTGGAAACCACCAGGACTCTGGTAAATAAACCGTGTGATTCGTGCATCTTAAATGTTTGTGTCTTCTTTTTAATTTATGCTCGGTCAAACTTAGTAAGAACTGTGAGCAATCCATGTAAGTCCAGTTTCTGGCTGAGGAACCCCAGTCACCTGTGCATACGTTCCCACCTGAGGGTGAGTTGGAACATATAAGCATGATGTTTAGTTGCTCTCAATAATATATTTAGTGGAGTTTTGACAGCTTTTGGCAATTCTCTGCACATATTCTTTTGAGAATTAGCAGAACTTTGAATCATTATGTAGGCAACCAATAACCAGCCCTCCAGGTCACTCAGATCTTACAAGGGGCTGCTTAGGAGTGGCTATTTCTATGAAGTTAGAGAAGGTTGTCAGTAAATGACACCTTCCTCACACAAAGCTTCCCTTTCCAATTCCTGGAGTGTGTGTGAATGTTGGAGGAGGGTCAGTGTGTGCCACTAGGAGAGAATTTCCAATATGATAGCAGTTGGGGGAAACAGTCCACAAGAAAAACTCTACTGCTGCTCCCTGGACTTCATATACAAAGCAAATTCATCTTAAAAAGTTCTAAACGTGGAGCCAAGTTAGTGTGAAATTGAGCATTGAGGCAAATTTTAAAAGATGCTGTGAGTGTGTTTTGGTAATTGTGAAAATAATTTTTTTGGTAGTCACCACTGGGCTCTTGAAATTGCTTCCCTCCCCACTGCCCATCTTGAAATGCAAACAAGGGCTTATTGACTATGAGGAATGCTTTGACTCTGAGAAGAGAAGGAGCATTTATTATTTTCTCTTCTGTTCTTGGCAATAGGTTCAATTAAGCATTTCCTACCACTTTAGAAAAATAATTTTAAAACATTGTCTGTGGTTTTAGTACTTATATTTTACATATGGCATTTAGCAAGACATAAAAATCTTTTTCACTAGCCCTCTCTAACACACACAGACATACATACACACCCAACAACCTTTTGGTAAGAAGACAAACTTAAATAGTATACAAGTTTCTCTGATATATAACCTAAAAATGGTAGATTTAGATTATTATAAATCTAAGATCTGTGATTGAATTCTATCTTCCCCACTCCCAAAATATGGGTTAGGTGTCTTTTTTAAAATTTTATTGATGTTAGAGAGAGAAAGGGAGGAGATAGAGAGATAGAAACATCAATGATGAGAGAGAATCATTGATCAGCTCCCTCCTGCACACCCCACTTTGAGGATCAAGTTAGAAATCGGGGCATGTGCCCCATGAGTAATTGAACCATGACCTCCTGGTTCATAGGTCTACACTCAACCCCTGAGCCACACTGGCCGGGCAAGACATCTTCTTTTGAACCAAATACTCTTTTATCTTTAAAGTGTTCACTTGAGGAACATAGGCCTGTATATCCCTGAGAAATCTTATTTGTAGATAAAGAAAATGGAGTGAGGTTGTGGGCAAGCAAATATTTCAAGGACATAAATAGAAAATAAAAGTAAGATACCACAGTAAGTAACACAGATGAAAATAGTTCATGTTCTTCCCTAGAATTTTTTGTGCATGATAAATTACCTTAGCTGGAAACTGTATTTTCTCAAGTTGTAAATCTTCATATGAATAATGACTTCCTTGTACCTTGCAATGAAATTAGAGAACAAATATAAAGATGTAGTTTTATTTATCTATAAAATTATACCAGAGCAACAGCATGAAACTGTACATGAAATTATGGCCACAACTTATTACTTGATATCCATTTCCCCTGTTAAATTATATGGGTAGCAGTAGGTAGGCAGAAATGTAGGATAACTAAAGTTCACAGCCTGCATCTTGTCAAGTGGTTAAGAAATTTCCATTGAAGGGACCATTTGATGCTAGAAATATTTATTTTAATTTGAATCTCTTCTTGTATGATAAATGTAGTTGACTGAAAAAGAAAATCAGAGCCATCTTGTAAACATTGAAGCAGGAATTTTAGGGGAATATAGGCAGGTTTAGGGATTTTTTAGAATTGGGGTCATGGAAAAACACAGGGCTACAGACTGGGAGAGGGTACATTTCCATAATGCAAGCAAGCCAGGTGCAGTTACATTTCCATAACACAAGGGAACTGGAAGTAGCCAAGCAAGGTCTACATTTATAAAATAAAGAGAAGGGAGCCTTTCATTCAGAAGGGGAAGAAGAAAGCCCAAAGGGAATAGAAAATAAGGAAGGAGCCAAAACCGGTTTGGCTCAGTGGTAGAGCGTCGGTCTGCGGACTGAAAGGTCCCATGTTTGATTCTGGTCAAGGGCATGTACCTTGGTTTCGGCCATATCCCCAGTAGGGGGTGTGCAGGAGGCAGCTGATGGATGTCCCATGTGAGGTTCGACCTTTGAGCCCAGGACCAGTCTAAGAGAATGGTGACCAATCAGAGGGGATATCAAGGCACCTATATAAGCCATAGGGAAGAGGAACTCAGTGTGACTCTTTTTCCCCTCACTGGGAGTCCATTCTGTGGGACTCTTTTCCTCTCCCCACATGGTAGTCTGTACTTGTTCTTCAATAAATCTCGACCTTTGCTATACCACTTTCTGTCCGTGGATTCATTCTTCGGTTCCAGAGGACAAAGAATCTGGGTTCCAGTCCAAATCCAAGAATTTGGTATCAACATCTTCACAAGAGTGCATTTGCCACACTAAGTTGGTATGTTTACTGTAGAATGTTTTTATAAGTGGGAATCTTTGGCTTTCCATATGTCACAAGTGCCAACTGTTAGGTACATCAGTAAAGTATTACTTCTAGTGCCTCCCCTAGGCATCCAGTGTGAGCTGATTCCTCAGTGTAAAAATTACTCAAAGGAATTTAAGAACATAGACTAGTCCTCAAATCATGTCCATGAATTCCTGGGTATCATTCTCATAAGGAAAAAAAAAAAGCTGCCTCCATAGTCCAAGGGCTAGAACTCACCCAATTCCAGAAGAGGTGGGAAAAGACTGGTTATGATCCACAGCTCAGCAGTTGTTAAATCTTGACTCTAATTTTATCAGCCAATTCATGATGTAGAAGAGGTATTTGGAGTCAAAAGGCATTGGTATATTATAGAAAATACAAAAAGTGCAGCGCTTTTAATTTTTGGAATTTAACCAGAGTCTGAATGCATCTGGAATGCTGAGAGGGAGATTTCTGCATTGGGTGTCCTCGGAGGTCCATTTCAACAGTCTGAGCCTATGATTTGCAGGTAGAATTATTAAATATGAATATTTGGAGCATAGTATTATCCTGATGATTTTAATAGTTTTCTCACATAGATGCTTGTGTGAATTAGAAGATGCTCTCTTAGGTAAGGTGATAAAGTGTAGTCAGAGCTCTGTAACGAAACACCTGAGTGAACAAACTGAGTGTAAATGTCCATTAATTTGCCTCTTTTATCATCTGCTTTATTATAATTCATATTCTATTTAATTAAAAATGAGTCTAGTGAGTTCTGGTGATGAAAGAGTAGCCTCTATCACCTAAAACTTCTACAGATAACAATTATAAACTCTGAAAAGATATAAAAATAACTGCTATTTGAAAGAACTGGGGAGAAAGCAAAGCTTTCAGATATTATAGGGTTCTTTGACTCTTGACAAAAGGAAGTCATACTGTTTGGGGATCACCTTTATATATCTTTCCCCCAGGGAACAACTCCTTGCCTGAGCATCGTGGGACAAAGGGGAGATCTGCAGGCTCCCTCCACCTATGGTTTTCTCCTTTCCAGGATTTCCTCCTCAAAATCCAATCCCTATCCTCTAATACAGGAGACAGCAAAGTTTTTACGTAAAGGGCATTAGTATATACTTAAGACTTTATAGGCCACATACAATCTCTGTTGCATGTTCTTATTTGTTTGCTTTCTACAAGCTTTTGCAAATCTAAAAATCATTCTTAATTCCCATTTCTTTTAATTTGAGGGTCCTAAAAATATAAGCCAGAATTAGTCGAGAGGCAGTAGTTTTCCCATTCATCAACTAACACCTCAAGCAAATAAGACTGCAATATCTAACTTAGTAGCATTTAGAGTCCCAGAAGGAGAAGAGGAAGAGAATGGAGCCAAACAACATATGAAGATAGAATCCTGAAAATTTTCCAAATTTGGTGAAAAGCATCAATATACAGATTTAGAAAGCTCAGTGAACCTCAAGTAGAAATACTTAAAACAAAACAAAAAACCACTCGAGTTATCTCATACATAAATGACCCCAAGACAAAGAAACACAAAACATCTTGAAAGCAACCCTTTTTACAAAATTAATTCTAAATACTGTAAAATGTTAAGGATGCATATCATAATACCTAGAGAAAACACTAAAAATTAATACAGAAGGCAACATTAAAAAGCCATAAGAGGAACTTAAATGGAAAAAATATATAAACCCAAAAGAATTCAGAAATGGAGGAATAGATAAATAAAAGTCAAATGTGACCAAAAGAAATCAAATTGAAGAGCATATTAGCAGACATCAAACCAACCATATCAATAAATTAATGTAAATAAACTAATATCTCCAACTAAAAGGCACAGATTTATTCTTTTAAATTTACTTTTTAATTACAGTTGGTATTCAATATTACATTAGTTTTAAGTATACAGCATAGTGATTATACATTTATATAACTTACTTAGTGATCCCTGTGATAAGTCCAGTACCACCCCCACACACACACCATTCATGATTATTATGATATTATTAACTGTATCCCCTATTATTTATTTTATATCACCATGAATATTCTATAACTGCCCATTTGTTCTTCTTAATCCCTTCACCTTTTTCACCCAGCTCCCTAACCCCCATCCCCTCTGCCAAACAGCAGTTTTTTATACTGTTTTTTTTTTTTTGTTTTAATGTGACCTTACTCTGTGCTGTAGCAGACATTGCATTTTGATGTAGTGAAACAGATAGGTTGAAAATAAAATTAAAATTGTACAAACAATAAACTCAAGGAAGCTTATGTTATTATTAGAATAAGGAGACTTCAAGACAGAGAGTATTACCTGAGATAAAAAGGAAAAGTTTATATTATAAAAGGGTTATTACATGAGAAAGACTTGCAATCAAATCTACTTGTGTAGTTAATGATATTGCTTCAGCCAAAGCTGATAAAATTAAGAAAGAAATAGACAAATCAACAGCCATATTGGATATTTTAATACCTCTTCTGAGTAACTAATAGAAACACTGGAGAAAACAATTGAGGCTATAGAGACTCTAAACATTATTAACCAATTTTATTTAATTGATATTTTAGAACAACACATACATAATACCCATGTTCAAGTGTCAGTATAATACGTTCACCAAGATAGACTGTATATTGGGTCATAAAATACTATCTAATAAAGAGGGTATATGCTAATTGACCCTCACACCTTCACAAAGATGGCAGTGCCCGCAGCCAATAAAAGGGAATATGCTAATTGATTACCACTCCCTCAAAGATGGTGGTGTCCACAGCCACAAGATAGTGGCACCCAGTACTCTCAGCCCTGCTGGGGAGGCAGGTATGCGGCAAAGCTGGGCCCACCCCTCAAGGCTGCCTCCAGAGTCCCCAGTCCTCTCAACTCCCCAGCTGTCCAGGGCCAACCTGATGTGCAGGCAAGCCTTGGATGGCAGCTGCCCAGCTGCCTAGGTCCATCCAAGGCTCAGGTAACCAGGGCCAGCCAAGGCTTGTGCTGCCAGCAGTGGCATCAACAGAGGTGTGAAGGGGTATCACCTTTCTCTGATCACTGGATCACCTCCCATCCTTGAGGGCTTCTGGACTGTGAGAGAGGGCAGGATGGGCTGAGGGACTCCCCCTTCAGTGCATGAATTTTCATATACCAGGCCTCTAGTAAGTCAATAAATTTCAAAAATTCAAACCTTACATAATATATCATTTAACCATAATGGAATTAAATTAGAAATCAATAATAATAAGATACATAGAAAAATGCCCAAATATTTAAAAAATTGAATATATACTTGAATTTACAGCATCTACCCATTTTTCAAAAAAGAAACCATAAGAAAAGTTAGAAAATATTCCAAACTGAGTTACAATGAAGAAAATACAGCATGCAAACATTTTTGGGATGAAGCTAAAGCAGTGCTTAGAGGAAACTTTATAGCCTTAGAGGCTTATATTAAAAAGGAAGATTAAAATCAATAATCTGAACTTTCACCTTAAGCTAGAAAAAGAAGGTGTAATTGAGTCCAAAATAAATAGAAGAAAATAATAGAACTAAGAGGAAATCAGCAAATTAGAAAATAATGTACATTTTGGTTATTTGAACAGATTAATATGATTGGTAAAGCCCTATCAATATTGATGAATATAAATAAACACAAATTTCCAAAGTCAAGAATATAAAAGAGAATATCACTACAGATACCACTGGCATTAAAAAGATAATAAAACATATTATCAATTACTTTGATACAATGGGTAAAATTATTGAAAGACACAGCTTATCAAAACTGATATAAGAAAAATAAACAATCTTAATTGTGGCAGTTCATGTATTCTAGAAACAAATACTGTCTCTCCTTGCAAAGACCACTGCCCCAGAGTGCTAAAAAGCACAATTTGCTCTGCATATAAATGTCTTTGCAAAGATATGTAGTCTCCTTGCAGAGTCCACTATCCCATCACCTCTCCTGCAAAGCAAACAAACAAACAAAGACATATTTTGCGCTTTGTAAAATGTTTAGGTAATACTTATGTGGGCATGTTAAATCAGGACTCTGCTAAGATTACAGAGGGTTCATGTTCTTCACAGAAATACTGCTAGTTAACAGACGGTTTCTTTTAAGGTAGAAATACGAGTCAGGATACCCCTGCATCAGTAGCTGTTTAGAGTATACTTTATTTTATTTATTTATTTATTTATTTATTTATTTATTTATTTATTTTTTGATTATTATTATTTTTAATTTGTAAAGGTATTATATGTGTACATAGCTTACCTTTAACCCCCCCCCCCCATTCATACCCTCCCTCTCCAGAGTTCTGTGTTCATTGGTTGTACTTATATTCATGCATACCAGTCCTTCGGTTGTTCTCTTATCTCCCCCCAGGTCTCCTTCCCCTCCCCGCTGTCATTTGACAATCTGCTTGTTTTATGGTGACTATCTCAGGACCACACAAATAGAATCCGCTCCTCCTCTGGTTCACACCGCCCCTCCTTCCAGGTCCCACTGCTTCCCCGGGGCACATGGGTCTCCTGGGGCACATGTCTCCCCCGGGACACACGGCTCACCTGGGGCACACGGCCCCTCTAGGGCGCTGGGGCGCGAACTGGAGGTGCCGCGCTAGCTCCTCGCTAGCACAGCTGGCAGGCTGTGATGGCTGCGGGCGGGGAGACTGTGCTCCAAGGAGTCTCAGCGGAATGGCTGCTAACTCGGAGGCCAAGCTCTGAAGCCGCCCACTCCCTGGGCCCAGGGTGGAGTGAGCTCTGTTCTCGGTGGGCTTCCCTCACTCGTGGCAGTGGCGGCGGGTGTGGCGGAGGCGGTGGCTTTTGTGGCTCAATTTCCACTGTATTTTTAAAATCCACATGGTGGCAGCAGCGCCCCTCCTTGGGGTCCCAGCAGAGGCTCTGGCTCGGCCCTGTGGAGGTGGGCCTGAAGGGTGAAGGGCTTGCCGGGGCCGAGAACGGAAGGCGCTGCGCCATCTCCTCACCAGCATGGTGGGGGGGCTGGGACGTCTGCAGGCTGGCTGAGATGGCTGCGGGCGAGGAGACCACCCTCAAAGGTGTCGCGTTTGGTGTGGAAGTGGAGCAGCTGCGGATGCGGAGGCTAAGTTCTGAGGCTGCCCGCTCCCTGAGCCCGGGGCGTAGTGAGCTCTATTCTCGGTGGATTTCCCTTATTCGTGGAGGCGGTGGCGGGTGCGGCAGAGACGGTTGCTCCTGTGGTTCAATTTCTCCAGTAGTTTTAAAATCCACATGGCAGCAGTGGCGGAAGCTTCGGCCTGGCCATGCGGCCATGCGGCGGCGGAGGAAGTACTCGCCAGGGCCGAGAACGGAAGGTGCCGTGCCATCTCCACACCAGCACGGCATGCGCGGAGGCCAGCCTGAGCTGGCTGCGGGCGGGGAGACGCTGCGCCATCTCCTCACCAGCAGGGTGGGCGGGCTGGGACAGCTGCAGGCTGGGATGGTTGCGGGCGGGGAGACTGCACTCAAAGGCTTCTTGTCCAGGCAGGAGCAGAAGGTGCGGCGGAGGCCCAACATCAGCTCCCTCGTTCCCATGGCGGGCCAGCTGGGCTGGCCCACTCCCTGGGCCCGGGACGGAGCGAGGTCTGGCTTCCCTCATTCCCGGCAGCTGTGGCTCCTGCGGGTCCGGTTCTGCTGTAGTTTTAAACTCCACATGGCAGCAGGGACTAAGCAGCAAGCTGGATCCACCTCCAGGCCTGGCAGACAGAGCCCAGACAGCAGGGCTTGGGGGAATCCTTAGTGTGGTAGTGGCAGGAGCACCCCCAGGCCCAACAGAGGGCATCGGGGCTTCTTTCGCAGGGTGATGGCGGGAAGCCCCAGGCCCTCCAGACTGAGCCTGGAGAGCCAGGCATAGGGGCTTCCTTAGCATGGTGGTAGCAGGGAAGACACAGGCTGGGCAGTCAGAGCCTGGACAGCAGAGCTTGAGAGTTTCTTTAGCATGGAAGCAGTGGGGAAGACCCCAGACATGGCAGACAGAGCACGACCTGTGTGGGGCTGACAGGCCCAGACACTGCAGCAGCGGTGGAGCAGGGAGACTGGATCCGCTCCAAGCCCGGCAGACAGAACCCAGAAGGCAGGGCTTGGGAGCTTCCTTAGTATGGCCGCAGTGGGGAAGACACAGGCCTGGCAGTCAGAACCCAGACAGCAGAGCTTGGGAGCTTCTTTAGCTTAGGGGTGGTGGGAACACCCCTAGGCCCAGCAGACAGCTCAGACATCAAGGCTTGGGGGCTTCCTCAGCACAGCTGAGGCAGATCCAGCTTTGCTATTCAGGTGGACAGGGCACTGCCATCTTGTGGCTATGGGGGCCACCATTTTTGTCGTGAGTGATGGTTAATTTGCATAATACTCTATTATTAGATAGGTGTTTACATCATTTATAAATGGACAACTGTATTTATTTATTTCTAATTTGTGTACTTATTATTATTTCCTTTTATTGCCTTATACCACTGGATAGAATTTCCAGTTATGGGCTGCATACCAATGGTGAGAGAAAACATTCTTGTTCTGTGGTCAATCATAGAGGAAAAGCATTTACCGTAGTTTTTCATGGTTAAATAAGATATAGCTATAAGTTTTTTTGTTTGTTTGCTTGCTTGCTTTTTGTATGTGTTCTTTAACAAGTTGAAGAAGCTCCCTGCTGTTATGAATTGAATTGTGTTTTTCCAAAATTTTAAATATTAAAGTCCCAATCCCCATACCTCAGAATGTGACCTTATTTGGAAACAGGGCAATTGATGTTATTGGCTAAGTTTAGATGACTTTTTTCTGGAGTAGGGTGGGTCCCTAATTCAATATGACCAGTGTCCTTATAAGGAGCAATTGGGAACAGGGAGAATGACATATAAAAATGAAGGCAACCAGCAGGTGATGTTTCTATAAGCCAAGGAATCCACACATTGCCAGCAAGCCACCAGAATTAGGAGTGTGGTATGAAACAGCTTCTTCCTCACAGCCCTCAGAAGGAACCAACCTTACCACAAGAAACTTAAACATACAATACTTGACCTCTTTTCCTTTAGATTGTCAAATAAAAAAGAGACAACAGCCAACACAACATAGCTGTCCTGTGTGAAAGAATTTAAATTATACCTTTTTTTTTCTTTTTTGTCAGAAAATGGCTGCAAATTTCTGATTGAAGATGTCTAGCCTCCAGAACTATATGGATAAAAGCCTAAGTGGTCGTCGTGCCGTCACGCAATGTCCTCATGTAACCATAAGATGGCCACCACAGATGGCCACCACAAAATGGCCTGCAGGGGAGGGCAGTTGGGGTGACCAAGTGTGTAGGGGACGGCAGTTGGGGGCCATCAGACAGGCAGGCAAGTGAGTGGTTAGAAGCCAGCAATCTCAGATTGTGAGAGAGATGTCCCAGATTGGAGAGGGTGTGGGCTGGACTGAAGGACCCCCCCTTCCCCTGTGCACAAATTTTGTGCACCGGGCCTCTAGGCTATAATAATAAAAGGGTAATAAGATAATTAGACTGGAAGTCCTTCCAGACGAAGCCCAGGTCCCGGGTGCTAGAAGGAAGTTGGTGCCGGCAGCCAGGGGAAGGAAAGCCTACTCTTGCACCAACTTTGTGCATTGGGCCTCTAGTCTCTATATATTAAAGCCCAGCAACCATTACGGTGGAACCACCGGAATGACCAGAAAGACTGGTCGATATGATGCACACTGACCACCATGGGGAAGACGCTCAGCACAGGAACTGCCCCTGGGTGGTCAGTGCACTCCCACAGCGGAAACACTACTCAGCCAGAAGCTGGGCTTGCAGCTGGTGAGTGTAGTGGTGGTTAGGAGCAAGCAGGCAGGTGGTTAGGAGTGAGCAGGCAGGCAGCTAGGAGCAAAGAGTCCCAGATTGTGAGAGGGCTCAGGCCGGGCTGAGGGATCCCTCTCCCCCTGCCCCCATGCATGAATTTTGTGCATTGGGCCTCTAGTTATTTAATAATCATATATCCATAAAATATGGTAGCTGCTGAAAATGAAAGGCAAGGAATAGAATATGCAAATGCCCAGCATTGGCAATGAGCATGAACTGTATTGGCACCCTAAAACACAGCTACAGTGATCAGGAACTCAAATCTTAAGTGCAGCTGATGCTGAGTTCATGAGGAAAATAAGAATGCAGGGGGAAATTGGAGGGACAGGAAGGCAGAGGACAGACCCTGTGGGGCATTGTAAACCATAGTGAGGAAAGTTTTAATTTTAAAACTGTGGGATGCTTTTAGAGTTTTTAGCACAGGTACTGGAAGGGGGGAATTAAGTTGAGATTATCAGATCTGCATTTAGAAAAGATAACTTTCTGGGATGTGAATATCAGATTTTGGGATGGAGCTCAAGCGCATGGTGAGTGACCAATTCGGTAGCTATTGTAGAAGTTCAGATGAGAGATGATGGCTGATGTTAGGGAGGTGGTGATGAAGATGAATCAAATTGGATGCTGGAGTGGAGTACCTCATTCCACTAAACTCTTTTGACATATCCCATTGCAGTGGAAAGTTTGAGTCTCACTACATGTATTTGTTACATAAAATAGAGCTTCCTGATAATTCAGCTGTTTAGTTAGAGTTAAAGTCCCAGGACATTCCAAAAGTCACATAGTAAGTAGACAAGCCAGGCCTCGAGCACAGACACATATTCAGGTTGTGTATACAGGATAAAAACTACTGATTAGTTCTGTAAAAATAGTTGATCATGTCATCTTAGCCTTAGTCAAACAACACAAGATATTGATCATGCAGTGTGCAGAAAATAGAAGTATCCACTAAAATAGCCTCTAGTGTACAAAGAAATAAGCACCACCTCAATATGAACAATACACTCAATGAGTAAATTCTAAATATTGAATAGATACTATTGAACCTAGCACTCAGCTCTGCACAATTGCCAAGGGCAATTCACAGGGTGGATATGCCCAGGAGTCTGTTTGATAGGCAAATTTCTAACTATTGGGATGGGACTATGCCGAAAGTCAATTATCTTAGGTGTAAGTAAAGGAAACAATGATTTTTTTTCTACTAAACAAAAAAAAAGTAGCAAGTCTGTTGATTTCTCTCATGATTCTTCTTCGGCGATGGTGGTTTCCCCCCTCTCTTTTAGGACCTATATTAGATTGCCATTAAGAAAGGGCGAATAGCCCTTTAAGTCAAGGCTAGCTAAATAAAAAAATCCTAAATGAGGTCCTCTGAAGGCCTTTAGTTTCTAGAGGAGGTATGTCCACAATTTATCTCATGAGCCTTAGTTTACAGTAACTCTGATTGGTCTGGCTGATTCTGCTCTGCTCACTCTCCAGAATCACTGGGATCAGGAATGAGCTAGCTGGCAACCTTCTCACTTACCTCTCAGATCACCGCCCAGCTACCTGTCTTCCATCTCCATCTTTTCCTGAATCTTGCCAGACTCCCATTCACTGTCTGCCACCTTTACTGCTGCCCATATCTGGGTTTGCATCACATTTCTTAACACGGCCTATTGTCTTTCATGCGGCATCATTGGAAACCCTTGAGCTACTACTCTCTACCACCACCACCACTCTTGCCCACCACTGATCGTGGTTCCCCATCCTGGCTGCTGGCTGGTGTCAGAATCGCTAAGTAGAACTTCTTACAAATGGAGATTCCTTGGCCTGCTTGTGTGTTGGGTTCTCTGGAAGGTGAGTCCCAGGAACATGCCTGTTCGGAAAGCTTCCCAGATGTTTTGGAAGCAGTGGATCTATGTTTTTGGCATCCCTGCAAACTCTAAGGGCAAAGATTTCAGATTTCCAGAGAAGGAAACATGGGTCAGCATGTTGGCCCTTAAGTTCCTCTCAAGAAAGAATTTACTATTCCCTCAAGCATTCTATTGAATTAGAATAATAGTACTAACCCTAACTGATACAGAAGAGACATCCGTGTCCATTCACAGTAACAACTACCATTTACTGAGTGTCTAGTGTGTGGTAGTCAGCATGCTCAGTATTTTCATCATTTTAAAAATTTAATCATTCTAAAAATCCCATGAGGATTTTTAACATTATTCAGATGAGAAAAAAGATACTTAGAGGAGTTAACCAACTTGCCCAAGAAGAAGTGGGCAAGTTAGTGTTTGAACCCAGGGCTGTCTGATGGCAACATTCATACTCTGAACCACTTGGCCTTCATTGCCTAATAAAGAGGTGGCAGGCCTGAGAACCAGAAGAAGGCCTCTCTCCTTCTGGGTTCTCCACACTTATTACAAGGTGCTCCAAAGTGTGGGCCACATGTACCCTCACCCCCTCATCCCCCGGCCCCTATGCCTGTGCTTGCCGAGGCAGTTAAGACCTACCAACTGCCCATAATAAATTTGATTACACTGGTGAGTCTCATGAAAATGGTTGTGATAACAAACCTGAAGCAGAATCCTGTTCTGTACGTCCTGGCTGTTTTTAGGTTATTTCATCTGTACCATTCCAGTTGAAGTTTCAGTTACTTCCCCTATTTCGCTGTGATGCTGTTACTCGCTGTGAAACCATAGTTGACCTGAGATTGCCAGTGCTGCGGCTGAGTCTGCTGGCAGCAGCAGGCATCCCTTGATGCCATTGTCTTCCTGACCACGGTAACTCCCACGGTCTCCGCCCCCTTGGTAAGCATCAGTCTGTGTTCACTAGCACAACCAGCTGCTTTTGTTCAAGCTCAGGAGGAGTGGAATAAACACAAAAAGATACCCTCTCCTTCATGGCTGTTAAACCATTGTAATCAAGCCAAAGTGTTCTGCTAGTGGCAAGAAGTTGATGATCTGAGGCAGAGTTCTAAGAAGTAGACAAGAAACAAAAGGATTTTGTAACAGATGGATTCCTGTTGAGCTATTAACATTTGTATCACAGGTTCTATTTTTGCTACATTCACCAGGGACAAATAACACATTAGTTTTTATCTTGCTTTTCAAAAGGAAGCTGTAAGGTGACTAACACAAAGGCTGACCATTACAGAAATCCTGTTGGAACGAGGTACACTATTAATTGTTCTAAGATTCCTCATAATTAAAATGAAATAGTTGCTAATGTTCCTATTTTTAAATATAAAACTGTTTTTAATATAACCCAATGTAATGCTTGCACCAAATACTTATAGTAAAATTTGTTTGGGGTTTTTCCTTCCTCATTATCCAGTATACTACATTTTATTTTCACTTGTGTTCCACAGTATTATAACCCCAATAAAGCACATAATGAACACTTACCAGTCAATAGAAAGGATTTAACTATTTCTGATTATATGTGGAAATCAAATTATCCCACAGTGCTTCCTGAACAATCACATCCTAATGTAAAGAGTAAGGCGATAACACATACAGACAACAGAGACTGTTCAGCCAGATGAACCATTCATACATGCAATGGCCCCACGCAAAGGTTAGAGGCATCTCATTTGCCACCTTCTGAAATGCCTCCTTGATCCAGCTTGCACAAGGAGAGATGGGCAGGGGAGGAAGAGAAATAATTTGACAGGGGCAAAGTGTCTGTCAGCCATCTGAAGTGATAAACAGGGCATAGTAGGTGTGTGTGTTTTTTTTTGTCACATCTAGAGACACAAAAGCAGGAAGGACAATCTCTGGTTAATCTTTCAGGAGAGTCCAGTTACAGAGGCTGCTTCTGTTCAGAGTGCAGCGGCTGGGAAAGATGTGATTTTATATGTAGGTGCCCCTCTCAAGAAACACAGGTCTGATTGCCCTCTTCCTGCCATCTAAGTGTATAGATGGACATTACTTCACAAACCAAGTTAGGCTTTTATATATATATATATATATATATATATATATATATATATATATATTTATATTTAAAAAGTCTTATAAGGGCACCACCCCAAAAGAAACTTTGCCTTTTATTTTGTTCCAAATCTGAAAAACAATTGACTCAAAGTTTTTCTCTTTGTCTTCAGAGTTAACCACATTTCCTCTCATGGCCATATTAGGAAAGCTTCTGAAAATGCTACCTCACCACCTGCCAGCAGTTTCTTCCCTGAGTGCAATTCGACAGCCACAAGCAAATAGGCACCTGGGATTTAGGTGGAGGGTCCAACTGACTAAATTTGAAGGCAGGCTAAATCCAAAATGCTGACAGCCTCTGAAAAGAAGGACATGTATTCACAGCGCATTATGCAACTTAGAACATGTGTATTTGACTCCTTGGGGTTGGTGGTTGTAGTTGTTTTTTTTCATTCAACATCATCCCAGTAACCCAGTGTAGAGATGACCTCAGTGTAATGATCACAGAATAACTTTTCAATGCCACATTTTGTTGTTTTGTACAATATAGTTTTTATTGATTTGAGAGGAAGGGAGCGATAGAAACATCAACGATGACAAAGAATCATTAATCAGCTGCCTCTTGCACACCCCCTACTGGAGACCCAGCCCACACCCTGGGCGTGTGCCCTGACCTGGACTCCAAACTGCGACCTCCTTGTTCATGGGTGGAGTCACAACCACTGAGACGCACGGGCTGGGCATGCCAGCCTTCTGGTACAGAGTGGACTGTCTACAGACACTGGGGACTATTTTTTTCCTAAAGTTAAGTCTGTTTCCTAGAAGCATTTGCCTAATTAGCTCTTTTAACTTATTCTTACTGAAGAGAATATTGCATAATAGGCTCCCCAAACTTCTGTTGTGTCCAGTATCACCATAGGTCCCATCAGCAGAATTCTATGACAATTAGTTTCTATTGTTGATTGCCCAACTGTCTGGTCAAACATCAATTTCTCCACCATCTGTTTGGAAATTTCTGATATGAGAAAATGAACTTTGCAAAGCAAACATTTTTAGCCTATCTTTTGACAAAAGCATACCTCTTGTGTGGTGGTTTCCTCCCTCCTTTCTCCCCAGGTGGGCACACAGTACAATGCTGAGTTTCAAAGTGGCATCCACACAAATATCAGCGACTGAGCTGAAGAAGCAGCATTTAAAACACTGTATGCATTCAACAAGATAGAGCTTTAATCAAAGCCAAATATTACATTATCAGTGGCTATGAAATTTGCTCACAAAGCTAGGCTCATCAGTGTTTCCATCTCAACTATCTTTTCCCTCCCACCTCCCATTTTCTCCCCCTCTGCTGGCTCTTTAGAGCTGCAGTAAATCATGTTGTGAAATAAGATGAGTGTGAATAGCGAGAGCATTCCGATTTCACAATCTGCAGCATAACAATGAACTGCCTTGCATTAGAATTCAGTATTTGTTAGTAAGGCTCACAAAAAGGATCATCTCCTGTGGTGGCAATTTCCTATCTATCCAGAAGAGTGCTACCACAGCCAAAGTCCACTGGGCCTTGTGAGCTGCATGTATGGTCTCTTCACCATAGTCCCCCGTTCTGAACTGCATGACGCCCAGTTCCTACTTAGACACAAAGGGGTTAGCATAGGTGATGGATTGTACGTGTGTGCCATGTTGATCACACGAAAGGAAAGGTAGTTCAAATGGGCATATTTGCAAGGCAAGGCTATTCCAAGGAAGAGGGCCAGTGCCCAGGCACAAGCCTGCAGACCTGTCAACTGTGTGGAGCACAGTGATGCCATTGCCCAGGTCTGAAAGAAAGGCGGCAGGAGGCCTTCCCAGCTTATCCCAACTCTGTTGAATAGCCTGTCTATTCAGAGGCCTGGGTAGCTGCTGCTAACCTCTGTCCCATGCTCTAGTCCAGGCCTGGGAGTTTGTGAAGAATGGAGTCGAAGCATGTGTGGTCAATTTGGTGGGTAGGAAGTACTTGGAAGGTGATGGAAGAATTCATGTTGAGACCCTCAAAGCTTTTGATGTCTTTGAGTGCCATCAATCTCACCTCAGCCCCTTCTCCCCTCTCCTCTGTACATAGAGGGGCTTTAGTGTGTGAAAAAGCCAGAGAAGAAATGTAATGTTTCACTTCCTAACAAATGAGGCCAAATCAGGAATTCTTTAGGGGATAAACTCTCCATGCTTGGAGTGAAGTGGGAGATCATTTTTGTTTATTTTTTAATATTAAAATTCCTAAGGCAAAGCCAGTTAGCAGTTTGAGTCTGCAGAAAAGGTTATCACTAAGCAAGAAGATTTTCCCCAATTGATTATCATAATGAAACTCTAAACCCCTGAAAGCCTGAAATTTGGCACATTTCAAATCTTTATTGAGGACTAATTGCTATGCCTAGTTGGGAGATAGATGACTTTTTTAGTCTTGAAATTGACAGAGAGATCAGAGGAGAGATAATATGCTGATGAGAAACATGTTTGCACTTTCTTAACTCAAAAATAGTTTTCTAATTAGGGTTTTGACAGGTAAAGTTAACTTCTGCAGGGCTCTGGAATGGAAGTAGATACTTTGATTTCTAATCATCGACTGTGACCTGGAATGCATGTCGACTGTGAATTCCTGCTTGGAGAAGTAAAACCTAAGGTAATACAGGATTAAAAGCAGAATGTGTTTTATGTTCCTGGAAAATGTGACTACTAGCAACAGGAGCAATGCTTTTGAATGGTTTCTCCTCCCAGTGGGAGAAATGAGATTGCTAGGAATATCTCTAAAAGAATAGTGCGGCAAGAGTCCTGGTGGGGTCTCATCCATTTACTCACCACAGGAACTCTGAGAAGGCAAGGGATATCGCCAAAATTGCTGTTGGCAGCCAGGTTTCTTGGTCCCATGGGAAATATGAAGGGCATTTCAAGACTGAGTGGCTTCTGGGAAATTAGGGACAAAGACTCTTTTATTTTAAAAAGTCCCAAAATCTCTTCTTCCTTTGTTGTCCCAAGAGAAGTAATTCGCAAACAGTATCAGTCCCATGCCTCAGTCAGTGAGGAGAGATGAGAACATCACTCTGACTAAACAGGCTCTCAGCAGGAGCAACAACAAAATTTTTCTCTGGAATCTGTTTATCTCTCTTGATACAATTTTACTTTTCTCCTCCATTCTCAGCCAAATTCCTCAGAAGAGAGGTCTAGTCTCGAGTCACTGTCTCTATTTGTCTCCTCCCAGACACTTCTCAACCCCGCATTGTTTTCCTTCCAACCCCTAGACCAGGGGTGGGGAAACTTTTGTCTGTCAAGGGCCATTTGGATATTTATATCATTCTTGGGCCATACAAAATTATCAGCTTAAAAATTAGCCTGCTGCCGAAACCCGTTTGGCTCAGTGGTAGAGCGTCGGTCTGCGGATTGAAAGGTCCCGGGTTCGATTCCAGTCAAGGGCATGTACCTTGGTTGCGAGCACATCCCCAGTGAGGGGTGTGCAAGAGGCAGCTGGTCGATGTTTCTCTCTCATTGACGTTTCTAGCTCTCTATCTCTCTCCCTTCCTCTCTGTAAAATATCAATAAAATATATTTTAAAAAATTAGTCTGCTATATTTGGCCAAACATTTAATTAGCTCACCTCTAATGCTTTGACAGTGCCAGACCAAATGATTTTGTAGGCCTCATATGGCCCATGGGCCAGATGTTCCCCACCCATGACTTAGAACCAACCCCAACACTCATCCATGATCATGACTTCATTGGGGATGTTCTAAGCATGTCAGCCCGTGGCCTGTGTCAGGAAATCCAAGCACTCTTTTTAGTCTTGTTCTATCTGGTTTGATGTAGCATCAGTATTTGACATTTGACTTTCCTCTGTCAAGTTCTCTGTTGGTTAATGTCACACTGCTCTCTACTCATTTCATTTCTACTCCTTCACAGATTTTTGCAAGCTCCTTTTCCTCTGCCCAGTCTTTAAAGGCATGCATCCCTAAAAGCTCTCTTGTTGGCCATACGCTTTTTAACTCACCATGCTCCTCATGGGCTAGCTTGGATACCCACCTGCCTCACAAATATAGCTTCATGCCTGGCCTCTCTTTTGTGCTTCAGTTCCCTTTATCTGACTGTCTGATTGGCATCTCTAACATTAAATTCATTCTTCTCCCAAACCAGCCACTTATTTTGAATCTCTTACCCCAATAACTTAAATCACCACTGTCCTCCCAGTAAGTTACTTAAATCAGAACCCGAATGCCATCCTTGAGTCATTCTTTTTCATGTGTTTTTTTTTTCCTATATCTTAGATGAACATAGTCGACCTCTCAAATCTGCTCAGTCTTCTCTATTCCCATGCCATTGCCATAGCTCAGGTCACCAACACCTGTAGCCTGCTTCCTACAGCAGACCCTTCACTCATTTCCCTTCACCCACCTTGTTCTTTTCCAACTGGTTCTGCCACACTACAGTAAGAGCAATCCTTCCCAATTATAACCCTAATCATAGCGCTCCCTTGTTTATATCCCATACACAGCTTCCTGTGACTGCATGAAAAAGCCTCGTTTTTAGAATGCATTACAAGGTTTGCCATCATCTAGACTTTTCTTATTTACCCAGTCTGATCTCTTACCCCACTATCCTTTTCACTGTATATTCCAGCTATGCTTAAGCATTTTTTGTTTGTCTATTTGTTTGTTTGTTTTAGTTTTTCAAAATTGCCAAGTTCTCTCTTTCTCCTCGACTGTCATATGTGCCATCTGGGAACAATTTCTACCTCTACCCCACTCCTTTCCTCCTAGCAAATGCCCTCATGGTTCATCGAAGTGTCATTTACTCCGAGGGACTGTTGGGTTCTACTGCAAAATCTGCTTTCCCCTGCATAACGCTTATTACACTTCTATATAATTACTTGCTTGTTTTTCTGCTAAACTGTAACCTCTGTGAGGGTAGTAATCTTACGTGTCTTATTCATGGCTTTATTCCCAGTACCAAGCACAAGTGCTCAACAAACATTTGGTGAATGATTGATTTATTGTGTACAGGAATTACAGGAAAGGAGGTAGGAGAGAACTACTTACATCTTTGTTATCTTGCAAAAATATTTAATAGTTAATGGGAAATGATAGGAGTTACCCAAATACTTCATGGTACTTTCTAGGGGAAATGTTCTAATACTCAGAGAACCATAAACCTGAATGACTGAGTTAAGAGAGGGAGGACAATGGGCAAGCACTCCTTGCTTGCCTATTCTCTTTCTTCCGTTGAGCTGTCATGTATATGCTGGCTGCCACCCACTCCCTTCCCATCCTAGGTCTATGTCTGGAGCTAATACAAGCTTTTCAGAGAGAACTCATCCCCTTCCTTTTCCAGATACAGTAATTCCTCACCTGCTGCTTACTTTGTAAACTGCAAATTGAAAAGGAAACAAAACAAAACAAAAACCCTTAAGGTTGCAAAATAGATGCTGAAAATGTTAAAGATGCAGAAGAGAAATAAAATTTGGCACCTACAAGTTTCTGACTGAGCAACATACTTTTCCTTTATCCAAAGATATTTGATTTTGGAGCAACAAATTTCTAGAGAATTCTAAACAGCATTTTGAGCATGTGTAATGCCATATTGTCTTCTGTACTTCACAAAGACATGCTGAGATGTGTTCCTTTGAATGTTCACACATGTGGCTATTTGAATGTATGATTCAAAAGGAAGAGGAAAAAGAAACAGAAGGGAAAAGACCTGGAAGTGATATTAAGCACCATGAAGCAAAATCGATCTTCCTCTGCCGTGTCTCCCAGGAAACTGGTGTGCTCCACATTGCCCAGAGCAGAAGCCAAATCACCTACACTTAGTGGTTGGGCTCATCAGCTGCAAAGGGCTTTGCAAAAGTTTCATAAAAAAGAAGAATTCAAATAATAACGAAAAGTGAAGAGGAGAGGGATACCCCGCAGTTCTGGAGAATTGCAGCGGCAGCCATTTGAGATTCTACTTTTAGATCCAGTTCAAGAAGAAAGGCTGCTTTGCTTCTCAATACTGTATTATGATTCTACCCTTAATTATTAAATATATTAATGATGTGTCTGCCTACTTTTAAAATTGTAATCAATATTTCCCCTGAAAAACAGCCATTGTTAAGTAGCAAATGTCATCAAAAATGAGAAAATGTGGTGTTCATTTCCTATACATTCAGCTTCCCCACAGGCATTGAGCTACTCTTCTGAGAAAGGCTATGTATACTGGGTGTTTTGTTTCACCATGATGCCATCCATGTTAAATCAGCACCAAAAATTTGACTGTATGGGTGATTGTAACTATTTCTATAATGTGGATTTGCATGTCCTTATCTGTGCCTTTTCTGCTTTCTCCATCTTCTCATAATCTCCCTTTGTTAATGTAATTGTGTATGTGTGTGTGTGTTTTTCTATCTCCTTCTTATAGTTGTCTATTTCTGTCTTATTCTGAAATTTTCTCTTAGAGTATATAACTGTCTATGCCTTTCTCAGGCTCTATTAGTCTCTCATCTGCTAGTCTGTGCATTCATCATTTTTTTCTCTCTTCTTGGTAAATTTCTACTCACCCTTTGAGGACTGAAGGATCACTCACCTTCTTTGTAAAGCTTTCCATGGCCTTTCCTCCCTACTCTTTCCTAAGCCCATACTCCCTTTACTTGCCTCTCTCATAGCCCTTTCACACTGGACTGTAGTCTGCACTGAGAAGGACAATGTAGTTGAGCAGGTCTGCTCTCAGAGGCAGTCACATATCATGTTTCAGTGGTTGATGAGTACTGGAAGGAAGCCCTGATTAAAGTAACCTCTACTCCAGCATTTCAATACTCATAATTTTATTATTGTAGCCTAAGCCTATTTATACAAAAATGAGAAGGAAGGTGTATTTCTTTCTGTTCATGGTCTTGAGTAATGGCTCTAACCCGGTAATCCATGTGATGGCATAATAGTTTCTCTGGTAACTTGCTGGGTGGGAGAATGTACCTTGCCCTGAGTACACCGGCTCCCTGACACTGCAGTTATATGTTAGAATGATGTGCCTTAAACTTTGCTGTGTCAGCATTCCCTGGGGAGGCTTGTTAAAAATACAAATGCCTAGGTCCTACTCCAGAATCAAAGTTGAAGAGGGAGATGCTTGGTATTTGTATTTATAATAAGCTCCCCAGGGCATTCTGATGCTCAGTCAAGGTTGAAAATCAATCATTAGAGAAGAATTTCTGTAGGTTAAGCATTGATCTCCTCCTGGACCTCATTTAAAGTAAAAATAAATTCTAGGAGAGCAACGCAGTAAGAAACAAATGCCTTGGAATAAATGAGTTTACCATGATGGTCTTACAGGCATGAAGTAATGACGTGTTTAGCATACTGTGTGTGCTCTGCGCTGCATGGCTATTAGGAGAACCTTCCATTCTCATGATCTTTTGGGCAATGCTCCTTCTTACTAAAGCAACACTTCTGAATTCTCTTCCCACCCTTATTCACTTTCATCCCATCAGTAGGGTTTCCAGGTAAAATATAGGATGCCCGATTCAATTTGAAATTTGGATAAATAGTGGATAATGTTGGTAGTATAAGTTTGTCCTAAACACTGAATGGGACATACTTATATTAAATGTTATTAATTATTTATCTAAAATTCAAATTTAACTGTTCTGTATTTTCATTTGATAATCCTACCAATGAGAGGAGGAGTGAATTATCTGAATAGAAACATTGGTCCATGTTTTTCAATTCTGTAGAACTAAGAGGATGTTCTGAGTATGTCTGTCTGCTTTGCAGACCCAAACACCCCTTCAGGTAAGCCAGCTCAATGCCTGGAGGAAGTGGGCAGAGAACTATTAAGACCATTTGGCTGCATATCAAAATTATATCTTTGAGTTCAGCATTATCAGTAATAAAGATGGTATTTTTATCCTCATATGTCTTAAGCCTGTGTTGTATTTCTCTGCTGGCTTTGCAATCAGATATTATTTCATATCCTGACCACCACAAATGTTATTTTATTTACTTTAATCTTAACAGTATCTCTGTAAGGTGGCTGCTACAATCCCATTTTACAGTTTAAAAAGTGATGGGGCACTGAAGTAGGAAATGGGAGGAACAAAATTCAGACTCCCCAGAACATGATCTGGCCTCAGCATTTGATTGGAGCAGACATTTTCATCCCATTATAGTGAACCTGACATCTGAATCTGCATCTGATTTGGCTAAATTTATAAGACACTAGCCTTAAATCATGAGTTAAAGAAAAACACTTCAGCACTAATGGTGCCTTCATCCAGTTTGACAAAAGGAAAGGTGAAGCATTATCCTTTAACCCTCCTCCTATGCTTTGTGAATGCACAAATAATTTTTTTTTTTACAAACAACATGGCCACTGGCCAAGATAAAAGGCAGGATGCTCAAGGGAAAAAAGTTTTCCCTCACCTCAAACATCATTTAGAAACATTTATTAGTGGTATTTGATTGAGAGGTCACATTTATTTCCAAGAAAGGAGAATGAATCCTCTTTAGGCTAGAATGCTCAAAAGGCTGCAGGTAGGATCTAGTGCTGCAGAGTAATTGCTAAAGACAAGTGACCTTTGGAATCTAGCATTAGTCAGTTTCGGGAAGAGAAAGAGACCATAGACAAAACACCTGTTTAAAAGTCATCTTTGGATTTATTCAATGGCCCTTTATTTTAAGCCACAAATATAGGCTATGCTTAAGTACCATAAGCCAAGGGAAAGTAAGGATAAGCAGTCACTTGAAAATGATTGTACATTTACTCTTGAATGTGGATATGAATATGAGTTTGAATATATGTATTAGTCTTTGACTATATTAGTTTCTTGTCTGCTAGTCTCTATTATATATATATATATATATATATATATATATATATATATATATATGGATGGATCTTTGAATGACAATGCTGTTTGTGTGTGTGTTCACATGTTTCTATACCTGCCTGCTATGCTGAACCCTGTAGCTTATGAGAGCTCTCTCTCTCTCTCTCTCTCTCTCTCTTCCTCTCTCACTCTCTCTCTCTCTTCATCTATTACAGTACAAATAAAACAAAGACACACGGTGTCAGGCCTGCTCAGCTTGAGCCACTAAGTTTTCTTCAGATTCAGCCCAGTCAAATTATTAAGCTAGCACTGACTACCAGGGCAGAAAATAGAGAACATCAGAAAAGAAATAAAGTTTCAGCCCCTATTAACCAGTGAGAGATAAATTTAGTGCTGTTGCCCTATCCATTAGCTTTTAAGCCAAGCATGACCATTGGGCATTTGGGTGCCACTTCCCTAGCCTCACTTTTCAGACTGGGTCTGTTTACTATCAATTCCTGTTGCACCACGCCTGAGGTCACCTTGCCTCCCTGGATATTTTAAAATGTGTTCTCATTATTGCCCTGTACTCTCCTCTTGCATTATCATGTATTTCTTTATCATTTTGTAGCTGGTATTCACTTTCTGTGTATTGAATTTTTTTTCTAGTTCTTACCAGATAATAATTGGCCAATCCCAGGCCTGTTGATGCTCATTGCACATAGTTCTCACCTTCTCTCTCCACAATTGTGCAAAAGTTAGTTCTTAAAGGACACAGGCTTGTTGTCCCCTGTTGCTCTAGTTATGTACCAATCCATGTGATGTTAACACTCTGGCTTGTGTAGACCCTGACATAGCATTCGCTGCAGTAGTAAGAGGGCTTCTTTGGTTGACTGGTTTTAAGCACAAATAAGAATATCTTCTTGTGAGTCAGTGGGTGGGAAGAGATCAACCAAAGACTTGTATGCATATATACATAAACCATGGATACAGACAATAGGGTGGCGAAGGCCTGGGGCAGGGGGCAGGAGTGGGCTAGAAGGGGTCAGTAGGGGGGGGTGGACATATGTAATACTTTCAAATATATATATATATATATATATATATATATATATATATATATATAAAAGAATATCTTCTTGGCTAGGGTAGACTTTTTGGCTAGGGAAGATTTTATCTATTCCTCAAATGTCCTTTTGTGGTTGCTTCTAGACTTCCCATAGGCTAGTTTTTTGTTCTTGTTTATTTTTTTAAATGTTTTTTTATTGATTTAGAGAGAGAAGAAGGGAGAGGGATAGATGAACATCAAAGGGAGATAAATATCAATTGGCCACCTCCTAAATGCCCCTACGGGGGATTTAGCCTGCAACCCAAGCATGTGCCCTGCCTGGAAATCAAACCAGTGATTCCTTGGTTCATGAGTTATTGCTCAACTGTTGAGCCACACCAGCTGGACCACCATTTTTCTTTACCAATATATAATACGGCATGCGTCTTGGGCAAATTATGAAATATCTTTCTGTTGTGCCATCCATTTTCCTTCCTGGATAGTAATAGACATAAAGATAACTAAGTCTGCATTGTTTCCCAGATCCGGCCACCATGCTAAGATTTCCACATGCACTATCTCATTTGAAACCTCAGCACAATCCTAACAGGTAGGATTTAAGTTCAAGGGTACAGAAACCCCCCCCCCCCCCAATCTGGTTTGTTTTCTGTGGGATCCCAAGTGCCAGCACAGATCCTAACATATAGGAGGCCATCAAATTTGTTGACTGAATAAATGAAATGGGTTCTATTATTAACTCCTTGATTTACAAATAAAGGAAGTGTAGCACAGGGAAGTTAAATGACTATCCCAGTGCCACACTAGAAAATGGTAGATCCATCTTACTTCAAAACCTGCATTCTTGGCCCCTTTTAAAGTAAACCCATTCCCGCTGAAACTGGTTTGGCTCAGTGGTAGAGCATCGGTCTGCGGACTGAAAGGGCCCAGGTTTGATTTCGGTCAAGGGCATGTACCTTGGCTGCGGGCACATCCCCAGTGAGGGGTGTGCAAGAGGCAGCTGATCGATGTTTCTCTCTCATCGACATTTCTAGCTCTCTATCTCTCTCCCTTCCTCTCTGTAAAATATCAATAAAATATATTTAAAAAAATAAAGCAAACCAATTCCCACCCATTGGGTACTCAACAGCCTCATGAGCTCCACTAGAGAACCAACTGAAGCAATTCCCATGTTCCCTTTATGACATCAAAAAAATCTGTATCCTAAGTGCCATCATCCCTGTCAGCTTGCTTATGTTAAGGAGTTCCTAGATTAACATTCCTGTTTGACCCTTAGGGTTTCAATCCAGCCACTTAAGTAAATAGGAGTGATAATTCCAGGCAATATGACAGGGGACAAAGAAATATTTTTAATCCAGGACATTTCAACAGGACCTTGGGAATCACAGCATATGGGTGTCCTTGTATTTAGGGATGCTGTAAGCACAATCACGTTTTCACTACATTTATCACATTAGAATAGAGATGTGGTGAATGAATCCCTTAGTAGCATGAGTAATGAATGATCACATGTGACAGGACACCATGCAGGATTATGTCAAAGGGTGGGGAGCATAGTGGTACAAAGCCGGATCAGGTAAGGTCCCTACCCTTCATAAACTTACAATTTAGTGGAAGAGTTAAGGCAATTTAAGAGCGAAATCAATTCCATAATACATGAGCTGTCACAAGGCTGTCTGTGATTAACTTCCAAATGAGTAGTTCAGTCAATGAAGGCTGAGCTCAAAGGCATGAGACTTCGTGTGGACTGGGAAGGCTTCATTGCTTAGTTGACATCTCAGAAAGTTGCTTCCTTGCCTCCTGGTATCTGGCCCATTACTTTCAAATCACTTACTACTCAAATAGTATCTTTTTCAGATGGGCTTCATAACCTTCCTTTATTAAAAACAGTAGCCTGTCTCTGTGACAGAGCAATGGAGTAACCTCCAACTAGTGACTTCTCCTGTCTACATTCTGTTTTTCTCTATATTAAACGGAGAATCAAATGCAGCTGTTGTCAAATTTGTGTATCAGGGTCAGCTATAACAAATACAGATTCATGGGCCCACTTCCAAACCCAAATGAACCAAAATCTCAGGAATTTGTGTTTGAATATATATATATATTCATTTTGAAATGTCTATGGGTGAAATATTCTTCAAAATAACCCAGAGGATGGTTAAATGAGATATAAGTGAAGCAAGATTCAAAATGGGTGGTTAATTGTAGAATCCCAGTGATGATTATTTGGGAGTTGTTTTTTGTATAATCTCTCACTTTTTATATGTTTGAGTTTTCCTAATTAAAAGTTTAATAAAATTAAAACAAAAGGCCTCACAGACTCAGTGATGTAGTTGGTTTTGACAACTGATATTTAGGCAAGATTCTCTCTCAAAGCTTTCCAGCTAAGGCATACTGGTTTTGTACAAGGAGAATGATACCTAAAACAGGAAAAATCAGGAAATGCCTTCTTGGTTAGAGATATATATTTGTTTTTCTGGGGATACATTTAGATATAACCATCAAATACAGAAAAATCACACATGAAAAAAGAATTACAGCCGAGACAGGTTTGGCTCAGTGGATAGAGCGTTGGCCTGCAGACTAAAAGGTCCCGGGTTCGATTCCTTGCAGATATTTCTAGCTCTCTATCCCTCTCCCTTCCTCCCAGTAAAAAATCAATGAAAATATATATATTTTAAAAAATTCTCACCCGAGGTTATATTTTTATTGACTTGAGGTAGGGATGGAGAGAGGAGGAGGAGGAGGAGAAGAAGGAGGAGGAGGAGAGAGAGAGAGAAAGAGAGAGAGAGAGAGATACATTGATATGAGAAAAACATTCATCGATCTGTTAATGTTGCCTCCCATACACACCCTGAGCAGGAATTGATCCCACAAGCTAGGTATGTGCTATAACTGGTATCAAACCTGCAACCTTTTTGGTATAAGGGACATTCTAACCAACTGAGCCATCTGCCAGGGCTGGACTGACTCTTTTTGAATCTTAAATTCAGACTTCCCATGAGTAAGGATCTGGTCACAATTCTTAGACCAGTTCACCTCATAGGCCACTGGTAAGCCCATAAACACTGCCTTTGGGTCCAGTGATCAGTGATCAATATAGCAAATCAGATAGATCATACTGTAACTCATTATCTGATCTCACTTATTACCATATCTTTTGAAAATCTTCATACATTGCTTTCAATGGAAATTGGGTAAAAAGTGCTGGCAAGGAATAATTATATCTGGTGGACACTTTCCAAACATTTCCCAAATGAATTTTTAGCAAGTAGGGAGATTACTTTGTACAACAGATGGTTTTATTGAAAGACTTAAAATTACATATTTAACAAAAACTTTGAGCATCACCAAAGAAGGAATTTTTCCAATAGGCTTTCTAATCATAGAAACAAATGGCAATATGTACAGAAGATGGGTTATGATTATGTGAAAAGTATAGCACTTTTACAGAGTATTTTCTTTTTTCATTTTCATATGAACTCTATTTTTATTTGACTTTTATTCCATTTTCCAGTTGGAACTAACACACACAAAACACACTCACTTGAAAAATCATGATATTAAAATGGTTTTGCAAACCTTGCTGAAAACTACCCCAATTATTTAGGATTACAGGTCCTGTCAAGAGCATCTTAGATGTGGAAGAATATCCTTTCTAGAATCAGTTAAAAGGAAAGTTAAAATGGCCACAATTGCAAAAAAGATATCCAAATGGTAGAACAGTTGAGCAGATAGAATAATTGTGAGGCCAATCACTTTTAAGCTCTCCATGTTTTGTGCTTCTTCTTGGAAGGACTACAGAGACAGATTGTGATATTAGAATGTCTGGAGAATTATGACCAATTACAAAATCGTTTGAATTGTCTAGTTGCTCTGTAGTTAAGGTTTTCACTGACAGAAGCATTAACATGTGTGCCTCAGTTCAGTATCAGGATTCTATATGGATTTTACCTTTACTGAGATTCCTAAGGCACCCACAGACTCAATCTGGGTTTTCAAAAATCTAGGTCTTCAATGATCCCCTAGCCCAAATGTCTTGAATTTTTTGGTGTGTGTCTATGATTTTCTGGTTGGTTTCTAAGCCAAGAGCTGAGGAGTTAATCATTTTTAACTCTTAGATCTAGATGTGACTTGAGCTGAAGCCTTCCAGGTTGTTAAAGTGGCTCTTCTGTCCAATGCTGGCTCCACTTATTCGAAAATCTGAATGGTATATGGTGCTAAGAAATGATGCAAAACACTACACTAGCTACACATTCTCCATCACCATCACCAGAAAATTCTTGTTACCACTTCTTAATGTTACTTTTATGAACTATAATTACATACAGAGAGAGTGGGATGGATAACTTAATTGAAATACAATTGTTCAGTGTAGAGGGCATTTGCTGGTTAAAGTGATAGCTAATAGGATTTGACCCTGCAACTTAATGACTTGAACAGATATCCCCTCATTATTATCTGATGCCTAGATCCCTTCTATCAAGGGAACTATTTATTGCAGAGGGAACTACTATTTAGTGTAGGCAGGGATATTCAGTATCGGGCTCATCTGGTCCCCTGACTGAGAGGGCTAACCTGAAGCTTAAGGATTAAGTGGGTAGGTTTTGAATCATATTACCCTGATTGGGGTCTTCCCTCTAAAAGAGTTTGAATTCATATCACTCACGTATTCTTAGACACAGAGTTAGAATAGTGTTGTTTTTGGAGGAAAGCAGAGAAGTTTGAATGGTTGTAGTCTGCCCTGGGAAGGTACAGGAGGGATTCATCCTCCCCATTGACTTAAATATTAAGTGCTTACTATATATGCTAGTAACTATGCTAGATGCTGAGGATATGATGATATGCTTTGGACCCACTGGGAGCTTACAGTCCAGCTGAGATGGGTTTTAATCAAATAATTATACCAATAGTAGTAAATAATTATACCAATTGTATCATCACAAACTGAGACAAATATTTTGAGGAAAAGAAAGTAATGCTCTGAAAGCATCTAGAAAAGGAAGAAAACCTAGAGTAGGAAGCTCAGGAAGTTTCTCTATGGTCAAGAGATTTGAGCCAAGATCCCACGATGAGTAGGGGTTAACTAAGTGTGTATTTGTGTGGCTGTGTGGGATGGGAAGGGGATGATGCTGGGACGAACATTTTAAATCCATGGAAAAGCATATGCATAGACTCAATAGCAGAAGGAAGTGGGGGCTGGTGACAGAACTGAAAGAAAGCTAGCATATGTAAAGCAGGCAGCTAGGGGGAAAGTTACACAGATGAAGCTGGAGAGGTAGGCAGGACCAGACAGTGCAGAGCCTTGTAGACCCTGATAAAGAGTTTGGTCTCGTTCCTAAGATCAACAAGAAACCATTTAAAGGGTTTACTTAGGCAGGTGATACAACCACAATTTTAGTTTTAAATTCACATAGGACATATACGTGGAGAATGGACTATTGGACAGCAAGAGTAGAAGTGGGGAAACCAGATAAGAGTCCAGAGCATAACCCAAATAAGGGAAAATGGCAGATGAGGTCCTCAATGGACTAATCAAGGAACTGTCAGTCAATGAATAAATCAGCAAGGAATCACTAGGCACCTATCTAAATGTGCACGGCTAGCTCTACTCATCATCTTCAAGGGAGATTCATCTTCAGCCTCCCACCTCTCTTTTTGGCAGCCACACTTCTGTCCAATTATTAAGAATTCCAATTTCATGAAGCTGAGTTAATAAGGTGTTACTTTATTAAAAGTATTAGCATTTAAGGAAATCTGGAGAATTGAATCAAGTGCTGTTATCTAGTATTCTTATATAGAGCACTGTTTCTTAATCTATTCCCCAAAAAGTTAATGACTCTGGGGGTTGGCAAAATGGGGAGGGGAAGTCCATTTAACAAGTCAAGTTCCTGGGCTCTATCCCAGACTTTGGGAGTGAAGTTCAGGAATGGGCATGTTTAACAGGCTCCCCGGGTGCTTCTGATGAACATGAAAGTCTGAGAACTGCTTTTGGAGGCTAACGTAGAGATTGGCTTTGATCATGGCGAATACCTGGGACAGGTACTACAGGTTCAGGATTGTCCTGAGGAAATGTCAAGAAGTGAGAACCAGCCAGTTGAGTGCAAGAGAAGTAAATTGACTTTGTGAGGGTACTGAAACCTTCTCAGGAGCACTGAGAATTAGCTTCAGTAGAATAAGGGACAGTATGCCTCTGAGAGCAGTCCTGCCAAGCCTGAGGTAAACTGGATGAAGCAATTTCTATAATCCCAGATTCACTAGATGAGGGGTTTATAGGACTACAAATTTAGAGTTTTCCTCTCTCATGAAGTGAAGGGAACATTAATACTATTTATTGGGCACATGACAATGATAGCCAACCTTGCTGAGTTTATACTACTTGTCAGGCATCTCACCAAGTATTTTAAATGCATCACATCTTTTAATCCTTGTAGTATCCTTGTGAGATGGAGACTATAGTTATTTCCATTTCATAGATGAAGAAACTAAAGAACAGAGAGGTAAAATAACTTGCTTACAGACACATTGCTGGTAAGCGGCTAACCCAGAATTCTAACCCAAGTCTATCTCTCAAGATTATACTTTTAGTTACAGTGCTGAGTTACTCACACCAATTCTAATTTGTGCTTACAAGGGTTTCTAGTCCACTATATAAGGGCATATTCCTTCTTTTAGAAAATCATCTAAATCACTATGGATGATGAATTGCCCCTGGGGGTCCAAAGGCAATGCAGGTCATAATAAGGTTTGGCCAAATGGGGAGGGGGAGTCCATTTAAGTACACAATCTCATGTGGAGCTCCGTATATCTTGCTTTGTAGACTGATGGATGGTCGGTCCACCATGAGTTACCAGTTGTACAGGTTAATAATGTGGATTTTGTAATCAAAGAAAACATGATAATTTCAAGAGAAACATCAAAAGTGCTTTATTCAAAGTAATGTCCATGGCTAGCTATACATTTCCCCCATCTTTTAGGTAATTTGTGGATACCATCACAATAGAACTTGTTTTGAAGCAAACCATTCAGAGACCCAATTTTCCACTTCTTCAGTTTTGAAGTGCTGCTCAGAAACCGTGTGTGCCATCAATCAGAACAAGGTGTAATCTGAAGGAGCAAGGTCTGGTGAATACGGCAGTTGGGTTAGTACTTCCCAGGCAAGATCTTTTAACGTGTCTTTAACTGGTTTTGAAATATGTGATGGTGAGTCATCATGAAGCAAAATTACTTTCCCATGTCTTCTGGCACGTACTGGTCATTTTACGATCAAAGTGTGGTTCAAATTGACCTGGAAGTTCTTTGTCTTTCACATCGATATCATCACTTTTCAAGTGTTTAAACCAGCGTTCACAAGTATCTGGAGATGAAGCATGTTCACCATAAGCTTCCTGAAGTATACAATAACTTTCAACTGCACTTTTCTTCAAAATAAAGTAATGAATTAAAACTTCCCTCAAATGCTCTATTACTTTTTTTTTGGCACAAAATTTGACATTTTAAAGCATAAAAATATCTATGATGTTAGCACCTTCAGCAAATTTGACATATGAAGTTTTGAAGCTTGCTGTCAATACAAAATAGCATATATATCAAATCGCATATATATCAACATATGTGTAACTCCATCTATTGAAAAAAAATTCTCATTATTAACTGGTACAACTAGTAAGTATAGCTGTTGAGAGTAAGCATTTAAGAACCTTACATCAATTTGTCAGAATACTTTTGTGTCGGTTGATGCTAACAACAAAATAAATAAATAAATAAATAAATGGACTTTTGTTTTGCAATCCTTTTTATTATATTCTAGTATTTTTTTCTATTTTATAAAAGTATCTATAAATTAAGAATTAAAAATAAATCAAAACAAAACCATGGTTCTTCACTCCAAATGGTTTGCGATGCCTAGGTCTAGTGGATATGAGAGAAATGTAAGCACTAACAGCACAGAGGTATTTTCACGTTCAGATGTGGGTGATAGGATGACCAGTGGAGCTGATCTGAACCATTATTTTGACACAGCAGCCTCTTTGAAGTTATAAAATCAACCCTCTTGAGGATTATTATGACAGATTACAGTGAGAAACCAGCCCTTTTTTAGTAGACTTGGATTTTTAGAGGTCATGCATTCAATTCTGGGCAATTACTGTCAGTGGGAAACATGCAAGGTGAGAGAAGGAAGTATATAATTAATCAAGAGAGGCATCTAGCACCTGAGCAGTAAAAGTTCTCTGGACTAATAGATAGGATGGGGGGACAAAGAAGGGAAGCCAGGTCGTTGTCATTGACACTCTTCACAGAGCCTGATGCTAAAGAATCTGAAACACTTCCAATTTGTACTTGTGCTAAAAACAGAACAAGGCACCAGGAAAACGATGCAGCAGCACCGAAGAAGTCTTCTTCTGGCATTGTTTCTTCATTCAGTCCTTCAGCAAATATTTAATGTGCGTCTATTACTTAATGTGCATCTCTCTGCTTGGCATTTGTGGCTACAAGGAACAACTGGATCACATCCCTGTCATCAAGGAGGTCACAGTCTAGTGGGACATATGTGGAAACTGTTATAAATAACAAAAGTTGATAAGTAACAATAGAGCAGCTATCATCAAGGGGCTCTATGTTTCATAATCGGGATAGGAGAGAAATAATTTGAAAGATCATATTGAAATTCTATCACCTTATAAGTAGAAGAGAAAAAAAAGCATATTAGTCTCTTGAGACAGAAAATAAATTTCAGTAACAATTTGGCTGCTGGTAGACTTAAGATGAGGATTATCCAAACCAGGAGTCCGAATTCTCAGTTGAGCATTAACGGGCACACCTGTGTCTGCAAAGAGCAGGGGAGAGGGCATGAATGGCAGGACATACAAGATGCTTATCCCAAAAGGGCAAAGGGTTCAAGAGTCCAGAAACACTTTTGAATGTAGGTGTAAAGAAAGACTTATGAAAACTATGGAGGCTAAAATGTTACCTGGGGTTGATAGGAAGAAGACAGGTATAAAAGCATTTTAGATCACAGTCGCTCAGTAAGGAGTCAGAATGAAGAAATAGGAGTGCACAAGGCAGAGAAAGCAGCAGCCCCTGGTGCCTGCCTTCCAAAGCACACAGCTGCTGTGTCCCAGGCGGTGCAGGGATAGTGCCTGCGACCTGCAGCTACAGCGGTGCTGATAGCTGCTGCCCTTGAGGCGCCTGGGGTGCAGTACCATTGGAGCTGGAAGCTCTGGCTTTCAGATGCTGCTTTTTCACAAACCAGGTTTGCTAGCCTCCATGGACCTCACAGACCTGTGCAAGCCCCAAACACGATGCTAGATGTAAAAACATTTTGTGAACTCTTCGGGTGTGATGTGCTGTGTTCATGCCCCGTGAATCACGCCTCATGGTTAAGTGAGATCCTAGATGTAGAAGGCACCAAGCCCCTCAGAAGGAAGTTAGTGTATGAAAATGTTATTAATGATGACCCACATCTGCTTCTCAGTGACAATTCCTTTATATAGAGGCATAAAAACCAAGAAAACCCACATACTCTGTCCTCTGCTCTTGAAAGTGAGCTGCATCACCCTGTTGTTAGCTGCCAAGTACTCTGTTTCCAACTCAAAAGAAATGTGCTCTGTTAGCCTCAATGCTTCCTGCCACAATCTGGAGATGGATACTTCTATAAATACGGTTGCATGCAATGATCACCATCTTCCTGTTGTTTGAGGCCCTATAGCAGATATCAGATCATGATGAGCTATTGGTCACATCTGGCAGAACCCTTCAGGATACTTTGAGATTGAAATCAGTGGTGGAGCAGAGCTCACTGAGAGCAAAAATGAAGAGTGTCATTTTTTCTAAAAGTAAAACAATGGGATAACTCTCAGCCTGATGTCTGGGAATGCTCATGGTCCCTTAGGATGCAATTGCACTCTTCTGACTTGAAAGGGCTGCTCCTGTCACTGGGGTCCACTCAGCTTGATGAATGGCTCAGACCTGAGTCATTCAAAAAGCAAACGCAGGCCTGATCCAGCTGGTCCCTTCAGAGAGAGAAGTGGGCAACCTCAAGGAAGGCAAGGGTGGGCAAAGAGTGCCAGGGGCAACAGGAAGTATTTCACAACACCGGAAGTAGTGCTATTCTTCCTACTCCAGATGCTTCCTGGAGATGTGCAGTGATGAATCCATAGCACAATTAGAGATGGAAGCCAGCAGGACTGCCTGAGGCATAACCAGGAAGTAAGCAACGTTGACTGCATCTCAGCTACCCTCTCCCCATCCTGGGTACTCTCCTGGCCATACTGGCAGCCCAAGTTTCAACTCATTCCCTCTTCTCCTTTGCATTCCCTTGTCCTGTGTTCTGTTTCCGAGTGCCTTCCCTAATTCATTTTAGCCTGGTCAATTTTTTAGAGCTAAGAAATTAATAGCTGCTAACGACTTTGTTCTGAACATGGACTTTCAATTTTAAATTGAAGGAGTGAGTAGAGCAGCAATTAGGTGTTGGGGTTGGAGTGAGGAGCTGCGATGGTATGGATAACCTGGAGGACAGGCTTGCACTATTCGGCAGCATTTCCAGTCATTCAGAGGTGCCATAGAGAGCATGGCAATGTATTTCCTCTTTACCTTAGTCTGAAAGAGTTAGACACTGCAATTCAGTATACCAAGATCAAAGCAATTATTGTAAATTAGCTTAATCATTCCTCTCTATGTCTTCAGAGGCAAATTCCCCCTCCTCCTTTTGTCACCAAATAAATGGGAGCTTGTAAATACAGATTAACTTATTTTTAAAGGATTACCTATCCTCAAAGATTCTGATGATTTTAATTAAAAATTTCCTCATTATATAAAGGAAAGTACCTCTGTTGTGGCAGTGTAAGACACCAGGAGAACTAGAATGAAATATGGAAAGGAAATGATAGCTAACGTGGAGCTGTTTTTTCATTTTACACACATATGTTTTATTCTAAAAACAAAAGTCTTACCCAGCTGGCATGGCTCAGTGGTTGAGCATTGACCCATGAACCAGGAGGTCAGAGTTCAATTCCCAGTCAGGGAACATGACCCGGTTGCGGACTCCATCCCCAGTGGGGGACATATATGAGGCAGTCAATCAATGCTTCTTATTATTGATGTTTCTATCCCTCTCCTTTCCTCTCTTTGAAATCAATAAAAGTGTATTTTTAAAAAAGACAGCAAAATGTCCACCTAGCATGGCCTCTGACTCAAAAATAATTCCCTCTCTTTCAAACCATAGATTTTAGACTTTGGTTTCTGGAGCATTCCAGCAAAGAGTCACTCAGGGAGTACTCCCAAAAATGGAGGCAGTGTTTCTCAAGCTTTTATGGGAATCCATCAAAATGCAGATTCAGAAGCAGTAGGCCGAAGTGATGCCTGAGATGTTAATTTCTAACAAGTTATTTGGGGATGCTGGTGCTGCTTGCCCATGGAGCATATATTGAGTCACAAGAAACAGTCTAGGTACTGAGCCCTCTCTCTGGCAAGCAGTGGAAGCATGAGGAAGCGCAGTGGTAAATGTTATTAATGATGACCTAGTAACGCGGCTCTATCTGGTCCAAGTAAAGGGCAAAGAAAACAAAAGGTAAACAGATTAAGAGACTGATTGCGCTCATGCTCCTCCAAGGTTCAACTGGGTTTCCAGCAAGCCACATCAGAAAGGCAGCTGCTTTCTCATGCCCAGGGAGAGCACGTGCCTAGTGGTCAAGGGCATGTGTTCTGGAGTCCTAGTCCCTGGGTTCGAGATCTGCCTGCATTGCTTCCTAGTAAATATCTTGATCATGCTACCTCACCTCCCTGCGCCTCTGCTTGCTCCTCTGCATACCAGAATAACAGAACCTGTTTCAGGATAGTTGTGAGGATGCAGTGAACTAAAGAGCATAAAGACTGAGAACCACACCCGCCACAGAACGCTATAACTTGCCACCTTGGAGCTGGTCGCAGGTGAGTACTAACAGGTTTCATTCAAATGTGAGCCAGCCATGGTAGTGTTAGATCTGCTTTTGATGTAGCTCTCAAAGCAGCTTTAGTGGTTTGAGACTTAAGATAAGCTGGTGATTTCAGATTTCAATAGATGGACTTCTGGACAAAAGCGTGAATGTGGGAAGAAAAACTCCCTGGCATGAACAGTGCTTCTTTTGTGCTTAGACTCTTGTCTCTGCTTCTGCCTACTTCTCAGGCTTGAGAATCACTTGAATAATGAAAGAATTAAAAATAAAAATGCATTCGTGAAGCAAGCTGTCTTCTGTCTGGCAAAGGCAATATGGAATCTGGGCAATTATCCCCCAGGCAGAGGCAGTCCAGGTGCCAGGGAGGGGCTGGAAGAGAAGATGAGAGTCCATCACATCCACATGGCCAGGCTCAGAGTTACAGTTGCTGCCCCAGGACAAGTGAGGAGATTAGACATAAGTCCTGCTTCAGGGGTTTATAGTCTAGTTGGGAAGATATTGGAGTAAAATACATGTTCATGTGTGTGCACTTGTATGCATACAAACACACACACACAAGCATACATACTTATCTGTGGCAGAGCTCCAGTGAGGACACCTGTTGGTTAAAGCAAAGGGTGTGTCTCTGTGGAGTAAAGATTAGTCTGGTAGGGAATGATGGGTCAGACTGTGAAGGTCCTTGAAGTTAATGAGGTTGCAATGGGGGTGGTGGATACCATATGCAAAGGAGCATTTTAGGAAGATTTATGTGGTAATTGTTTAAGAAATTCCATTTAATAAACACTCACTGAGCACAGACCAAGATGCAGGGCTATTCAAGTATACAAAAGAAAAAGGACAACTTTTATACACTCTGAGAACTAAAGCCTTGTTGGGGAGACAGGTGCACATTATAGACTAATACAGAATGATCTCCAATATAGACTATCGAGTATAAAAATGTAAGGCATGCAAGTATGTTTAATATGCTGTCATTTGTTTAAAAAAGGGTGAAGAAATAGCTGCTACATACACTGAGTGGCTAGATTATTATGATCTCTGAATGCTATATAATGATCCTATATAATAAAATGCTAATATGCAAATTATCCCCTCGACCAGGAGTTCAACCAGCAGGCAGGCCGGCCAACTGCCCATGTCCCCTTCCCCGGCCAGACTGGCCGGACCCCACCCATGCATGAATTCATGCACCAGGCCTCTAATATATATATATATATATATATATATATATATATATATATAGCCAGATTATGCTTTCAGAGATCATAATAATCTGGCCACTCAGTGTATGTATGTGTATATGTAAAAGATGTATGTGTGAGGATGTACAAAAGTCTAAAACATTGGTTACCTCCAGGGGAAGGAATCACAGTGGCTGGTGGGAGAAGGTATCATTGTATGCATACCTTTTGATACTCTGAGTTTTGAAACAAATAATTGTATTATTTACTCACAAGTCTTAAAGATAGGAACTAAAATGATGTGTAGGATAGTGTGGAAGAGGGAGAAGATGGATTTTGGCTGAGGAACTCTGGGAAGACTTCTTAGAGCATGTGGGCTATGCAGCTGGGTCCTTGGAAGGTAGTATTTTCACAGGTGATGGTTTGAGTGGAAGGTGTTTTAGGCAGAGGACAGAGCTTGCCCTGAGCCACCAGGGGAAGGCTAGACCTGGGCAATCCAGTATGGTAGTCACCAGCTACATGGGCTGTTGATCCCTGGAAATGTGGCTGGTGCATGTGAATTGAGACATGCTGTAATTGTAAAATACTCATGGCTTTTTGGAGACACAGCATGAAAAAGAATGGAGTGTTCTTCACTAAAAATTTTGTATTGATTACATGTTGAAAGGATAGTACTTTTGATACCTTGGGTTAAATTAAATATACAGCAGGTCCTTGAATAACATTGTTTTGTTCAAAGTCATTTCGTTATAACATTGATGAGGAAAAAAAAATCGATGCCTGGCTGGGGCTACTCTCTGTGTGGAGTCTGCACATTCTCTCCATGTCTGTGTGGGTTTTCTCCAGGGACTTCTGTTTCCTCCCACATCCCAAAGATGTGCACATTAGGTTAACTGGAGTGTCTGTATGGTCCGGGACTGAGTGAGGGTGTGTGTGAGTGGTCCTGTGTTGGAAGGTCGTCTTGTTCAAGGTGGGTCCTGCCTTTTACCCTGAACTGCTGGAAGAGGTTCTGGCCACTCTGAACTGGAATAAGCAGGTTGAAAAAGAATTGCCTTGTTTTTATTCATCTTTCTTAAATGTACTATATGTATAGCTCACATTTATTTCAGCATTTAATATTATAGCATTTTGGGTCTTTATTTAGAAGTTTTTGTGACCAGAAATAGGAACTTTTGTCTATGTCAATTAGCCTCTGGTTAACTTAGTTTTCTTAACCATCCTTTCATTTAAGTCACAGTTTTCAAGGACCTGGTGATGGTGAGGACTTGCTATATTAAAATTCATGTCACTTGTTTGCATTTACCTTTTCAGATGCAGCTTCTAGATAATTTAAAATTATGTCTGTGGCTTGCATTAGATTTATGTTGGTCACTGCTGATCTACATAAGAGAGACTTTCAGAGAAGGGCCAGTTAAGTCAGGATTGCTGCAGCGGAGGTAGTTTGGGTAAAGGTGGAAATGAAGGTTGGAAAAAGTGGGTCAGGCCAAATTGTGGACAGTGTTGGCTACTTAGCTAAAGAATTTGGACTTTAACTTTGTGAGCCACTACAAGGCTTTGAGAGTGGGGATCAGATAATAAGTGGCTGCTTTGGACTGGGCTGAGCAATATGCAGATTTTATTAAATAAAATAAATGGATGTGTAAGGCCGACTACTTGCACCAAGCTACACCATCCTATATAATAAAAGCCCGATATATTAAGTGTCTCATCAACCAGTAGGCCATTCAACCAATCAAAGCATAATATGCTAATGATTTGCTTAGGCCACCCAACCGCTCGCTATGATATGCACTGACCACCAGGGGGCAGATGCTCCAACCACTGGGTTAGCTTTCTGCTGGGGTCCAGTGGATAGGGACTGAGTGAGACAGGCCAGACATGGCCTGGAGCACTCCTGCGGTCCCTCCCCAGCTGGCCAACCTCCTGCATCCCTCCCTAGCCCAATCGTGGGGTCCCTTGGCCTAGCCTAGTCCCTCTCACAATCCAGGACCCCTCACAGGATGTCAGAGAGTTGGTTTTGGCCTAATCTCGCAAGCCAGGCTGAGGGACCATACTGGTGCATGAATTCATGCACTGGGCCTCTAGTTTTATATAGGGTACTTGAGCATCCATGTATTATGGTATCCCCAGATGGTCATTGAACTAATTCCCCCATGGATATTGAGGAACACATAAGTTTTTGGGGAGGTAAAAAATTATACTTGGCTCTAACTGGTTTGGCTCAGTGGATAGAGCATTGGCCTACGGACTCAAGGGTCCCAGGTTCAATTCCGATCAAGGGCATGTACCTTGGTTGTGGGCACATACCCATTAGGGAATGTGCAGGAGGCAGCTGATCTATGTTTCTCTCTCATTGATGTTTCTTTTTAAAAAATATATATATTTTATTGATATTTTACAAAGAGGAAGGGAGAGAGATAGAGAGATAGAGAGCTAGAAATGTCGATGAGAAAGAAACATCAGCCAGCTGCCTCTTACACACTTCCTACTGGGGATGTGCCCGCAACCAAGGTACATGCCCTTGACCGAAATCGAACCTTTCAGTCCGCAGACTGATGCTCTACCACTGAGCCAAACCGGTTTCGGCTGATGTTTCTAATTCTGTATCACTCTCTCTTCCTCTCTGTAAAAAAAAAAAAAAATCAATAAAATATATTATAAAAGTATACTTGAATTTTTGACTGTGCGTGATGGGGGTGTCAGTGCCCCCTAACCCCTACTTTCTTCTGAGGTTGGGTGGTGGCTTTGAAATAAGAAAAAAAATCTATGTAATTTATACTATGAAGGGAGAATTGATAGAACTGAGTGGATATGTAGATATCAAAGATAACCAGAAACTTTTTCTCTGCCATCAAGGTGCATGGGTTTGATTCTCCTTTGCCACAGGACTTTCAGGATCATGTGAGCCAAAATGACCTCCACTACATAGGATCAGAAGTATTTAAGAGCCATGGCATGGGGCAGCCTTTTTGTTGTTTTCCCTTTGTCATAAATAAGGACTCCTTCAGCCAGGGTCCTGGAATGAAGAAGGTACATGAGGCACAGTCTCAGATGACCTATAGTTGCCACATGAACCTTTACTATGGTAATTGAGGTTTGAGGATTGTTTGTAATCATAGTACAATCTAGTCAAAGCTATTACATTGTCCCATTATATGGGCTTAATTGTATTACATTGACTCTACACAAATGCTCATTTTTCACCTGGTTAACTTCTACTCATCCTTTAGGTCTCTAATTATATATCACTTTTTCAGAGAGGACTTTCTTGATCACCTGGTCTAATTTAGGCTTCTCTTCCCACCACCATACTCACATACCACCACCACCACCACCCCCCCCCCCCCGACACACATACACACTTATTTTCTCCTGTACTATTTATATTATTTTCTTCTTAGGCATTTAACACAATTGTAATAATATATAGTTGTTTTTTTTATCATTGACATGCTCCACTTGCTCATGTAGAGCTGGATCACATCTATTTCGACTCAAATTAAATGGTGCCTGTAACATAGTTATTGCTCAGTGGTTATTTGTGGAATGAGTGATGAACAAATGTTAACCTGGTTAAAACAATAAAACTTAGAGGATGCTGCCATTAAGAAAGTAATGCTCTTGAAGAGCCTTCTGGGTGCAAGAATTAGATACTATTTTATTCCTTATATTTCAAGAAACTTTGAAAGTAGTGGTACTTTTCAAAACCCTTAACACATTCAGTGGCCAACATACATCTGCAGCCTGACAGGTTTCCTGCCTAATATAGGAACCTGCACATAGACTAGAAGAACTCCTTTAAAAGAAAGGAGAACTGTTGCCATTGAATGCTTAATTATCCTATCTAATAAAGAAGGAATATGCAAATTGACCATCACACCATAACAAGATGTCTGCACCTAGAACAGAGGCCAGGAATTCTATAACACAAGATGGCTACACCCACAATGGAGGCTGAGTTCCCATAATGAGCCTTAAGGAGCAATCAGTAGGGACCTGAGGGTGCATGGCGCTGGTCAGGTGCAGGGGACCTGAGACCGCGTCCCTTGCTTGGTGGGGTTTGACAGGAGACTTCAGGCTTGGGTCCCCACCCCCCTGGCGCCAGGCTGGGGAACTCCAGGCTATACCCTCTACCTGGCAGGGCTTGATGTGGGACCTGAGGCCATGGCCCCGGCCCTGGTACCGGGCAAGGGGACCTGAGGCCACTCCCCCTGCCCTGGTGCTGGGCCAGGTGACCTGAGGCCACACCTCTTCATTCAGTGAGATTTGATAGGGGTGGGGCCAGCTGGGTCTGGGTCTTGGCGATTTTGAGGTGCATGTGGGTGGGCGGGGTCTTGACTCTGGTTCCTGTGGAGTACTTCAGACTCTGACAAGAGAGAGATTTTCATATATATTTTACTAGTTTTCTTTCATTTCTGACACTTCTATTATAGAGAAAGGGGAAATAGCAATATTAAAATATTCCCTCTAATTGTGCACCAGGTCACTAGTATGGAATAAGAGAGACACCTGGCCTTTCCCTACCGAATGGTTGATGCAAGGTGGGAAAGGGGGAGGAGAAAGAGATGACTAGGGAAAAGGAAAAATGGGCTGGGTATAGTGGATGCCTTCCGGCCTGAAAAATTAGTCCTACTTGCCTCACTTCCAAGAAACCACTTAAGAGGTGGCTCTGGAGCTGCTTCCCACCAAGCTAGCAATCAAGAGTTTGAAGGCTTCGTGCAAAATTGTCAGCTTCTTCATGACAGAGACATACATACATCACATGCACAAATGATGGGAGTAGGGAGGAAGCAAATCTGTTTTCTAGATCATGAAATGTCTTGTATGGAGAAACCCACAAGGTCCCACAGCTTGAATTGTTACAACACACAGTGAAGCCTAATGTTGAGTATAGTGTATCAGAGGGTGAAGTTAATGACCCATGAGGTCCCTTTTCTATTAGGGAGGCCTGCTAATGATGTGACCCTAAAGTTCCTGCCTTCTGTGACTCCAGAACACACAGCCAGGCTAGAAGCTTATAGGAATATACTGCACTTTTAAAAAGTAAATGAAATGTAGTTAAAAGCGGGCAGAATAATTGCCATGACTTATACCCCATGACATTTGATAATAACAAGTTTGGTACAGTACAAATAAGTTCCACATTTACAACTGCTTTGATATTTACACTTATTAAATTGTTTAGGGAGGTGTTTCCAGGATGCTGGAGGCCCATATATAAAACATATTAGCATAATTGGAGTACAGCCAAATCCCTCGGTGTACATTGCTGATACTTGTTAAAAGCTTGACCTTGGAGGGAAAACCTTCCCCCTTGTCTTCAATCAGTCATCAGCCCCTGAAAGCACTGCTCTGAAATCAACTTCCAGTCATCCACAGCTGGGGGGGCTTGTCCTCAACGCTGACCTTAGGCAGGCCCTCAGCTCCCAGGACAATGATGAAAGCTATGTTCTCACCTGGATGAGGAAATTAGCTATGATTTTCCATTACCTGTACCAAACATTCCTTTTCATTTGTTTAATTCACCTATAGTTGACACTACACATTAATTCATTGAGCAATTGCTTTGTGTAAAGGCCCAGAGATGAATGAGACAGTCATGGCAATCAAGAAACTTACACTTTAGTCAAGGACACAGACAACTAACTGTAGTAGAAGGCAGAATGAAATAAGGGAGTATGAAAAAAATTGCTGTGGGAGCAGAGATAACAGAATTTATTTTAATGAGGGAAGAGAATTAAGGAAGGCTTCAGAAAGATGGCATTGTGCCTTAAAGGATTAACAGGAGAAAATGAGTGAAGTTGGGTGGTGAGGTCATACCAGACTAAATTTTATGTACATAAAATAGCATGAAACCTATGTTCTCACATGTTGGGGATGTAATCATATATTTGTTTGTTTATCATTGGCAAGTTCCAGTGATGTCTGTTCTTGGACCTTTGAAGCCCATACTAGTTTTGTTAATCAAGGAGAGTAATCAAAACTTTTTTAAAAAAATATATTTTATTGATATTTTACAGAGAGGAAGGGAGAGAGATAGAGAGCTAGAAACGTCGATGAGAGAGAAACATCGACCAGCTGCCTCTTGCACACCCCCCACCGGGGATGTGCCTGCAACCAATGTACATGCCCTTGACCGGAATCGAACCCGGGACCTTTCAGTCCGCAGACCGACGCTCTACCACTGAGCCAAACCGGTTTCGGCAATCAAAACTTTTGAAGGAGGCTACGAAAAGCATTTTAGGAAGCAATCTCTAGCAGTGTGAAGGATGGGTTGAAGAGGTAGGGGACTGAAACGGAGACCAATTTCTGGGCCTCTCTGGATATTAGAAGAGAGGGAATGATGCAAGATACTTCTGTCATTTCTAGCCTTAAAGACTTGGGATACTGTAGTGTGCATACTGAGACGGACAATCTGGATAAAGAGATCAATTTGCTGGAGAACATATTTGGTTGGAAATATAGTGAGTTTGGTGGTTGTGGGGTTCGGGAGAGATCTCAGAGTCATCTGCTGGCAGGAAATTGTCAAAGCTTTGGAAATGTCTAAGATGACCTTGGTGGCGGGAAGAATTCAAATGAACACAGGAGATACCACTTATATTTAGGGGTCCTGTGAAGACAACCTGTAATAAAGGGGACTGAAGCATCTGCTGAGTGGTAGGAGTAGACAGGGATAGGTGTACTCTGTGGAAGGAAGAGTGGGAGAAAGTAAGCAGGATGAGAATGAAGAGGAACTGATAGCACTGGGTACTTAGGTAGCCAATGGTTGCCTTGAAAGAGAGGCACAAGAAGGTTACTGTTGTTTAATGGGATAGAGGAGACTTGAGGATGCTTGTAGACTGAGAGGAAATGAGATGATGGAAGAATGGATATAAAAAGTGAAAGCTCTTTCAAAAGTACAAAGCACCACACAATATAAGGTCACAGCAAGTCAGCTTTTTATCCCAGATGCTCTGGAGTCAAAAGGTCATTGGCATCTAAAAGGCACTTTCATTTTTATCATTATACTGAATTCTGTGATGCAGCCTTATTCATGACCTTTCCCCCATCTCCCAAGCACCAGCATAAATGCTACCAGTTCAATCAGGTAAAACACTTCCTTACATGCTTTTTGTCAGCAAGTCTAGGCCACTACTGTTATATGTGATAGGTTTCAAAAAACTGTTACAGGAGAAATTCATAGTATTTGAGTATTTTTAACAATTCTCATTGTAACATTCAGTTGTTCTTAGGAAAACAGCGAGGCATTAACAAAAGATATTTGTAGGGAGCTAGTGGGGAGATGGAGCAGATTCATAAGCCAGTTCCTCTTCCAAAACAAAATATTAGCTAAAAGAAAGCCATTCAGTATCCAGCAGTTAAATTTATGGAGAAGGGTCATTTGAATAAAAAGGTATTTATTCTAAAGAAAATAGACTTGGGCACAGTTTAGAAATCTGGGAGATTCTTGGGAAAATAATAAAACATGAGAATTTGCTGTTCTTCTAGAGAGTAATAATTGTTCAAGAACCTGTTAAATGTATGGCTTAAAATATTCACCAGTCACTTAAGAAGTCCTAGCTATGAACTAATTAGAGCTTTTTCCATAAATTATACTTCATCTAAATGCCTTTCCTGTCACTCTGAGGCCAACACTGAATCAGTACTTTTAATGTCCACTCAATCTTTGTCAGTTTTTATTTCTTTGAACAGCCAATCAATGCTTTGCCTTTCAGCATTATTAATAAGAAAAGGGAACGGGAAAGGGAGAGGAAAAGGGAATAAGAAGAAAAGGGAAAATATGCAACCTAGAGCAATTCCCCTGGCCCTTATTACCATAATCACTGTAATATCACTGAGGAAATTCTTGTGCAGAATCATGTTCTCCTGTCTGCTCTGTCTTTATGACTTGATGTTCCTTGTATATAAAACTTGTCTGAGCCATTCAGCAGTACAGATAATAGGTCAAACAAGTGTCAGAGCTGCAGCTGTGCATATCCATGGTATCACCATGGCAAAGATGAATTCTTCTTGTATTCAATTTTTCTGTTAAAAGTAGCCTATCAGTTCACTCAGGTTTTAAACCTTGGTGTGAGATTTGAGTCCTCTATCTCTTCATACCCTCAATAGTTCTTTATTTTATTTTTAATACTTTTTTAATTGATTTTAGAGAGAGGAAGGTAGAAGGAGAGAAAAAAATCAACATGAGACAGTGATATTGATTGGTTGCCTCCTGCAAGAGCCCTGACCAGGGATCAAACCTGCAGCTTGGGTGTATGCCCTGACAGGAAATCGATTCTGCAACCTTTGGGTGCATAGGACAACACCCAACCAACTGAGCCACACCAGCCAGGGTGATTGCCAGGTTTTTACATGCCATTTGTATGCCTGGATGATGCTACCCTTGTTTAACCTCTCATTATTTATCATAATTTTGCAACAGGCCCCAACAAAGTTGGCCTTTTGTGACATCTCCCCTGTGTCCTACACAGAGCTTCCAGTTTCATCTTTCTTAAGTGCTCCATATCATGTTTCCCCTCCAAATCCCCCAGTATTCCCCTACTATTTATAAAATCAAGCCCAAACCACATGACCATTGCTGCCTTTTGTGGGCCTAACACTCCAGTTAAACGGAATTGTTTAATATTTCTTGCATATGGGCATCAAAGTTTGTACTTGTGCTCCCATCTTCTCTCCCTCCTCTAAGAGAGGGAAGCACCATGAGAATGGGGACTGCATCTATCTGGCTCACTGTTATGTTCTCAGAGCCTAGCGTTGTGGTTGGCATACAGGAGGTGCTCATTAAATATTGACTGAATGAATAAAAGCTTCAATTTCCAAATCAACTTACCCTTTAAAATTCAGTTCAAATGCCACCCATCAAAAAAATCTATACTGATACCTGCTTCCCATTTTAATACCTATCTCACCTCTCTAAATCTAAGTGATTTGTTTTTTTTCCCCTGAACTCTCACAGGACTTATCGATACTACTCTTTCTTTGCACTTCAAATTATAATTGTTTTTGTACCTGTACCATCTCCCACTAGACTGTGAAATCCCTGAAGGCATCAGCTATGTTTAATTCATAACTGTGTCCTAAAAAACAACTTCCTCTGACTGGACACTCAATTAGAATAGCCACACTGCAGGCGAAAGCAAAGTAGAGAAAGTTGAGGTTTATTACTGTTTCTGATCATATGATAATAGCTCTTGTGCTTTGCTTATAAACATCAAATGGTGAAAATGTTGTCTGATCTCAATTAGCCAAAATATAGGTGGAAATATTGGCTGAGACTGTATTAGCCAAGATATAAGGCCATCATCGATAAAAATTGAATTCTGGCCAATCTCCAAGAACCAGGAAGAGTCATAATTTGCATAATTCATGAAATTGCAAATTGTTTTTCCCTGCAATGGATGCTAACTGTAATAATATTTTATTTGTGGCTATTGGGACTATAGACATCTAAATAAATTCAGTCTGTAAATGGGATCTTTGGCTATAGCTTTCTTTGTATTATAAATCAAAACTGTACAGCATGTTACATGCATTGCATATATATCAATTTTGAGAATGCCACTTTCCTTTGAGCTTTTGGCATTAAGCTCAAATCCCCCTAGTTGTGGATACTAGTTTATCAGACTCCCTAGAAAGGAATTTGCCTATCTGGGTGTCTAGGAAGAAAAGCCAATGTATTTGATTCCTGGAGAAAACCATTCCAAGGGAAACAGTGGTCTTGCCAGGTACCTTAGTTTCATTTATACCTATGATGATTCTTTTGAAAGCCCTTCAGAGAATAATTATCAGTAATCATTTACTACTTATTCCAGGCATTTACTCCCCCTGAGTATTTAAAGCCCATTTCCTTTCATTCTATAATCAAGACAAAAACCCCAAACACCCTTATTTGTAGAAACAGTTTCTCTGGAGGATGTAAATCACCCTTCTGACTGGTATTTCTGTTCAGTTGGAGCTTCTTTTTAGAATCTTCTTAAATCCTGTCTTGATACTTCAGTTTACACCTTTACACTCATCCTGAATATCAAAGATCATAGGCAATACATTTAGTGTGTATCTTAACTTTATTGAATAAGCAGATATGCATACATATAGATTGCAAATCATTCTTGGTCCTGCAAACAAAATGAGAGCATGAATCCACAGTTCTGCTGCTACTGAAATACTTTTGGGCATCTTGGTATCGGCATAATCTCCCTCAACACCATTCAAAGCAGGCTGTCACCTCTCCCTTCAGCTGAGGGTTATCTAAATGAAATTTGTAAAGAACCCTTCTGTATCAGAGGTAGTTTTATGCCTGCGTTATGAGTCATAAAAGACATTTGGTCAAAGACTCTAAAAAGGGGGTGGAAGAGATACACTAGATTTCAGAGTTGGAACCAATTATTTTTTAAAGCAAATTGACTATAGTAGCAAAAGCATCAACTACATTTTAGAATAGTTCATTCAGCCATTTAACACCAAAGCATGCAGTAGCCTGTGCAGACATCTTTTAGAGACAACCATAAATTTGGCTTGAGCACCACAGATACATTTTTAAAAAGTGAAAAGTACTTTTTCTGTGAAATGGCTAGTGTAGTGAGCTGAATGGTGTCTCCCCAAAGGTATGTCCATGTCCTAATTCCCAGAACCAGTGATGTTACCTGATTGAGAAAAAGGGTGTTCACAGATGTAATGAAGTTAAGGATCTTGAGGAGGTTATCATGGATGAACGGGGTGGGCTCTAAATGCCAATACAAGTGTCCTTATAAGAGAGGCAGAAGTAGATTTGATCCACAGGGAAAGGTGATGTGAAGACAGAGCTGAGAGTGATTTGGCCACAAGCCAGAGAATGTGTCAAAAGAAACTGGAAGAGGCAAAGAAGAGATTTTTCCCTAGAGCTTTTGAAGGGAGTACAGCCCTGCTGACACCTCAGTTTAGGACTTTTGGCCTTCGATACAGTAAGATAATAAATAGCTGTTGATTTAAGCTGCCACATTTATAGTAATCTGCTTCAGCAGCCACAGGAACTTAATACATATTTTGGTACCAGGAAGTAAGGTTCTGCTATATATCAAATAACTGAAAATGTGGAAGTGCTTTGGAATTGGATAATGGGCAGAAGCTGGAAAAAATTTGATGCATCTGATAGAAAAAGCATAGATTGACTTAGACTGTTGGTAAAAATATAAATTAAAGGTGCTTCCAGTAATGGCTCAGAAGAAACTGAGGAACATTTTATTAGAAACTAGAAGAAATGTGGTACATGTTATATAGCAACATGAGTCTTATCTGAATTATCTCCAACAGTTGCATGGAAAATAGGATTTGTAAGTGACAAACTGGGATATTTAACTGAAATTTTCAAGCAAAGCATTGGAGGTGTGTCCTAGTTTCTTTTTAAGCTTGTATTAAAATATAAGAGGAAAGAAAGAAATTGAGGAAGATCTATCAAACAGAAAGGAAACAGCACTTGATGATTTAGAACATTTTGAGCCTATTCAGGTTGTAAAATATGCTAAAATTAGGAGACTCACTTTTAGGAGGTGTGCTCTGGAGATAAAGCTAAGGGTGTGGCTGAACAACCTTTGGCTAGTGCCTGAAAGATTAGGTATTGACTCATGGATCCACTCAACCATCTCAATTGAAGTCAGGAATCGAGATGGGGTTATCTGGCAAAGATCTATGAGGACTCTCTTATCTCAGTATTGAATCAATGTGATATACATGAGAGGCTCACCGAGTTTTTGAGAATGTTACACCAGCAGAAATACTTCTATGTTGGCCTTAAAGGGACAGAGATGGGACAAGATGAGAGAAGAATTTCAAACTACTAAAAATTTACAGGCAACAAACAGGCTGATAAAACTACAAATATGTGCTATCCTTCAATTTAAAAGATGACCCATTAGGACTACAGGTACAGGAGCCCAAACATGGGAGCAGAAGCAGAAATGAAAGCCATGGGCAGAGAGGGCAGAGATGCAGGCCTAACAGGTAGAGCCTTGAGACAAGGAGGATTATTGTCAGGCCTTGAAACCTAAGGACATTTTGCTGGCTAAATTTTGAAAATCATTGGGACAGATAACTCCTCCTTACTTCCCATTTTCTCTCTTTTGGAATAGGAATGCCCCTAACTATTATCAGATGCCTGATCCACCATTGTATTTTGAAAGCAGATAATTTATTTTCTTATTGTATTGATCCATAGATGGAGAGGAATTTTGCCTATACCTAATTTAGATAATCTAAATGATGAGATTTAGGACTCCTGAACTGATGATGTCTGAATGAAATTTTAGACTTAGACTTGATGCTGCAATGTGTTGAAAAGGTTGAGATGCAGTGAAAATTTCATGCACATGGGACAAACCTAAATTTGGGGAGGGGGGCAGAGGGCAGACTATCATGGGCTAAGAGTTGCCTCCAAAAAGGATATATTCATTACCCAATCCCCAGAATCTGTGAATTTGCTACCTTATTTGGAAAAAAATCCCCAGAATCTGTGACTATGCTACCTTATTTGGGGAAAAAGGTCCTACAAGTGTAATTAAGTTTAGGGTCTTCAGATGAAATTATCCTGGATTATCCGAGTGGGTCCTAAATGCCAACCTAAATAAGTCCTTAAGAGAGGCAGAGGGAGATTAGGTACACAGAGGATAAGATAATGGGAAAGTGGAGCAGAGAGGTGGCCGAAACCTAAGGAATGCCGACAGCCACCAGAAGTAGGGCGAGGCAAAGAAAGATTTTCCTTTAGAGTCTCTGGAGGAGGCATGGCCCTTGGTTTTAGACATATAGTCAGCAGAATCTTGAGAGAATACATTTCTGATGGATTAATAAGCAAGTGAGTTTGTGATCATGAGTAATAGCAGCCAGAAGAGACTAATACAACTGGTAAACATTTTAAGGGCTTTGTAATTTTTAAAAACATTCTGAAGAAAATCTTCATAAACTGGTGCTTCTCACATGTGGTAGTAATAAACCTAACAAAAGGCTACAGTATAATCTGATTCCATGCTAAAAAATGTCATGAAGTATTTTTTTGGTGATACATTTCTATCTAGTCCCAAACTGCAAATAGCTAGAGCAGGATCATTATAAATCTGGGAAGCAATTCCCTGAATTCAATTATTGGAAAATCATGAAAGACCCTGAAAAGGCTTCATAATATTTGTGAAAAGCATGTGGGATTACTCTAAATACAAATATATACTTTATCAATAATAGTTCTTCATTTTTTTCCACAAACTATAAAATAAGGCAAGTTCACATCTGGAAAAGGCGATACACATCAGTATTTCTACCTCGACCAGCTTGGTAATACAACATGGCAAATGCCCCTACATTTTAGTCAGGGTTAATTTTTCAAAATATCATTTCCCTTGGCCTAAAAAGCTATTCAAAAAGGATTCAAAGAAGCCATACCATGAAGATTTGAGAAATGACTTGTTGAAGTCAAAAATACACCTGTTAAGTATTTACATAAATTAGTAGAACCAATATCTTTGTTCTGTTTTAAAAATTATGTGAAATTAGTATATTCTTTAAATTTGTGTGTGCCTATGTGAGTGTCTTAAGATGAGATAAAACTGTAACATCTCAGATATGTAATGCTTGCTGATTTCTCTATTGTAGCAGCTTCAGAGCTTTTTAAAGTATAACACCCGAGTAAGAAGAATGCACTGGAGGGAAAGGCAGCGCTTTGAGTCATCACACATCTATAGAAAGGAAACTGGTCTCTAGTTTTCTTTATCCATGTGGCGACTTGCCAAGTCAGTCCTTTGTTCTTTCTGAATGTCTACAGTGTGCTGTGGAGGAGAAGTAGGATTCTCTATGTAAGATATATACACATGAGAAATCTTTTACAATAATCATCTGCATGGATTTGTCTTAAAATTGCACTCCAGAGAAGTTATACTACATTACTTCAATGCATACTTTAAAATAATAGACAATTTAAGTATAATCGTTACTCTCTCATTGATTTAAGAAAAACATAGAGCCTATTTTCCTCCTAGAGCTGTTTATGACGGCAGCATTTAAATTTGTTAACATAGGTAAGTAAGTATGATGACTTTGAAGTTCACTTAGTCACTGGGATGTGGAATTACTATAGCAGGAGATATAAATATATCCACATATATACACATACATACATATAATTGGTTTTTCTTCCTCAGACCACCGAGGCAGCATTAGAAAGGGGAGTAGAAAGGCAGATAAAACAATTGACCTTTCAGTTTTCTGCTGCCTCTTGCAGAGAGAAATCTTTTTCCTCTCAGGTCTCTGAGAATTCTATTCCCTGCTTTCAAGGGGGTCTTGGGAGAAAGAAGAGTAGAGAGAAGAAATAAATCACAGAGATTAGAAATCAATATTTACCTTTAAAAATCTAAATAAAGGTAATAGAATTTTTGGGTTTATCCCTCACATAAACATTAAAATGTGAAGTTTTTCGCAAAAATAGCCATATAAAGTATTTGTATAAAGTAGATATGTGCATAATTAGAAAACATTTCTTTAAATAAAATTTAAATCACTTTGCTTCTGTTGAACTTTGGTTCATTTTTAGCAATGAAAAGTGCCCGCACTATCATGCTGTAACTTTAGATTAATGATCAGTTTAATTTCAGCCAAAGCAGATGAATCCATTAGCTTTCACTTGAGATAAGATTCTAACTAATTAGGCGTGGGGTGGAAGCAGCATTTTTTTCTGAGATTCCAAAATGGTATCTCTTACTGTCTCTCCACATTACTAACACATACTTTTTCATTGGCCTTTTCCTTTTCTGTGTAACAAGAAACAGAAGCAGATATTGAGTCATTCTTTCTTTCTATCCTTTTTTTCTCTTCCTTCCTTTTTTTTGGGAGGGGGGTGACCTGAAAATTTGAGTAACATTGTACATTTTTGACAGATTGGATGATTTGAAAGCCTTAGAGCTCTTCAATTTCTTATACTTTTCACCATCATTGTCAGGTCACACACAATAACAAAGAATACACACATCTTTACACTAAAATGGAACACACATTTTAGAATCCCAATAATTGTGTTCATATTAGTATAATTGTGGGAGGAGTCTTGCATTAGCTGTACAAATGCAGGCTGTTTCATCCGGCTTGGCTTCATCTTTGCAGAAACGCACTGATTCCTCTCCATCCCTTGAGTGCATGTTTTGCTCTTCTCAAAATGAATGATTTTATTTACTGAGATATTTTTCTATTCTTTGGCATCAGGACTCACTTGGCAGAGATACCTCCATTGTGGCGAGAGCGTGACCTTTCCAAAGGTACCCGTCGGTTATCTGTAAGACAAAAAGAAAAGGAACCAAAAACATGGTGAGCTTCAGATCTCAGCTGTTACAGGATGTCAGGTTGAGAGGGGGTTTCAAATAGTCCTGAAAAATCAGTTCAAATGAATATGTAAATAAGTAACACGGAGCCCAGATCTGAGGAGTTCACGCAGCAGCTTCAGGGCTGAGTTGAAGAGTTCTACAATCAGCACTAAGTGACTTTTCTTGGTTAAGTGAAGTCAGAGTGATACAGGAAATGTAAGCATTTTCTCAAGCACAGTCCCCTTGGAAGTGGCCGGTGACAATAGAATTTCTTGGTCAACACATTAAATTGAAAGGCGCTATGCACAGAGCCTTTTGTTGGAAAGCACTTCAATTCCCCGGAGTTTCACTCTGTGTACTGGCTACTGCTACAGGGCAGCAGCGTGGGCAGAGCAGGAAAGAGTTCTGATTTTTTACAATGATTGCAGCTACTGAATACTTGCCTGATTGTATGATGTAAACAAATTTAATACATTATATAGTCACAGTGAGAATGAATAATGAATAGGTCCCATTCCCCTCAGCCTTCACAGGAAAAATAATCACTGTCGAGATAACTGTTAGCACAAAGCTTGAACAGCAAAGTTTTAAAGTATTGAAAGTTGCTGAAAATAGTTTTAGCTTTAATAGGAAAAACGTTTACAGCTCTGCACTGAGATGATCAGTACTATGTTATTATCACCTCTGTTTTATGCTCGGCTTAAATGCAATTGATGTGGGTGCAAATCCTTCTGACACAGGCATAATATACTTAAATTCTCTCTTTAGAATGAGACTAGGTCCCTACAAATAATGACAACCAACAGCACTTACATAAACGCTAACACTTTACACTTGTTAATTTGCTAATGCACACAACATCCCCGGGAGGTAAGCCCATTTCATTTTATCCTATTATCTCTGCTTTACTGATGAAGGTTACACAGCAAATCAATGGTATGATGGGGGATCATAACGCAAAGTTAATGCCTAAATGTCAGGCCTGCTTTGTTCAGAGGTAAATGTTGGGGCCTCCCAAGCTACTTCTCCTCCCCCACCTCATTCCCGCCCTAAGATGATATGAAAGAAATACATCCTGTCTGTCCCAAGAGAAGGATGGACTGTGAGAAGTGCTGAAATTTTGCTATGGTATCAGTTTCATCTTTGCCAGTGTCTTTTGACTGACTCCCAGTAGTCTGGTCAGTACAGAGCAAAGAAAGCTAACTGGCCTCCATGACCTTGGCCTCATTAACACCCTGGTATGAGTGCATTGAACCAAACAGCTATAAGCTTAAAGTGCCTTATATGCAATAATGTCCCTGAGAGGTGAGAAAGAAAGGGGCATTTTCTATTTTCAGAGATATATCTGAGTGATGGATTATTTGGTCATCCTTTTAAAGATACTATTTAAAAAATCCAATATTTAGTTTGTGATATGGATCACAATTTAGCTAAAAATGTGAAGATAACATTCGTAGATAAAGAGCTTATTACTGAGATGTCACTGCTTTGCATACAGATTGGTTTGAGACTTCTTAGAAAACATTTAAAATGAGATTATAATATAATAGTTACCATTCCACTGCTTAGCATTTAATGCCATCAGATATAAGAATGATGGTACCAATCACAGAGGACTGTCCCAGCTCAAAAATCAGCTAGCTCCTTGGCAATCTTACATACTACAGCCAAACTGGCATTCACTCTAGGAATGCCACTGGAACCCCATAAACATCACACACTGCCCACTGGATTCAGGAGAAGTACCACATGCAAAAACCCAGCCTCACGGCATTAAATGATGTGGGGATTCATGTCAACCTGCAACTTATTGGTAGCATTGGTGTGAGAAAATAAACTTTTAGGTCAAAATGAATGGTGAAAAGGACATTGAAGCTTTTGGAAGGCAATATAAACACTGGTCCATGGGTCCAAATCTAGCTCTTGACATGCACGAGAGAAGTATTCTATATTTTCTCCTTTCCTCCTTCCTTTTCTTCCTCCTTCTCTCTTTATCTTTTTCAAATTTTTGGTACCTGATTAGTCATCTATGTTCATGAGATAATTATAAAGAAGAAGCAATTGTGTAAAGGTCACCACTTATGTTTTTAAAATATCAATCTACAACCTTGTTTATGAAAAAATGTCATTAGAAACAATGACAGCAACGACTGATCTGGATTTTGTGATTTATTTACAATCCTCTGTATTTATGTTAAAAACTATTTAGGTACAAAATATATATTTAAACTCTAGAGTTGTATGGATCAGGCCAAAGTATAATTTAAGGGATAATATGCTATATGTATATATAACATGGATATATATTCATCTCTCTTCATGTTCTAATAGATTGCAATCTAATGATGACAATATTTCATTTGTGGATTCATGCCTTCTTTAAAGCAGAGATTGTGAATTACTAAATTTTTTGAAAGGCAAACTTCTATATGTATAGTATTTAATATTAATGAGTAAAAATCAGTGGCCTGACCCTCAGGGCATCAAATTTATGAGAAAGGAGCAAATGTTTGATATTATTACATTTCCCTTTTGGAAACTTAAATGGAAGCAGCAGGTACGCATGTGATATGTTTGGAAAGCTCCAGGAGACCTAGATGGAACCAAATTCACTTACCTAACCGATCTCATTCTCCCAGCACTACTGATACTAGAGTGGCTTACATGGTGGAAACAGAGCCTCTCCTCCAATAAGTCAATAGTTTAAACATCTGTATTTACCTGATGTGATATGGAGGGCTTTGTTAGTAGCTTTCCTTTCTAATTTGCCTGTCTTTTTTGAAAACAAGGAGAGGAAGACAGAGGGGAAGCATCTGTCTTTGTTTGTATACTTGTTGGAGATAGTGTGCAGTGTGATATAGGCAAAAACATTTCATTAGAGGATGGGGAACATGATTTGTTATAATCTCCCTTTGCTTCCATTTTATTAATACATATTAATACACTGTAACATATTACAGTGAATAAGAAAGCCTGGGGATTCTAGGATATCCTCAGGTTCTGGGAATTAATTAAGGCATTCTATTGTTTGTAAACACAAGGATTAATGCAGCAGTAAAGCCCGAGACTTTAGTCCTAAGATTTACCTTCCAAATCTACCACAGTTAGGTATACATACCCTGGCAGGTTTTCTTTGGTCATCAAAGGCTTGTCTTTATAAAATATGCCTCAGGTGAAAGTAAAAGGATTCTGCCTTTACAGAGGGTGACCTGGTCATAGCATGACGTTGAAGAGAGGTAAGTAGTTATATGAAAATGTGCATTCTATAGAGGAAAGGTGGCTAAAATAAAAATATTATTCCAATTGGGCACCAAAAGAGACTATAAATACATGGCCCAGCTATAACATGCTTCTGCATATTCTGAATTTCAGGTTAACCTGCTCAAACCAATGTCAAGACTTTCCTCACTATATTAAGAGCAAGAAGTTTTATGCCTTTTTTGAGCATAAATTGATTTGGCATCCATCTCAAAATTTCCCCAACTGAGTCTTGCAGTGAATGAATTAAACCCATTATTATATTGCTCTAAAATTCATCCACTTAATCATTTATTCAGCAATTATATACAAAGCACATCATTCATGAACTACCTGAATGTCACCATGTTTCAGATCCATAGCTAAATCTACGCCACTAATTTCCTTCTTACTGAAAACTTTAAGTGCCATACTAAGGAATGAGCATGTCACAGATAAGGCTGAAACAAAATGTGGTGTGAAAGAGATCAAAGGACTCAAGCCTGTGCTGTATAAACTGGGAATGGGCAATTAATGCTCTAGCAAAGTGATGCCAGAGATAAAAGGCTGCATCCTGTATATTGCATGAGTAAGTCAGGTTGAAACTGAAAAACTGTGATGAAAAAGGCCATGTCCATTATTCATTTCCCTCTAGGTTAGGTGCCCATCTGTTGTCTATGGAAGAATTGTTTCCCTGGTGCTTCGTAGGCATGTAGACGTATATCAACGCACACCTAACATAATGCACTATATACTCCCAGCTGGGTAACATAAAACAAGTGTGGCTTGTATATACTGCACAGTGTGTTACAAAATATCCCACATGAATGCAAATTAGTTGGATAGAAAACAAAGTAAAACATACCCTCCATAATGTACCATGGGCTTTGTTTTCTCCAAAGCTCTTCAAAAGTGAGGGTGTGACCCAATGACCATCAATGGGTAGGCATTGTTTCTAGCAAACTAAGCAAACAGAGAATTGGTTTTATGGAGTTTAGGCTAGGAAAACCAAGAACATTTTAGGTTGCTTCAGGAAATGTCCATTGAGTCGCTGTTTGCATTCCAAACACTGATTAAGAAAAATAATTTTAGACTTGTTATACTGAAATATTCTCATATGAGCTTATGTTTATTTTTCCTTTGTGTCCCATGATTCTAAAACTGATTTATATTGGGGTGTGTGGTGTGTGTATGTGTGTGTGTTTTCTGTGATTTTTGGGATCCTGAATTGATAAAGTATCTCACTCACTAGAAATGACTAGAAGGTAGCAGCTGAATTAGGTTTAGGCCTAATCTATTAGTGGAGGATAGTCAATTGCTCTATTAGTTGACCAGGCTCATTATCATCACTCTTACCAGAATAGTGACCTTTAAAAGAAAAAAAATATGTTGAGCCCATACTTCATAAACAATCTGGGGTCCTAATTTTTTATTTAACATTTTATTGTAGAAATTTTCCATGCCATTAAACTTCTGAAACATGATACTGAAAACATGATTTTTAATGGCCACTTTATTTTATCTAGATATATAAAAGCCTAATATGCAAAGTGTCCCCTCAGGAGTTCAACCAACCAGGAGTTTGAATGCTCGCTATGACATGCACTGACCACCAGGGGGTGACACGGAAGGAAGGAAGGCCCCAGCCAGTAGGTGGCAGCTGGGGAAGGGAGGCCCCAGCTGGCAACTGGCAGCTGCTAGGGACCCTACTCGTGCACGAATTTTGTGCACTGGGCCTCTAGTATAATATAAATATACCACAATTTGGTTAATCATCTTTCTTCTGCTGGACATTTCAGTTGCTCCAATTTTTTTCTATTACAAAAAGTTTCACAGTGTACATCCTTAGAGTCATATCGTTATATATACCATGTGTGGAAGTGGCATTGTTAAGTATGCAAATAAGTGTCTAGCCAGAGACATTTGATACACATTCAATTATATCTCTTCTTCTTTAAGCTTTGTTGTTGTTTTTTTTACATTCAATTATTTAAGTGATTTAGAATTTATTTTTGATAACTTTCCACATTGCTTGCTTGCTTGCTTGCAAAGAAGAAATGGGTTGTCCCACCACTATTGTTGAATAATCATAAATTTCTACACAGATTCATGATACCTCTTTTATCAGAAGTAATCTATAGTAGGGCATATTTCTGTTACATTGACCTAAGTAGTTTTCTGACTACTATTTTGGTGCCATTACCTTCTGACTGTGTTATTTCAATCTCAGAATAGGTTTTAATATCTGGAGAAAATAATCCTCCATAATTTATAATTTCATTTCAAATGTATTTTAGGGCACAATTTGGATGTCTACATCACACTATCATCACAAAACATCTGGAAAAAAAATCCTCACAGCCTGAAAAACAAACCCTGCTAACTAGGCTATCCTAGTAAGGCTAGGCAGATGTTGATTTGTTGAGTGTCAGTCAGTTAAGTGACTCTAATGTCTCTAATGATGTTTTTAAGAGTTCTCCTCGGACTCCTCATTTTCTTAAAGATTTAAAAAAGCCCCTTTCCCTGCCTTCTGATCACTTTTTTTTTTTTAATACCAGCTGACCACTTTTCTTCTGGAAATACAGCAGAGGCCAGAACTGAGAAAAAGAGCATCAGTGATTCTACCTACAGGTTTTATAATACTCTTATTCTCATTATTTGTGGCTTGTAAAAAATATGAGTAATTGGAATGAAATGTATAATTTTGTTGGCTATTGATAAAGTCTAGTGTTTCTAGATTGTAAATCTAATTTTCTCATATGTTTTATGTGTTTTACAAAATTGGCTTTCACTAGAAACCATAAGTATTAAACTATATCAAACATTATTTGATTCAAACAGAATTGCATACAAGGATGCTGTGCAAAAATGCATGTCTAGAAGCCAGTCTATTGCCTTCATCTAACAAATAGTTCTAGCTCTTTTCTAATCTCAGTGACATAATAGAAATAGGCCATGTTGTGTAATCTATTTTCTTCATTATATGCAAATAAATCCATGCAAAGAAAATAGAAACCTAAGATTACCATGGTAGTTCAGGTTGGCAGAAGAGATGAAAGTATTTTAAGAGGATGGTAATGGAAAGCAATAATGTTAAAGTAGTTCAGAGGCTACTGTGACTATAGACACACAACTCCCATTAACTGTAATTGGAGTTAAGCACATGTAATGATAACAAAATAGACCCCTAAATGTCTTTCCAATTGGAAAATAAGCAGATATGTTCCAGAAAACGGTGTGCTTTTGTGTAGAAAATACAATACTCTAATTGAGATGCACAAATTAGTTTCACATTGATATTGCTCAGGGTCTGATTTTGGTATTTTTCCTATGCTTAGGGATGTAGATCTGCTAGAGATAACATCTGTACAAAGAATGCCTTTCCTTTTCACTTCTTAATGCTCAGCATTCGTTATGTTATTAAAGGAAAATTCTCAATAGTTGTGATGGATTTATTAATTCAGTAGCTTGTTATCAGCATGAAACTCTGCTGTGCTAGGGGAAAAACAAATTATATTTTACAAAACTGCAGTAGTGAGATGGAATCACTTTTCTATATTTCACTTCCTTCTTATCCTCCTTGCCAGGTAGTAACTCTACTCTCTATCTCTATTATGATCCTCATATTTTGCAAACTATCAAGTCTTGTAGTAATATAAGGGTACATTATCAAACAAACTCAATTACAGCAACTTTAGGAAGATTGAAATACATGATAAAAGTACAGCCACATAGTACAATAATAATATTACTTCAAGGCACTAAAAACTTAATCCATATTAAGCTACAAATGTAGAAAATATGCAATACTTATTTTTATCTATCATAAACATGATATTTTCATAATATGTATAACCAATCTCTTGGGGTTTTAAATGACTAACATTTACATAGTTGGTAACTTGAGCATTTCAAAGGATTTTAGAAAAGCATGGTTCAGAAAAAAAACTAAAATCAGTATATTGTTCAGTATTTCAACAGCCACAGACCTTGCTATTGATTATATTTGGACACAATGTCAAAGCTAGTGAATATATATATTTTTTTAAATGTCCTTGGTTTTGTATCCTAGCCATGCATTATGTTGCTTCTATACTAGAAAATGCAATTAAACCCTAAGACAAATTTTCTCTCTATGAGGTTGAAAGTCTGATGATAATGCCTGCACATCTGGAAAATATGGAAAAGGCAACAAATAAAATGATGAATAATGTTAGAAAATAGTTAGAAAGGCTCCCAAGAAATTATATATGCGGAACTTCTGTTCCATACAAACTAGAGCAGAGACACTCAGATGTCTATCACAGTGGATTACATGCAGCAGTTTCTCAAAAACTGTCTGTTAATTCATCATCCAATCATTAGCAATGAATCAGGAACTGATCCTTCAATTTAGCTCAGCGGCGGGCAAACTTTTTGACTCGAGGGCCACAATAGGTTCTTAAACTGGACCAGAGGGCTGGAGCAAAAGCAATCTGACCATGCTGGCACTCTCATCTTGGGCTGCTGGTGAAGGAGCTGAGGGGAGAACAAGAGAACCCTCAGCTCTTTCGGCTCCAAGGGCTGGATAGAACAGCCGAACGGGCCAGATTCGGCCTGCGGGCTGTAGTTTGCCCACGCCTGATTAGCTTCTGCTATACTGCTTACACAGGGAATATAATCTGCCATTATTTTAAGGAAAGGAAACTCACACCCCTTTCCTTTCTCCATCCTTCCCTCCACCTTTTCAGCCACACTCGTTTTTTACTACATCCAGTATCTGCAGAGTCCCTTAGCAGGCACCCTCATAAGTCATTAGGGAGGACAGGATAAATTTACATATAACTATAACAGACACTCTGTATCTCATAGCATTTATTACAGTCTCAGTATGATGGAGGTTCAGAGTAGAGGAAAATTATATCCTTTGAGTGCAAGAGTTGGGGGAATAATATCATCCCAGTTAGGCCTTAAAAATAGGTGAAATTTCAACAAGAAAATATAGGAATATAGCTGTTAACTTTCGGTCCAAAAAATAAGTTCCTCATGTTGCTGACTATTGAATTCCAAAATTTTTTCCTAATTTGGGGCATGAATAGCAATGGATGTATAAAGGAAGAATCAGAATATCCTATATAATAAAAGGCTAATATGCAAATAGAACAGCGGAACCAAACTGGTTACTATGACATGCACTGACCACCAGGGGGCATGAGAAGAACATGGCGGGCATTGGCTGTGGAGAGATGGTGGAGCAGGTGAGCAGGGGTGCCAGATCAAGGTGGAGTGCCAGTCGGTTGTTGTCATCAGGGCAAGCCTCTGATAGTTACTGAAAATTCTTTGCTCCTTCCCGCTATGGTCCTATATGGTGCTTGCATCTGCTGCCCGTTCCGGCCCCACTCGCACCCGCAGCCAGTGCGAGAGGTGCTGCTTACACCACTGCCAGTGCCCGGTGCCCAGCGCTAGTCCTGATCACTTGGTGCCATCAGCAGGTACGAATGGTGGCTGCCAGCCCTGATCGCCCCTGAGGGCTTTGCCACTTTCCCCAGCTCCTAAGGGGTAATCAGGACAGCAGCTGCTGTTGGCACTCACTGTTGGCACTGGCTCCAATTGCTTAGGGAGTGGGGCTGGTGCTGTCAGTGCCCATGGAAGAAGCAGCTATGGGAGTGGGGCTGCTGGTAGACAGAGGTCCAGGGGTTGTGGTGGGAAGGGCCAGGTGGGGGCATGGAAGATGGGCCGAGACCTGCCCCTGTGACTAGTACAGCCTAGTGACCCACAGTTTCTTTTAAGGTGCACAAATTTGTGCACTGGGCCCCTAGTCTATACATATCTAACTCCCCCCTCCCCGTAGGAAAAGGAAGAAAATAATGAAAGTAAATAGACTGAATTGGCCAGATTCATAGTGATAGTTATTTCCATAAACATGTGATTTTAATTTAATGACATATTTTTTTAAAGTCTGGATTTATAGAGAAGACAGCAGTGAGTTAAAGAAAGAAAGAAAGAAAGAAAGAAAGAAAGAAAGAAAGAAAGAAAGAAAGAAAGAAAGAAAAGAAAAGAAAAGAAAAGAAAGAAAAGAAAACCATTTAGCAGAAATGGGGCCTCTGGAATCACAAGGTTCTGTCGTTGAAGTCTGGACAGCACTATCAAGAGTGGCAGGAGAAGAGCTGATCAAGGCACACAGAGATTGCAGTGACCTGTGCCAAGAGTACTTGGCAAGATGAGAGCTTGAGAAACCATTTGGGTTGGTGCAGATAAACCAGCTGTTAAATGACAATATGGATACTGGATCAATTCATTTCTACCACCTGTCATCTCTCTGCCTTTCTACTCTATAAGTGACATAGATCCCTATGACTAAGAATATTAGGCACCGGCCATTTCTCTAACTTTGATCATATGATGAACAATCCCCTATCATTTTTTGTGGCAGCTGTTTGTGATCTGCTTGAGCTTTGTTGCTGATATGCTGACCTAGAATATACTCACCTGCCATCTGCTTTTGTTTCCGAATCACTCTAAGACTACAGCTCTCCTTCTTCAGTTTTTAGCATGTGCAACCTCTCTCTTGGGTCTCTTTGCTACTTAGTTGTCACTGATCATGGAAGTTTTAAGAGTCGTCAGTCCAATTCTACAGCTTCAGGACCCCCAGGTACTCTGGCTTATATAAACTCACTGTTTCTGTGGTAATGCAGAAATGGCAGGCTTTCCCCTGCATGATGCTTCCATTCCCCAAAGGACTAGGTCACAGAAATGTACTGCTGGCTGTGATTTGAGGAGAGAAGATATTAATCTACAAGTTACAATGTGTGAGCCTATAAACAGGTGCTTTCCATTAGTAGTGTTCCCCATGCTACCCTGTATTTAATTACTTAACCAGTTGCATGGACAAAGGCAGCCTGTATGGTTAATATCACAGACAGTTTAGCAGCTGCCAGTGCCATTGTTTTAAACTATAAACTGTCCCTTAAGGTAGAAGCCAGCCGGCAGTTGTTTTAAATATGAGTAATTAGGACAGAGTTAAAACATGGCTTCTCAATGTCATGGTCATAACCGACAGAAGCTCCTTTGTAATTTTAGTTTCTAAGGCAATCTATGCACAACCTGAGTGCAGGCCAAGCCTAAACATGAGTAAAAATAGTGGCTACTGACTAGCAACTTACCTATCATATGTCTCAAAAACCTTTCCTGGTTTTTAAGTTTACTGGAACAAAGTCAATCCTCACATTATTAGACAAATGTACCAATAAGGATGGCTATACACTGATGTTTTTTGCAGCATTATTTATACTAGTGAAAACTGTAAATAGACTATATGTCTTTCATGGAATTATATTAGTAAAAGTTGGGATCCACATGAACTAAGATTCAATGTAGTTATATTGAATTATTATATAGATCTACATTTGTTTGCCAGAAAGTGGTCCACATTATAAAGTGAAAAAGGCAAGTTAAAAAGAGTACATCGTATTATTTTTTAAATACAATTTTTAGAAGCTTGAAAGGATATATACCCATAAAAATAGTGGTTATCTCTGAATGGTAGGGTCATAAGTCCAGCACAAGCGGCAACCAACCACGGATCCCTTTGTAACTCCTACTCGGCAGCCCTAAGTCTAGCACAAGTGGTAGCTGACCTTGCCTTGCACTGGAGCCATTGCAAGATGCTGCAGATGATAGTGAAAATAAATGAAATAAAATAAAAACAAACAAAAATAATAGAAAAGATCAATGAAACTAAGAGCATGTTCTTTGAAAAGATAAATTTGATAAAACTTTAGCCAGACTAATCAAGCACAAAAGAGAGGGCCAAAATAAATAAAATAAGAAATTAAAGTGCAAAAGTGACAACCCACCAACACAGAAATTCAAAAGATTATAAGAAGATACAAAGAACAATTATATGACCACAAATTGGACATTTTGAAAGAAATGGATAAATTACTACAAACGTACAATTTTCCAAGACTAACTCAGGAAGAAAAAAAAATCTGAACAGACTAATAACTACTAATGAAATTGAATCAGTGATAAAAAAAGCAAACACCCAACAAACAACAGTCCTGGACCAGATGGCTTAACAGGTGAATTCTACTAAACATTCAGAGAATAATTAATACCTACACTTCTCAAACTATTCAAAAAATCTGAAGAGGAGGGAAAACTCCCAAATTCATTTTGTGATGCTAGCATCATGCTAATAACAAAACCAGACAAAGACACCACAAAAAAGATAATAAAATAAAGTTATAGGCCAATATCTCTGATGAACATAGATGCAAAATTCTTCAACAAAATATTAGTAAACTGGATTCAGCAATATATTAAAAAGATATACTATAAGCAAGTGGAATATATTCCTGAGATGCAAGTTTGATTCAATAGCCTAAAATCAATTAATACAATATACCACATAAATAAAATGAAGACTAAAAGACATGCGATCATGTCAATAGATGCAGCAAAAGCATACATCCATATATGATCAAATCTTTCAGCAAAGTGGATGTAAAGGGAATATACCTCAACATAATAAAGGCCATATATGACAAACACATAGCTAACAGCATATTAAACAGATAAATGCTGAAAGATTTTATTTAAGATCAGGAACAAGACAAAGATGTCCATGTTCACAACTTTTATTCAGCGTAATAGTGGAAGTCCTAGCCATAGCAATGAGACAAGCAAAAAGAAATAAAAGGCATCTGAATTAGAAAGAAATAAGTAAAACTGTCATTATTTGTAGATTAAATGATACAATCTATATAGAACTCTAAATATTCCAACAATAATGTTAGAACAAATAAATACATTCAACAAAGTAGCAGGATACAAAATTAATATTCAGAAATCAGTTGTACTTTTATATAGCAATAACAAACTATCAGAAAGAGAAATTAAGAAAAGAATCCCACTTATAATGGCATCAAAAGGAATAACATACTTAGGAATTAATTTAACCAAGGAGGTAAAAGACTTGTACTGAAAAAACTATAAGACATTGAAGAAACTGAAGAAGCCATAAATAAATGGAAGGATACATCATGCTCATGGATATGAAGAATTAACATCATTAAAATGTCCATACTACACAAAGTAATGTACAGATTAATTGCAAACTCTAGTTAGACATCAATGGCACTTTTTTCCAGAACTACAGCAAATAATCCTAAAATACCCCTAATAGGCAAAGCAATCTTGAGAAAGAAGAACAATTGGAGGTATCATGCTACTTGGAATCAAACTATACTAGAAGGCTATAGTAATAAATACAGCATGGTAGTGGAATAAACCCAGACACATGGATCAATGGAAAATAGTAGAGAGCCCAGAAATAAACCCATGTCTTTACAAGTCAACTAATATTTGACAAATGAGGTAAAACTATATACTGGGTAAAGACAGTCTATTCAATAAATGGTGTTGGGAAAACTGAAGAGACATATGCAAAAAAATGAAAGTGGATCACCCTCTTACACCATATACAGGAATAAATGTAAAATGGATTAAAGACTTACATATAAGACTAGAAAACATAAAACTCCTAGGAGAAAATATAAGCAGTAAAATTTCTGACATTTTTCTTAGCAATATTTTTTTCTGCCATATCTCAGGCAAGGGAAACAAGAAAAAAAAAATGAGACTACATCAAATAAAAAAGTATTTGCACAGGAAAGAAAACCATCAACAAAACAAAAAGAAATCTATAGGATATTAGACTATATTCAACAATGATATATTCAACAAGGGGTTAATATCCAAAATATATAAGGAATCATATAATATACAAAACATCTAATTTAAAAAAAAAATGGGCAGATGACCTGAAAGACATTTCTCCAAAGAGAACATACAGATGACCAATAGACATGAAAAGATGCTCAATGTCACTAAAACCATAGTGAGATATCATCTCATACTTGTCAGAATGACTATTATCAATAAATCAACAAACAATAAGTGTTGAGTTTGTACAGGAAAGGGAGGGATTCCTAGTGCACTGTTGGTGCCACTATAGAAAACATTATGGTGGTTCCTCAAAATATCAAAAATAAAACTACTCTATGATCCAGCAATCCCACTTCTAGGTATATATGCATAGAAATCCAAAAACACTAACTTGAAAACATATACACCACTATGTCCATTGCAACCTTATTTGCAATAGCCAAGAGATGAAGGCAACCTAAGTGTCCAATGATAGATGAATGGATAAAGAAGAAGTGATACATATATACAATGGAACATTGCTTAGCTGTAAAAAAGAATGAAAATTTGCCAATTGTGACAGCATGGATGAATGAACTTAGAGGGTATTATGCTAAGTGAAATAAGTCAGACAAAGACAAATACCACATGATTTCACATATATGTGGAATTTAGAAAACAAAATCAACAAACAAAACTGAAACAAAGTCATAACAGTTCTGGTCTTAGGAAGTGAACCTAGATATTGTCTCTCTCCAAAAAGATAGATAAAAATTCATAAAGATAAGGAGGTATGTGTCATGACATCATCTAGAGAGCTTTACTTCAATGATAAAATCTAATGAAACAGAAAAATTGCTATGCAGTAACACATTGCCAACAAATGAAAGTATGTCCTTTGATGGTAAACAATATTGACTCATTTTCAAAAGACATGCATATGGGGTGTTTTTCCTGGTTAACAAAGGTGGTCTGGCCATGGCCAGGGAGTCTTTTTTTTCCTTTATTTTTAAAGTATATTTTATTGATTTTTTACAGAGAGGAAGGGAGAGGGATAGAGAGTTAGAAACAGTGATGAGAGAGAAACATCAATCAGCTGCCTCTTGCACACCTCCTACTGGGGATGTGCCTGCAACCAAGGTACATGCCCTTGACCAGAATTGAACCTGGGACCCTTCAGTCCACAGGCCGACGCTCTATCCACTGAGCCAAACCAGTTAGGGCTGGAGAGAAAGTCTTGGCACCAAGCATTATACTTATTCTTACCACCATTTGTACAGGTGCAACACTGCATGTTTTAGCCACTTTAGGGACAATGGGATAAGATGCAAACAGATGTTTATAGAAGTCTTTTTCCAATTAGCCTATAAAAACAAAGACTTAGTAAATACAGTTAGGAAATCAGAATTTATCAGGTTTTGGCTTTTGATTTATTTCACAAGTCATCATAGACTGGGGTGTTTTTATGCCTCTGGCAAGCAATGAATATCTTTTAGAGAAATTTATCTTTCTCATTGTCATCCAGTGGGCAGAGAAATGTTGCTAGGCAGCTATTACTTCTTTGCTTTAGGATTCCAGCTGTCTGGACAGAGTTGTTCCTTAGTGTAGGAAGAGATATTTCTAGAGATTCTAGCCTGGCTTGAATGATGCATCTGGTAAAACTGGCCACTTCTTTTTTTCCATAGGACAGAAGATTTACCAGGGATCCCGCTGACCTTGAGTTGGGTTTCCGTAGCAGACCTATTCACTGGAAAGAGGGAGCCTTTCTTGCAGTCACATGTGGGGTCTGTTCCTGTGCCAGATATAGTTCCTCTGTCTAAAATCTGGCCTGCGATTTATTTCAATGATCATTTCATGAATGCTGACCATGTACCTCACATAGTATCAGAGATAAATGAGCCAGCCTCTTCTTTACAGGCAGCTACTATATAGCGATTGTGGGCTTTTGGTTAAAAAGGTTGTCTCATCAGATGTGTTAGTGCTTCCTTTGTAGTTTGTTACACAGTTCTCAGTGAGCCCCACTTCTCAAGAGTCTCATTTCAATGAGGGTAGCATGGAAAAGAATTAGCATGTAGTTACAGTGAATGATATGATTAAAAGTATACTTTTCAGGAGCGTAGAAAAGGAACATTTAGCTGAGCCTTAGGGGAAGCATCTCTGGTTGATTCTTAAAGGATGCTGATGAATTAGCCTGGAGGAAAGTATATGCCAGGTAAAGGAGACACAGTGAGGATAGGGAGACAAAGAGATGAGAAAAATAAATGTGTGTGTGGCTACAAGCAAAACAGTGTTGTTTAAAAGCAGGGGACTGTGGGCTCAGATCATGGATAGTTTCATTTTCAAGCTCTCAGGCTTTAGATGTTCAAGAGGGAGTGAAATTGTTAAGATAGTTCTATTTGGTGATCATGGAGTGGAGGGGCTTAAAGGGGACAAGATAACTGGGCATGGGGATAGAGAAAAAGTTAAAGATAACTCTGAAAATTTCTAGCTCATACATTTGGGAGAATGGAGGTTCCATCATCGATAGAGGATATGAGGAAGAGGAGGAGGAGTTGCATTCACAGAGAAGATGAGGAGTTCAGTTTGGGATTTTTCAAGTTGGAGATACCTCTAATATATGCAGGTGAAGCTATACAATAGGTGATGAAATATTACAAGACTGAGGTTCAAGGGAGAGGTTTGGAAAGAGTCTGAGAGGCTTTGGAGACTTATTGTCTAATCCGTAAGTGAAGCTACAGTGCAGGAAAGTATGTAGAGTGAGAAGAGCAGCGGGCTACTGATCAATCCTGGGAAACACTGACATTCAGTAGATGAGGACAGGAAGAGGAGTCCATGAAGGAGCCAGACAGTGAACATTCTGAGAAGCACAGAATAAAATATTAGAGCACACACTACAGAACTGGAGGAGTAAATATTTTGAGAAATAGAATAAGCCATAATATCACATTCTGTAGAAAGATGCAGTAAAATAAAGACAGAAAACTATCAGCTTTAGAAATATGAAGGTCATCAGAGACCTTAATGAGAACAATTTCAGTAAAATAAGAGGAGCAGAAGCCATCTTGCCAAAGGTTGAGGAGTAAGTGGAGGCAATGAATCTAACTTATACTTGCATTTCCCATGACCCGAAAAGAGGTGATATTTTCATAGAACAAAAACAGTTATCTCAGGTCTTTGTGCCTGATGTGCCCAACACAACACTTCTAGCTGAAACTGTCCTGCTTGCAGCTATTTACTTAGAGAACCAGCACTGAAAGCACCCCCTCTTGCCAACAGAGTCCACTGAATGGACTACCATACTCATCTGTCCCCCTCAAGGGCAGCCAATTCATAGGCTGGTTAGTAACACATGGCCTGCCTTGTGATAAAAGGTGTCATTCATAGGGTAATAAACCAGCTGAAAGAAAAATAAAAAAGGACAAACAGATACATAGAAGGAAGTGAAACCCATTTTGTTTCTTAAGGTGTCCTAAGTTTTTTTCCTAAAAGAGCCAAGATAACAAATTGTGTGATTAAATTCCTAATGTTGGGTTTAGCTGCATTAAAAAAAAAAAAAGTCAATGAACCTCATTGGGCCATTCTTTCTTAAAATGGGGTATACTTCATGTTTTATGTTTTAATTTTTATATAAAAATTGTTGACATGAGCATAATCGTCACTTTTTAAGTAAAAGTAACTAGTGTATTGCTCATATATACTATTATAAGAGAGCCACGCAGTCAAGTAAAATATATGGTGATAGAGGAGACTTGACTTTGGGTGGTGGACACACAATGGAATATACAGATGATGCAATACAGAATTGTACACTTGAACCTTATATAATATTATTAACCAATGTCAAAAAAAGCATAGAAATATATCAAGATTCCCACTTAAATGATGGTAGCATTTATATTGTAAAGTTTCATAATAATATAAATAAAGACATTTTTCAGAGAGTTGAGTCACTCCAGAGTGTGATACTATTTCACACCATAGCATGGGCAGGCTGGACATATAAGAACCTGTGACAAAGAAGCCAGTACCATCTTCACAGTAGGAGCAGAAGTACAATGAGAATAGAGACTTTATGGACCAACTTTCTATAAATAGGAGAATAAATATGCACTGAATGATTTTTTTCTGTCCATGATTACAGAAATAAATACATTAAATATACATATTATGAAGAGTTCAATCTTAGCCTTATCTTTATGTAAACAAAATAACTGTACAAAATTATCAAGGAAATACCCTACTAAAACTGAAATGTGAGTGTTGCTCAATGTGGAGTCGGATGATACTGAGATAGATGGCAAAGCCCTGAAGTTATTAATACCATTTTGTCCAATTTACTTACATAACAGAGATTATCTGTATAGTATTAGTAAGGTCAAAATATGTACCTGAACCCAAAGCTAAATCTTTCTACTATTAAATCTAGTATTGGTAGACACGTTAATGATATTTATCTGTTTTATTGTTTTACTAAATTGTTAATGCATAAGGAGTTTATGCCTATATATATATATATATATATATATATATATATATATATTTCATTAAAAAATTTATTAAGGTATTATATGTGTATGTAGCTTACCATTGCCCACCCCCCTCCCAGTCATGCCCTCCCTCCCCAGAGTTCTGTGTTCCTTGGTTGTACTTATATGCATGCATACCAGTCCTTTGGTTGATCTCTTATCTCCCCCCAGGTCTCCTTCCTCTCCCCACTGTCATTTGACATTCTGCTTGTTTTATGGTGACTATCCCAGGATCACACGAATAGAATCCGCTCCTCCTCTGGTTCACACCGCCCCTCCCCCCGAACCCACTGCTTCCCCGGGGCACACGGTTTTCCCGGGGCACATGGCCCCCTGGGGCACACAGCTCTCTTGGGACACCCCGCCCCCCTGGGACACAAGGCTCAACCGGGGCACACGGCCCCCTGGGTAAGACGACTCTCCTGGGGCACATGGCCCCCTGGGACACATGGCTCACCTGGGACACCCGGCCCCCTAGGGGTACACGGCTCACCTAGGGCACACTGCCCCCTGGGACACACGGCTCACCCAGGGAACATGGCCCCCCTGGGGTGCTAGGGTCGAGAACGGAAGGTGCCAGCTCCTCACTAGCACGGCGGGCAGGCTGGTATGGCTGCGGGAGGGGATACCACGCTCAAAGGTGTCTCGATAGGGGTGGGAGTGGAGCGTCTGCAGACGTGGAGGCCAAGCTCCGATCCCTGTGGGCTTCCCCACTCGTGGCGGCGGCGGGTGCGGCAGCGACAGTGGCTCAATCTCCATTGTAGTTTCAAAATCCACAAGGCAGCAGCGGCAAAAGCTCTGGCCCAGCCATGTGGCAGGGGATAAAGGACTCGCCGGGGCCTTGAACAGAAGGCGCTGCGCCAGCTCCACACCAGCAAGGCGGGCTCGGAGGCCAGGCTGAGATGGCTGTGGGCGGGGAGACTGTGCTCAAAGGTGTCTCTTTCGGGGCGGGAGCGGAGCGGTCTGGTTCCACCGTAGTTTTAAACTCTACATGGTGGCAGTGGCGCCTTGCTTTGTCTCTAGTTGTAGCCTTCCCATTCTGCCAGCTTTCCTGTGGGTCTGATGTGATCCCTTTCAATTTTAGTTGTTGTTTTTCTCCAAATTGTTGTTGAGGTGGCAGCTTAGGAGACTACCTAGGCCGCCATCTTGTTTCGGTCCCTATTTTTATGTTTTTTAATAATTAAGTAACAGTATTTCAATAATAGTTTAAATCATTTACCAGAGACCACAAGGAATGAGATTCCTATTAAAATGAATCTATAGATCCCTTTACTACGAACATTTGAGAAACAAGGCATTGGCTAGACTAACCACTGTACCTAGAGTTTCCTTTATTCAAGGCATCCTCCAAATTTCCTTCTGAGCAGTCTTTCCAAGGAAACCTCACTCCCCAGCTCAAAAGGCTGCGATGGATTTAAAACAAGACTAACTTCCATAGTGGTTGCACCAATCTGCAATCCCAATAGTACATGGGGGTTCCTGCTTCCTCAAAAAATAAAAAAATAAATAAATAAATAGAAATACCATATGATTAAGCAATTGCATTTATGGGTATTTAGCTCAAGAAAACAGAAACACTAATTTAAAAATATATATGCACCCCTATGTTCATTACAGCATTATTTACAACTAAAGGCCCAATGCATGAAGATTCATGCAAGAATGGGTCTTCCTTCCCCTGGCTTCTGGCACTTCCTTTGCTCTGGCCAGAATAGCCTTTCAGCTCTGGCCCAGAGCTGTCTTTCCACCTTCCCATGGTGCTCAGAGGCCCAGAGTGGCTGGGGTGGTGCTGAATGCTTGTGTCCCGCCCTGCCCCTGGCCTCTTGGCACCTGCATATGCAAATTAGCCCAACATCTTTGTTGGGTTAATTTGCATACTCACTCCTGATTGGCTGGTGGGTGTCACAAAGGTGCAGTTAATTAGCATGTCATTATTTTATTAGCTAGGTAGCAAAATATGGAAACAAATGTAGGTATTCATTAACAGATGAATGATTAAAGAAGATGTGAATCACCCCCCCCCACACACATTCAATGGAATATTACTCAGACATAAAAAGCATGAAATCTTTCCATTTGTGACAACATACTGGAATGTATTATGCTAAATGAAATAAGTCAGACAGAAAAACAAATACTATATGATTTCACTTATATGTGGAACTTAAAAGAACCAAACAAATGAACAAAACAAAAACAGACTCATAGACAAAGAGAACAAACTGATGGTTGCAAGAAGGGAGGGGTGGGAGGATGGTTGAAAAAGGCAAAAGGGAATAAGCGGTACAAATACCTCATGGGGGTGTAATGTACAACACAGGGAATATAGTCAATAATACCATGATAAATTTGCATTAAACAAATGGTTACTAGGCTTACAGTAGTCACATCATAGGGTATATAAATGTCAAATCATTATGTTAGACACCTGAAACTAATATAATATTGTATAACAACTATACTTAAAAAAATGAGACTAATTTGGCTCAACTATAATTTGAAGTGGTGAAAAAAAGAAAACAATAAAAATTGTAATAAGTTAACTTCCAAAATAACTTTGAAGGGCATATAGATTAAAATTCACTGGAAGGTAAGGAATCTCTCTATATAAAAACCTAAGTGACCTTTATAACAGAATGACCAGAATGACTAATTGCTATGATGTGCCCTGACCACCAGGGGGCAGATGATCAATGCAGAAGTTGCCCCAGCCCACAAGCCCAAATCACCCATGGGGCCTGTCAGCTAATATCCTGGTCCCTCCCCCCAGCCGACAGGTCCTGATTGCAGATGGGGACTGCCAGCCAACCTACTGGTCCTTCCCCACAGCGAGCCAGGAGTGGGTTGCAGAGGACCCTGCTGGAGAGAAAAGGAGGAAGGGGGGAGAAGAGGTGGCGGAGAGGTGGGGAATCATGGAGGCAAGGAACAGTGCAATGACAGAGCATGGGCAGCGAGGCAAGGGGAAGGCGGGGAGGCAGGGAACTGGGATGTGGTGGCAACCAGGTGATGCAGGAAGGAGGAGGGGGTGAATCAGGGAACCCGATTGCCCTGATCTCCGGCAAGGCCTAGGGACCCCACACATGCACGAATTTTATAACTGTTCTATGAACACACCTATGCATATTCAAAATTTTTGCCTGTTTACCCACTTCTGCTTTCTCCCTCCCCTCTATTAAAGTCTACTCATTCTTCAAAGCCTAATTCAAATCCTGCTCCCTGCCCTCTCTGGCTTTCATTGCTCTTTCCCTCCTCTGGACTCCAACAGCACAAACAGCTTGCATCACAACTCAGCTTTTAATTTTAGACAGTTTCATTATCATTTTATGTATTGCCTTTCTAAAAGAGGAGAAATTACATCTATTTATTTATTAGCCTTCTCACTATAAACTAGCCATTTAATACATATCTCCTGGTTCTCTTTCAATGAACAAACTTTTCTGAGGATTTAGACATAAATATGTCATTTGTTCCCATATATACATATTGATATGGAACAATAGTTTAAAAACTCTACCCTATCTTTTCAATACTCCCTTTTACTATGAGTCTAAAATGTGAATCTTTGAAATTGATTCTGGAGATACTTTTGTGTTTTTAGGGGAACAGAGGGAAAAGGGAAATATGTATGGTTACATTGTAAAATAAATAAAATGATGTTTTGCAGACCTGAGAGCACCAATGTTGACCATATAAAAACAGACAATGACTTGAAGGGAAAGATACTTCCTTAGAAGACTGTTCTGACCAACCACAATACAGTCTCATTCTGAGAGGCTCAATTTTATCCTGTGCTGAGCACTGGTCACAAAGTACAATAACCATAAATCTCAGAATTTCAAGACCAAGGCAGGATTTTGTATGCATTGCTTTGAAAAGAGTCTCTGTCAGCTTTATTTAACTATGTTTTGGTAGTTAAAAAAAGGATTCACTCCAATAGTAAATGCTTTCTTATACAATAGAAAAGCCAAATCATGTAAAAAAATACACAGTTTTTATACGTATAAAATGTTATACTGTATAAATACATTCTCTTCTCTGGTAATACACAGAGTGAAATTCTATTGAAAATACAAGATATGTACCACATTGAGTGTATTATGAATCTGCAATTGTGAATCATTATAACATTTCTGCCTTAAGAATTAGAATTTTTATTTGTTTTTATTTTCCTGACCTTTCTGTAGCATATGATGTTGTTGACAATTATTCTTTCCATGTAACTATCTCCTCTCTTGGCTTGTATACATTATCACTATTTCTTAATTTTTAAATCACTTCTTTGCATGATTATTTTGTTCCTTTTATAAACCACCATTCTTTTCCTTGTCCCTTATGTTAGTAATCTTCACGGTTTTAGTTTCTGCCCTTTCTCATATTCCTCTATATGTTCCTTAAAGTACTCTCCATGGGTATATTCATTCAGTTGTGAAACTTCAACTACTCTACTTCTTTTATGCTAATAAATCCATTTTTACACTTCTCAGGCTTCAGGTATAACTTCAATCACCTTTTAAACATTTCTCCTGATTATTCCAGAGCCACCTCACACTCAAGATCCTTTCCTTTGCTTCTATTCACTCCTTTTCATGTTTCCTTATTTTGATGAATGACATGACTTGAATTGGTCCCCACCCCAAATTCTTATTTTAAAGCCTTAACCCCCTATTACCTCCGAATGTGGCCTTATTTGGAATAGGGTCTTTACAGAGGAATCAAGTTAAAAGGAAGTCATTAGGATAGGTTCTAATCTGATATGACTGGTATCATAAAAAAGAGAAATTTGGAGACAGTCACAAACGAAGACCAACACATGAAAGAGAAGATGGAGATCAGGTTGTGGATTCTACAAGCCAAAGTATGCCAAATATTACCAGTAAACCGCCCAGAGCTTAGAGAGGTGTGGGGCAGACCATTTCCTAGCACTTTCACAGGGAGCACAACCCTGCTAACACCTTGATCTTGGACCTCTATTCTCCAGAACCATCTAAAATAATAAAGGCATAATATGCTAATTAGGCTGAACAGCTGAACAAGCTTTAGGATGTCCTTCTGGATGTCCTTCCGGATGGCCATCTGGGTGAAACCGGGGCTGGAAGTACAGAACCCCTTGCATGAATTTTGTGCATTGGGCCTCTAGTAAGACAATACATTTCCACCGCTTAAGCCACTCAGTGTGGTACTTTGTTATAGCAGACATACCAAATGAACACAGCCCTCATATACCAAATTATAAAAACAAAACACAAAAAAAACAAACTGTTACCCTAGACTCCTTCCCTTTTTTTACCCTCATATCCAATTGCTCAACAAGTTCAGTCAATTCTTACTCCTGAATCACTTTTGGATCTATTTCTTCTTCTTCATCATCTCCACTGCCCCTGCTCATGTATAGGGTCTTCTTCCATTGCCTAGGCTCTTATAATAGAGCCCTATCAAATCACTCCTGCTTCTAGCCTCACGCTCACCCAGGCGACTATCTGTGATACTAGAAGAAGCTGGAAATAGTTCCTCCTCACCCATGCAATGAAAAAGTCAAACTTCTTATTATCCAAGGCTTCTCGTGATATTTTACCAGTTCTCCCACCTATACTTCAGCAACATTGAACTCATTTCTCTCACTTGAATATATCACGCTTTCCTATTGCCTCCATAAACACTGTTCACTTCCCTAAAACATGCTTCTCTTCCTTTTTCTTTTCCTGCTGAAGGAACCCCTACTCATCTGTTAAGATTCAGCTTGAGCTGTACATCATGGCTGTCCCAGTGCCATCTGTCTCTTCCATTTTACTCTAAGCTGTGGGAAGGCAAAAGCTTCCATTTGCACCTATTCCCTTGGTGCCTGGAGTATAACAGGCACTCAATAAATGGCTTTTGAATGAATACACAAATGAACATGTCTTTTGTTTATCCACAGAGAAAGCAAAAACATGAGGGTACAATATTCACAAAAAAGTTTGTGTGCCTGTATTGAAACTGTTTTTTAGATAAACTAATTCATCTATGATAGCCTGTTTTGGTAGAGGGCTGGGCAGATGTGTCCTTCATAGTTGTTTAGGATATATTGCCAATCTTTGAATTTTCCTGTGTGCTTTGAAGCTTCAAATAAGAGAGTTCTATTGAAAATGTGTTAGTTTAGCAGTCATTATAGGGCAGAATTTAATCTTTTCACGCCTCAAATCCTAAAAAAAAAAACTTTAGATCTGTCAACTCCCCTTAGATAACTTACAGGAGAATCAAAAGCAGTCAATATACAGTTATATAGTGACACTGTATTTCTATAGAATGCCTAATTGCTACTTTATAGTTCAATAACCAAAACCAAGCTTTATACCAAAGATTATGAAGGGTTAAGTGATCATTTCTAGTAGGTTGCACAGGTTGCTTAACAACCTTCCACGCCCACTCCCCACAATCCAGTGCGTTCAGTCATCTCATATTATTGCCTCCAGGTGGCAAACGCATGAGTGCACTTTTATTATCTTGAAATGGTAAGAAAACAATTTCTAGTTATACATGTCTCCCTTTTCTTCCTCTCTAGATAGGTACAGGGCACCAACATAAACACACACCACTTAGTTAACACATCACACAGAAACCTATTTCCAAAAAATATTCAGTGCTTTCTTGTGAAAACAGTAGCAAGTCCCTTTGGAGCACAGTGTTGAAAGTGTTCCACCGAACCTTTAATGTGAATTTGCTCAATGGGACTGTGCATACAGGTGTAGAACAATTATTAGATTTGATATCTGAATGAGCTCAGGTTCCCATTAGAGCCTGACTGCTTCAATGACCCCATTATTTTGCTTCCACTGCTCCCAGTACTGATCAACTTAATTATTCTGACTAACGAAACATTGAGGATATGAATTTCTGATTTGTTTTAAACCATATGGGACATTTAAAAGTGCTTCATTTAAAAAAAATCACAATACAGAAGAAATGACTATGAGGATATGCTAGACGCTTAGAAGTAGGGCAGGGCCAAGATTCATGCTGGGCACACAGCCCACTGACTTCCCTGGAATGACTCCTTTGTTTAGATTACTCCTTGGGACCAGCTACATCCTAACAATTTCACTCTTCCCTGGAACACTCAAAACAGAAGTATTAATTTGGCAGTGGGGGTGGGGACATGGGGGACAATTGAAGTTAAACTTTGTGCTCCCTGGTATGATACATTCAGATTCTTAAAACAGATAATGTTCAGAAGGCAAATAAAACATTTTGCAGAGCAAGCCAATTATAGAGATTCTTTGGCAAGGTGAACAAAGAATAAGAACATCCAGAAAATGGGACTAACTTTAGAGTTGATGTGTAAGGAATATGGCCTTTTATAGGTTGAAAGTTAAGGTTAAACTATATCTCTTAATAAAAAATGTTATCACCTTTGAAATATTGAATTTTGACATCAACTTTAGCCAAAGTGTTATATTAGCAATCATATAAACTTAGCTAAGAAAAAGATACACTGTTTTTATATGGAACTATATTGATTCTGATGTCACAGGTGCTTTACAATTAGCATCCTTAACAGCAATTCCAACATCATCTTCTCTCCATTTATATTAACAACTATTAAAAAGTTATATGTTTATCTATTGGAAAAGAAGGCATAAAAGTATTACTGGTCTCCAGAATTTTACAGATGCCAGGTTATTTCTCATGAGTGAATGAATCTGTCCTTAAAAAGAATGCAAGTGACATAAAAATGGTCCCCTTGGCCCTCTGCCTCCTTTCACTCATGATACATAAAGGCCGCTAAGCCCACAATAAACATGTTTGTGTCTAGTCACATTTTCATCATTTTACAATGCAATCTGATTCCTTAAGAAAAAGGAGAGAGAAAAAAGGAAGTCACAGGAGACAGGCGCAAGTTCCTGCTTCTAGGCATTCCCTGGCATCAGCCTTCACTTCATACTCCTGCTCCCAGCGCCTGATTTGACAAAGCACACAGACAGTCGGGAGACAAGTCTCTTCATCTCCTCGCCAAAACTGTCTGACAGGCGTCAATAATGATTCTTTCACACAGCTACAATTTTAACAATTTTGGATGAAAGTCTGAGGAGAAACTTTCTAGCTATTCCTTACAATATTTTATTAAAGAAGGGGTATAAAAATGCATGTGTCTCAGTGGGGCTAGTCTCCTCCTCTGGTTCGACTCAATCCATTGGAACAGTTGGCAGATTAAATAACAGGACCCACAGGCTGCCATGCACAGGCGCTTCACATGCCACATGAAAGCAAGGATTCAGAGATGGAAGCAAAAACAGAAAGCAAAATAAAGCAGGCTCTCTTCTATAAAAGAATTTCTTTAATAAGAGCAGCTGGGAAAATTCTCTCTGCATTTGTGTCCTTCTCCTACTGTTTTATATAAAGCAGCTACTATACTTTTCTTCCTAGGCTACATCTCCTGACAGACTGTCAAAAGCAAACAACTTTCCCCCTTATATTGTAATAATCATCTGCTCTATTTTTAATGCACTCCAAACAAAATTTCTTATTACGTATACCAGCAGTGACAATGCCCCCTGTATTCCCAATGTAAAATGATATATTTTAAATATGATAATTGTAAAAGGAGCCTATCCATAATGACCATTTTAGGCTAAATAAAATATCAACATTTTAAAAATATTTTGTTGATTTTTTACCGAGAGGAAGAGAGAGGGATAGAGAGCCAGAAACACCGATGAGAGAGAATAAGCTATCAGCTGCCTCCTGCACACCTCCTACTGGGGATGTGCCCACAACCAAGGTACATGCCCTTGACCGGAATCGAACCCAGGACCTTTCAGTCTGCAGGCTGACACTCTATCCACTGAGCCAAACCGGTTTCAGCATATCAACATTTTTTATTCATGTTTAGGTTAACATTTGCAATTTGTCTTTTTGCAATATTTAAGTGGAATTGAATATGTTATGGGAAAACTTTAAAAAAATGAGTAAACTTTAAGACTGGTTCTTTCCTGAGTGGGTTGTCATCCTTGCTACTCACCTGTGACCTTCATCATATAACAGTAAAGAAAAACTCAGATTTGACATGAGCTGGATAAGCCCATTATTACCTGCTAGCTGAGTCTCTGTACACACCAACTGTGACTTACTCAATTTTGAACTTCTACTTAATGATTATTTAGAAAGAAAGGACGATTATTTTTATCCAATGTGCTACAATTACAGAGATTAGTAGATACAACATAATTCACAAGCTTCTTACTGTGAATATACTGATTCTAATTGTCACAGTTGCTTCCTAATTGGCACCCTTAACAGCAACTCTGACATCACCCATTCTTCCCATTTATAGTAATGACTATTACAAACTTGCATGTTTACCTACAGGAAAAGAAGACATAAAAGTATTATTGGTCTCTAATATTTTACAGATGCAGGTTTATTTCTCATCAGTGAATGAATCTGTCCTTAAAAAGAATGAAAGTGACTTCAAAATAGTCCCTTTGCCCCTTGACTCTTTTTACGTTCAAACTGTAAATTAATTCCTGTGGAGGAAAGGGTGGGATTGGGGTTCTGTCATTACATCTGGATACATATAAACTAACTACATATAAATTTGTGCATATTAACTGACTCTGGGAGCTAATTTTCTGTAGCTTGAGTCTCAGAGTTTCCTCTTAGGAAAAAGAGCTCAGAAAAATAAGTAATTAAAAAATAATAAATATATATGTGCCTTCCTATTGAATTGTGAAAAACAGCTTCAATCCTGCTTCACGCCCCCTCATGTCGAGACTCCCTGGATTTAAAGCACAGTAGAGGGGGAGTTAGCTGATGTTTTGCATCAAATGGCTACTTTCTCTCAGCATCTCCAGCTTCTCCAGCATTTTTTGATACACCATTACATTAGCCACTCTGGCATTTGATACAGTTTGTTCCCTCTTAATCTATCCTTTACTCAGAGAGTGAAAACTAGTCATTATTTCATCATAAACCTGAAGAATGATTATCCCCATATCTTCTCTATTTGGGGCTAAACATTTAAAATACATCTATCTCTCATCATAGAGTTAAGTGCAAAAGGCTTTTTTTTAAATAATAGAAATATATTTATATATAGCATCATGTAAGGTTAAAGTATACATCATGTTGATTTGATACCTTTATATATTGCTATATTATTGGCATTATACGATTGGATAGCATCTCTACCATATCACAAAATTATCATTTCTTTATTGAGTGGTAAGTATAATCAGGATCTAGTCTTTTAGGAAGTTTGAAGTTTATAATATAGTACTGTTGACTAATCACTAGGCTATGCATTAGATCTCCAGGACTTATCCACTAGTTGTAAGTTTGTACCCTTAACAACATCTCTCCTCTCCCCTCCACCCCCACCCTAGCCCCTGGTAAACACAATTTTACTTTTTGTCTTTATGAGTTCAGTTTACTTTAGATTCTACAAATAGTTGATATCATATACTATTTGTCTTAAGCAGAAAGGACCTTTGATACCATATCAGGTCTCAATTTGTACAGGTCAATAAAGTGTTTTATAAAAGATATCTATTTTAAAAAAAGAGACCTATGAACTTGTATAACAGTTTGGGCATAGTCAATGGAACACAGAATTTTAGAGTTGGAAGAGAATTTATGGATTATTTAATTGAAATCTAACTCTTCATTTTATAGATGATGATACTGACTTCCAGAGAGGAGAATTGATTTGTCATAAATACCTTATACAGTAAAGATATAAAATTGAGAGGCTTAAAGAAGGGAATAGGATGTAAGATAATAAACCATATAACTGTAACTGTTCTGTCATTCATTTATCGGATAATATATGATTAAACTTTTATAAAATGTATATTCATGATGAAAGACAGCAATAACATGACAGAATGGTATTCTGATGATCCTGTATAACTAATCGAAAGAAGTAATTAGAGAATAGCAATATGCGTAAAAATCCTATCATCCTACAGTACAACATTCAGTAATTTAGTTATTTGGTAAGGGAAAGCTCTCTGGAAAAAATATGTCTCCTAAAATTTACATTAAAATGTTTTTACTAATTTCAAAGAGAGGAAAGGAGAGATAAAAACATCTATCATGAGAGAGAATGATTGATCAGCTGTCTCCTGCACACCCCCACTGGGGATCGAGCCTACAACCTGGCATGTGCCCTGACTGGATCTCCTGGTTCATGGGCCAACTCTCAACCACTGAGACATACCAGCCAGGCCTATAATCTACATTTTGATGGGCCTGAAACATATTTACATCATGCACTGTCCACAAAATTCTTAAAGTACATGTTTATACAAAGACTTGAAAAGCAAAGAACACAGTCGTCTGGGCTAGTGCCTTGGTGAGATGCACTCTGGGATGGATAGATGGCTATGGACACGGACACCCCCCCCCACACACACACGTAGCAATACTGTATATGTATATATTTGACACTAGGTATTTATTAAAAGGCGCTAGGCTTATGCATCGTTAAGACTGAAAAGTTAAAAGCTCTTCTAGTTGTGAGTGCAAGTTAGAAAGTCACTGCACTGCCCTATCTGGTCATTTCTTCTGATAAACAGGAGCTTTCCAGTTCATCTTTTTACATGATTCATACCAGCATCCCCGCTAGCCCCCATCTTAATATTTTGGTTAACAGCTGGTGCACATTTCCAATCTCAATAGTATTTCAGCTATCACTTAGAAGCTAGCATCTCAGTTATTCCATAGCAATCTTTTATATATATATATATATATATATATATATATATATATATATATATATATATATATTTTTTTTTTTTTACAGAGAGGAAGGGAGAGAGATAGAAAGCTAGAAACGTCGATGAGAGAGAAACATCGACCAGCTGCTTCTTGCACACCCCCCTACCGGGGATGTGCCCGCAACCAATGTACATGCCCTTGACCGGAATCGAACCCGGGACCTTTCAGTCCGCAGACCTACGCTCTACCACTGAGCCAAACCGGTTTCGGCTCCATAGCAATCTTAATAATGTCATATGATGAGTCAGAAAACATTCTCATAGTTAATATACTTCATTATACCAATGACCACTTGGTGCTTCCATTTAGTCCTAGTTTATTTATGATTTTCCTCACCTTCAACATTTTCCTTGTTTGCATTATTTATTACATTATGTAATGCTATGTTAATTTCCTGATGTTATTGGTCAGCATGACAACCTCATGAACTTCTTTAAATAAAACAACATTTTTATCAGCTCATACATTTTATTTAATTGAAATAATTGAAGTACCGTATTTTTCGGACCATAAGACGCACCTTTTTTTCACCAAATAGTGGGAGGAAAAGTGCCTGCGTCTTATGGTCCGAATAGAAGTAGTGCCTGCGTCTTATGGTCCGAGTTGCAGAGCGGCAGCGGGTCCCCCGGGACCTTCCGTGTCCCAGGGGACTGCATATTTGGTGAAGAAAAAGTGCGTCTTATGGTCCGAAAAATACGGTAATAGAGAATATTACTTCATATTTGGATTCCACTTAAAATGCTGGTATCATTTTGAATTGCTTTGTATTAAATTTTCCAAATGCCCTTATAAAGGAATTTTATAGCAAAAGTATATATTTTATTAAATGAGGAAAAGCAGCACACTTCTTCAGAAAAAATAGAACTTCTTTTAAAATATACTGCTCTCTGCCCTGGCTGGTGTTTCTCAATGGTTAGAGTATTGGCCTGAGGACTGCAGGGTCTCAGGTTAGAATCCGGTCAAGGGCATGTACCTGGGTTGCAGGTTCCATTGCTGGCTCTGGTCAGGAGGCAACCAATTGATATGTCTCTCTAACATTTCTTTGTCTCCTTCTCCTTCTCCTTCTCTTTCTCCTTCTTCTACTTTCCCTGCCTCTCCCCCCCGCCCCCGCCCATCCCTTTCACTCTTTCTAAATATCAATGGAAAAATATATTAGGGTGAGGATTAACAACCACAAAAAATGCTGCTGTCTACAATGCTATTGTTCATGTTTAGTACTATACCATGAGCCATACCACACACAGTGCCTTCCTTTTGTTGAGAAGTAGCCACTTAAAAGGCACCATTGCAGAAAAGAGGACTGTCCTAGGCTCTGAAGAGAGTCACTGACTGAACTGATGACAAATAGAAATATTTCAGATCTCAGATGCTTCCTGTCAAGATTAAGTAAAATCTTCTCTATAAAAGTGCCGGGCAACAATGGATAGCACATAATAGGCATTAAATCTGTTCAGTTTCTTAGCTGAATATAAATCTGATCTTTGGCTGTGTGTGCTTAATAAACACATCTCAATGCATCAACCTTGAAGAGGAAAAAAAACAAGTATCAACTGACAGGTAAAGGTCAAGAATGATCTACTGAGTACAGAGAGGAAGGTAGAATAAGCATACTTTCTATATTTACTTAGTGGTGGCAAAATATATTGTGAAAGGATTTAAAATGCAGATTGTCAGGATTTATGAGAAAAAGATTTCCTCTTTTCTCATTACTATAATAAACAGTGATAAAAAATGCCTCATCAGACTTATGGTAGATAATGAAGAAACTATTGCTTCAATTACATCCCTGATTTATAGATAATGCTGCAACATCACAAACAATGAACATCATAGTCTACCATAATCTATTTGCAAAGATGTGTGTATATGCACGTGTGTTTTAGGGGTATGATGTGGAATCATTTTTCATCCCATTCTTTTCCAATTAGAATGCACTTCAATAACTGTACTAGGAAGAAAATGCAAATGAACATTAAACAACTTATATTCCTTCAAATATGTGTCAACGTACACACATTATTATAGATATAATCATTATTTATATACTCTCTTGCTATCTAATTTTTTCACTTAACATTGTTTTGTGAATACATTTCCATGAGTTGTCATGCAATGGCACCACCATCAAACTGTAGCTGTTTCCCTACACCTCCTCCAGCACCTCACTTTGTGCTTGGACATTCTGGTAGATATATGTTACTACCTGCTGTTATTTTCATTTTAATTGTTTACTTGCTGATGAAAAGCGTATGTTTCCATGTGATTTACTGTTTTCTTCCTATGTGAACTGCCTTGTGAGCCATCCATGTCTGCAGGTCCCTCACATATGTCTGATATCAACATAACCAAATTTGTTGACTACTCCTCCAAACCTGTCCAACTAAATGGTATGGCATATATCTAATCATCCATCATCAATCCTCCTATGCTTTGAAACCCAATATCCTAATGGTCTCCAATTCCTCTGATAAATATCTAGAATTTATCTTAATCTATTCTTCTCCCTCCCATGCCACTTCTGTCTCCTCACAGTCATTTTTATAAATCAACTCATAAAGATAACAAAAATGCAAACCCGATCGTATACCTCCATCTCTAGTTAATAAATCTGTATGGTCACAGGATAAAAATAATTTTTTTGAACATAGCCTAGAAGTTCTTTCCAATCTAGTCTAATCTCACAGCCCAGCCTCATTTCCCCATAGTTCCCATAAATTCTATGTTCCATCTAAGTGGACTACTTATTGTTCCTGAATACCCTTCTTGCTTTTCTTCTTCATGCCTTTGCTCATGTAATCGCTCTCCCAGTAAGCTCTTGTTCCCTTTACTACTGCACATGCCTAGGAATATGTTACAGATCCTTTAGGTTTTATCTCAAATGTCATTATCCCCTGAATCCTTTTTGGATATTTCTCAACTGCACATAGCTACTCCTGCCTCTGAACACCCAGAACAATTTAAAGTGTTCTTAAGGTTCCTTAGGTGCAAGAATTATTTGTATATTTGTTTGAAATCCCTGGAATAGCTTATAAGCTATTGAGGACAGGGGCTGCAACTCACATCTTTCTTTCTACAAATGCTTTGCACATAGTAGGTGTTAAATATATTTTTCTTGAATTGAATATTCTCCAAGGTCTGAAAATTCCTATAATGGCAATATCTTTGTCTTCTGCATGCTTGGATCATCCCAGCACTTAGCACATATGATGAATGAATAAAAATAAGAAACTTGAATGCTTTTAAAGTTATGTAATTGGATAAATATTAAAAAGAATTATTCCTACCTTCCTAAATATAATACATGCCTCCCTGCTTCCAATTATGTCTCACAAACAGGGAAACAATTTAACATTCAAGTCTTTACATATTATTTAATTTAAAGGGCCTTTACTACATTTTAAAAAATATTGCTTTTAACACACTCTTTGGAGAACACATGTTAGTCTTGGACAACCTCAATTAATATGAGTTTTATGTATTTATGGAGGTAAATTTACAGAATTTGGGGGGGGGGTGGAGACAAAGAAATGTAACACAAATCTACAAATTATTTATAGGATATGGCCTGACAGTATTAAGTATAAAAAAGCATTTGAAAGATCACTTAAAGTTGCAATGCAGTAAACACCTACAGATGATAAGTAGCTACACTTAGCAAGGGGGGGTAGGAGACATCTGCAACAGTGTCAACATTAAAATTTTAAAATAATAATACAAAAATATACACATTTAGCATGAATAGAATAATCAACTGACCTAGTGTTGTTATGCAGATGGACATTTGTGGCTTAGGATAAAAATGACAGTCATGCTATTATAGACCAATTAATGTGCTGTATCTCTATCTAACAACTGAGATGGATATGAATGCAATGTGTTCCAGAAAACTGAGGGAACACAAAAACTGGCTCTCATGCTTACAGAAACACTGATGTCAGACTCTTCCACCTACATTTCTAAAAAAAATCTGTATCCAAAATCATATTAGGAAAATCGGGGCATATGTTACCCATCATATGTGTTACAAGCTTTTGAATCCAGGGTGGTACACATGGCTCATCTGGCCCACAATGGTAAGAGCTGCCATTTACTTCTTTAGTACTTACTGGGTGCCATGTATATGACTTGCATTATTATATGTTAATAATTCTTCAAAGGATCCTATAGGATTAGGTATTATTAAACCATTTTTCAAAAGAGGACAGAGTGCCTCCAAGATTTTAAAAAGCTTGCTCAAGATCATGCGGTTCATAAATGGTGGACATCTGCAAAGTTTTAAAGTCCATAACCTGAACTACCACCCTATATGGTTCCACAAGCACCGTGCCTGGATTCCCAGCACCAAGACTTTGACAGGATGATGCTTTATGTAAACAAAGGGGAAGTCAAAAGTAGGACAAGAACAAGAAGCTTTATAATCTATAAATGCATTACCATCTTCAGTAGTAACCCTTTTAATACATTTTTTATTTTTAATACATTTTTTAAACTAAAAGCCCAAAGAACACCACACTCATGATCTATTTAGCTTCATGATTCTATTTCTGGCGAGAGGCACCAAGGGATGCCCTATAGAAAGGCATGGTTTGTCCTCCTTTGCTTCTCTAACCTCATCTTTGCTCACCGTGCATCTACAGTGATTAACTGGCCTGGAACACTTTATAAAATCTGCTAGTTCTTTACAAATTCCGGGGTAACTTACCCCAGAAGGTATGCATAGTAGGTCCCCATTGTATACCTCTGATACTTCTTATTTTCAATATTCTTGGGTTTGGTAAACAATTTTGCATATATTCTATCCGAATCGTCTATGGTTTCCTGATTTGATGGGCTCTGAGCATAGCCTCACTCACACTATTTTATTTTCTAACAGAAAAGCCCTGATTTAGACTTTCATAGCCAGGAATCTTTACCATTAGATTGTTCATTATAAATGCCTTTTCTGGTTGGATGCAGCAGCAGCAGCTTTTTATTTTAGTTTCAAAAATATATTTTTATTGATTTTAGAGAAGAAGACAGTAGAAGTGAGAGATAGAAACATCAGTGATGAGAGAGAATCAATGATCAGCCACCTCCTGCGTGCCCCACACTGGGGATCGAGCCTGAAACCCGGCATGTGCCCTGACAGGGAATCCATCCATGACTCAGTACTAAGGAAGTCAAACATTTTCTGTTTGGATGCCAATGTGTGTCTCTTCCTTTGGAGGTTTAGCCGCAGAATGTTCACCTTTGTAGGAACAGCACCTTCCTGAGCTACATTTTTCAGGGGACAGTTACCTTGAAAAGGGATGCCTAGTTCCCTTTTCCACACTGAAACAGAGAAGTCAGAGCCTGGCAGCCAGTGAATGCAGCCTGGCTTATTTTACCTTCATTTCCCCCCTAAATGCATTACCTTACCCACACAGAAGCTCATCTGCCACTTCTCTGCCCACTCATGAGCCTCAAGAGAGTGCCATGCAGTGTATCCCTGGCAGCTTGGCATTTCACTTTCAGTGAACTCAGAACAACTGCAACCCTCCTACTCAGGCTCCTTAACTTTTTCATAAAACAAATGGCTTCCTTAAAGGAAAGTGATAATGTTTGAAACTGAAGGACAAATATTAAGTGTAAAATTATCCCCCAATTTAAAATATTGCCCTACACAGTGATAGTTGTCTGTTCTAAAAAATGTTTACCTTTCTTCACATTGACAATGAAAAGTAGACTATAATAAAAGCCTAGATTTAGACACACTATTGGCCTCATGTTTCTGAAGGCATAAAACCAAAGGATTAATATGCCAAATATCCTAAAATGCATCTGCTTTCATTGTTATAAATCCTTCCAATTGGCCTCCCCTAGGTTGCTTTGTAATTCTATATGCCTCTTACATATTTAAACAGCTTAATGTTTATCATTACTTCATTTTAAGAACTTTTATTTCCTACTCTGGGAAGCCTTATTAATTTTTATAATACTCCCTTCTCAGATTGTAAGATAAACAAAATGGATTTTTAGTCTCATATATGCCTCAATTGGAGAAGGGCTTATTAGGAATTTAAAAAATCAATTAGTAGAACTCTAATTTTCCCACAGACATTTCAACAGAAAAGAATGTCTTAATATCTACCTTAGTTTTATGTTTTGTCTTAAACACAGGTTACTTTGTATTAAAGTTTCTGAATGATCGGCACAAATCTCATCTATATGTATATAAAAGCCTAAGTGACCTTTATAACCAGTTGACCAAAGGATGGGTCAACTGGTCACTATGGCAATCCACTGACCACCAGGGGGGCAGACACTCAATGCCAGAGCTGCCCCCTGGTGGTCAGTCGTTCCCACAGCCAACCTCCTGCGGTCCCTCCTCCTGGCCAGCCCTGATCAGCCCAGATCACCACTCAGGCTGAAGGACCCCACCCATGCACGAATTCATGCACTAGGCTTCTAGTGTTATATATGTAGACACAGCATGATAAGCAGGAAAAGGCAGAATTTAGACTGAGAGTTCCTAGGCTCAATTTAAAAAAAAAATTCTCACCTGGGGATATTTTTTCAAATTGATTTCTCAGTGAGAGAGGAATGAAAAGAGAGGGGGAAAAACATCAATGTGAGAGAGAAACATCAATAGGTTGCTTCCCATACACGTCTTGGCTGGGAATCCAACCCACAACCTAGGTATGTACCCTGATCAAACCTGCAACTTTGGTGTATAGGAGAACACTCCAACCAACTGAGCTCCCCAGCCAGGGCTGTAGGCTCAAATTTTGCTCAGTCTAGTCCAAACTAAGAAACTAGGAATGAGTCACTTAACTTTTCTAATGACAAGTTTCCTCACCTGCAAAGTAAGGAAAGTAACCCTATCTTACTATGTCCACTTCTTGTGATGATCAAACAAGATACTGTGAAATCAAAGTAGTTATTAAACAAGAGCTTACCAGGCAATCATAAAGTTTTACTATACTTGGCTTTATTGATAAAGACTCCTTTAAAGATAGATACTCTTTCAAATGGCTCACTTTGTATCTTTTTTACTGCAGGCTCTCTCATATTATGATCCTTGAAAAATATGCATGATTTTGTGAATGTATTCATATCTTAAAAATCTAAGTATTTCCTATGTCATCCTAATAAGCACAGAAGAAACAGCCTTGTTTTTATTTTACCACTTTCTTTTTAGTTCAGGTTCTTCAGCAAGAGCCACTCTAATGATGTTTAAAACCAAGATATCAAATGACACTGTCATGATCTGGAAATGTCTGCAAAGTCCACTGGAAGTCTTAGCAAATGTCAGAGCCCCTCTAAGGCAAGGAAGATCCTCAGGATGGATAATGATTCAAGAATTTAGTACAGTAGTAAAGATACAGCAGGGTTCTTGGAAAGGCCTGCTTGAGGCTCAAAGGTCAAGCAGCACAAGTTTAATGCCAAGTAAAGTAAAAGGTCACTTAACATTGTGATTAGTGATGCCAAATGGACACAGAGTGATGTAACAGATAGAGTCAACTAATGCTTCAATTTCAGAAAGTGTCAGAATAGATATTTTCATCAATTCTCCTGTCTTTCTGACAAGAAATTACTTAGAAAATCCAACAAATGAAAACACTTCCTAGGCAGCAGTCAACTGCTCAGTAGTCAGTAGTCTTCTGTTATTGAGTTGCATTTAAAAGACATTATAATACAGAATAATTTATAGAATTTATGGGAAGATAAATTATCTATATGCATTCATTAAGAATTATCCCACTGATGTGTCTATTACTGACAATTCAATTGTTGATTTTTCTTTTAAAGCAAAACAAATACATGCATGATGACAATGGAGAAAACTAGAAGAGGAATTGATCCAATTCAGTGATACTAAATCAAATGACACATATCATTAAATATGGTAGTTGCATAGTAATAAGCATTAAAAGAGGGTAGCAAAATCTCTAATAATATCCTAATACCACCACCACCACCACCAAAATATTCCCAAAAATGAAAAATAAAAGGTTTTCTCACTCTTATTTGCTTCAAATATCTATAAAGAATGCTGAGATATATGGTAGTGTGTGACATTAGGCCTACACTTTCATATTAAAAAGCATTGGTTGCGAGAGAAACCAAGATAGCAGCATAGGTAAAGGCTTAACTGCAGCCTCACACAACAATTAAAAAAAAATACAACTAATATACAAAATGGACACTATCCAGAACTATAGGAAAGTTGACTGACTGGAAATTCTATAACTAGAAGGAAAGAGAAAAACAGAAGGAAAATCAGAGGAGCTGTAAAAGCTTAAGGTAGGGAGACGTGGTGCGCACGTGGGGAGAGGATGGAGCTAGAGAGGAGGGGGCGGCTGAGTGCATGGCTGGTGTTCCCTAGTGGGAAGGAGATAAAAGCTCTGGACTGCACTGAACCCCAGTTCTTGGCGAGACCCTGGGGACCAAGGCTCATACAGAGGGATTCTAGGCTATAAAGCAGAAACTCAGAGGAGCAGCGAAAAGCAGAGCCCCGGAGTCCAGGCACATTGTGCGCAGAGGAAGGATTGCTGATTGTGCTGCTAGATTGCACTAGCAGGAAGGAGACAAAAGCTCTGGACTGTGCTGAGCCCCAGTTCCAACTGCACTGAACCCCAGTTCTAGACCAGTCCCTGAGAACCCAGGCTCATACAGCAGGAATCTGGGCTGTAAGGTGGAAACTCAGGGGAGCGGCGAAAGGCAGAGCCCCAGAGGCCAGCACGTTGTGCTCAGAGGACGGACTGTTGACTGTGCCACTGGATTGCCCTAGTGGCAAGGAGACAAAAACTCCGGACTGCACTGAACTCCACTTCCAACCCCACTTCCAACTGCACTGAACCCAAGCTCTGGGCTCATTGGGGGAGAGACTAAACCAGGGCTGGGCAAACTATGGCCTGTGGGCCAGATCCGGTGAATAAAACTATTGAATTTAAAAAAACAAACAAAAAGACCGTACCCTTTTATGTAATGATGTTTACTTTGAATTTATATTAGTTCACACAAACACTCCATCCATGCTTTTGTTTCTGCCCTCCGGTCCAGTTTAAGAACCCATTGTGGCCCTCAAGTCAAAAAGTTTGCCCACCCCTAGAGTAGACTGTCTGGTAGTGGGCGAAACTCTAGGGCACCTTTCTCTTAGAGGTGCTTGCAGCGAGTACCAAAGCAGCAAGTACCAAAGGACACTGAGGAACACTGAGACTCAGGAACCTCATAGGGCGGGGCTGACAGGAAGCCAAGGCTGTAGGCTCCACCCTGAAACTCCCATCCAAGCTGAACACAGAGGCTTTTGCAATTTTCCAAGTTTAGTCAAATAAGGCTGTCTTCTGGCATAGACACAGCTGAGCCTCACAACCAATTGGGAGTTCCTCCCAATGATACAAACAACAATCAAGACTTAACTACAATAAGGCTGTATACACAGTCCACAAAGGGGTGCACCAAGAGTGTTCACCTCAGGTAACTGGGAGGCTGACCCACTGAACCATATAGGACACCTTAACACACAAAGCCACCCTACCAACTAAGGGAAGCTGCGAAAATGCCGAGACAAGGAAATGGATCACAAACAAATAAATGGAGGACAAAAAGAGACTGGATATAGCCGAAACCGGTTTGGCTCAGTGGATAGAGCATCGGACTGTGGACTGAAAGGTCCCAGGTTCGATTCCAGTCAAGGGCATAGATTATAGGTCCTATGTTACATCAAAATTACATTTGAATGATTACTTTACCATATAGAAGCACATCTCCAGTAGGGGGTGTGCAAGAGGCAGCTGATCAATGATTCTCTCTCATAGATGTTTCTAACTCTCTATTTCTTTCTCTTCCTTTCTGTAAAAAACCAATAAAATATATTTTTAAAAAAGAGAGAGAGACTGGAGATAGATTTCAAAACCACGGTTATAAGGTTTTTCAAGAATTTCTTAGAAAATACCAATAAAATAAATGAGACCTATGAGGATACGAAAAGGGATCAACTAGAAATAAAGAATACATTGTCTGAAATAAAAAATATTATACAGAGTCCTAAAAACAGAATGGAAGATTTCAAGAAACAAGCCAGAAGACACTCCTCTGCAGAAGCAAGAAGACAAGAGAATCCAGAAAGTTGAAGATAATGTAAGAAACCTCTGGGACAACTTCATGGGGAGACTTGTTTAAAACTTACTATTTACAACAGCTCATCAATACAAATCAGCATTGCTTCTATATGGTAAAGTAATCATTCAAATGTAATTTTGATGTAACATAGGACCTATAATCTATAAGCCCAACTTTCACACTTTTTAGTTTAAAAGTTTGTATTCATTGACTGCATAGTAAATAGGTGTTCTACATCTGAACATATACATTTATTCTAATAAAATCCCACACTTATCTTTTATCCCTCTTGGTTAGAGATATAAGATTTTATTTGGAAAGGTTTTTTCTGCATAAAAGCAAGAGTGTTTGAAAACTATTGTTATCATCGCTTCTCTCAAAATGCTCCCAGAGGTCTCTTTCTAAAACCTAAATTTGATCATGGCCCTCTTCTGTTTAAAACCTGTAACATGAAAAAGTAGATCCTAGCATATATAAAAGTTCAAATGTTTTTGTATCAGAACCTTTCTTGCTGCTGCTGTTCAACTCCCTCTCCTCACCTCTCACTCACCCTGCCCATTCACACATGCATGCCAAACCATGTATTTTTAATGTCTTGTACTTTCAGGACTATGGCAGAGCCTTCCTTTCTCCCAGCTTGTTAAAGAGCTGTACCCAATACCGAGGGTAGTGACTGCACAGTTTGGTGTCCTAGTCTGCTTGGAAAAGCACGTTTCATCCTTCAAAGTTCAACCTAACTATAAGCCTTCTCTGATAGCCTGCTTCCCTTCTCTCAACAACTGGATCTTTCTCCTACAGCAACCCATATAAACCTTCAGCAACCTATATAAACCACCATTATCCAACTCAGCAACTTTTAATGTGATTATTTGTTTCCACCTTGATCTTCCCTACTAGACAGTCAGTTGGACAAGGGTAGTGATGTGTCTTGTTATGTCTTTGAATCCCTGCTATGCTACTTAGGACAGATCTTGTCACACCATGTTAATACATACTTGTTGAATAAATAAAAAGTGACTAACTCAGAATTTATCAGCTGCCCAGAAACTAGGGTTGGTGTTTATCTTTGTTTAGCAAACTCCTTTCCCACAGATAATCTAAAATTAATAGTATAAATAAAATTATAAGAAGAATATTTAAAATGCTTAAGAGAACAAACTTTTTAAATTCCCTTAAGTACTTTATAAGCATCAATTTACATATAAGCAATTGATATGCTAATTATACTTCAGCCATATTACTTCATTAAAACTGGGTCCTTAAGGACCTCTAAGAGGCAATGGTTTGAATGACTGAATCTTGTTAACTTAGTTGGAGTTCCTGAACATACTTAGAGATAAATAAAAATGCATTTCCATAACATTATTCTGTAATTCAAATGATTTTTCTCTGAGTCAGAATGGCCTTTCCAATTTTGCAAGATGCTCTATTAACTACTGTTTAATTTCACTTTATGAGACTACTTAAATCTATTCTTTCTTATTTTAATGATTAAAAAAATATCCACAAGGGTATTGGTAGAGGCTTTATATATATATAAATATATATGTGTATATATATATATTTTTTAAATTTATTTTTATTTTATTAATTTTTTTTACAGAGAGGAAGGGAGAGGCATAGAGAGTTAGAAATATCAATGAGAGAGAATCATCGGCCAGCTGCCTCTTGCACGCCCCCTACTGGGGATTTTCCCGCAACCAAGGTACATGCCCTTGACCGGAATCGAACCCGGGACCTTTCAGTCTGCAAGCCGATGCTCTATCCACTGAGCCAAACCGGTCTCAGCAAGGCTTTATATTTTTATACACTATTATAAAGTTCAAATTTTGGGGCATGAAACAAATACCATCATGTTCATTTTTTCCTCTGTATTCTACCTGTGTGTTCTACCATTCCCTTTAGCTAACCTATAGTCCCATTACACCAACTCCTTACTTTTCTTGAAGGATGCTAAGTAATTTTATGACATTGTATTTTAATACATATTATTACTTTTCTCTTGAATGTCCTTCTCACACTCACAACCATGAATTCACCTAAGAACTCCAATATCTTTATCCTATGCCTCAAAGATAGCTAAATAATAAAGTTAATTCCCATGGGGAATAGAACAGAGATCTCAAAGTCATAGTTGAATGATTAATGAACCAATGAAATTGCTTTTCTATGGTGAGAAATTGCCTTTGAAGTTCTGGCTGGTGTTTTGTGCTCTAAAATGTGCACTATAATGCTAGAACCCACATATAAATGTTTCTGAGTCTATTGGCACATGGTAGAGTAATGGGGATTGTTGCTATTACTTCTGTTGCTTAAAAGAACAATTTTTAGGGTAAGTTTCCAACAAAAATTATAGTAATGCACATAGTGTATCCATATATAAAACCAGGTAAAATATTTCTTCCCTAGCTATTTCATTAACAGGACTTTGCTATATAAACTTAATCATTGCCTACAATCATATTAAATTTTATTGTTTATGATACACTTTGACACATGGCCTTATTTGAAATAAAAATGAAATTACCATTTATTCATGTTTCTCCCTTATTATTTTCTTGTTCCTTCATTGACATTGATTTGTTAGTTTTTTTTACCTGAAGTCATTTTCTTCATTTCTGTTTCTAATTTTCATAATAAGGCTTTCTCCCACTCATCATATTTAAAATATGTATACCACTTTTATTATAATGACTTTTCCTAAAAATATATTTTACTTTTCAGTTAAGAATTATAGAGTAAAATAAAACAAAAGAGAAGGTAAAGGAAGATTGCATTTGCTTTCCTTTTTTCTATTTATTGAAGTACTAGAGGCCTGGTACACGAAATTCATGCATGGGAACAAGGGGTATCCCTCAGCACAGCCTGCACACTCTCCAATCTGGGACCCCTCAAGGGATGTCCAACTGCCCATTTAGTCGGACAGTCAGATATCCCTCTCACAATCCAGGATTGCTGGCTCCCAACTGCTCACCTGCCTGCCTTCCTGATCGCCCCTAATGGCTTCTCCCTTCCAGCCTGATCACCCCCTAACCACTCCCATGCCAGCCTGATTGATGTCTATCTGATCCCCTGACAGCCTGTTTGCCCCCAACTTCCCTCCTCTGCCGGCCTGGCCACCCCTAACTGCCCTCCCCTGCAGGCTTGATCACCCCTAACTACCCTCCCTTGCAGGCCTGGTCCCTCTCAATTGCCCTTCCTTGTAAGCCTGGTGCCTCCCAACTGTCCTCCCCTGCTGGCCATCTTGTGTCCACATAGAGGCAGGATCTTTGACCACATGGGGGCAGCCATATTGTGTGTTGGCGTGATGGTCAATCTGCATATTACTTTTTTATTAGATAGGATAGAGGCCTGGTGCACGGGTGGAGGCCAGCTGGTTTTCCCTGAAGGGTGTCCTGAATCAGGGTGGGGTTCCCTTAGATCCTGGGGTGGCCTGAGCGAGGGGCCTGTGGTGGTTTGCAGACTGGCCATGCCCCCTGGCGACCCAAGCAGAGGCCCTGGTATCTGGAATTCATTTACCTTCTACAATTGAAACCTTGTAGCCTGGAGCAGAGCTAAGCCTCCTGCTTGCTCCTTGGCCAGCAACCATTTCTATTGGGACTTATGTACCTTTTATAATTGAAACTTTGTAACCTTAAGCAGAGGCCTGGGCCAGCCAGGGTATGCAGAAAGCTTTGCTTCCTCCATTGCTGGGGGCAACCCTAGCCTGCTCTCTTCAGCTCCGTGGCTGCTGCCATTTCTGTTTGGACTTGTTTACCTTCTATAACTGAAACTTTGTAGCCTTGAGTGGAAGCCTAGGCTGGCAAGAGCAGGCGGAAAGCTTGGCTTCTTCTGTTGCCTGGGAAACCCAAGCCTCCCTCCTGCTCTCTGTGGCCGTAGCCATTTTGGTTGGGTTTATTTGCATACTTGCTCTGATTGGCTGGTGGGCATGGCTGGTGGATGCGGCTGGTGGGTATAGTGGAGTGATGGTTAATTTGCATGCTACTCTTTTAATAGGTAGGATACTTCACAATATTATTTTAGTTTAAGGTGTACAGCATAGTATTTCAACATCTATATACCTTACAATATAATCATCATGATGTCTAGTAATCATCTATCATCATACAAAGTTATTACAATACTAGAGGCCTAGTGCATGAAATTCGTGCACAGATAGGGTCCCTAGTTGCTGTCAGCTGGGGCCTCCCTTCCCTGGCTGCAGGCTGCTGGCTGCTGGCTACTGGCTGGGCCTTCCTTTGTTCCACAGTGCCCCCTAATGGTCATCACATGTCATAGCAAGCAATGGAACTCCTGGTGGGTCAAACTCCTGAGGGGATACTTTGCATATTAGGCTTTTATATATATACTAGATGCCCAGTGCATGAGATTCATGCACTTGGACAGGTGGTCCCTCAGCCCAGCCTGTGCCCTCTCTCAGTCTAGGAGCCCTTGAGGGATGTGTGACTGAAATCTTAGACTTGCTCCCTATCAGATATCCTTAGTGCTGCACTCCTCAGCTGTGAGCCTGGTTTCCGGTCTTCTGGCTGAGCGCTGCTCCCTCTGTGGGAGCACACTGACCACCAGGGGGCAGCTCCTGCATTGAGCATCTGCCTCCTGGTGGTCAGTGCATGTCATAGCAACTGGTCTTTCCACCGTTTGGTCAATTTGCATATTACCCTTTTATTATATAGGATAGAGACCCAATGCTTGAAATTTGTGCTTGGGGGTAGGGGGTCCTTCAGCCTGGCCTACTACTTCTCACAGTCTGTGGCCCCTCAGGGAATGTTTGCCTGTCAGCAAGTCAGACATCTCTCTCTCAGTCTGGGGCTCTTGCAGTCCAGGACCCCTCGCTCCTTACTGCCTGCCTGCAGCAGAGAAGAAGCTCCTGCCACCACCACTGCACTTACCAGCCATGAGCCTGGCTTCTGGCTGAACGACACTCCCTTATGGAAGCCCACTGTCCACCAGGGGAAAGCTCCTGCATTGAGCATCTGCCCCCTGGTGGTCAGTGCACATCATAGTGACCAGTTGTTCCACTATTCTGTCAATTTGCATATTAGCCTTTTATTATATATGATTATTGCCTATAGTCCTTATACTGTACATTACATCCCCCTGACTTACTTATTTTATAATTGGTAGTTTGTAACTCTTAATCCTATTCACTTATTTCACCCTTCACCCTCTGTCTGACTTATTTCACTTAGCATAACACCCTTTAGGTCGATCTATGTTGTCACAAAAGGCAAGATTTCATTCTTTATCATGGCTTAGAATTATTCCATTATATATACTTAATAGGTATATACAGAACATTCTATCCAAAATCAGCAGAGTACACATTGTTTTCAAGTGCACATGAACTGTTAGGTATATACAGAACATTCTATCCAAAATCAGCAGAATACACATTGTTTTAAAGTGTACATGAACTGTTCTCCAGAATACACTGAGTGGCCATATTATTATGATCTCTGAATGCATAATAATATGGCCACTCAATATATATATTAGAAGCCCGGTGCATGAATTTGTGCATGGGTGGGGTCCAGCCAGTCTGGCCAGGGAGAGGAGACATGGGTGATTGGCCGGCTTGCCTGCTGGTCGAACTCCTGGTCGAGGGGACAATTTGCATATTATCCTTTTATTATATAGGATATATACTGAGTGGCCAGATTATTATATGTTCTGAGATCATAATAATCTGGCCACTCAGTATAGATCATATGTTAGACCACAAAACAAGTCTCAATAAATATAAGAAGACTGAAATAATATCAGGCATCTTTTAAGACCACAATGGTATGAAACTATGTATCAATTACAAAAAGAAAACTGGAGAAAACACACATATATAAAGGCTAAACAACATGCTACTAAGCAACCAATGGGTCAACAAAGAAATCAAAGAGGAAATAAAAAATACCTTATGACATAGAAATGGAAATGCAACATTCCAAAATCTATTGGATGCATCAAAAGCATTCATAATAGGGAAGGTTATAGTGATACAGGACTACCTTAAGAAAGAAGAAAAATCTCAAATCACATAACTTTACACTTAAAGGAACTAGAAAAAGAAGGAAAAAAAGCCCCTAATTAGTAGAAATGTGGAAATAATAAAAATCAGGGTGAAAATAAATTATATGGAGACTGAAAAAAGGATAGAAAATATCTTTTCTGAAGAATTCTGATCCAATGGGCATGCAACTATTTCTTTGTTGATTAAGAAATGACCATAAAGCTATAACCATAAATAAGCACTAGAACTCAAGGAGACCCATATTCTTCCTCTTCTTCCATTGACAGGTTTAACTCAAAACAGAGAGAGATGAATAATGACAGAGTGTAATCCCAGAAAGAGACATATTAATGATGCAGACACTAGAAACACAGATTGTAAAGTATCAAAGAAACACATCAAATATCCCACCAGTCTGTTTTATAAACCTTTTCATGACAATTTTGGATGAAACTAAATTATAATATTCTGTTCATTCATTAACCTCAACAAAAAATCTGAAGTATTTACAGGTTCCTTTTTGGAGATCTCAACTAGGCGTATAGTGGCTCTTAATCTGGAAGATCAGTGTGGAGTAGACTAGCTTTTCTTTTTCTTCTTCTTCTTCTTTTTTTTTTTTTGACTAGCTTTTGGACCACTGTTTTAAGTAGTTAGGAGATGCAAAATATTTTATTTTATTTATGTCACATACACTTAAAGTAAGTGCTATTATTACTTGATGAAGTATATAATCTGATTATCTTCATTTTATAAATAAGGAAAATGTGGCAAACAGAGGTCAAACAATTTTCCCAAATCACATAAATATTAAGTTGCAGAGCTAAGATTCAAATCCAGGGGGCACATTCTCTATAGTTCATGTAGAAATCACTTTTCTATCCTGACTTTCAGTGATTTCTTAAGCCTTTTAGACTAATGTGAGCCCAGAATAAGGAACATCTTAGCCTTTCTCTGTTTCTTGATTTATGGGTTGGTTTCTGGTTCCCTTCAGATTTCATAATATCTCCAGTGTCTAAGGTGTGAGAAGGCTCATAGCAGGTAATGTTGACGTTGTATGAGGAAGGTATGTAGTCTTTGCCTTCTGAGAGATTAAAAATGAGATAAACATAAGGGCCATATATAGGTCAAAGAAAAACTTAGGGATATATACATAACTATATGCATTAAGAGATTGCTCAAGTACTGAGAGGAGTGGAAGAAAGGGATGTAAATTCTGTGCAACAATTCTCCTATGGGTTAGAAGTAGTGTCTGTGAGGCAATTAGTCACTAGACATGCTGCTATGGATCCCATATGTCTAATTACAGAAAGATATTTCATTTGAAACTGATTTTACCAGTTTCCTTTGCCTCTGCTAGTTTATCCACTATAAAAGGAGAACTAACCATTAGTTGGATTAAATACAACCTAGTAGTTATACAAAAGGGAGGCTGAAGAATTTACAAATGAATTCTAATATGTATAGATATTATGCATGTGAATATATAATATATACCAGGATATATATATATATATATATATATATATATATATATGTGTGTGTGTGTGTGTGTGTGTGTGTGTGTGTGTGTGTGTGTATGCTAATATATAACTATACATTGTTGAGAATTTATTATATGTAGGTTCTGTATTAAATGATTTATGTAAATTATTTTATTAATCACATCAAGCATATAATAAAGGTATCATTATTCACCCCGTTTTTCAGATGAGAAAACTGAGGTACAAAGCAGCACAGTAAGTTAGTAGTGGGAATTGTTAAAAGACAAATCCAGGCTGTATGGCACCACAGCCATAGAATGTATCCTATATAATCAAGAGGGAATATGCTAATTGACCATCACACTCTCACAAAGATGGCAGTACCCATAGCCACAAGATGGTGGTGCCCAGTCCCCTCAGCCCTGCTGGAGCAGCAGGTGTGCGGCCACTCCATGCACCTGCCTCCAGAGTCTTCCAATCCTCTCAACCCCCCCTCCCCCCAGCTGCCCAGGGCCAGCCCGAGGTGCAGGCAATCCTTGGATGTCAGCTTCCCAGTCACCCAAGGTTGCCCAAGGCTCAGGTAACCAAGGCTGGCTGAGGCTTGTGCTGCTGGCAGTGGCAGCAGCAGAGGTGTGATGGAGGCATCACCTTCCCCTGATCACGGGGTTGCCTCCCGCCCTTGAGGGCTCCTGGACTATGAGAGGGGGCAGGCCAGGCAGAGGGGGCAGGCCGGTCTGAGGGACCCCGCCCTTCCAGTGCATGAATTTCATGCACTGAGCCTCTAGTCTTATATAATTGGAGTTAGTCTTTATGCTTTCTCTTACTTTCTTAAAACTCTTGCTTTTACATTTTCCCAAACCTTAAAAACAAACAAACAAACAAAAAAAAAACCTACTCATTACACAAAGCATATTAAAGTCATCCAGAAAGTAGAATCAAGGATTTGTCCAATATTAAAAGTTGCAATTTTGTGTTTTCTCACTGGGCTACAATAGACTTTAATCCTTCCCCTCTTAGGATTTTTCTTTTAGCTTTAAACACTGTTGCATATATAATATCACTAGTAAAAAAGGCCATTGTGTCTGTATTTAATAGAGTCTTTTAATTAAAGGCAATAAATTTTATCATTGCCATGCCCCACCCCTAAATCCTTATCAACACAGAGTATGATAAAAATGTCTCGTTTACTGGTTGATCTGTATTATGTGAACAACATCCAGTTCTCTGTTATGTTTAACAAGGAAAAAAAAATCAAATACTATGAAAATGTTGTGAATATATAATTATCTTAATTAGGCTATATTTTGAAGCAATAATTTTCACATTCTTGGCACACTGTGATAAGCTGATGCATGTGACCGGCAACTGTGCAATAAAGATCAAATTATATTTAGTGCACAAAAGAGTAGTCAGAATAACATAAATCTATGTTAATTATTAAAAAAAATAAACATAATGCTATGAGCTGAACTGTGTTCCTTCAAATTCCTATGTTAAAGCCCTAACCCCCAGTACTCCAGAATGAGGCTGTATTTGGAGAAAGGGCCTTCTAAGAAGTAATTAAACTAAAGTGGGGTTATTAGGATGGGCCTTAAGCCAATTTGACTGGTACCCTTATAGGAAGAAATTAGGACACAGGCAACACGGGCAAAGCAATGACCACCTGAGGACACAGCGAGATAGCAACCACCTGAAAGTCAAGGAGAGTGTAAACAGAAGAAACCAAACCTACCAACACCTTGATCTTGGATCTCTAAACCTCCAGAATTTGAAGTACATTTTTGTTGTTTACACTACCCAGTCTGTGGTCTTTGTTATGGCAACCCTAGCAAACAAATGCACATAATGTTTATGACATCAACAACTTTTTCCACCCTTTTGGAATTCTGTGACTTAGAAACTCTTTTTTTTTTGGGGGGGGGGTGTTGTTCAGATAGAAACATACTGATTTTCTAGATGGAATTGCATTACCATTAAAACAAACTCTGGACATCTTGAGATTTTCTTTTTAGTTTATATTATAGGAAAGAAGTTTATATTTGTAAAAAAGAGTATCATAATGAGTGAAGAGTGAAATGGATTAGCTGCTTTATTTTGAGGCGATAATAGGTTTTTATGCTCTGGAACTCAGATATAATTTAGCTTGAATGTTAGGATTTCATCCATTTGGAAGTCCACTGTTTATTTGAGGCTCTATTAATTACAGATTAAATTTATGGTCTATTTCCAATGTTGACTTCTTGATTTTACATGTAAACTCTTCACATTGTTTTCTCTAGATAAGTAAACAAACAAACAAACAAACAAAAGACTTAGTAGGGTTAAGGTATCTAACTTTTCATTTCTATTGACTGAAGTATATATAGTAGGAACTCAATAAATATCTCATCAATACATGAATGGAATTTTTTCCCTTCGGTGACTTTATAAATTCCTATACAGTAGTCCCTATTTATCTACAGAGGATACATTTCAAGACCCTCAGAGGATGCCTGAACCATGAATAGTACCAAACCTTATAAAGATGCTTGAGCATTACTTTGAGTTTTTCTTCTTTCTTAATAAAAATTATGCTTATTTACTTCTTTGGAGGTGTACCCTAGCTTAAAAAATTGTGATGTTTGAAGAGTACAGGCAAATTATTTTTGTAGAATGTGGGTTTGTTTGCTGTTTCCTCATGTTTAGATTTAGTTTATGCATTTTGGGCTTAGGGAACTGTTCTACATCAAAGGAGGTTAAAAAGACATTATATCAAAATGCAATGTGTGCTCTTAGTGTTTTCTTTTGCTATATAGGATATTAGTGAAGAGTTGATGAAATCTGAATAAAGTACATGAATTAGATAAGATTTTATCCATGTTAATTTACCAATGTTAATAAATTTATAAAGTCGCATCATGTTGGAACTTACTTTCAAACATTCAGAAAAAAGAACGCATATGTGCATATAGAAAGAGAAAGAATGGTAGAGTAAATGTGATCAAATATTAATTTTGGGGAATCTTGGTAAAGGGTATATAGAAATCTTTGGACTATTTTTGTAAGTTAAAATTATTTTAAAATTAAAAAAATATATAGAATATTTTGAATGTGCTTATGCATATGTTAGATTATTTTCTTATTTACACATATATTTAGGCAAGAAGATATGAAAGACAAGTTTTAACCTGAAACTTTAATTTCTAAGATCTTCTTTTAAAAAATATATATTTTATTGATTTTTTACAGAGAGGAAGGGAGAGGGATAGAGAGTTAGAAACATCAATGAGAGAGTCATTGATCAGCTGCCTCCTGCACGCCCCCTACTGGGGATGTGCCTGCAACCAAGGTACATGCCCTTGACCCAAATCGAACCCAGGACCCTTCAGTCCATAGGCCGATGCTCTATCCACTGAGCCAAACCGGTTTTGGCAAATTTATAAGATATTCTTTATAGCAAATTAAACTCAAATACTGAAGCCATTTACCAGACCAGCCTATCAACAAATTGGATCATAGTAAGGTGAAAAGCAAACAAATAGAAAAAACAAGTTGAAATAACAAAATATGTGTTAGAAGTGTTTTTATTCAACGAGTGTGTTTTCTTTAAAAAGTAGATAAAATAGTTTCTCAGCACTTAGGGAAATCTCTACATATCATTTTATAAGTGGGCAAGTTTTTTGATATGGGTTTGAATGTATAAATAACTTGGCAACTTTCCAAAATAGATTCTCTTAAAACATAACAAACATGACTCACAATAAGATGGCGGCAGAGGTAAAAGCCTAACTGCAGCCGCACTCAACAATTTCAAAAAATACAACTAAAATATAGAGTGGACACTATCCAGAACTACAGGAAAGTTGACTGACTGGAAATTCTACAACTAGAAGGAAAGAGAAAACCAGAAGGAAAACCAGAGGAGCTGTAAAAGCCTAAGGTACTGAGGCGCGGTGTGCGCGGGGAGAGGACAGAGCCGGAGAGGAGGGGCGGCTGAGTGCCTGGCTGGCGTTCCCTAGCGGGAAGGAGATACCTAAAAGCTCCGGACCGTGCTGAACCCCAACTCCGACTGCACTGAACCCCAGTTCTGGGCGAGACCCTGGGCTCCCAGCCTCATACAGAGGGAAACTGGGCTGTAAGGCGGAAGCTCAGCGGAGCCGCAGTGAAAGGTAGAGCCCCGGAGTCGCGCACATTGCGCGCAGAGGAGGGACTGTTCCCTGAGCTGCTGAATTGCCCCAGCGGGAAGGACTCAAAAGCTCAGGACTGTGCTGAGCCCGTTCTGACTGCACTGAACCCCAGTCATGGGCAAGACCCTCGGGCTCCAGCCTCATACAGAGGGAATCTGGGCTGTAAGACAGAAGCTTAGGGGAACGGCGAAAAGCGGAGCCCCTGAGTCGTGCACATTGCGCACACAGAGGACAGACTGCTGTTTGGGCCGCGAGATTGCCCTAGCGGGAAGGAGACATAAGCTCCGGACTGCTCTTAACCCCACTTCCAACTGCTCTGAACCCCAGTTGTGGGCTTGTTGGGGGAGAGACTACACTGTCTGATAGCGGGCGAAACTCTAGAGTGCCTTTCTCTCAGAGGTGCTTGCAGCGAATACCAAAGGACACTGAGGAACACTGAGACTCAGGAACCTCCGAGGGCGGGGCTAACCGGAAGCCAAGGCTGTAGGCTCCACCCTGAAACTCCACCCCATCCAAGCTGAACTCAGAGAGGCTTTTGCAGGTTTCCAAGTCTAGTGGAATAAGGTTGTCTCCTGGCATAGACACAGCTGATCCTCCCAACCTACCAACTCAGGGAAGCAGCGAAAATGCCAAAACGAGGAATCAGATCACAAACGAAAGAAATGGAGGACAAAAAGCAACTGGATATAGAGTTCAAAGCCACGCTTATAAGGTTGTTCAACAATCTCTTAGAAAAGGCCGATAAAATAAAAGAGACCTATGAGGATATGATAAGGGATCAACAAGAAATAATGAAGGGTCAACTAGAAATAAAGAATACAATCTCTGAAATAAATAATATTATACAGAGTCCTAAAAACAGATTGGAAGATTGCAAGAATCAAGTCCAAGATTTGCAACACAAAGAGCCAGAGGACACTCCTCCACAGAAGCAAGAAGACAAGAGAATCCAGAAAGTTGAAGATAATGTAAGAAACCTCTGGGACAACTTCAAGCGAACCAACATCAGAATTATGGGCATCCCAGAAGATGACAAAGAGCAAGATACCGAAAACATATTGAAAGAAATAGTGACAGAAAACTTCCCCCACCTGGGGAAAGAAATAGACTTACACGTACAGGAAGCACACAGGACCCCAAACAAAAGGAATCCAAAAAGAACCACACCAAGACACATCATAATTAAAATTCCAAGAGCTAAAGACAAAGAGAGAATATTAAAAGCAGCAAGACAAAAGCAGGTAGTTACCTATAAAGGGGCACCCATACGACTGTCAGCTGATTTCTCAACAGAAACCATGCAGACCAGACGGGAATGGCAAGAAATATTCAAGGTGATGAATAACAAGAACCTACAGCCAAAAATACTCTACCCAGCAAAGCTATCACTCAGAATCGAAGGCCAGATAAAGAGCTTCACAAATAAATTTAAGCTAAAGGAATTCATCACTGCCAAGCCAGAATTATATGAGTTGCTGAAAGGGGTTCTTTAGGAAGAGGAAGAAAATAAAGATAAAAATTATGAACAAACACGTAACTATCAACAAGTGACTCTAAAAACCAAGGGAAGTAAAAATCATGATGAACAATATTAACTGGTGAATATAATAGAATCAGAGGTATGGAAGGGGAGTGGACTGATGATTCTCGGGGAAATGGGGAGTGGAGCGGGGTGGGAAGAGACTGAACATAAATTGCACCTATGGATGAGGACAATGGGGGATGGGGAAAGGGCAGAGAATTGAATGGAAACTTGGTGTAGGGGAGCAATGCGGGGGGGGGATGAGGAACATTTGTAATAATATGAACAATAAAGATTTATTAAAAGAAAAAAAAACAAAAAAAAAACATAACAAACATGCCCTGGCTGGTTTGCTCAGTGGATAGAGTGTCGGCCTGTGGACTGAAGGGTCCCAGGTTCATTTTCAGTCTAAGGGCACATGCCCAGGTTTCGGGCTCGATCCTCAGTAGGGGATGTGCGTAAGGCAGCCGATCAGTGATTCTCATCACTGATGTTTCTATCTCTCCCTTCCTCTCTGAAATCAACTAAAATATATTTAAAGAAAAACAACAACAACAACAACAATAACAAACATGAATTTACTTTAGTTGCAGGTAAGTTAGCACTTTGGACATGATTGAAGTTCTTATTGTGATAAGAAACAACTTTCAAAGCAACAAAGATTTAGTCATTTTGGTCAATTAATTGAATCAGACCGTATTCCAGAAGACCAAATTATAGTAGTCTTTTTCACAGATATTTTTTTTTCTTTTTAAAGGATTATCTTGCACAGAGACTACATGCCAAATTCTGTATGGCACACAGAAAAAAAAAATCTGCAAGAAATGAGCAAAATACTATCACTTTGCTTAAAAGGCATGTGCACTTGTATTTAATCCCCAATGCCCATACCATTGTACAGTCAATCATATCACTTAGAAAACTGGGCCAGCCCTAGCCAGTTTTGATCAGTGGATAAAGCGTCGGCCGGTGGACTGAAGGCTCCCTGGTTTGATTCCAGTCAAGGATACATGCCCAGGGTTTTGAGCTCAATCCCCAGTAGGGGGCATGCAGGAAGCAGCCAATCAAGGATTCTCATCATTGATGTTTCTATCTCTTTCTCCCTCTCCCTTCCTTTCTGAAATCAATAAAAATATATTTAAAAATAAAAATAAATAAATAAAATTCTTAAAAACACACACAAAAGAAAACTGGGTCATGCTACTAAGTAGTGATGCCTTTTTATGTTTAAGAAAAGCAACATGGCTCACAAAGCCCTCCAGACTTGCCATGCTTTCTCCTCCTCCTCCTCCTCCTCCTTCTTCTTCAATTATATTTTTATTGATTTTGAGAGAGAGAGGAAGGGAGAGGGAGAAGGAAGAGAGAGATAGATGCATCCATGTGGTGTGAGAGCAGGACATCCATCAGGGGCTCCTAATCACTCCCCCCCAAACAAACAAACAAACAAACAAACAAAAACTCGGGATTGAGCCTGCAACCTGGGTATGTGCCCTGACTGGGAATCGAACCAATGACCTCTTGGTTCATGAACTGAGCCACACTAGCCAAGCAGGGTTGCCATGCTTTCTAGCCACAGGCTATCCCTGCTCTTTAGAGCATATTAAAAAAAAAAAGCACAAAATGAGAATTCACAACAAAGGGCCTTAAGGAGAGTCACCCAGAGTGACTCAGAATCGTGGGCAGGCTGTATCACTATGTAATCAAGAAATGAGAGAGAAACAAGTTCTCCAGATTTAAAAATGACCTTAAAAATGTGTGTCCATAAATAATTGTGTTGGGGGAAGAGGGAGAGAAAAAGAGGGGTAGGAATAAATGAATGAGTAAGGAGATCGGCACAAAGCACTCTGGCATCCTCAGGTTGGTTGTTTTCCCTGGTAGAGTGGTTTGTGCTGTCAAGTGTTAGAGGCTGGGTTTAATGTAGAACTATTGCAATGGCCACTGGATCATTTCCAATAGCACTATTTAGCTGAGACCAGGTCATAAGAATTGATGCTAACCTTAGTGCAACTTAGTTCAAATATTTGTGGATGGCAATTATATAAGTAAGATTTTTAAACATGGAAACAACATGGATCTTACAAAGACAAAAGGATTCGGAATTAGGCAGATCTGGGATCAATTCCTATCATTTAGCAGCTGTATGACCTTAGGCCTCTATATTGCTTTGTCTGTAAAGTGGGGATAATGATCTTTATCCTGAAAAGATTCTTTGAGAGCTAGTTCTTGCCCCACAATAGTATAAACATGTTAGTTATGTGGGGGCAAAGGTTGGAATGCTGTAAATTGGTGCAAGGCCTGTAAAACCAAAGTTCCCTCAAAGGTGCAGTTGGAGCTAGTGTTGTTTCCAGAAAGCAAGGGTGATCAGCATTTTCACCTCCAATCTGAAGCTGGTTTTTAAGCACAGGATTGGGAAGAATACAATCAACAGCACCTATGCAAAGTAAGAGTCATTGCTTAACATTTTTTTGAAGTAAAAACTTAGAAATTTGCTGATAGCTCTCAATTATCCTATGTGATTATCTAGATTTTGGCCTTTATTCCATGGCTCCTTTATATTTATTTATATTAATCTCCTCCTGCTTGTTGACATTTATATTGTCTTGCTCTTAGACAGTAAAATCTAGAAAAGTAAGTCTATTCAACTAAACCAGAGAAAAAACTTCCATATCCTGAGTATAGTGTGAGCTAGAAAAGTAATTATCTTAGCTAGAAAGAACACAATTTCTTGTAAAGTTTTATCATAGGTTTCAGAGGTGATATCACTGATCCCTAGCAAGGGGAGGGGGAGCCAGGAAAAAGAATGAGGCATTCTCAGGCATGTGGCTCTTTCTGACTTGGGTCTTCACCATTTGACCTCATCATTCTTTCACACGCAGTAGAATTATTGTTATGAACGTGAGCCATATCTATATTCCAATACTTAGTATGGAACAGAGCTATGAAAAGAAATATTTTGGAGTTGTGTATGTTACTCTTTCCCCTTGAGTAGCATGGAGAAATAGACAGTTAACTTCAGGCAAACCTGGTATTTGAAAAAAAAAGTGGAAGTGACTGATACATATGAGGTCATACAGTCATACTACAGATGGAAACACATTTACCTTATTGCCTCTCTGAGAATGTGACTATAATACTGTACTGTCTGGTGGATGGACATCTGTCAGCAGCCATATGACAGCTAAATGTACCACTAGATGGTACATGATGCAACTTGGGTTAGAAAGAAAAAAGTGATTGGAGGTAAAAAAGAAAAAATCCACAAGGTTTTAAAGCTTATTATTTATCAATGTCTCTCAACCTTTTGTAACTTCAATGAACTTTCAGTCTAAGGTCAGGTGTAGACATGTGTAGCTGAAAATAATTAAGAGCTGTATTTTATTAATGTGATATACATTAACATCCATATGGCAGTAATAGAGCAGTTTGCTTTTGGAGACTGAACTGTGATTTCACTAATTATTAGTTCCAATCTTTGACAATGAAATTCATTTGAGGGGAAGAGAGGGATGCTTTGCTTTTAGAAAAACACTACTTTAATCTCATGCAACTCAGTTTCTGTTATTGTACTGAATTCCTTTGATTTTCAGAAGATCACCTTATAGACTTAGCTAAACGGATTGTCCATGCATTAAGTCTCATTCAAATTTGAGAAACCTCTCTAAAATGAATGGAAATAGATTTTCCCAACTACTGAGAAAAAACTATACCTTTTCATTTCAACTCATCTAAAAAGGGGAGGAAATATTAAAAAAAACACACAACAGCTTCTGAATTCAATTTATTCTTTTTTCCCTATTAAGACTAAGTTGAAAATTGGATATCCAATTTACCACTGAGAGGGTAGTCAAATATTTCTGCTCAATCCCTCATTGCTTCTAAATTCATTCAAAGGCAATATTATTAATTCCTCCTGACAGAAAATCAAGATTTAATGAGTAGTTGACAGCCCTTAGGACTTACTGGGAAAATTTAATACAATAGTGTTGACTAAATAATGTGCTTTTACATACACGAGAAACACATTATGCAGAGTAATGAACATACAGTAAATGTTAGTTTAGCTGTTAAATTTTGGACAAGTGATTAATTTTATGGGAATAAAACTTCCAAAACAAAAAGCTACCTCTACTTCAACATTGTTATATTTTTTGTCAGATGGCCACAGTATTTTCTTGCATTCATTTTTAATTAAATTGCACAGCTATTTTACCTTATACTAAGTGCTAGGCACTGGAAGTGATAGAGAACCAAGCAGTGATTGTACTTTCAGGATTTCAAATCCGGTGGGTGATGGAGATAGGATACAGAGACACAAAAAAGAATTGAGTGCAATGACAGAGGGGCCAGGAGATGAAAGCAGAGGAACACAGGGTTTGGGGGTCCTGGTATGTTTGCTCAGAAAAAAGTCTTCATGAAGGACTTTGTATATGAAAGGAGCCTTAAAGAGTGAGTGACTGGGGTGAAAATGATGGGGAAAGCTACAGAGGTGGGAAAGCTATAATCAGAAAAAGGAATCATTCAGGTGGGCTGGAGTATACAGGGTGGATGAGGGAAGTAGTGGCAAATAGGCAGAAAAAGTCCATTGAAGGCTTTCCCATGGAAGACCTCGAATACCAAGTTGAGTCTGTGATTCAGTGCGCATGCTTGTATCACAGGTAGATGCTAAACACCGCAGGTGCAAAGACTATTCCAGTATGTCTGCTCTGCCCATAGGAGCCAGGTACTCAGTAGGTCTGCATCCACTGTTTAGAGAATTGAATGGGTTGTAAAATGAGTATTCAATGAATTTTCAAATCTTACTGTTTCTGAAGCCTTCTTTTGAAACCTCCTTTAAAAAAATAGACTTTAAGTTGCTTTCCCACAATGAAAACAGGAAGAGAATGTTAGGTTAGTGATTCACACAACTATTAGAGTCCCACCTAAGAGAATGTTGCTGCCGAAGCTCAGGGCTTCGTGCCCCTTGAACCAGAGCCATTAAAGTAATACTTTTGTGGTACATTTTATAGGAAAATAGACTTCTAGTCAGTAAAAATGACACAGCCTAAGTGATTTTTACTTAAGATTTTAGCTTTCAGATAGCCTCCATAGGGAAATAACATCAACACTAAAATTGGTGTGGAAAATGGAGATGCAGAAACCCTGGATTTTGTACACTGATTTTATTTTGGGTCTCCTCTCTCAGAGGAACACTCCACAGCAAACTAAAAAGAAGCTAGTAACAACCTATTTGTAAATTTCATTTTGCTGACTGTAATGACATGGAATCACTTTGGTTTTAAACACTACATAATCATTAACTATCACATAAAATAATTTTCATTTAAGTGTGCATATTATGGATTTAATATTCTACTAGCTTTCATTTCTTGGGAAGAGGTTATATTTTATGTACTTAGAATGCAATCTGAATAAGCCTTACTAGATCTCTCCCCTTTCCTTCCAGCTATAATTTCATGTGGCACTATTTGAATCTCTGGGACAGTAGAGGGGTAAAAATTGAATGAGTTCAATAGGGAAGGATACTTATGCTCCTGATGAATTAAAGTTTTTTCTATCAAAGGTCAGCAAAGGACTGACAAAGAAAGTTCAACAATTACAATAAAGCAGCAAAGAATCAATTTGCACCTAAGGCTGCTGAGAAATCTGAGAGTGACAGATAAATCACAGTGCTGACCAACAACAGGTACTCAATGTTTATTGAATGAATAAAATAAAATTATTTCTCAGGACTATTAGCTTTCAAGAGATTCAAGAATGAAATATGTAGACATTTAAAACATGTTAAACAGAGGTTCCACAAGAAGTACTGTAAAATTGTGGACATTAAAAATGATTCCATTTAGGAATACACTATACCTGCCATGATGTTTATTTTCATAGTCATTTAAATTCTGTGATAGTTTAAATGTGAACACACATTGTGTGCAGCTTCTGCCAACTAGACAAGGAATCTCTTTCCCCGCCCCTTTGATCTCAGTGGCTGTGGGACTTGTTCTGACCATCAGAATGCAGTACGGGTGGTCTGTGGGACTTCTTACCCAGGCCTCATGAGACTGTGTATTTTACATCTTTGACCTCTTAGAGCACTGCGATGGCCACATAAGAAGCCTTCCTTGTGGAGAGCCATGAAATTAGAAGTGCTGGGCTGACAGCCCCAACTAATCACCAGGCATGTGAGTCCACCCTGGACTATCCAGCCCCAGTCAAGCCTTGAGATAACTACAGCAGCATGAGTGACCTTAGGTGAGACTCACAGCAGAACTGCCCAGCTGAGGCCAACCCAGAATTCAGAATCATTAATAACTGTTTTATTGTTTTAAGCCATTATGTTTGAGATTTGTTATACAGCAATTGATAATGGATATACCTTCAAAAATTAATACTTATTTCTTGAACCCCTTTTTCTTTCTACTCTACCTCACTTGCTCTTTTCATTTTGTATTTTGATTTCAGCCTATTGGTTCAGTATATCTTGACTTTAAAAAATGTCCCCTTCCCCTACCTGGTATGGCTCAGTGAATAGAGCATAGGTCTATGAACTGAACAGTCCCAGGTTTAATTCTGGTCAAGGGCACATGCCCGGGTTGTGGGCTCAATCCCAGTAGGGGGTGTGCAGGAGGCAGCTGATCTCACTCTCATCATCGATGTTTCTATCTCTCTCTCCCTCTCCCTTCCTCTCTGAAATTAATAAAAAAATATTTTTAAAAATGTCCCTTCTTGTCATTTTCCTCACCATATCGGTTTTATTTATTTATTTATTTATTTATTTATTTATACTGAGTTGTTGACTATATATGTTTAAAACCAATAAGCAGAGCATTGCATTCCAGGATACCATTGCCCACAGCTCCTTAGGCAAAAAGATGATGTCTCCTCTGGCCAAGTTTCACAGATAGGCAAGGCTGTGCGAAAGGGCAGAGGGCAGAGCTGTCAGCTTTGAATGTAAAACATAGTACCATCAGTGAGGACCCAATGAGAAGGCCTGTTTCTTCCCACTCACCAGGTAATAGTGACTCACCCTTTTCTGAGCTGATACCCAGAATTGCCTTTGCTTAGAACCAAATCAGAATATGGGGTTAAGTTACCAAACACATGCTTATATTTACTGACATATAACAGACGTAACATATCCATTGGACTTTATATATTGGAGTTCTATACACACACACACACACACACACACACACACACACACACACACACACTTTAGACTGATATTGTGGGCCTCCCTCCGGCACCCGTGGCTAGTTCAATTATCATATAAACCTCAGCCAAGGCCTAATTCTACCCTTACCCAGTTCTCTACTTGGAGCCTGAAAAACTGGCTGAGGGCCTTCTGACTGGGAGTCTGGCATAACTGGTTACCATATGACTGTGTTAATAATTAATAAGGCTGTGGCAGCAGATCCAAGATGCCTAGCAATCTGCTTGATCTCATGCTAATCAGATAAAAAACACATTTTTAATAATCTCTCTGCTGATTCAGTTGAAGTCTTTCAGGCCCGTATTATGCTTCCAAGGAGGCTTATGTGCCAAACTACCAGAAAAACCCATCATCGACTATTTTCTCAACACGTACTAGGAGATTTCATGATCTCCCTTTGCAACACTCTTTCACAATCCTTATAGAGTAAAACAATGTTTAAAGTCCAATGTGATCCTAATTGGTAATTTAAACATGATGCATTTGATTTCTCCTAAGAGGAAACGGGAAAAAGCCTCCTCTTTAGAATTACAGAACCACATTCATCTTTGTTTATCCTTGTCTGCCTTCTAGTCTGGGGCATATAATTGACAGAAAATTCTACAAAGCTGTAAGTGAAGTCAGATAGTCTTGACGTGTGCACACATGCATGCAAACACACCACATGTATGAACACTGGAAACACGAACCATCACCTGGGTCTGTCCCTCCCTGCCCAGTTCAAGTGCATCATGTCATATTTGCATTCCCTTAGGATATGGAAGAAAAGGACAGAGTTTCAAACTTTAGTTTAGATCATTGTATCTTCCTGTGAGTACTCCAGTGATCTGCCCTTTTCACACTGATCAGTGGAAAGATGACTTGAGAGATTAAAAGTTGGCTTTCCTCTGTGTTCCAGATTTGCTTTCCCTTTCCTCGGCTTCAGTTGCGACATTCCAGTACTTCTTTGTGGCCTCCTAATGATTCCACTAGTATCTATACAACCCACTTCATCCTGATTTTCGAAGTGCTTAATGCAAATGCCACAGTGAAAAGTGCTGAGGACTATGCTAAGTATCTAAGTGTATTGAGACCCTTGCTAAGTGTAATTAACTCTCTTTACCTTCTTGACTCAATTTTTCTTTAATTTCCCGTGCTTCAGAAAGAGAGTTCTTGCTTGGCATTTAATATTTGGGAGGAAATGTCATGGTTAATTGGGGAGTTAGGTGACTGGAGAGGAATGTGCAAGTTTTACTCTGCCTATAAGTACAAGGTAGTTTATTTTTCTTACCACCATGCTCAAGCTCTCTCATTCTCTCTCACTGCCTCGCTTTTTTCCCCTCTAGAAAGAGCTCAAGAGTGATACATGAACACACACACATATATATCCCCTCTAGAGGTTCATTGCAGTTGTATAATTGCAAAGTATAAAATTATTATAAATAAACTTTAATTCTGTGACTGATGGTTAGCAAAGGCTCTGAAGGTCATGCATCTTCGCTTCTTAAAGTTTGCAACAACCAGGCTGCTTCTAGATTATCTTTACAGGTAATTAGAATTTGTCAAGCACTTGCCTTCACAGCTTTAATATTCTGTAGTGCCTATCACTTTTTATGATGGGTTTAAATATTTATATCTTCTAACCAGTTGCATAATGATGATCAGTTCTCTATTAATAACTTGGTGATATTGTTATTTAAAATTTTCTTTGTGTCTTCAATACCTTATTTTTAAAAACATTCAAAAGAATCAAATATGTTCCATTACACCATTCTGAAGTTGACAATTGTTTCACTTAATTTCAGTAAGGTGCTAATTACCAGAAAATTCTATTGCAGATTTTTGTGAATCAATTAAGAACCTTTTGAATCTGGTTTACATTTTTAACAATGGTAAATAATATATTTTATCTCAATTCCTGAAAAGGTGTCCATTTGTCCATTTTAGTAGACATTTCCAACTTCTAGAACTATTTAATTTCTCTCTCTCTCTCTCTCTCTCTCTCTCTCTCTCTCTCTCTCTCTCTCTCTCTTTCTCTCTTTCTCTCTCCCTCTCATCTTTCTCTCTCCCCCCTCTCTCCCCTTCTCATCTTTCTCTTTCCCCCTCTCTCTCCCCTCTCTCCCTGTCCCTTCCTCTCTCTCTCCCTTCATGTCCCTCCCCACTCTCTCTGAGATGAAACAGGACAAAGATAAATAAAACCACAGGGAATTGTATCCATTCATCTAAGCCTTAAAGATTTTTCACTCAGATCCTATCAGTGATGCATTGAAATGCATATATTTCTCTCTTCTGGATCCTGAGTTAAACCATTTGAGGCAAATATTTGTTAATGTCAACAGTATACTGAATATGACAAGGATAGAAGAACAAGCATTGTCTTTAGGGATCTTTCACTGTTAGAGCAGATGGATAATCATGGGCCAATTGCTTAAATTAATACTTTTGGAAAACAAAATACTTTGTATCCAGTGGTATTTCTTTGTTTATTTTTTTCATCTGTAAATTCAGCATAATCCTAAATAATCTATAATAATCATGTAGTTCACTTCTCAATGAATGGATGTTGTATCCTTATAATATTGCGTGGATAGTATATGAAGTATAAATTTGTGTATATTTTCTTCTATTTTTTTTCTCATCTTCCATAATACTACCCAGATGAGGGTGTCAAAATAAAATTAAATTCAGTTGCAAAAATAAAAATACATTTCTTATGTACCTGAGTTTGTGAATTTCAGATTCATGCCTACAAATATAAATACACACACACACACACACACACACACACACACACACACACGCATAAGGTTTCTGGGCTCTTTTGAAATTGGGTGCCAAAATTAAAGGAATAAATAAATCAAACAAGTTACTAGGTTACAACATATATCTGTCCATACCAAAGGAGTTTTAATGTGATTGTCAGGTCACCTGTTTCTTCTTCTGTGGTTATTGTTTAAATCTAAATTATTATCATTATTATTATTTTTTTTTTTTGGAAAAAGACACAGACTGGTGTGTGGTTCAAATTTGATGAAACTCAAGTGAATTCCAATTTGAACCTGCAAATTCTTCAAGGATTTGGCTTTTAGAAACCTCAATACATTTGAAGGTCAGTATCAAGAAAGGAGGGGAAGAACTATATTGTTTTAAGGCACAATTTAGTCACTCTTTTTACCCTTTAGATAACCTTGGGCCTTTTGCAGACACCTCTCTGGAAGATCTACTGTAATCATAATTGAAAATCTGTTAGAATTTTTTTTCAGGCTATAGTTCCACACTGCCATGGTTACAGCTAAGGCACCATAGAGAGTGGAAGGACTGGAATCATTCTGACTGCTGACAAATATTTTTGTCTGGTGTTAGATTTTTTTTTTTTGGGGGGGGGGGTAACATATATAAAGCATTTACCTCTTTTAATTTTGTTACAAAACCAGTTGTCTTAAAGCAATGAGCAAGGTATTATTTGTTTCTCCCTTTCTTTTTTTCTAGGTATAATCAGAATTTAGAAAATAAAAATGGTCAGTGGGTTATAAATGCAAATAAAACAAAAAACAAAAATTTAAGACAGACTGATTACAGTTCAAATTAATCGTGGAAGACCAAGGCATGTAAGTGTGGAATCTTAGTGGAGGCTTGGATCTAAGTAGTGGTGCAACTTCCTTTACTATGTTTTAGAGACAGATCTACTTAGATAGAAATCAACCACAAAGGAAAAGACAATTTAGTTTATCTTCACTTTTGACTTTATTTTAATAGGAGTTTCTGGCTAGCACAGCATCCTTTGCAATTTGTTTCAGTATAATGTGCAGCAGATACACTTGATTAATGAACTGATTAGCAACTTCTTTAATTATTTCCAGTAGTTTCCCCCCCATTATCAAAGCTGCAGTGAAAAGAAGTTACTGTCCTCTAACTATGGTACTCTAAAAACTTTAAAAACAAATTTGTCTCCCTAAAAAGTATGAACAAAAATATGAGAAATTTCAAAATAGGTTCCCCCCAAAAAAAGTTTGCTCCCCTCTTACATATAAATCCTGTAGCGTTCATTTCTCAAAAAGTTGTAAATGTTAAGGGGGTTTTTCAATAATTAAGATTATACAAAGGAATATGGAGAATATACTGGATGTTAATAATCCAGTAATCTTAAAAGTATTCTACATACACAAATTATTGAAAGAAAATATTTGATAATTTAGCCTCAAAACAAGATAGGCCAGATCTTTTTGTAACCTCATCTCAGAAGTGACATCCCATCAGAAGAAAGACCAGAGACCTCACTCAATGGGCATGAACACCAGCAGGTGGGATCATGAGGGACCACCTCAGAGTCCACTTATCACACATACTAACCTGTTAAAATTAAGTTAAGAATTCTACTTAAATAAACTTGAGCCTTATTATTGCATCACCTAAGTGGTCTCTGTCCCTTCCTATCTCCTTAAGCCTCATAGATCATTCCAATATCTGGTGTGATTTTGAAATTCTGCTCAGAAACCTTTAATGGCTTCCCACTGCATACAGACTATTGTCCAAACTCCCCAGTCATCTATTTGGTCTTCCATGATCTGACTTGTTGCTCTAGTCCAGTGGTCTGCAAACTCATTAGTCAACAGAGCCAAATATCAGTACAATGACTGAACTTTCTTTTGAGAGCCAAATTTTTTAAAGTTAAACTTATTCTAATGCCACTTCTTCAAAATAGACTCGCCTAGGCTATGGTATTTTGTGGAAGAGCCACACACAAGGGACCAAATAGCCACATGTGGCTCGCAAGCTGCAGTTTGCCTACCATGGGCCTAGTCTCATTGTAAACAGTGGGAACTTTTTCCCTTTCATGCTCCCTCTGAAATACTTCCCACCCTGCACTTACTAGTACTTCTCTCTCCTATTCTATTTTTACCTGCCAAAGTTTAACCCATTCACTCAGTTTAACCCATTCCAAATACATTTTTTTCTGCCATGAATACTTCTTAGTGAAATTCAATCCTTCCTTCTTCCATATTTCCATATAATTTAGATTTTACCTCTGTTATAGAATAATGAATAAGTACCATATTAAAATTATGTGCATAAATATTTGTCTCCTTCAATAAACTGTATGTCCCTTGAAAAAAAGGATCATGGCTTTACTTGTCAACCTTTACAGCATCTCACACAGTACCTTGACTGTAAATAAAAGTATTTTATTTTTATTTATTTTTAATATATTTTTATTGATTTCAGAGAAGGAGAGACAGAATCATCAATGATGAGAGAGAATCATTGAGTGACTGCCTTCTGCAAGACACCTAATGGGGACCGAGGCTGCAACCCAGGCATGTTCCCTTGACTGGAATCAAACCCGGAACTCTTCAGTTCGCAGGCTGAGGCTCTATCCACTGAGCCAAACCAACCAGGACAATAAAAGTATTTTAGACTTTAATCACTTGTGGATAATTCTGTATAACTTTTATGTAATGCAGGGCGCTATAGGATCCCACTCAATCTGATGACATATTCTTTGGCAACAGTGTTTTATGCAGTTGCAAGACACATGACTCTCCATCCAATACTGAGACATACCTAAAAAGAAAGCAGCTAGGCTACTGGATTGATGAGGGAGAGGCTGTGGAGCCAAAATGCCATTGAAAGATGACATAAATAATCCAGTGGAAAAATTATACAAATAGGTATTAGTGTGAAATATTTGAAGGTTTTTGTAATTTAATATACTCTGGTGTACAAATATTAAATGGCTATTTATTTGTTTTACAGGATATCTGTCATCCCTTCATAACATTTTATGTAAAAAATAGCTTATCAAAATGTTGAAGATAATTTTCATGGAGTTATAATGTGACTAGAGGCCTGGTGAACGAAATTCGTGCATGGGGGTGTGTGTACCTCAGCCCAGCATGTACCCTCTCCAATCTGGGATCCCTCTTACAATCAAGGACTACTGGCTCCCAACTGCTTGCCTGCCTGCCTTCCTGATTTCCCCTAATTGCTAGTGCCTGCCAGCCTGATCACTCCATAACCACTCCCCTGCCAGCCTGATTGATGCTTAACTGCTCTCCTGACAGCCTATTTGCCCTAACTGCCCTCCCCTGAGGCCTTATACCCCTAACTGCCCTTCCCTGCAGGACTGGTCCCTCCCAAGTGCCCTCCTCTGCTGGACATCTTGTGGTGGTCACCTTGTGTCCACATGGGGCAGCCATCTTTGACCACATGGGGGCATCCATCTTGTGTGTTGGAATGATGATAAATTTGCATATTGCTCTTTTATTAGATAGGATAGAGGCCTAGTGCATGGGTGGGGGCCGGCTAGTTTGCCCTGAAGGGTGTCCCAGATCAGGGTGGCAGTTCCCTTGGGGTGTGGGGCAGCCTGGGTGAGGGGCTTGTGGTAGTTTTCAGGCTGGCCTCACCCCCCGGTGACCCAAGCAGAGGCCCTGGTATCTGGAGTTTATTTATCTTTTTAAAAATATATATATTTTATTTATTTTTTACAGAGAGGAAGAGAGAGAGATAGAGTTAGAAACATTGATGAGAGAGAATCATCAATTAGCTGCCTCTTGCACACCCCTTACTGGGGATGTGCCCACAACCAGGGTACATGCCCTTGACAGAATCAAACCTGGGACCTTTCAGTCTGCAGGCTGAGACTCTATCCACTGAGCCAAACAGGTTTCAGCTGTTTATCTTCTATAATTGAAACTTTCTAGCCTTGAGTGGAGCCAAGCCTCCTACTTGCTCAATGGCCACAGACATTTTTCTTGGGATTTATTTATCTTCTATAATTGAAACTTTGGGGGCAACTCAAACCTCTTGCTCTCTCCAGTTTGGGTTTCCAGGGGGCATGGATGGCCTGAAAACCACCATAGGACCCTCACCCAGGCCGCCCCACACACCAAGGGAACTGCCACCCTGACCTGGGACATCCTTCAGGGCAAACCACCTGGCCCCCAACCATGCACCAGGCCTCTATCCTCTTATCTAATAAAAGAGTAATATGCAAATTGACCATCACTCCAATACACAAGATGGCTGCCCCTATGTGGTTAAAGATGGCTGCCCCCATGTGGACACAAGATGGCCATCACAAGATGTCCTACAGGGGAGGGCATTTGGGAGGATCCAGGCCTGCAGGGGAGGGCAGTTAGGGGTGATCAGGCCAGCAGAGGAGGAAAGTTGGGGGTGACTGGGCCTATAGGGATGGGCAGTTGCGGGGAACCAGGCCTGCAGGGGAGTGAAGTTAGGGGCAATCAGGCTGTACTTACTAGTAGTTCTCTCTCTTATTCTATTTTTACCTGTCAAAGTTTAACCCATTCACTCAGGACCCATTCCAAATACGTATTGAGCAGTTAGGCATTAATAAGGCTGGCAGGGAGTGTTTAGGGGGTTATCAGGCTGGCAGGCAGAAGTGGTTAGGGGCAATCAGGAAGACAGGCAGGTGAGCAGTTGTGAGCCAGCAGTCTTGGATTGTGAGAGGGATGTCCCAGATTGGAGAGGGTGCAGGCTGGGCTGAGGGACCCCCCCTCCCATGCATGAATTTCATGCACCAGGCCTTTAGTACAAAAATAAAAACAATATGTTTATAGCATTTTACATATTCAGGAACTTTCTGCTGATTTTAGAATTTCTAACTTCACATCTCATATCAAATATATTATTCCAAATGATCCATAAGGAAGAAGCTAGAAAGTTGTCAGGTAAATAATTTACCTATTTCAGTTACATATATATATATATATACGAAGTAGTCAGGGTTCATGGGAATGTTGAAATTTTCTTTTCACTGAAATATTAAAACTGTTGCCTATTTATGGGGAATGCTAAATAAAACGATTAAGATTTAAATTTCAAATGAAAAGATTAAAATTAGAATTGATACACTGAATATAATTTGTCTTTTGAAGAGTTTTCTAAATATATAAAACAGCAATTAGCAACTATTATACAACCATTTTGTAATATAATATTGACATAATATGACTTTACTCTCTTTCATTGTGATGCCTGAAAGGTTTCATGTCCAATTATAGAACATGGCCAAGATATTTATTAAATAAATTATATGTATAACTTATAAGAAGAGAATGAATTAAAACCAGGTTGAAAATTTAAGTACTCCCATCCACAACAGATTTAGGGAAGAAGGAAGGAAGAATAGAAATACATTAATTAGAGCATGACTAAATGGATGGAGTGATAATTTTGGAAAAGCAAAAGCTGAAAATTTAAAAAGTACATAAAATAAGACAAATTCTAGAAAAACTAAGGTAAGTGGAAATTACATAATTCTGTCAATAAGTCAATTAAAAACATTCTGTATTTCAAGAAGCAGTAACATTGTGTTTATATTTACCTGGAGTACAGTTTTAGGAGAGTTTATTCTATAACTTGTTGGTAAGCATATATACATTTATATTAATTCTAGAACATAACTCATTTGATTTTAATTTCTGCTCATTTTCACTGAGTTAGAATGAATACACTACTCTGATTCCACAGAGAACAACAGCCTGCATTAGAACATTCACAAATCAATTGAACTCATCTGAATATTATGAGAAAACATTTTTTTTCTTCCTGTTTCAGAGGAAATTCACACAAGATGACTTATAACCATTGCAGTAAAGCTCTGTTCAGGCTAGAATCATCAATAGTTATTATACCTAGTAGTCTTAAATTGCCTCCCCACTAATTGCTTATTAGTTAAAATGGTAAAAAGAGTAGCTACTAAATAGAGACACCAGGCAAGACACTGACCAGCGATAAAAATGAACATTACCAAGGAGCAACAGAGGGGCACTGTGTGCCTCCATATTTGAAATCCTAAGGACATATTTTGCATAGGACTGCATAACCTGAATCTAATCATGAGAGAAACCCCAATTGAGGAACATTATATACAACAACTGACAAGTATTCTTCGTATTCAACAAGGTGATGCAATGTCATGAGGAACTGTTCCACAGCAAAGGAGACTAAAAAGGCAAGACAACTAAATGCAATATATGATCCTGGACTAAATGGGAAATGATAGAAAAAGATACCACTGAGACGATTGTGACAATTGGAATATGGACTGTGGGCTATTAGGCAGATAAAAGTTTTATATTAATGATAATTTTTATGAATTTGATGATTTTACTGTCGTTACCTAAGAGAATAATCTTATTTTTAGAAAATAGTCACTGACATATTAAAGAGTAAGAAGGCATAACAAAACATATGTTTAAAATATTTAAAATGGGGAATCTGAGTAAAGGATACAGAGGAATTTTCAGTGTTATTCTTGTAATTTTTCTGTGAATTTGAAATCATTGCAAAATAAGAAATTAGAAAAATACAACATGAGTATGAGGAACCCAATCCAGAGGGCTTGTGCACTGAGCAGAAATGGACCAATTGCTCTCCATATTAAATATAAGAGGCAAAAGCAGTCTTTGCCATGCCACTGGGCTTGCTTACTCTGTTGTCCTCAACACAGTCCACACAGCCTCCGAATAGGCTCTCCCTCTTGGTGAGGAGGAACTAATGTCTTAGGATGGATTTTACTTTATGCTAAGCAAGGGCAAGGAATATATACCCCTTCAAGATTGTTTCTACAGTATGCTAGTGAGTTTTACTTATAATAATTTGACACATTTATTCAAACAGAATCACAAGAGAAAAAATAGAGCAGAGTTAAAGCTGCCTATACCTTTGGAGTTTAGATATACTTTTTTTTTTTTATTTTGCTTACCTTATTCTAACTTTTTCTCATTCTTAATATTTGCCTTCTGGCAAAGCCACTGCCTTTGTTTCAAATTGCCCACTTGCCCAGCGTGAGAAAGGAAAACCTCTTTCTGGAGATGAAACTGGGCCATCATTCAAGACTGAATCAGATTTAGTGACACTTAAGATTTGGCCTAGAGTAGAATGCAAAATGAATTGTAGAAGTTTTACAACTCATCAAACTGCCTCTGCATTCACCCAGAAAAAATGTTCCAAAGTGTTCAAGCTAGATTTTCAGAAATATTACAGATGTAAAAATCTGTGACACCAATAATATTTGTGCCAAACATGGGTTATATTTTAGCAAGTTGTTTACCTATGCCAATGTTTAAGTGTACTTTTGTGCAAAAAGACGTGGATGATAGTTCTCTTTATAGAAAAATCAATGCACCCAAATAGTAATAAAACATAACAGTGTGCACGTGTACATGCATTATGCAAGTACAAATAGATCTGCATTGGGCCAGATGTGATCTAATCATTCTGGAAGTTCTGTTTAGGTATATGATATTTAAAAGTGCTGAATATGCTTTTTCCTTCAGAATGAGGCCATACATTTCACGTTATTAGTAGCAAATTATATTTGACATGTAATTTTAAAATGAAGTTACTCTAATCTAAAGTAATAGTGCAACAACAGGGATAGGCACTGAAGCTTTTCTTAAGATAAAGTGGATTTTAAAATTCTAGAGGGTTTTCCTTACAAGCAATTAGAAATGTAATTTAGGACACTTAAAATGTATTTTTTTCAATGGTTAATTACATTAGAACAGCTATTGTTCCAAATGGTGATGAACTAATAAATTATAATAATCACCACTCTAACAACTGGATTGCAATGTTTTAATAAGTGGCCTATATGACCAGAGAAGTCTATTTTTTTCCAAACCTGGAAATTTGCTTCATTTAAGTACTGTGTTGGTATACATATGTATGCACATAGACACATGCACGTAACAGATAAATAGTATTACAATATACAGGGGTAGGCAAAAAGTAGGTTTACAGTTATATTAGGAACAATTGTAAACCTACTTTTGCCCCATACACCATGTACACACACATATAATTATGGCCTTGTAAAACTGAATGAGACTCTACAGGCATTTTAAATATAATGTATATTATGTCTAAAAATTCAGGTATAGTACAGTAGATGTTATCAAAATACACATCACTTCTAAAAATCATCTTAGGTTTGTGATGGCATGATTTGGGTCTAAGTAGGTCTCTGTATACAAGCTCCCTTCTCTCAAAATTTATTGCAATTTTCCATATCAGAAACAAAGAAAGGAAGAAAATGAAACAAAAAATGGAAAGGAAAGAAAAGGCAAGGAAAAGAGAAGTTAAAAATACAAAATGGAATCAGAAAGGAAGCAGAAATGGAAAGTATAGGGAGTAGGAGATGGGATGAGGTAGGAGGACAATCCCCATGTCCTTGAAGACTCCGAAAATACTTATAGCAGTGCACCAACCACAGGAAGAGTGACAACCTTTAGGAAATAAATAAGGTTTGGTCACATACTATTTTGCCACCCTATAAATAATGTAAATTATTTTAATTTTTAAGCCAATGGTAGCTCTCTGTTAAAAAGAATAGATGGTGATGAGAACATGATTATGAGTTCATATTTTTAATGAAATCTTGATGAACATTTATTTTATATTTCTGGAGATTTAAAAAATATTTATTATTGATTTCAGAGAAAGGAAGGGAGAAAGAGAGAAGCATTAATGATGAGAGAGAATCATCGACCAGCTGCCTCCTGTATGCCCCCTTCTGGGGATTGAGCCTGCAACCTGGGCATGTGCCCTGACCAGGAATTGAACCCTGACCTCCTGGTTCATGGGTGAACGCTCAACCACTGAACCATATTGAAGATTTTTTTTCTACTCATATGGTCAGTATTGCATATATCCCCACCCCTCCTCCCACACACACACATCTGTTTCAATCATTGATTCTAGATATCCATCTCGTTCAAGGTAGTAATTAAAATAAATTCAGCTAAGTACACTTCAGTAATGAGAAGTAGTAGCTCCATGCATACTTTTCTCTGATCACAACCTCCTATGCTTCCACTTCTCTCATGTAATAACTCCCAGTATATCTGTTCTTCATTTTAAATGGTATTTCTTATTTCTGGACCCCTCTACTCTGTTTTTAGTTATTAGTCCATTCCTGTCCTAACTTCCTTTCCTCTTTAGCCTAGAGTCCATAGTGTATCTGCTATTTTGTTGCAGATACTAGTAGTTGGCTAACCCAACAACCATTGTCAATTATGTTCTCCTTCATCTTTACAGGCGAGTAAACGAAATACTTTATCAACATTTTCTGCAGCAAGATATGTAGTACAGTTCTTGGCAGTGAGATGCTGGTAAAAGTTTTCCTGATAAAAACAATAGATAGAGCTGGCATTTTCTTTTCCCCATTCTTCTTCTTTTTTTTTTTGGAATATATATAAGATGAGGGGCCCAGGGCATGAAATCCATGCACAGAGGGGTGTCCCTAAGCTTGGCCTGCATCCTCTCCAACCCGGAACCCCTTGGGCCTAAACTGGTAGTCGGATATCCCTCTTGCAATCTGGGACTGCTGGCTCCTAACCACTTGCCTACCTACCTCCCTGATCACTCCTCTGCCTGCCAGCCTGTTGCCCCTAACAGCTCCCCTGCTGGCCTGATTGCCCCTTAACTGCTCCCCTGCCAGCCTGATTTCCCCCTAACTGAGGGAAGCCACCATCCCCAGCTTGCCTGAGCTCGCGGCTGCCATCCCCAGCTTCCCTGAAGCTCAGGCAGCCACTGTGGCCTTTCCGGAAGGTCCTGAAGGTCGTCCAGAAGGTCTCCTGGTCAAAGTAGCATATTACCCTTTTATTAGTATAGATATATGAAGCCATGAGAACTATCTTGTGACCATGAATGGAAGGTGAAAAGAATGAAATTCTAGCCCTAACACACTTAAGCCACTGAACCTAGGGGAGGAGCCACCTACTTCCACATTTGTGATATGATAATTATAACTGCTTACTTTTTAAATCCACTCTAAGTTGGGTTAGCTGTTACTCCCAACCAAAAAAACAACATCCTTATCTCCTCTCCCACTAATTCCTCAATTCCCTTGCCCCACCCACTGCACTTCTCTGAAACATTGGTGACAAAATTCCAACTCTGAATCAACACAATAGTCAAACCGATCTCTATATTTCTAGTCAATTTGATTACTGCTACTAGAGAAAATTATAGAGCCATATAGATTGCTATCACTATAAATTCATGAACCCCAACTTTAATTAAGGCAATGACACCCTCTATGTTTACACAGTCACCTTCCCTATTCATCTACTCATGACCATCATGGCTTCTATACCTACCACTCCACTAAAACTGTTTACATGCAAACTCACCAGCAACCTATTCATAAAATCCAAAAGTCTTCTCAAAACTCACTCTGATTTTTACTATATCCAAAGAATCTCTCTGTAGCCACCAATCAGTGTCAACTACTCTCCTTAATGAAATAGTCTTCACTAATTTTATGACACTCTCCTCTCACCTCTCTGACTACCCTCTTCTTGTTTCAAGTGGATTCCAGTTCCCTGGTGAAATTCTCTATATGTACATCTATTTCCTTTAATATATTAATCACAGTAACTTTTAAAATTCATAATAATTTAAAAATATATGATAATGCCTATACCCACATCATTCGTAGGTCTACCGTATTTGCCGGCATATAAGACGATTTTTTGGCCCTGAAAAATATGCCTCCAAGTGGGGGGTAGTCTTATACGGCGAGTATATAACAAACTCTGTATTTTGAGTGGAAATGTTAGTGGAAATATGCCCCCACTTGGAGGCATATTTTTCTTATATGCCCAGTCTCTTATACGCCAGCAAATATGGTATTTTTCAGGGCCAAAAAGTCGTCTTAAACGCCGGCAAATACGGTATTTCTATTGTCTGATTTTTCCCATAGTCCAGTTTCTTCATATGCCTATTAATGTTTGATTGGCTACAGAAATTTTGTATGGATAAAACTGTAGGAGCCATACATGGTATTTTTCTTCAGAGAGGATTCAGCCCTTCCTTTGTAGGTAGAAAAAAAGCAAATCAACTTATTCTAATCAAGTAGTAGAATGACTAAAAGTTGAGTTACAGTCTTAAAGGTATAGTCTACCTCTAACTTATCTCTAGTTCATAGAGAGTAAATTCTGCAGGGGTCTCAACTGAGATCCTGAGGTACTTCCTGGGGTCTCTCCTCTATGGAAGGTTGTGAACATTAATTGTTATTTCTTTAGTAACAATGAAACTGGGGAAAACTCCACTTTGCTTTTCAGCTACTTTCTGCTCAATCAGGCTTTCTTAGGACATGAACAGTTAAAGAAACTGTCAAGTGACTAGAGGAAAAAAAAATCTACTGATTTCCAGGTTTATTTCTTTATTCATGCCTTCTCTTTAAGATTTTGGCCCCCTTGCCGAAACCGGTTTGGCACAGTGGTAGAGCATTGGTCTGCGGCCTGAAGGGTCCCGGGTTCGATTCCCGTCAAGGGCATGTACCTTGGTTGCGGGCACATCCCTGGTGGGGGGTGTGCAAGAGGCAGCTGGTCGATGTTTCTCTCTCATTGACGTTTCTGGCTCTCTATCTCTCTCCCTTCCTCTCTGTAAAAATATCAATAAAATATATATTTTTTTAGAAAATATTTTGGCCCCTCTTGTGCTAACTGCATGGACAGCACCCAGCTTTTTTCTCTCTCCTCAGTCCTATGAGTTAGCTAAGATCTCTGATGACTACTCTGTATCATACATCTCACATTGACAAATGCCTAAAAGGGAAATATTGCTAACTTATCTCTAGTTTTCCTTACTCAAGATTTTAACTTGAGCACTGGCTGCCTTGGCAGCTTTCCCATGGTTTCAAATAAAATGTTTGTCTTTTATCTGGCTTAGCAGAACATTGTTCAGGCTCAAGTTGTAACATCATTGCAAGAGAGGAAATATTTCTTTGGTTATTGTTTTTAGTCCCCTCTCCAGACTCCTTGCCATATGATGGAGTCTTAAATATTATTTCTTTTGCTAAGAACATTTGCCTCTCATCTCCTCAGTTAATTTTCACCTCTATTTGACTTTTAGATATTATCTTAGAATCCTCTAGGAAGTGTTTTCTAATTGTCAAAGTCTGAAATAGATAATATTTCTATATTAATATTCAATAGTATTTCCACATCAGCACTTAACACAATTCATTATAATTTCCTATTTAGTTATTTGTACCTGCCTCCCATGTGAGGGCAGAGAAAATGTCATGTTTATCACTGTATTCCAAGTACTTTTTTACAATGTATCTCCAAACACTTAGCTCAGTTCCTAGCACATAGCACAATTAATATTTGTTGAGTGAAATACCTGGCAATCAGCTGATGAGCAGAACAGAGAACTATGTGGCTCAGGTCCCTCCTCTATCACCTTTCTTCTCTGTCTTCAGAGTAATCATGCTATGAGGAGTTCCTCATCTCCCTTTCCTCACTGACAGCTCAATTAATGTGATTTCAGGAAATCTATCACACTTGTATAATTTAAATAAAGCCAAGCTACCCCCCAGTTCCCTACTGGCATGGAGCTGCAAGCAAGTAAAAATCAATCAGAATAAAACATGATTAGAAAACAATGTAAATAGTTACTGAATTTTTTCCAAGGACACCAGAGGATTCAATTTATAATGTGCAACAAAACTAAGAAAATAATTCTCTTTTCTTCTTCTTCTTCTTCTTCTTCTTCTTCTTCTTCTTCTTCTTCTCTCTCTCTCTCTCTCTCTCTCTCTCTCTCTCTCTCTCTCTCTCCCCTTAACATTTGATACCCAAGGTAGCACATTCTCAAAGTTTCTTTCCCCATTCCAACATCTATCCTATAAAACTGTGTGTGTGTGGGGGGGCACATAAATACCTCTCTCCCTACTCCAGAAAACCCTGTAGTTGACTCCTCTCCTTGTATCATCTCTTCATTGTGTGGTTCAACTTAGCCTTTTTAATATTATGTCAACTTTTCTGAACTCCTTTTCCTTTGGAAGGTGGTGTTTGTGGATTGCTAAAGTATATAGTTTTCTTTTTATCTTATGTATTTGTGTATGTCTCCTTTTTCAAAAATTTCTTCTGGCACCATTCTCCCCCTTTGCTGTGATCTCTAGTCAATCACAGTGTAGTAATCTCAGCATAAAAACCCTGTACCACAAAAAAAGGGGAAAGCAAAAGTTCACAAGTTTTAAATTTGATTAGGCCTCCTAAAGAACACGTGCCATTGAAAGTCTTCAAAAATGCTCCTGAGGCCTTTTCTGAGACTTCCCACAGTCTCCATCTATGTCTTCATCAGCTTATAATGACACTCATTCTTCCTCAAGTACCACCAGAAGTATAAAATTATCTCATTCAATGCTATTACTTTGGTTTAATTATTAGTATCACAAATGTGTTTGCTACTATTCCACTGCAAATGTATAGGATTTCAGTGACATTATTAGCTATCCTGGGGGGGCCCAAGCATCATTTATAACATTGCTTCTGTGGGAAAATACTTTCTGGATCCCAAACAACTGACATCTAAACAAATCTTTCCCACCTGAGTAATCAGGATTCAAACAATAATATGCCCTACATCTATCTACAAGCCATTTATAAGATTGTGACAGACTGTATTTGAAAAACACATACTGGTATGTTGCTTTTAATCAGGGGGGAAATATTAGGATGGTGAGATTCTATACCTGGATTTTCCTTTATAGTTTTCAATTATACTCCTCCATTCTATCAGATTAGATTCATGTAAATCCTAAAGAAAATTCTTTCAGTATAACTGGTGTTCTGTTTTTCATCTTTTTAGAATAATTTTCAACATGTAAAATACTAGTTAGGCATGCAGGTTACAAAAACCTCTCAATTATTACAGAAATCACAGTTTTGTAGAACCCAGCAGATGTACAGTGACAGATGTTTTGTTTTCAAAATTCTATCTAATAGATTTACAATTTTCCTTTCACTAGCAATGGACCTGATCAACATACTACCATTAAATGTTATTGCCTACAGCATACATTCATCTGGGGGCAATACAGGAGGAAATGTTCGAGGGATATTTTCAGGCTGGGATGGTAAAGCCAGTAGCAACTGAAGAATCGGGTACCGAGTGAATGAGGAGGGCTCTTGAATAGAGTGCTGAGATGGCTGACAAAAGGGGTATAGTTGGGTAGATGCTGAAATGAAGGGAAACTGAAATGGGAAGAAGGCTTGCAGAAAACCCCATGGAGAAGCACAAGTACTGTGGGTTTGATGGTACAAGAAAGATGGAAGAAGTGTTCAAATGAAAGCATTTTGGAGTACCTAAAGGTATAACAGTTTTTGAGAGGAAAAAAAATCAAATCTGTGATCACTAAATCTAGGGGATCGGTATAAAAAAGGCTTGAGTCAAAGTTGAAGCCAAGGATTTGAACCTAGGTGACCAGGTGCATCAATTAGAGATGGAGAAGGTAGTGGAGTCACGTACTTTGGAGGGAAGACACACTCAGCACTATGCTGAGATGAATACTAAAAATGCTATAATATCAAATGCCTATTCTGAGCATTTTGTTAATGGGTGACAAATGGCTATAACACTAATTGCTATTTTGTATTCTTTCTTCTCAAGTGGCCTGATCACAAAACTTCCCATTCCCATGAATTCAAGAGAAAAACGATTCTAAGACCTCAAGAGCCATGGCATTTTACCCTTCTGTGTGATGGCCCACTTTAGGATGGCCATCCAAATCCCTCATGTTCAGTGTCACAATCATCTGTATAAGACAACCTGTGCATGATGCTTCAAAGACATTTGTGGAGGCTGCGATCTACTCAGGGGAAGAAAAGCTTTCTCATAAAAAACTACTCACTCCCGTTTGAGGTCATTTTTGTTAAGAAACAGGTCTGACAAGGCTCCACTGATACTAACTCAACCTGCCATGTCAGGGTATAGTTATCCAAAGACGACAATGAACTTCTCCAGACAGACAAAATTGTGAAGTGATTGCCAGAGGCCTGGTTTGCTGACATTGATCAAGGTTAGATTTATGCATTAGAAGTAGGAACTATGAAACATTTTTCATTTATAGCAGACATGCAAATTGGTCTAGGGTCCATGCTTACAGGAAACCAAGCCATAGGCAAAGAGTTTTTAATCAAAATTTTCAACATATATTTCAGAGCACTAGCAGTTTATGTAGGCCCAGATACTCTCTGCAACACCAGACTCAAAAAGGTCAAGTCAGATCAAAATAGTAGGGTATTTAAGTATGTCCTAAATTCTGGTAGATTATAGCCCTTTCATGTTTTCATTTTTCCTAATCAATTTAGAAGATTTCTACCTAAAATAGAAAGAATATAATCTTATTTTTGATATCCTAATATTGTACCTCAAAGTCACCCTTTGTTTGCCTGTTTATTCTTTTTTGTTTGTTTGTTTATTCATCTTTCACTTATTCAAACATTTCTGAAGGGACTAAATTCTAAGTGACATGTTTACCTCTGAATCTAGGAAAATAAGTAAGACACTATACCTCCAAAGAGCTGACACTCTAATAAGAGAGACAGGCAAGGTAGGAATGAATAGAAAGTAGGGTGGGAGTTCGTGAGGCTAGCATGATGAAAGTATCAGGAAAGGACTGAGGAGGTAGAGTTGGCCCGCCTGATGGCAGGGCCAACCCGAGTTTTGAAGGATGAGCAGGAGAAAATCTGGTGGAAAAAATAAGGGAGGGAAGTCTAGACAGAGGAGCAGAGTGAGCAAAGTTATGAAAGGCAGGGTGGGTGAGACAATGGATAAGACATAAATGAAATATAATTTAGAAGATTGCTGCAGTAGCCTTGGAAAAAGGTGGTGAGATATGGAAACAGGGCAATGGCAGTTAGGATGACACAGGGGCAACACACTTAATAAATATTTAGGAGAAAAATAGGCAGGGTATGGAGACATAGAGGCTTATAGAAAAGGTAGAGTCAAGGTCCCTGTCCTGTTCTGAGCCAGAGTGACAGACAGGATGGTGCCTCCACCAACAAAGAATAAAAAAACAGATTTTTAAGGAAAAAGCAGAATTAATATTTTGACATGTTGAAGTACAATATTACTCAGCCATAAAAGCAAATGAAACCTTACCATCTGGAACAGCATGGATGGACCTAGAGGCTGTTGTGCTAAGTGAAATAAATCAGGCATAAAAAGCCAAATAACCACATCATTTCACTTACATATGGAATCCAAATAACAAAATAAACAAACAAAGTTGAAACAGACTCATACATACACAGAACAAACTGATGGTTGCAGAGGTGTGGGGGTAAGGGACTGCATAAAAAAGGTAAAGGGATTAAGAAGTACAATTGCTAGTCACAAAACAGGCACAAGGATGTAAAGTACAGCCTAGGAAATATAGTCAAAATATTGTAATTACTGAAAGAACTGACACTCTAATAAGAGAGACAGGCAAGGTAGAAATGAAAAGAAAGTAGGGTGGGAGTTCGCTGAGGATAGCGTGATGAAAGTATCAGGAAAGGACTGAGGAGGTAGAGTCGGCCCTCCTGGTGCCAGGGAGGTATTAGATTTATCAGGGGATCACTTCTTAAATTATATAAATATCTAATCAACTTGCTACATACCTGAAACTAACATAAAATAATATTGAATGTGAACTGTAATTGAAAAAATAAAATATTGAAAAATACCCTAAAATAAAATAAACTACATATAGGGAAAATATATTCTGACATGTTGAAACACACAGGCAGAAATGCCCAACAGATGTTTGGCTATGCAAGTCTGAAGTTGCAGGGAGAACTGTGAGCTACAGAGTTGGAAATGATATGCATAATCAATAAAAACATGAGAGCAGGTAAGGTTACACAGAGACATATAGAGCAAGAAGAGGAATGATTGAGGGGAGAAACTTGTCAACAAGGACATTTAACGTGCAGGGAGCAAAGGAAAAACCAGTGACAGATGAGATACAGAAAGGTATCAGAAAAATCAGAAAAAGGGTGATATCCCAATAACGCTCTCATACAATTTTGTGGAGAAATCCAAAAACAACTGTGGAGATGGCAGAGATTCTTACTTTTTTCCCCTTTTTCTGGGGCTATGCTCTAAAGGAGTTACAGCAAGCGTGCAATATATTTTATTTGTGTATGTCTCTTTCTGGGCTAGTGTCTGGCTCATTGTAATTTCTCAATGAATATTTATTGAATGAATGAAGGAATGTCAGTCAATGTGAAGACTATATATTGTCAAGGGAAATATAAAGGCACATGCACAATGAAAGCATTTGAGCCATTTTTATGGCACCTGGGATACTATATTGTTGGTCATGAAGTGGCAAATGAAGATAATGGTAACAATCTGGTCTGCGGGAGATTCCTCAGGTGTAAGAGAATAATACAACTTGAAATGAACAAGCTGTACAGCTCAAACATCCTAATTACTAATTCAACAAATTAAGAAAAAAACTACAATAAATATTTACCAGACACTGTTCTAGGCACTGGGGAGTCTTTGGATAACTAGAAGAGTCAAAACATTTTGTCTTGTGCAAGTCACATTTTAGTGGGGAGGAAGAGACAATGAACAAATAACTAGATAGGTGGTAAGAAATGCTAAGAAGGAAAATGAGCAGGGTAAGGGGGCAAAGAGTGGAGCTAGTAGTTTACTGTTTACACTAATATCTAGTTGTTGCTTATATCTAACATAAATATGACCAGAATTGTGTGAAAAACTATAGAAAATGAATTTAAGAATCAAATAATGTCTGAGAAATTGTAATATCAGAAATAGTTTAAAATGTTTGTGACTTAGAAAACAGAAATAAGATGGGTCATAAAAATTGCAAAAGGTAACAACACCTGCTATACTCACACACACACACACACACACACACACACACACACACACACACACACACAGACACACACACTGGAGGCCTGGTGCATGGATTCGTGTCTTGGTGGGGTCCTTCGGCCTGGCTTTCAAACTCTCGCAATCCAGAACCCCTCCGGGGATGTCAGATAGCCATTTTCGGCCCAATCCCTGCAGGCCTGATCTAGAGAGGAGGGAGTCTGATCCAGACAGGAGTGAGCCTGATCCTATGTTTTGAGTGTCTGTCCCCTGGTGGTCAGTATGCATCACAGTGACCAGTTGACTGTTCATCTGGTCACTTAGGCTTTTATTACTAGAGGCCCAATGCACAAAATTTGTGCAAAGGGCTTGGCCCTCACAGCCGTAGCGGCTACCTTGGCCCTTGCAGTCCTGGCTTCATCCAGAAGGTCATTTGGAAGGATGTCCAGAAGTTCGTTCAGCTCTCTGGTCTAATTAGTATACTTTTATTATATCTATCATCTATCTATCTCTCTCTCTCTCTATCTATCTATCTATCTATCATCTATCTCTATACTAATAATAGATGAATATGAAAATTGTCCAGGACACCATCACAGTAACAATAAGGACCAAACAGGAGGCTGCATGGGGTTACAGGGTTGGCAGGGGATTAGTGAAGGATGACCAAACAACTGAATCACAAGCTGTGTGGGGTGACCAGGCCAGCAAGGGGGTTAATGAGGGATGACCAAATGACTGAACAGCAGGCAGCTTTGGGCGACCAGGCTGGCAGGGGTCAATAAGGGGAGACCAGGCCGGCAGAGGAGCAGTTGGGGATGACCAAGCCAGGGGGGGGGGTGGCATTTGGGGGCAACCATGCTGGCAGGGTGGGCAGTTAGGGGTGATCAGGTCAGCAGGCAGAGGTGGTAAGGAGTGATCAGGCTGGCAAGGTGGGCAGTTAGGGGTGATCAGGAAGGCAGTCAGGTGAGCAGTTAGGAGCCAGCAGTCCCAGATTGTGAGAGGGATGTCTGACTATTGGTTTAGGCTTGATCCCCACGATCGGGCTTAAACTGGCAGTCAGATATTCCCCGAGGGGAGGAGGGTACAGGCTTGGCTGAGGGGACCCCCCCCATGCAAAAATTTCATGCACTGGGCCTCTAGTATAGATATATATTTTTTTAAAAATCCGCACCTGAGGACATGCTTTTATTGATTTTAGGGAGAGAGGAAGTGAGAGAAAGACAGAGAAACATCAACTGGTTGCCTCCCACATGTGCCACAATTGAGAATCGAACCTGCAACCTGGGTATGTGTCCTGATCAGTAATTAAACCCTCAATACTTCATTGTGCAGGACACACTCCAACCAACTGAGCCACACTGGCCAGGACTCTAGTAAAATTTTTAATGAGCAAATAAGTTGCTCTGGATTTCCTTGAATGAGTTTTCCCTTTCCCCAGATCTTTTTCTTTTCTTTTTTTCTAAATATAGCTCAAAAGGTGTGTGAGTGTTGGGGGAGAGGGGGAAAGAGGGGAGTGAGAAATATTATATCAGGAATAGCTTCTACAGAGTGAACTTGGGAGTTGTGGAAGCAGAGGAAATAACTTCCCTTGGCAGGCTATGTGATTATCAGCACTGGCATCCTTTGGCTAATTGAAATTCCAGAGGACAAAGATAACCACTTAAATAAAACAGAATTATGAATTTATATTGATATGAATGAGATGTTCAGTCCATTTAATCTTGGTCATTATCTCAGGCTTGTTCCTGAGGTTAGTTAGAATTCTTTCAGATGCATTTTTCTATGCGTATTAAGAAGAAAAGGGGATTAAAGATGGCTGTCGACAGGAAGGCAGACTGCAAAATAGTGTGTAAGAGAATGAAAGGAGTGTGTGCGTGTGTATGTATGGGGAGTGTATATTATTAATTATTATATTTTTATTTTAACTCAATATTATTACTACTACAATTTTTTATCTTTTTTTAAAAAAAAGAGGTATCATTTTATTTTCTCTATTCCTTCAGCTATACTCCAAGAGACTGTTGGGGACTGCTGGATTAGGCTCCCCTGACTGGGAAGCCTCCACTGCTACTTAAATCTCTCCTGGAGCAACAGGCTCTGACACAGAGACCATGCCATCTTGAAGGGGAGAGGGTCTGTAATCAGAAGCCTATACATTCTGGGAATCTACAATACCACCACCCAGAGAACAGCTCTGTACCCAGGAACGCTTGATCTCAAGCAGCACAAATGCACAGAATTGGAGAAGCTCTGCACCTTTTCACGGAAAGGTCAGATTTCAACTAGGAAAAGGTGACAGAAATGTGCTGGAGACAGAAATGTGCACAATGCGATGTAGAGATTTGGGGGAAGTCTGCACCCCACAAAATCTGTGGCCCTTGGGGCTAGCGTGATCTGCAAATGTGGAAGGGGATATGCAGGTTTCCTAGCAGTAGGCAACTCTTTTAAAAAAATCAACCCATAGCTGGACAGGGGGCAAAGAGGCAGCCTTGTAATTTGAACAGTGTGCCAGTTGCTTAGTGCCAGACATACACAGAGACATTCACAGAGTTGAGCACAGTACCAGAGGGTAAAAGTAGTGAGTCTGTACACTTACTCTGTCTTCTTTTTTCTTTAAATCCTTGCTTTTGATTACTAAGCCCAGTACCTAGGATCACCCAATTGGGAACACTCTACAATAAGAGACTGAAGGGGAAAGTTGTTTTTGTGGAACCTGGGGATCAGAGCAGGGAGTAACAATCAGAGAAAACAGTCTGGAGAAGTCCATTTTCCCAAACCAGTATTAGGTGAAACAGGGAAAACAAAATGTAAATACTGGCTAAAGAGGATTTATAGCCCCGGAGGTCAATCCAGAAACACTACCACCTAGGGGTTAAATCACAACTTAACTCTTGTGTACATACACATACAGGGGTCTAAGAAACAAAGAAATACTGCCTGCTTAAAAATCAGGACTGTGGCTTATAACACAGAGGAGTGGTGGAATACAGGGAATTTCAATACTGTCCTGACTACGGGACAGAAAACAGGTGTGCCAAACAGAACAGTACAGGAAGTGAAAGATCTTTAATACTACACATTTTTATTGTTTCATCTTTTAATTAAGAAACTATTTTTTTTCCTCACTTGCTTTTACCATTTTAATTATTATATTTTTATTTTAAATCAATATTATTACTACTACTACTTTACCTTTTTTTTTTAAAAAAAAAAGAGGTATCATTTTATTTTCTCTATTTTATTTTATTTTGGGATTAGTGTTCTATATTCTATTTTCATTTTTCCTTTAGCATCATTATACTCTATCTCAACTTTACCTTTATGCCAACACCTCTTCCTTACTTTTCTCAATTTGCTGTCCTGTTTCTCTTACCCTATTCCTGCTTTAGATTTTCCCTATTCCTTCTTTTACCCAATTATAAATTCACCCTAATTATACATCTAATTTATAATCCACTGCTCTAATTACATAAAAACCTCTCATCTCTTTCTTCATTATCCAATTTTTTCTCTCTGCCCTTTTGTGTTTTTTTTGTGTGTGTTATTGTTTATTGTTTTTTTATATTGTTTTGTTTTGCATTGCTTTCTTGCTGTCTTGTTGTTGTTTGCTTGATTATTGATTAGATTGGGGGTTTCTTTGTGCTTATTTGTGAGACTGCTTCACTTTTTTGTTGCTGTTTTTTGCTTCTGTTTTTCCTATCCTTGCTCGTTATTACTTGTTTGTAGTTTGCATTCATCTCTGGATGTTTGTTGTTTGCATTTCTTTGGGATAAATGGTTGTTCTATTGGAGTTTTCTCTCCATAAAAATAATTTCCCCCCTTATTTTTTATTCTCTTTCTTTTCTCTCTTTTTGCCTTTTCTCAATATAACTTTTGCACTTTTTTTCTAATTCCCTAGTTCTCTTTCCTCTGGTGGTCACTTTATTTTGGGTTATTAGTATCATGAATACATTCATGTTCAGTGCCTTGTGCATTGTACCATATTGTGTTGTATTTTGCGCCTTTAAATAAGCACAGGAGAGAGAGAGAGAGAGAGAGAGAGAGAGAGAGAGAGAGAGAGAGCTACATAACCAGATGCGTGGAGAAGAAAGATAATGGGGGACAAAGAAACAACCCACATATGAAAGAAAATCAGATATCACCAGAAAAGAAAGTAAGCGAAATGGAGGCAAGCAATATGTCAGAGAAAGAATTCAGAGAAATGGTCATAAGGTTGCTGAAAAGAATGGAAGACAAATTCAATAATATGTGTAAGAACCAAAAAGAAATGAAGAAGAACCAAGAAGAAATAAAAAATGACATCAATGCTATAAAGAAGTTAATAGAAATCATCAACAGTAGACTAAAAGCAGAGGACCTCATCAATGAGCTAGAAGACAAGGTAGGGAAAAAATACCCAGGTAGAGCAGTATCTAGAAAAAAAGCTTAAAAACAGGAGGAGAACCTAAGGGAAATTTTGGACAATATTAATCAAAACAACATCTGCATAATAAGGGTGCCAGAAGGAGAAGAAACTGAGCAAGGAATAGAAAACCTGTTTGAAGAAATAATGACAGAAAACTTCCCTGATATAAGGAAGAAGAAACTCACACAAATCCAAGAAGTTCACAGAATTCCAAACAAAATGAACCCAAAAGGACCGGTGCCAAGGCACAATATAATTAAATTGGCAAACACCAACAACAAAGTAAGAATCTTAAAAGCAGCCAGAGAGAGACAGAAAGTTACCTACAAAGTATCCCTCATCAGACTAGCAACTGATTTCTCAACAGAAACAAATCAAGACAGAAGGGAATGGAATTAAACATACAAAGTCATGCAAAGGAAGGGTTGAATCCAAGATTACTGTACCCAGCAAGGCTATCAATCAAGATTGAGGGGGAAATCAGGAGCTTCACAGACAAAAAAGGATTAAGGAAGCTTATTACCACCAAACCAGCAATGTAAGAAATGCCAAAGGGTCTATTGTAAAAAGAGAGAGAGAGAGAGAGAGAGAGAGAGAGAGAGAGAGAGAGAGAGAGAGAGAGATAGGGAGGGAAAAAGGAACACAGGCATAAAGAATAAAAATGGCAACAAATAAGTACCTATCAATAATAACTTTAAATGTAAATGGATTAAATTTCCCAATCAAAATAAATAGGATAGCTGATTGGATAAGAAAACATGATCGATAAATCTGCTGTCTATAGGAAACTCACCTCAGAGAAAAGAATTCACATAGACTGATGGTGAAGGGATGGAAAAAGTTTTTTTGAGGCTAATGGAAAGGAAAAAAAAGCTGGGATAGCAATAATTATATCTGACAAATTAGATCTCAAAGTGATAGACATAACAAGAGATAAGGAAGGCCACTTCATAATATTAAAGAGAGCAATACAACAAGAACAAATAGCTCTGGTGAACATATACACACCCAATACAGGAACACACAAATACATAAAAAAAAAACTTCTAGAGACCATCAAGGGAGATATTGACAGCAATACAGTCATAGTAGAGGATTTTAATACCCCACTATCACCATTGGACAAAGCCTGTAAACGAAAAATCAGCAAAGAAATAGCAATCCTAAATGACTCACTAGATCAGGTGGAATTAATTGACATCTTCAGAACATTTCACCCAAAAGCCACACAATATACATTCTTCTCAAATTCACATGGATAATTTTTAAAGATAGGCCATATATTGGGTCATAGGCAAAGTCTCTTCAAATTCAAGAAGATAGAAGCTATATCAAGCATCTTCTCAGATCACAAAGGCATAAAATTAGAAATCAACTACAATAAAAACAATAAAAAATCAAACACCTGGAGACTGAATAGCATACTATTAAACAACAACTGGGTTACCAGAGAGATCAAAGAAGAAATAAAAAGCATCATGGCAACAAATGACAATGAAAACACAGCAATCCAAAATCTATGGGACACAATGAAAGCAGTATTCAGAGGGAAGTTCATAGCTCTACATGCCTACAGGAAAAAAAATACACAAGAAACAATGGTAATAAATTACGTAACAACAACTCAAAGAGTTAGAAAGAGAGCAACAACAAAAGCCCAGCATCAGCAGAAGGAAGGAAATAATAATGATCATAGTGGAGATAAACAACATAGAGACCCCCTACTTCTCCCCCGCAAAAAACAAAAAACAAAACAAAACAAAAAATAATCAACAAAACCAAGAGCTGGTTCTTTGAAAGGATAAACAAGATTGATGAACCTCTAGGCAGGGTCACCAAGAAGCAGAGAGAGAGAGGACCCAAATAAAGAAAATCAGAAATGAAAGAAGTGAATTAACAACCGATCCCACAGAAATACAAATGATTATGAAAAAATACTATGAACAACTCTATTCCAACCAAAGAACAACCTAGATTAAATGGACATATTAGAAAAATACAAGCTTCCAAAACTCAACCAAGAAGCATGAAAAAAACCTGAATAAGCCAATAACTATGGAAGAAATTGAAACAGCGATCAAAAATCTTCCAGCAAACAAAACCCTGGTCTGTGTGGCTTTACAGGGAGTTCTACCAAACATTCAAAAAAGAGCTAAAACTCATCCTTCTTAGACTATTCCAAAAAATTCAAGAGGAAGGCACACTTCAAAGCTCTTTCTATGAAGCCAGCCTTACTCTAATCCCAAAATCCAGATAAAGATACCACAAAATAATAGAACTACAGGCCAATATCCTTGATGAACATAGATCAGGGGTGGGCAAACTTTTTGACTCGATGGCCACAATGGGTTCTTAAACTGGACCTGAGGGCCGGAACAAAAGCAACCTGACCATACTGGCACACTCATCTTGGGCTGCTGGTGAAGGAGCGAAGGGGAAAGCAAGAGAACCCTCCACTCTTTCGGCTCTGCAGGCCAGATAGAACAGCCGAATGGGCTGGATCCGGCCCGAGGGCTGTAGTTTTCCCATAGCTGACATAGATGCTAAAATCCTCAACAAAATTCTAGCAAATCAGATTCAGCAATACATTAGAAAGTTCATACATCATGACAATGTGGGATTTCTTCCAGGGATGCAAGGATGGTACAATATCTGCATATCAATAAATGTGATACATCACACATAAACAAACTGAGACACAAAAATCACATAATCATATCAATTGATGCAGAGAAAGCATTTGACAAAATCCAACACCCTTTCCTGATAAAAACTCAGCAAGGAGGGAAAAGAAGAATCATAACTCACCATAATAAAAGCCCTATATAATAAACATATAGCCAACATCATACTCAATGGGCAAAACCTAAAACAATTTCCACTAAGAACAGGAACTTGAAATGGATGCCCACTTTCACCACTCCTGTTTGACATAATACTAGAAGTACTAGCCATAGGGATCAGACAAGAAGAAGAAATAAAAGGCATCTAAATTGGAAAGAAGAAGTAAAACCATCCTTATTTGCAGATGACATGATACTATACATAGCAAACCCCAAAGACTCCATCAAAAAATTATTAGACCTAATAAATGAATTAGGCAATGTAGCAGTATATAACATTAACACCCAGAAATCTATGGCCTTTTTATACACCAATAATTAACTCACAGAAAAAAAAAAGAAAAAAAATCCCATTTACCATTGCACCAAAAAATTTAAGATACCTAGGAGTAAACTTAACCAAGGATGTAAAAGATCTGTACTCAGAAAACTACAGGGCATTGGAAAAAAAGAGATAAGAGGAAGACATAAACAAATGGAAGAACATACCATGTTTATGGATTTGTAGAATCAAAATAATTTAATGTCCATACTACCTAAAGCAATCTATAGATTTAATGTAATACCTATTAAAATACCAATGACATATTTTGAAGATGTAGAGCAAGCTCTCCAAAAGTTCACCTGGAATAAAAAAAGACCCCGAATATCCAAAGTTGTCCTGAGAAAGAAGAACAAAGTTGGAGTGATCACAATACCAGACATCAAATTATATTACCAAGCCATGGTTCTCAAAACTGCCTGGTACTGGAACAAGAACAGATATATAAACCAGTGGTCAGAAAACTCATTAGTCAACAGTACAATAATTGAAATTTCTTTTGAGAGCCAAATTTTTTAAACTTAAACTTCTTCTAACACTACTTCAAAATAGACTTGCCCAAGCAGTGGTATATTGTGGAAGAACCACACTCAAGGGGACAAAGAGCTGCATGTGGCTCGAGAGCTGCAGTTTGCCAACCACTGATATAAACCAATGGAACAGAATAGAGGACTCATAAATTGACACAAGCCATTATACTCAATTAATATTTGACAAACGAGACAAAAGCATACAATGGAATAAAAATAGCTTCTTTAATACATGGTGCTGGGAAATTTGGTCAGATACATGCAAAAAAATGAAACTAGATTACCAACTTACACCATACACAAAAACAAACTCAAAATGGATAAAGGACTTGAATGTAAAATGGGAAACCATAAAAATCCTACAAGAGTCCATAGGCAGCAAGATTGTTGACATACTTATGTTCTAGCAATATCTTTATAGATACAGATCCTAGAGCAAGAGAGACTAAGGAGAAAATTAACAAATGGGACTATATCACAATAAAAAACTTCTGCACAGCAAAAGAAACCATCAACAAAACAACAAGAAAGTCCACTGCATGGGAGAACATATTAGCCAATGTTATCTCTGGTAAGGGTTTAATCTCCAACATGTACTGGGAACTCAAACAACTTAACAAAAGGAAGATAAACAACCCAATCAAAAAATGGGCAAAGGACCTAAATAGACACTTTTCAAAAGAGGATACTCAGAAAGCCAAGAGACACATGAAAACATGCTCAAAGTCAGTAATCATCCAAAAGATGCAAATTAAAACAACAATGAAGTACTACCTCTCATCTGTCAGAATTTCTATCATCAACAAATCAACAAAGGACAAGTGCTGGAGAGGATGCTGAGACAAAGGAACCCTCCTGCATTGCTGGTGGGAATGCAGACTGGTGCAGCCACTGTGAAAAACAGTATGGAGTTTCCTCATAAATTTAGAAATTGAACTGCCATTTGACTCAATAATACCACTTCTAGGAATATATCCCAAGAAAACAGAAACACCAATCAGAAAGGATATATGGACATCTATGTTCATAGCAGCACAATATATAATAGCTAAGATATGGAAACAGCCTAAGTGCCCATCAGCAGATGAGTGGAGTAAAAAACTATAGTACATTTACACAATGGAATACTAAGCTGCTGTAAAAAAGAAGGAATTCTTACCATTTGTAGCAGCATGGATGGAACTGGAGAGCATTATGCTAAGTGTAGTAAGCCAGGCAGTGAAAGAAAAATACCACATGGTCTCACTCATTTATGGATAATAAAGGACATTATAACCTGATGAACAAAAAGATAGATACAGAAGCAGAGAAGCATCGAACAGACTGTCAAATTACTCTGGGAAGGCTGGGGTGAGGGGGAGATAAGAGATCAACTGAAGGACTTGTATGCATGCATATAAGCATAACCAATGAACACAAGATAGGGGTGGGAGGGTGGGGTGAGGGCATGTGCTGGGGGTAGGGGAGGCTGGGGAAAGGTCAATGGGGAAAGAAAAGGAGACATATGTACTACTATTTGTAATACTTTGAACAATAAAATGAAATTAAAAACAAATAAACAAAGGAAAAACAGAAAATAATATGTATTGGTGAGGAAGTAGGCAAATTGGGATCCTTGTGCACTGCTGTAGAGATGCAAATGCTGCAGCCACCTGTTTGCAGCTGTGGGAAACAGTATGGCAGGCCTTGAAAGTTAAACATGGATCACCATATGATCCGGCAAGTTCACTTCTGGGGAATTGAAAGGAAGATTGGAGAGATATTTGGGCAATCATGTTCATAGCAGCATTATTTGCAATAGTCAGAAGGTAAAAGGAACAACTCAAATGTCCAAGGATGGATGAATGGATAATAAAATTGTAGTATATCCATACAATGGAATATGCTTCCATTTTAAAAGGGAGTGAAATTCTGACATCCATGCTATGCCATGGATGGACCTTGAAGACACTATGCTAAGTGAAATAAGCCAGACACTCTGATCACAGGAAACTACTGCTTTTTATCAGTACAGATTAGTTTGCATATAAATGGAATTTTATAGGTTATACCTTTATTGGTCTGGGTTTTTGTTGTTGTTGTTGTTTTGTTTTGTTTTTTGTTGTTGTTGTTTTGTTTTTACTTTGGCATCATTATTTTGAGATTAATTCATCTCATTGCACATAACAATAGTTTGTTCATTTCCTTTTGTTGCCTAGTAGTCCACTGCACAAATACATAAAAGAAGAAGAAGAAAAAAAGAAGGGAGAGTGTTCTAGAGAGGAGAAAGAAGGGACAAAGGCATCCCTTATAAATCTATTTGCTTTTATGTGGTCTCAAAAATTCGGAAGCAGGAGGTATTGTATGGAGATATATAGAGACAGAGAAAAGATATTCCAATTTCCCACTAATCTGATTTCAAAATATACAGGCAATAGACATCCTCTTCACCTCTGGGCTGAAATGAATCGCCATTATTTGTGAGTCTTGGGAGACCAGAAAGGCTTTCCTCAATTCCTGGCCCCTTTTCAGGGCTCTCCAAAAGCATGAAAGGGAATAGCACCGCCTGAGACAATAAAGCAGGCAAGCACTACCTGAACCTGTAGTGCAAAGCATTAAAAAGCCTTCCATTCAGTGCTGTGATCACAAGTGTCACTTTCCTGCCTTCAGGTCTGCACCCCTGCTGGTGCACACACAGGCCCCCAGGGAGGCCTGTAAGTAGGAACAATGAAAATCTTCATCTATTCCCCCCAAAAGGGAATGGATTGGTCATAGGGAGGGAAGAAATGTATTTATTGTTTGTGGGGATAAAGTGATGGTGCTCCTTATCCGGCAGGGTATTAACATTGAATGTAAGTACAAAAAGTCAGGATTCCATTTGCCTAAAAGGCATATTGTAGTTCAATCCTGAGTAAAACCCAGTTTCTGGCTTTGCTTCTCTGAAATACAAAATTAGGCTAATTAAAGTGCTAATGAAAGCAATCATGATTTTTTAACCAAATGGACCTCAAATTATAAACTACATAGTTCAGAAGTATTTGTTGACTGAATGGATCAAAGATTAATTAATCTGCTATATAAACAATTTCATTATGAAACTTCGAAGCTGAAAGTCTACGTATTAATCAGGGTTATAAGTAGAGAGGGAAAAGATGATATGAGGCTCAGGTTTGTCACATGTGGGAATGCGACAGAAATTTAGGTGCGTATCTAATCCTGTAATATTGTCATGCTATAGTAGAAAAAGTGCCAGAATAGTTACCCAAGGATGTGAGTTCTAGGGTCAATTTTTCTACTACTGAGGTATGTGAAGCTGCACAAGTCTTTTCCTTTATGTAAAAGGACAGAGTTGGTAAATGTACTTGAAGATCATTTCCACCTTTAAATTTTCATGATTCTAGGACAGCCATGGGCAAACTACAGCCTGCGGGCCTGATCCTGCCCTTTCGGCTGTTCCATCCAGCCAGTGGTGCCGAAAGAGTTCTCTTGCTCTCCCCTCCGCTCCTTCAGCAGCAGCCCAAGATGAGAGTGCCAGTATGGTCAGGTTGTTTTTGTTCCAGCCTTCCAGTCCAGTGGCCCTCGAATCAAAAAGTTTGCCCACCCTTGTTCTAGGACCTATAAGCAAATAACTTCTATTGATAGATATACGAATAGTTACTAATCACAAACTTTTTCCATAAATGCTGTTTGGCTCAATAGTTCTACCATTAATATTTCTTGTACATTTGAAATTGTTTGAAACCTGAAAAAAGATAGAGAGATGTACAAAGTTGGTGCTCACTAAATGCTTGCAAGTGGAATTAAGATTTTAAAACTTTTGAAAAGTAAATAAAAGTTTTCCTGTCCCAGAACTATCACCAGTCACCACCTTGGGGTTGAGGAAAGGTAAAGAATGGGTATATGGAGAAAGGGGAGTGAGGAATGAGGAGGACTCGATACAGAGTAAGTACTTTTTACAATGTCTTTCAAATATATTCCACAAATGCAATGGCATTTAATTGTGCTTTATAAGTGAATGGTAAAAGGTAATGTGAAAGTGGTTGCTGATGAAGTAAATGACATTGAAGAACATTCTTTGTACCATCTCTATTTTAGTGACAAATTTGTTTCCTCTCTGGTTTGTATTTCTAACTGCTAGTGAAGACAATGTTATTCTTTGTTTTTCATTCTAAACTTCTTCATTTTGTCATAATGTGATCTATAAGATATATCATTTCTGTTTTTCTTTCTGTCTTGGCTTCTAGGAAACTCACAGAAAACTTTAATGCTCAGTAATAATAAACAGCCTTAATTTAGGTATCTGAAGTAATTGTCTAAAAGTTTCCTTCTAACTTTATTTTTTAATATGTTTTTATTGATTTCACAGATGAAAGGAGAGACTAAAACATCAACAATGAGAGAGTCACTGATCAAATGTCTCCTGCACAACCCCCATTGGAGATCAAGCCTGAAACCCAGGCATGTGCCCTGCCTGGAATGGAGCCCTGACCTCCTGGTTCATAGGTTGACCCTCAACCACTGAGCCACACCTATTCAGCTCCTTCTAACTTTTAATGTTATTTTATTTTAATTTTAAATAATACATTTTTATTGATTTCAGAGAGGAAGGAAGAGGGAAAGAGATCTAGAAATATCAATCAAACATTAAACCTGGGCATGTGCCCTTGACCTGAATCGAACCCGGGACCTTGTAGTAGACAGGCCGACACTCTATCCACTGAGCCAAAACGGTCAGGCCTTCATGTTATTTTAATTGCCTTTTGTTGTAAACTACCTGAAATCTTTCCAGGAAGTAGATGAGGGATAATAAATTATCCCTTATTAATGTATACAGAAAAAGAAAGAAAGAAGGTAGGAAGAAGGGAGGGAGGGAGGGAAGAAGGAAAAGAAGAAGGAAGAGAGGAAGGGAAAAGTTCAATTTGGATGGAAGGAGGAAGGTTGAGTAACTAGTCCTTCTAGAATTTAAATCCAACATAATAATTTGGCAGAATGGACCGAAGGAAGTTGCCTTCTTAGGATGAAATCAACATGAATCTTTGTTTTATCCAGAGGCGGCAAACATTTATATATGTGGAAATTCAAGTATACTTTAAAATCATGGTCTGAAAAAACTCATTAGAAATAAATCAGTTTTGAGTAATTAATTTCATAAAAGCACTGTTATAACTGGTAGCTGGATGTGGAACACAGAGACTGATACAGAATGTAAAATTCAGTGCCTTCAGCCATTGCTGGGACCACGTAGAGCAACAGGAAGTTTAAAGCAAGACAAGATAAAACAGTTATGAAAATGCAACATGTGGGAACTCTTTGAAGTTGTGCAATTTTAACAGTTCCCCTAAAAACAAAGCAAAACAAAACAAAACAAAAAAAAACATAGTCCCTACATACATCAAAAATCCCTTTTATTGGCCAAAACCGATTTGGCTCAGTGGTAGAGCGTCGGTCTGTGGACTGAAAGCTCCCAGGTTCGATTCCAGTCAAGGGCATGCACATTGGTTGTGGGCACATCCCTGGTGGGGGGTGTGCAGGAGGCAGCTAGTTGATGTTTCTCTCTCATCAACCTTTCTAGCTCTCTATCTCTCTCCCTTCCTCTCTGTAAAATATCAATAAAATATATTTCAAAAAAATCCCTTTTATTGCAATTGGAGGTCTAAGGATAGCTCAGATTAAAACTAAGTAACATTCTTATTATTCATATTGGGTAGGTGAATTTCCTGATTTGCTTTTAGAATGGAACATAGATGAAAGGGGGAAGGATGAATGTGTGGAAAGAAGAAAAACAGTGTAAAGGGCTGTAGAAAAATGAATAACAAGTAAGCTATCTGATAAAGACTGACAGATGGATATCTGGGCCACCATTTAAACAGTAACCTCTGTTGAAAATTGGCAGCCTTATCAGACACAGTCACAAGTATACTTCATCTTCTTAGGCTCACAGAGGGCTATGCACAGACTACTGTTCCCTTAAACATTTAAAAACCATTTCAAAGGCATCTGAGCACTTTTAAGGAAAACACAGGACATTTAGCTGTGAGCAGTATGTGGCAGTGACTATTTTCTCACCAGTTCTTACACATCCAGGTGACTTACAATATATTTGTTTCAGGAAAGTTATCCATCAATTTGATTTTTTTCTTTAAAAAGATATTTTAAACGCAATCAAGAAAATGACTAAAGTAACCCTAGGTAAGGTGACCAGACGTCTCGCTTTTTGATTGGGACTTTTTAAAAATGCTGTGGGAAATGGGACAAATTGTTAAAAATCAGGACTGTCCGCCAAAAGTGGAACATCTGAATTTCTTTTTAAAGTAAAAAAATCCTTGAAGGGGGGAGGGTTCATCATAGCCTATCAATGTTGTGAAATATTTTCATTTATTGAGTTTGCTTAAACAGGGACACATCTGTACACTACTTTGAGCAAAAATGAAATAGCTATTCAAATGTACTGTTCAGAATGCTCAATTCTTGTTATAGATAACGGGTAATATATAGCCAACTCTCAATTATCTAGGCTAATGGATGGGGAACAGAGGCATGGCTAATTTAAAATAGAAAATAATCTATAAATTATTTATGTAGATTTAAAAAGCCGCTTTGCACCTAAAATTAACTTTGAGGTATGAGTCACCATTCAGAAATATTAGAAACTAGGCTGGCATCAGGAATCCTGAGGGCTGAGCAAACTTTCTCTGTGGCTCCTCAGGCTGTCTTCCTGCTGCTTCTAGAAGTAGAGGAGCTAGAAGGTATGCAGCTATTACCTACATCTATTATTTGCATCTGCAGAGAAAAGCTTAAGAATAGGAAGGGCAGGAAGTTCCTGGAGGAAGACAGCAAAATACGTTTCTTGGGAAATCCCGTGTTTTCTCATTTGGGAGTGCTCTAGCTCAACTGAGGACTGAAGCTAGATTCACTGTACAATTTTAAGTTTCCCTAAAAACAAAACAAAACAAAACAAAACAAACACACACAAAAAACATAGTCCCTACATACATCAAAAATCCCTTTTACTGCAATTGGAGGTCTAAGGATAGCTCTCAGATAGGTCTAAGGTACTCTAATACACAGCATCTATTACATGCTGACATCCTGACTTGGGTAACAAGCCTGATTAAATCGACATTACTGAGAAAGCAGATGGGAAACACACACACACACACACACACACACACACACACACACACACTCATACATGGACACACATGGACAGACAGGACTTCAAAACGATTAGAATGACTTTTCATTAAATTTTGAAGCTTTTTTCCAGTAGGGATTAGTAAAATATCTAGCTGTTCTGGGAATTCTTCCCCATCTTGATTTTTCAACATAGTCCTATGCTGTTCCTTTATCTCCTCCAGGTTAGGAGCTACATATAAATAAACTACTGACTTTAGATCTACATGGAAAATAAGTACGATCACCAAGAATTCACTGTGTATGTAGGTTAATCCCTTACTGCCAGTTCTGCTTATCCAAAATAAGGCAGAATAGAATAAAACAAAATAAAATTGCCTACTGGGCCCTTAGACTTATGCCTGTTTCCATGGCAACAAACAGGTCTTTGCATCCATTTAAAGTTTAGGAAGAACCTGATAGAATTCTGGCCCCAAGAATTCTACTCATTAGATTTGCCATACAAGACTACACTCCCAGTGCCAGGGTCAGCAGGAATTGGCCCAACACTAAAGGGCCATACATTTTGAGAGCTACCGGATTTTGCAGGTGAGCAGTTCTGTTTTCACTGAGTTCCACTTCTGTGGCTAAAATTTGCTTACCTTGTAACACATAGCTATCTAGGGGTCTGATGAGCATCAGCACTGGGATTCTTAGTTCATTATTTGGCTCTATATAACAGTATTTTGCCAGTTCTGACATTGGCCATATGTCCAACCTTAGAACAATTACATTTTTGCCTATAGGGTTTCCTTTAATAAAAATTGAGCTAGGAAAAGGTGGAGATGATATTTGTAAATAGATTTTAAAAATTCATAAAATATTAGAGGCCCGGTGCATGAAATTTGTGCATTGGGGGGAGGGTGGTGAGTGTGCCCTCAGCCCAGCCTGCACCCTCTCCAATCTAGGATTGGGCCTAAATGGGCAGTCTGAAATCACTCTCACAATCCAGGACTGCTGGCTCCCAATGGCCCACCTGCCTGCCAGCCTGATCACCCCTGACCACTTCCCTGCCAGACTGATTAACACCTAACTGCTCCCCTACCAGCCAGATTGCCCCTAACTGCCCTCCCCTGCTGGCCTGATCACCCCCAACTGCCTTTCCCTGCAGGCCTGGCTGCCCCTAACTGCTCTCTCCTGCTTTTTCTGCTGGTCTGGTTGCCTCTAACTGCCCTCTACTGCAGGCCTGGTTGCCACTAACTGCTGTCTCCTGTAGGCCTTGCCCCCCCCCCCAACTGTTCTTCCCTGAAGGCCTGGTTGTCCCCAACTGCCCTCCCCTGCTGAGCATCTAGTGGTGGCCATCTTGTGTCAACATGGGGGCAGCCATCTTTGACCACATGGAGGCGGTGTTTTGGAGTGATAGTAAGTTTACATATTACATCTTTATTATATAGGATTAAGCAGGATAATTGTTTGTGAGAAACTAAGAATATGTTTAACTACAGCCTTAGTCTCTCAGTTATTAGCAGCAATACATTTTAATAACAATTTATAAAAATACTATTTCCCCCCCCCAAAATTTTTTTCTTGTATATACATTTTATTTAAAAAGTTGGAAAAAAACTAGCATAATTTCATCCAGAAACATATTCTTTTCCACCGTCTGTTTGGTCCTGCCAGTGCTTCTCAGCTTACAGATGAGAGATACATAAATTATACATCATTGCTGTGCTTTCTTAAAGTTGTGAGGGAGATGGTTTGAATTGCTCATTTTTATTATTTCATTGGAAAGGAGAAAAAATAACACCAAATCAAGATAGACTGTCAAGGTCTTTTAAGTAATTTTCTTTTTCAAACCATGAAAAAAATATTTTAAAATGACAATACAATTAGACTTGCTGCCTGACCACAATGAATGGGTTCAAATGCTGCGTTTACTGATTTCAAATGCTCTGAAAGAATTAATTCCATGTTACTGTGAATAGCATAGTGAAATGTGTTTGAATGGGGACTCTGGGCGAAGCAGCGATGAAACAACAAAAATTAATCCAAAAAATGTGGAAATGCTTCTAATTTAGGGTTATTATGAATGAGTGAAAGGAAGACAAAAGAAAAAAATCAAGTAGTAAGAAATTCAAGGGGAAAACAGCAAAACGTTTAATTAAAAAATGATCTAAAAATAAATGATGGAATTTTTGTTAGGTAAGCTGCCCTGCTCCTCTGGGAAGCCTTCTTGGGATATTCCAAACTGCAGTGATCTCATCCTTCCCTGAGGTCCTGTTGCCAAAGTGGCTATTGTGTGTGTGTGTGTGTGTGTGTGTGTGTGTGTGTGTGTGTTCACATAAAGTATGTGAACGCATGATGTGAAAATAAATTGAGATGATTTTGGAAAATTTTGGCTATACCAGAAGCTTAGTACACATTTACTGTTGTGTACAGTTGTTTTCTTTTTTAAGTCTCTATTCCACAGGAAAGGAAACATGCTTTCTATTTTTATACTTCACACAATACTAAAGTCCAAATAGTTGCTCAATAAATACTATTGATTGAATACACTCATGGCCCGATGGGTTATTTTGTATGCATGAGTATGATCCTTCAGAAGTAGAATTCAACGACTTAGAACCTTTGCAGAAAGGCCCCTTCTTCATTTTTCTACATGAGGGAAACAGATTCAACCTGGTATAATGAAAGAATGCTTTGCACAGACACAAGTTCTGTGCTAAAACTGGATTTAACTTATGTCACTTTCTTGTCATTATCCAGCAGTCTAGCCCCCTCCAAAGGAAGTCTAAGCTCTGTTAGTTATAAACAATGCTGGGGATGAGCTATCTGCATTTAGATGACAAATCCATGGGTATTTTATTTTGTTACTTCAAACGTAATGACTTCATATTTGTCAACCATATATATGAGAGGAACAGGATGGGCTAGTGGTGAGGAGCAGTAGGTGCAATTAAAGTGACAGCACATGCACGGTTGCTGGTATAACTCTGTTTCACAGAATTCCTAACAATGCAAATTAGGCAAGTCTATTAAAATTTTTATCCATTCTCTATACTAGATATGTAATCTCATTAGTCATGACAAAGGTCAAGAAATTGAAAGTAAATCAGTACATACAGTATGCTTCAATTTCATGTATAATTAAGACTCTTACAGCACTTTAAAGTCTCATTTTGTCAACTCTAAATCTATGCAAGGAATGAACAATTTCTTAATAAATCAAAGTATTTAGCTTAATAGTTGTGTGGCTCTAAGAGGAATTGTGCAGGATACTAGGAGTAAGGGCAGTTCACATTAAAGGGCCAATGGCAATAAAGATTTACATAAAAGGTCATGAGATTTCTTTATTAGATCTGATATCTTGTCTACTTCTCATTTGAAATGTTTACAAGACAGAGGAGATTATAGAAAATTACTTGTGGTAGTGATGGTTTGGGGTAGGGGTAGGCGGGTGTTTCAACAGAGAACTGATTATGGGAGGCACTGGGATGGATAAATGGTTTTGAGTGGAAAGCTTTGCTATCAAGGGCAGGAAAAGGCAATTACATAATCCTCTTAGCCATCCCATTATCTGCTGTCTCCACAAATCCCACCCTTTCCACTTTTGGCTTCCTTTCACTGGCCCTGTTTTCCCTTCCACTCACCTCTCAGCACTCAGCTCATCCCCAGTACCCAGCTGTCAGTTTCTAAGGGCTGCAGTGACCCATTTTGACCCCGCACCCATCTCCCCCTCCCCAGCACCCCTACTCTCAAGTCCTACTGCACTACAGTCTGTGTCCATGGATTATGCATATAAGTTCTTTTCTAATGTTAAGAAAAATGGTTTTATCTGAATTCCAGCTCTCCAAGACCACAAACATTGAGATCTGAAAGATAGACTCCTTGGAAGACAAACTCATTGTTTTAACTGTCACGTACACAAAATGATCTCTTATAAAACATTCACCATTTCAGAGAGCTTTCAGAATCAAATATAATTATGATTACCCTCCATAAGGAGGATAGATAATCAAGACCTCATCAGAAATAAAAGTTTCATTAAGATGGGAGACCATTTTATTAAGTACCAGAATAAAATGCCTTTGATATCTATGTAATATTTCAGGTTTTTTTTCTGTAAAAAACTATCTAGAAAAAGAATCTTAATATAAGGATTATAAAAATACAACATTTACCGTATTTGCCGGCGTATAAGACGACTTTTTGGCCCTGAAAAATATGCCTCCAAGTGGGGAGTAGTCTTATACGGCGAGTATATAGCAAACTCTGTATTTTTAGTGGAAATTTTAGGGGGTCGTCTTATACGCCCAGTCGTCTTATACGCCGGCAAATACCTATTTTTCAGGGCCAAAAAATCGTCTTATACGCCGGCAAATACGGTACCTACATTATATAGAAATGTTTGTCTATATTTTCCTATATTGGAGGATAGATTCCACGTATGCCTCATTCATTTATTTCATAAATATTCATTATGTATTACCATTGACCTTGAAGCATGTGGGGGTTAGGGGCACTGAATGACACCACATGGTTGAAAATCTGCATGAAGCTTTTGACTTTCCTAAAACTTGTCCTCCCTCAGGATCCACTGGGAGTTGGCGCCACGAGCCCTTGCAGATACCAAAATCCAAAGATGCTCAAGTCCCTTATACAAAATGGTATAGAACAAGACATACAGTTAGCCCTCGGTATCCACATGGATATCCAACAGCAGACTGAAAACAGTACAGGTATTTTTTTTTTAAGGAATCCATATATAAGTTGACCCGCATAGTTTAAAGTTGTGTTGTTTAAGGTTCAACTGTATATGTACGTACTATGGAGATAAAAAGGTAGAACCCTATTTTATATAAAATAGAGGTATCCCCCTAAAATGCATATATAAACTTTGAATAATTATAAAGGTAGTGATTATTAAAATAGGTTTCATTTTCAAAATTGAATTATCCAGCTGCTGGTGTGTGTATACATTTTTTGGGACACCCTTTAGATGCATAAGTAGAATTTAGGCTCCGTGCAAGTAGGAGTTTTCTGTCTGATTTTTTTTTCATTGTTGTATCCCCGGCACCAAGAACAAGAGCCAGCAACTTTTCCCTTCTAAATGGCAAGATAGTAAATATACTAGGCTTTGCTAGCCACATTTTGTCTCTACCACATATTCTTTTTTTGTTTCTTTGTTGTTATGACCATTTGAAAATAGACCATAAAATGTAAAAGTATAAAAATCATTCTTAACTCCAATCCCATAGGTTGGAATTGGCCCACTTATTATAGTTTTTCAACCTCTGCTGTAGATCATTGCCTAGCCTAGGAAGAGCACATGGAGTATCTGTTAAAAAATGAATGAATATACACTGAGTGGCCAGATTATTATGATCTCTGAATGCAAAATAATCTGGCCACTCAGTGTGTGTGTGTGTGTGTGTGTGTGTGTGTGCACGTGTGTATACACACTAGAGGCCTGGTGCACTAAATTCATGCACGGGGGTAGGGGGTGTCTCTCACCCAGCCTGCTCCCTCTCCAATTTGGGACCCCTTGAGGAATGCCCAACTGCCCACTTAGGCCCGATCCCACTGGGCAGTCGGATATCACTCTCACAATCCAGGACTACTGGCTCCCAAGTGCTCACCTGCCTGCCTTCCTGATTTCCCCTAACTGCTTCTGCCTGATAGCCTGATTATCCCCTAACCATTCCCCTGTCAGCCTAATTGATGCCTAACTGCTCCCCTGCCAGCCTGTTTGTCCCTAACTGCCCTCCCCTGCAGGTCTTGTCACCCCTAACTGCCCTCCCCTGAAGGCCTGGGTCCCTCCCAACTGCCCTTCTCTGCAGGCCTGGTCACCCCCAACTTCCCTCCTCTGCCAGCTTGGTTACCCCTAACTGCCCTATCTGGCAGGCTTGATTGCCCCAACTGCCCTCCCTTGCAGTCCTGGCCCCTCCCAACTACCCTCCCCTGCTGGCCATCTTGTGGTGGCCACCTTGTATCCACATAGTGGCAGCTATCTTTGACCACATGGGGGAAGCCATCTTGTTTGTTAGTGATGGTCAATTTGCATATTACTATTTTATTAGATATGAGGATAAAGGCCTGGTGCACGGTGGGGGCCAGCTTATTTACCCTGAAGTATATCCTAGATTAGGATGGGGGTTCCCTTGGGGCATAAGGTGGCCTGGGCGAGGGTCCTGTGGTAGTTTGCAGGCTGGCCACACCTCCCCGGCTACCCAAGCAGAGGCCCTTGTATCTGGGGTTTATTTAACTTTTTCAATTGATACTTTGTAGCCTGGAGCAGAGCCAAACCTTCTGCTTGCTCTGTGGCTGTAGTCATTTTTGTTGGGATTTATTTATCTTCTATAATTGAAACTTTGTAGTCTTAAGAGGAGGCAAAGGCAGGCCAGGGTATGTGGAAAGCTTGGCTTCCTCCATTTCCAGGAAAATCCAAGCCTCCTGCTCTCTCTAGCTCTGTGGGTGCCGCCATTTTTTGTTGGGATTTATTTATCTTCTATCATTGAAACTTTGTAGCCTTGAGTGGTGGCCTGGGCCGGCAAGGGCATGTGGAAATTTTGGCTTCCTCTATTGTGGGGGAAACTCAAACCCAAGCCTCCCTTCTGCTCTCTGTGACTATAGCCATTTTCGGTTGGGTTTATTTGCATATCCTCTCCTGATTGGCTGGTGGGCATGACTTGTGGGTGTGGTTGAGTGATAGTTAATTTGCACATTACTCTTTTATTAGATAGGATATATATATATATATATATATATATATATATATATATATATATGTATATTAGAGGCCTGGTGCATTAATTCATGCATGACTGGGGTCTGGCTAGCCTGGCCAGAAGGAGGGGACATGGGTGGTTGGCCAGCCTGCCTGCTGTTAAAACTCCTGGCTGAGGGGACAATTTGCAATATTAGCCTTTTATTATATAGAATATATGCGGAGTGGCCAGATTATTATGTATTCAGAAACCATAATAATATGGCCACTCAGTGTATTCAATCAACGGCTTATAAGCAATGAAAAAATAACAAAAATAGTGTGATTGATGCCCTTCAAGAGCTAATGGTTAAGGAAAAGGAACTATTGGATAGAAATCTATACAGAGATAATGATAATCAGGGTTAGAAGCCTGGAGAGGAGAGTTAGAATGACCAAAGAACGTGACATTTGAGCTGGCTCTTGGATAGGACTTTTCATGAAAAAGAATTCAAATGTGTTATAGGTGGAAATCAGTTCTGATGATTTTTGAACTCATGGATGAACATATGTGGTCATTTCTGCACCTCTCATAAAGTATAAACCAAGAGTTATGTTCTATGCTGGGGTTATAATTTCATTTTTTTTCTAGTTCACCACCTGCAAAAAAATGCCATTGGATACCCAGAAACATTATGCTGAAAATTAAGGGAGCTATTTTTCTTTGGATGAGGATGATTAATTCAATATTGTACTTTTGGAAATAGTGGCAAATGCCACTGTTAATGCTCTGAGGTGAACCATGCACTGTAACCACAACAAACCTTGCCCATCTGCTTGTTAACTAGAATCTAAGCAGCACATTCTATAAAATAAGAGACAACCAGCACTTATACGGAGCCACACCAATGTAACAATCCATTGAGAGTCTAATACATAGGAAAGACAGTGGCAAATCAGAGACCCTATTAGTGAAACTGCACATCAGTATTTACTATACATAAATTATTTGGCATTTTTAATAAGTTAGCACTAGTGTGGAGTTGGCTTAAAATTATTGTTATTTAGGTTATAACAGATGCAGGAAATTTTTTTAAAAGCTGCAACTTCCTACAAAGGTAAGTTTGGATGTTCCAGGATTGATGAGTTAAAAAAAAAAAGCTGTACCTCATTTGCTGCATTATACTTCGGTGAGCACTATGGCAGAATTGACCTTTCTTTATTAAGTACTGCATATGTTCGTTCTTTACATGACATCCAAATGAATTCAAAATGCAGTGAGGCTACTGACACGATTATTTCCAGCTTGAGGATGTTCATTTACACAAAGGAGGTCACTCAATTCTTGTTTTCCCTCAATCCAGGGCTAATCTGCACAACTCAGGATGTTTAGTCTTCCTCAGGTGCTCCCTTGCATCTGGTTGTCTTTGCTAGCCCTGCTTCTGAGTCTTTGGTTTTCACCCTAGGCTGCATGATGACGGATGTCTTTTCCCTGATTACTTCTCCCTGTTGAAAGTCACCATTGTTAGCCATGTGGCCTAACATGACTAGTGTCACACTGCATAATGACGATGGTTCTAAAGCAGACATGACACAGAAAAGAGAGAGCAGCAGCAGCTACAGAACAGAAGGCCTGTTTTGCAAGGAAGGCATCACAAGCTGCTTAATTGCAAAATACAACTAGGCCTTGTAAAAACAAAATTGTTCTCTGATGTTTGAAGTGATAAGAATGACCATTTCATAATCTATCCTTTATATTTCCAATTAGGAAAGACAATATATGATAAGAGTTCCCTGGCATTTTACTAAATGAACTGCAATTCTGACCTATGTTTATTTTTAATTATTTTTTAAAGTTCTCATTCAAGTGCATGGAGAGAGAGAGAGAGAGAGAGAGAGAGAGAGAGAGAGAGAGAGAGACAGACAGACATAGAGGTGAGAGAGAAGGGTGAAGCACTGGTGGGTTGCCTTCCATTTGTGCCATGACTGGGGATCAAACCCTCAAACCAGGCATTGCCCTGACTGGGAATTGAACTGGGCAACCGTGCAGTGCACATGATGATGCTCAACCAACTGAGTCACCCTGGGGCCCAGCCTGACCTATGTTTAAAACAGCCATGTGATACATTTTATACTATGTCAATGTACCTATTAGTGATTGACTCTTAGAGACACACATAATTCACTTTAGATTGTGATAGAGAATATAGTGGATCTCAATGTTATTTTGGGGGCAATACTAATCCCACAAAACTTCAAATCAGTGTAGTTTTTAAGTTACTAAATCTATCAGAAATGCATTGAATTGGGTTTTTTCTTATCTATTTTACCTGGCATCACTCTCAAGACAGAAATTGACCAAGTGATAGTCAATGAGGCTGACTGCTGTCATTGTATACGTGAAAGAAACAGTATGTGCAGGATCTGCTCCACAAAGGTAGCTCCTGTGAGCGATTATTTATTTAGTACAGACGTTCACATGGAAGTTAGAAAAGAGATTCAGGTTGCTTGCCTGCAAGCTGACTTACATGAAAAGAACATTTCAGAGCCAATGAAAACATTATAGTTTTCCTTTACTACTATACAACAAGACTTGTAAGACAGCTAAAAGTAAAATAATATATTTCTACAATATCTTCTTTCAAAAGCATCATAGGATCCAGATGGTCAACAACGGGCCAGGTCAGCCTACATTCCAAACTTGTCCTGAAAAGGAGCAAGGAAAGAAAAAGAGTCCAAAAACACTAAGGAAAAAACACCTGGAAAGACACATCAGACAACACAGGTACTTTCTCATTCCAGTAAAATCTCTACTACGTGGCTTAGCTAAGATATAAAGTGCTGTAATGAACTTAAGATGATTTCATAGGTAATTACCAGAGATATTATCATAAACATATTCCCCATTTTCCAAGAATTTAAATGTAAAGTGTAGTTAACAATGAAAGTAGGTTGAACATAATGGAAATAATTTTTGGATGGTTCAAAAGGCACTTTGGGGCATTACACTGCCTCAGGGTCATCATTATGCACATTGGTCATCACTATTCTGCAGCTGTACAAATGTGCTGGGTAAAGATAGTTCTTTGGTTTAATAAAAGGCTACCAAACTTAGCTGACTCTATTTACTTGGACAAAGAATAAATTTGAAGCAAATTAAATGCATAAAATTAGACCTATGGCATTTTACCCTGTTTTTCCAGAAAAATAATTGCTAGTAGAAAATTATTTTGGTCGTCCTTTCTTTGTGATTTTCATGTTCTAGCTGCTGGGTTCCTCTTAATTTTCTTTCTTTTCTGTATTTGTTCCCTACCCCCTTTTAACCAATTTTTCATGCTGTCTCCCAATTTCTTAACAGACCTTATGAGCATTCTACCAAAAGCTTCTTTCCTTCTTCAGAGAATTCACTTCTCTATAGACCGCCTATGCCATTGCTTTTGCCATGAAGGTAAATGGGAGAGTGGGGGTTGGAGGAGAGAAAAGAAATAAAGTGTGCGTATGTGCCATCTTGAAAGACCGGACTGAGAACCAAGAGACCTACGCTCTAGTTGCCACTGTCATTCATTTGCTGTGTGACCTGGAACAAATCACTTCACCTGTTCTGGGCCTAGTTTGCTTCCTCTGGAAAATGAGATTTGGACTAGCTGATCTCTAAGAGCCCTTCCAGCACTACCATATCCCATCTGATTTTGTCAGCAATTATACAGGATAACAGTTATTCAGGGGCAGTTCAAATACACGTAGACTTTGCCTATAGACCTGAAGTAGATCTGTTTAGACCATAATATGTCAACTCATTGTCAATTCCTTCACTGTTGGCCCTTTGGAGTGTTTCTACTCAATGTATAATTGCTTGAGGAAAGGGAACATTTCTTACTTCTAGCGGTATCCCCAGCACTTAGTACAGTGCCAGGTCCTCAGTAATTAATAGTTAATAAATATTCCTTCTGCTCCAAAAAATGACTCAATAAGCAAAATAGAGACAGACTTATAGATAGAGAGCAGGTTGACAGCTGTGGGGGAAGAGGAGAGGTATTGAGCAAAAAAGAATAAAGGAGAAAAAACTCATGGCCATGGACAACAGTGTAGCAATTGCTGGGAGAGGTGGGGTAGGAGGCAGTACAGGAGGGTATATGAGAAATAAATGGTGATGGATGGAGACTTGACTTGGGGTAGTGAACACAATATAGCATACAGATGATGTGTTGTGGAATTGTGCACCTAAAACCTGTATATATATTTTTTAACAGTGGAATTATGCACCTGAAACCTATATAATTTTTGTAACAGTGTCATGCCAATAAATTCAATAAAAAGGAAAAAAACTATTCCTTCTACTTGGTATTTCCTCATCTCACAGCATTTCAGTCCATAAATGATTATATTATAGAAGTTTATAGCATTTAATTTAAACTATTCAGTGTCTATGTTTTATGTCTACTTAGTTACCAATATCCAATTCTTTGGAATATAACATTTTCCTATAAAATGGCAGGGCTAATAGGAATAACACTATTTTTAGAAAGAGACTGGACTGACTCATAAGGGAATCAATGTTCGCCTCCTAAGTAACTCACTAAAACTTAACCACTAGGACTCCACATTGGGATATTATTTGTGCTATTAGAATTTCAGTTCATACTTTAAATTGTGATTTTTCAGAATAAAAAGCTTATAAAAGCTGTGACTTTTGGAAAACATTTGAAAAAGCAGCTCTAGAAATAATAAAGTTTAAATAACATGTTTCTGCTGCTCAAATTTTAGAAGTAAGCCTAAAGTGATATGGTAAAAATTACTGTCATAATTTATACACTGAGTGGCCAGATTATTATGATCTCTGAATGCACAATAATCTGGCCACTCAGTGTATATCCGATATAATAAAAGGCTAGTATGCCAACCGCCCATGTCCCCTCCCCCTGGCCAGGCTGGCCGGGACCTCCCCCATGCACTGGTCCTCTAATACATATATTGAGTGGCCAGATTATTATGAATTCAGAGATCATAACAATCTGGCCACTCAGTGTATTTAACATCAATAATAGGGTTTTAATGAGGAAAGTCTATAGAGTAATTCATTGGTCTTGCCAAAAGAGGAAACAAAAATTTGTAAACCAGTTATAGATGTCAAATGAAAATAGTGGTATTTGGGCCACTTTGTTTAAAAAGTATGCTTTATTTGTATCTTAAATTTTACAGTTCTAACACTTAACGATGATTAATTGTAAAGGACACATGTAAGACTATAATGCAGCTAAATGATGCATTTGTAATTCATGTGAAACAACGTAATTAGTTCTCCAAGGGTTCATCAATATATTATTCCACTAAACAGAATATTTCAAAGTCCCACTTGAGTTTTAAATGCAACATGAAGCCTTTATTTTAAGCATGGTTTCCTCTGTGTAATATTCTCATAATTATTTTTCAGCAACAAGAAATATTAGGTTGATTGTTTTTATTCTAGCTGTTAGCCACTCTTGCTGCAAAGAAAGCAACTTCATGAATTCATTTATTTTGATACAAAACTGAAAGATTTGGGGAGCTTTAAAATAATGATAAAAAAAGATCTGAGATAAAATTTTTTATGTTATATGAGGTGAACAGTTGAAATAAAATAATTATTTTAAAAGCCCACATTTATTAAAAGTAGAATTTTTCCTCTCACCCCCAAGAAGAACCTCTCACCCCCAAGAAGAACCTCTATCACACAATACAAGATAAATATACTAGAGGCCTTGTGCATAAATTCATGCATGGGTGGGGTTCCTTGGGGTGGCCTGTTGGGATCAGGCTGAAATCCTCAATCCAATGCTACTTGCAGCTCCTACCTGCTGCTCCTGCTTATCCTGGCCCCACTGTGCCTGCCATGGGTTATGGCCCAATCAGTCCTGATCAGGAGAGGCTCACTCCACTGCAGCAGCACTCACCAGCAGTGAGCCCTGTGTCTGGGGCCCTCTCAAGGGGAGTGGCCTGTGGGATCAGGCCAAAACCGGCTCTCCAACATCCTCTGAGGGGTTGTGGATTGGGAAAGGCTGCAGGCCAGGCTGAGGGACCCCACTGGTGCATGATAGAGGCCAGGAAGGGATGAGGCAGGGCTCCAGGGCATGTCTGGCCTATCTGGCTCAGTCCCAATCTGCTAGACCCCAGAAGGAAGCTAACCTCCTGATCAGAGTGTCTGCCCCCTAGTAGTCAGTGCATGTCATAGTGACTGGTCAGTACACATCATAGTGAGCAGTTGAGTGGCTTTAGCATATCATTAGCATATTACACTTTGATTGGTTAACAGTCAACCAGTCACTGGACAACCAGATACTTAGCATATTAGGCTTTTATTATATAGGATAGAGGTCAGCTTTATGGGAAGAATTTGATTTGTGGATGATAAGGGCCACATGCTAACCTGACTAACTCAGGGAAGGCCTGCATGGCAGCCTTGCAAACTTACAGACTTAAAGTAGCCACAAAGAATGGTCTGAAATTAAACTTTTTAATTAAAGAAGAATCTATGGTGGGTTGTTATATTCTAGGACTATATATTCCCTGATCAAGATCTGTTCTGATTTTAATTGAGCCTATTGTCTATCTTGTGTATCTATGATAATACACCTTTGGAAAGTCAGGGTAACTTGTAACTTCCCCTTTTCCAGACCACTCAGAGCACAATCAATGTGCCAGGACACCAGAGAGGAGATCACAAATTCCCTCATTTTTATTGTTATCATGTTAATTGTTGACTGTTAACTATCCTGTACCAACCTCTGTAAAAGAAACATGTGTCTATCATTTCACTTTTTATCCAATTCCAGAGGGTTTCCCACTTTTCTTTCTCCCGCCTCCCTAATCTATCACCAATGAATTTCATGCAACCCACTTTAGTCTCCTCTTTTGATTGTGATGTATAAAACTAGGTGAAAAACTGCCATTCTCCAGAGTATTGTCTTAATTCATTGAGATTCTGCTTCCTGGAAATTGTTGACAGTTTGACTCAAATAAACTCACAAAAATTCTCTACAGGTTTGTGTGTTTCTCTCATTAATATACTCATTGAAATAAATTACCATCTTCCAATATATAACAACATTTTTGTATGTACTAAGAAAATCCCCCAGAAGGCCATATACTCCATTTTGATATGTGCCCCTATGTATAAGACTAACTCCTTAACACATATTTATCTTTTAAAAACAGTATCTGTATATGTTGTCTAACCTTTTAGGTATGAGTGAACACAGCTTCTACATCTCATGAAAGTTCTGCTTTTTCTTGCAACTACTGTCTGCCAACTGTCTCTACAAACTCTGAAACTTGAAAATTACACAGTGCTTTTAAAAAGAGGCTGAATTAAGTCATGCAATGCCTTGTCATTCTAGACTTCCAGGTAACTGGATTTTTAGTATCCGTCTTTGTACAGTGGCCTGTCAATAGGTCTTGCTCTACAGAAAGCGAACCCAAATCACCCAGCCCAAAGCCATAGGGGAGCAGTCACTTACGTGCTGCCAAAAGGATCCCTGAGACTTTTATTTCTGATGCTGGATTTGGGGAGGGCGCACGGGGGGGGGGGTGTAAATTAGTTTCAGATAACAGCAGCCTGTAGCATTTCCTGTGCTTTAGCCATTTTATTTATTAAGGCAGAAAATAGAAGAGTGGAGTAAAAAGGAAAGGAAAGAAATAGAAGAGTGGGTTCAAGAAGACTGGGCACATGGGAAGTGGAAGGAGGGCATTTAGGAACACATGCCTTGGGATCCCTAGAAGGCATCTGCAAAATCTAAGACATACAGACACCACCAAAGGACCAACACAAGCCATTGAACTCACCTGCAAACTGTTTAATAGGACTTTATCCTATTCTGCCAAAAAAAAAATCATTGAGTGGCCACAGTGGAATCCCAGTGTACACACAGACACTGTTACCCTAGTCTATAGTATGTGTAACAAGTGGTACTGAAATAATGGGTAGAAAGGTACTATGTAAAAGAGAAGAGAGCTTTTTTTATTAAGCTAATCTCATTGTTCAGTCCTGGATAATCCATCTGGCCCTTCAGCTGGGTGGTAAGGATAATATTGGAGACTTGGATGCCTTCCCTGAGAGCATAGGTGAGCATCTAGTTTGGTCTCAGAAACCAAATTGGCTTCTTTTGAAATTCTTCTTATGAAGTACTGAGGGCAGTGACACATATAACTGGACACTTTGCTATCCTCTTGAGCCAGGCTTACTCTTGTTCAAAGTTTCTTTTTCCCCCTTTAAAATATTTATATCAATTTAAGAGAGGAAGGGAGAGGGAAAGTTAGGAACATCCATGATGAGAGAGAATCACTGATTGGTTGCCTCCTGCATACCCCCTACTGGGGATGGAGCCTGCAACCTGGGCATATGCCCTTAGCCGGAATTGAACCTGGGACCCTTCAGTCTGCAGGCCAAAGCTCTATCCACTGAGAAAACTGGCTTGGGCTGTTCATAGTTACATATGTGTCCTGTTGGCGGTTGAGCTGGGCCATGACAGTGGTCCTGAAGCATATAGGAAAGATTAGTTTATCTTGGGCATTGGGGTCTCAAAAGGTGAAAGGGCCTCAAGAATACAACCTGAAAATCACTGTAGTTGTGCTGGGCTATTACAGCTGTGGAAACAATGAGTCGTACCCAGAGATTCAGCAAAACAGTTTACAAATCATAATTTAACCAGCTTCATTTCATCCAGTGTTTTTATCCAATGCTTTTTACACAAGATGTGTAGCAACATAGGATAAAAACAAGTGTTCAGTGGAAACACAGTGGGCAATGTAGTCCTAACAAACTGCTGCCTCCCATCTCTTCTCTGCAGACCAGAGTAAACAGCTCTCTGAATGCTGTGCAGGCTTCCAGGGAACACTCTCAGCTAACCCACCCAGTTGGGCAGGGGAACAAGGGAACTTGGGTAAGAATGCTCTTCCATGCTAATCACATTAATGTAAGACTCCCCTCTCTTAACACAGTAGAGACTAAAAGAGAGCCATCTTGATTCATAATTATGATCCCAGTTATATAACCCTCCCAATAACAAAAAATGAGTCAACAATTAGAGATTATTCACTAATGTATGATAACTGTGTGCCTAACTCTCCCTGGTCATGCTATTTTAGGCATCTCACAGACAAAATACAGAATTTGTTTTACTAAATGACCCTACTTCCAGAGGTCTAGTTAATGAACAAGTAATGAACAAAGGTGTTTTAAAAGACAAAAGAAATAACTGAATTGACCCCAGAGTATAAGTGGGAATTTAAGAGAAATAGACCTCCCTGATCCATCCATGCCATTTACCCAATATGGCAACATACTCCTTTCTCCCCTTGGATCCACCTTCTGATATTTGTCAGATCCTGACCCAAAGCACACTTGGGATCAGTGACCGGCCTCCTCTCCACTTACAGACAGATATATGACTGTCTCTTCTCTAGTCATGACCTTCTGGCCTCCAAGATTTGTGACTTGACTCCTAGCCTTCAGCATTTACCCCATTCTATGGGTCAGCCCTTAGGGAGCTACTCTTGGCAGCATTTCTTTCTTTTTTAATAGTAAATAAATTAATACATACTTTACAATTGATATCATCTTAGATTCAGTGACCTATGGTGCAACAATAAAAATCTAATCCCCCAAGTCCCCTGATAGGGTGGCTCAATAGAGAATATTCTGTGCAAGATGCTTGTAGGTTACACTGTCTTTTTCAGATACAACTTAGAGGCTCCTTCTAAAGTGGTACTTTACATACAGGCCACAATGCTTTGTATCATATGACTCTAATCACAGTAGATTACAGAATGGCTAAGTGCCGAAGGAAAATATTTATAGACTACCAGGAGAGTTCTTTCTAGCAGGAACCCTCTGTGTGAACCAAACCAACCAAATCCTTCTTGGGGAAATTTAATGAGACATATGCAGAAAGGAATATAAATGGTAGGCAGCAGAAGCTAAAGGAGAGAGGATGTTAAGCAAATATGACATGGCAATAGAAGCCATGACTAAGCAGATACCTTGATATAGAAAGGAGAACAGAGTGTACATTCATTGTCAGGGAGCACAAAGAAGAATCAGACAGAAAAAACAAAATGGAGTTGCTGAGTCAACATAAGGGCAAAGCATGAGAGTAGAAAAATTAGTAAGACACAAGTGGGGTTCAGCACAACAGACCCCCACTCTTGAAGAAAGACTACTCTGGTCACTGTGTCACCAGAGCTGCCTTCAGACTGCCATAGCCAGTGCTGAAATTATGACATTCCATTTTTGATGAAGCATGGCTGGGTAGCTATGGCATTATTTCTTGCCTTGGTCATGTGTCTTTTACATTATGCCACCTAAGAAAACTTTGAATTGCCTCTATTTCTCCTAATAATAAACAATTGCCATAAAGCAAAAGAAAAAGTACAAAGAGAATGTAGGAAGGAATGTGGTAAGAGTTATAAAGTGGCTGAGCCAGAGGAATAAGGTAGAGGTTGGCCTATATGAACAAAAAAACTTAAGGAGTGGGGGCAGGCCAGAGGTGGAGAACCAACTCTGTTCTGTCTCTTCTCTACTCTCTGAAGGAGTGTCACCATACATCACAGTTTTATTTCAGTAATAGTATCTTATTGGGTCCTGGAAAAATTCTCAAATTTGGTTCTCCTTTTCCTTCTCAGCTGCCTCCCTTCCTCAAATCACCTTGGACTAATCAAACTCAGGCTTCTTTCTGGCCAACAGATCTAACAATATTCCCATGATTATTTGAATGAATCCAGTTAAGCAAACACTGATTCAAGGCACTGCCTTCCTGTCCAACATACCTTAAATGGGTCCAAGCTCTTCAGATTGAGGACTGAAAGAAACGATAATTTAACATGGTACTTTTATCTCTATTTTAGAGTTTTTAAATATGAAAAACTATCCATTTTAAATTTTCACTCATGGAATTCAATTATGAGAATTATTTTCTCCCTTTCTAGAGAACACGATCAATTGAAAGCTTCTAACTCAGGGTCATGAGGAACTACTTACCCATGGAATATACCAATTTGTATGAGGGTTTTAGACAGAAAGCTATTTTCATTCATTGTCTTACCACCTGTGAAAGTTGCAAACTAAAACATGAGTATGCTTTCTTTTCTTTTTAATATTTGAATGAATTTAAGACTTGAAACAATAGTAATTCAAACCCAATTTGCTACTCTTAATCTTTGTAATATGTAATTCTGTTACCGTCTCCAGCATCAGAATTCAAGCAATAACCTTCTGGCAATAGTTTCTGCCCCTTAAATTCAATGGTTTTCTTACACTTTGGTTTTGAAAAGACCAGAGCTTGTTTCATTTGGATGTCTTTGTTGCTGTTCTGTGGTTTGACAATATGGACTGGGCTGTAATTCTCTTACATTTTGGCTACCTAATAGGCAAATATTTCCTAACATAATGGACTGATAGTCTCAAGGACTGGTCAGCACTGTGGATAGAACTGTGTAAGGGAAGGATAAAATGAAACAAACAGTCATCTTAGCTCGACATGCATCTGTTAGCAGGACATTAAACAGTTCAAACTGTGCATTTCATATGTGACAACATTCCTTTGAAAACATGCTTACAAAGATTTTTACCATCTCACTCTATCGTACCTTCTCATCACCTTAAATACATTTTTAGTCACTTTCTAGGATCTTATTTTCCTTCAAATTTATTAATAAAATGTAATTGTGGGAATTACTGACTCTTATCCTTTAGACTGGTGGCATAAGAGTATTTTGCTTTTATATTAGGTCTCAAGCTGCCTGCAAGGATCCAGTCAGTTATGTAGGTATCGTGTAAACCTTTTTTGTTTTAACAGTGCCAGAGTGGAGGGGGGAGATTCCAGATGGCCTTTGCAGTGCAGTCAATCAAGGGAAAATACATGCACCCACCTGCATTAAATTGTGTTGTTCACCTAAGTAAAGGAAACTGCCATGTTAATAACAGTCTGCTTTTCTGAGGGGAAAAAGTATTTACCTACTGGCACTGGGCTAGGCACGCATGTGGTACGTTAGTAGGCCAGGCTACACAATATGTGTAAAATCAAGCTCTCTATAAATAATCTCCAGGCAATGTTTACAACAGCCACAAGCAATGCACCAGGAAATGGCCAGAAGTTTTCTCACAGCCCAAATCAGCAATTTCCAACCATTTTCATCTCATTGCACACAGAAACTAATTACCTAAACCAAAAAATGTATTTTTGTCGGTCTGAAAAAAAAAATAGATATAATTTTAATTTATGCACACCAGATGGCTATTGTATTGGCTATTGTCATTGTTCTTCTCTTTGACAATCTAAGGGAAAAGAGGTCATGACCCCTGACTAAACAGTGAGGCATTGAATATACTAAATATTCTTGCAGCACACCAGTTGGAAATCACTGACTTCAATGATTTCATAAGCCGGTTGCAGCATATATACTGTTCAGGTAACAGATAAGCTCTATGTTTAGCTGAGCTTCATTTCTCATGACTCTCTCATTTTGTTCTAGCTTGAGTCCGAAAAGGACCCAGAGAAAACGGTGCAATGAAGGACACAGTCAAACCCAATGTTATTCTCTTGGTCAAGAGTAATCTCAGAGGAGACAGTTTTAGGCAACTAAAAGTATAGCTGTACTGCAAGTTCCATAATTGGCTCTGAATAGCTGTTTTTCAATAGTTAAAACCACTCATCTGCTTAAGTTAAAGCATATATAACATTGCAGCAAAATGAGAATTGTGAAAGATATTGCCATTTCCATCACCTTTTTATTTTCAAGTCCTCAGATGGGTATTATCCATTTTTTGTTTTGTTTAGAAAAGAAGCACAAATTAGGTGCAATTTATTTTTCTTGAAAGGAAATGCTGACCTCTATTCAGAGCTTGCTAATAGAATTATTCCTTCTTCTCTTTCTCTACAAAGAGGAAAGGAAGGGAGGGGCATTGGGGGAACAGAGTGTTATAATAAAGACCTTTTTGTAGAAGTGTTTTCTTGCACCTTCAATTACCTCATGGCAGGTGCAATGACCACTTTTTGCTCTCCTGAGAACAAAAATGGCAATTTGTACTTACAAATACATAACCGCATCAGTAAAAATGAGGCCATGCTGAAAATCTGCCCTGAGATGTTTAAAGGACACTGAGTTTTGACTCAAATTTACACATAAGTTAATGCCAAATGGCAAATTTCAAGCTTCACGAGTTCAGACATTGATCAGGGAATTGGAGCTTCAAAGCTATGGAGCTGAAAGCATTTGGACCAAGGAATATTCAACAAAAGCTCTATAAACATTCATCAATGAAATCTAATCACCTCCAGCAAAAATCATCAAGGCAAACACCGGTTTGATGAATGAAGAATTTTAATTTCTTCTATTCTTTGCACTTTGCTGGAAAATCAGAATGTAATCACTGTCAAATGTTGATAAGTGCATTTTCAAAATGGACTTTTAGTCCATTTGAAAAGGCATAAAATAATGCCATAAATTTATATAGAACTTAGTTTATAAATGGTTCCTACATTCATTATCACATTTCCTCATCACTTTGAGGCTCTTCGACAGAGCAAATATGATTCATCCTCATTTTATATATGGAAGCGCTGAGGTTAAGAGATTTATCTGAGGTAACAGAGTATTATGGCTGCATGTTTGTGTACCTCACCTGTAAATTCATATGTTGCAGTCTAGTACTTTCCATAGTTATTAGGTCCTAAGAGTGAAGCCCTCACAAATGGAATTAGTGTCCACATACAAAGATACATGAGAGAGATGAGCTCTCTTTCAGTTAGGTAAAGAGCCAGGAAGCTGGCTGACGACAAGCCAGGAAGTGGGTCCTCACCAGACAGGGGATATACTGGCACCTTGATCTCAGACTTCTCAGCCTTCAGAAATGTGATAAATAAATGAATGGCACTAGCTAGTTTGGCTCAGTGGATAGAGTATTGGCCTGGGGCTGAAAAATCCTGTGTTTGATTCTGGTAAAGGGCACATACATGCCTAGGTTGCAGGCTCGATCCCCAGTAGGGGTCGTGCAGGAGGTAGCCAATCAATGATTCTCTTTCATCATTGATGTCTCTACCTCTCTCTCCCTCTCCCTTTCTTTCTGAAATCAATAAAAATATATTTAAAAAATAGGAATGAATGAATGAGTAAATAAATGTTTGTTGTTTAAGCCACCTACTCTACGTTTTTTTTGTTAGAGCATCCCGGACTGACAAAAGTTCGGAGCTAAGAAGTATCATGATTTTTTTTCTATTCCAGGCTACGAGTACAAAGACCGTCCCTATTTAGATATAATATTTGATAATCTTTGGGTGTGTGCCAGGTAATGTGCTGGTCAGGCTGTGAATTGCTTCTGGTATTTATAGGATCACACTGATACCATGGGCAGCACCCCAACCACACACACACACACACACACACACACACACACGAAATAAGTTCAGTACCTTAAAGCTCTTTAATTACAAATTGATATATGAATAATGTGTATATATAGCTGCCTACAGTTAATATAAATAAGGATATTCTATTCTTGAGAATGGCATGTGTGCCATTATGACAGTTGTGTGACCCCATTAGGTAAGATGAAGTGATGGGTATGATTAATCTTATAAACTCTTTGAGGCATGAAAAAGAACTGTACAGGTAAATATAATATTGATGTAGACTCTAATATTTACTTTAAGTGGAGGCAATATGAATAACCCATAGAAAAGAATCTATTTTGATATAAGCACTAGCTACTGTGCTAAGTGTTTTATATTAATTAGTGCATTGAATTCGTAGGACAACCCTATTATTATACACATATGATGGGGGAGAAAATTGAATTTTAGATAAATTTTTTATCTAGGTAATTTGCTTAAGTTCACACAACCCAGTAAGGGTGGGTAATGAATCAGAATCCAGTTTTATCTGGTTAAACACTGCTCTTTTTAACCATTATATTTCTGTTCAAATTTTAGTAGTACGCAAAAGAATGATTTTGGCACTTGTTAAAATATAGATTCCTGGGCTCCATACACTGATTCAGTAGACCTGGGGTGGGATCTGGGAATCTAAATTTTAATAAGCTCCCCAGGTAAATTCTCATGCTGATGGTTTTTATAGACTTTGAGAAATACTGACATATACGAACAGAGATAACATTGCTTTCTCTGTATTAATTTCCAGGGTTTTTTTTTTTTTAAACAAGTCAGGTATTTGAGGTTTTTACTTTTTAAACTCATAATGCTCACTGCCTCTGTAATTGAGAAACTTACCAGGAGAACAGAGATTATGATGTGATGGTATTGATATTTGCATAATGGCTACATATGTATGAAATAGATTTGATCTGATTCAATGAGGCCAGACAATAGGTTTTCACTGTAGGTTTAGGTAAAGGCAAATAGCTAGGTAAGTAGGAGGAGAGAGAAAGGAGAAAGGAAGGGAGATAGGGAAGAAGAGCGAGAAGGGGAGCAGTAAAGAATTGAGCTACTTTTGAACATAAATAATCACATTTCTTTCAAAAGAAAAACAGTTTCTGATTTAAATTTGTTTTTTGACAGACATGTCTTTTTATCTAGTTTTATTTAGGTCCTCAAATTAATGACAGGGCACACAATCCAATTGGCAATTGTGATTAAGAGGTCAGGCGGTGAATTCAGTTCTTTTCAAAAATCTCTTTCTTCCCATCCCCTTCAACCTGCACTTGAGTCTCCTAACTCATTCACATCAGCAGGAAGCAATAGCTGAACACAACCCTCCACCCACAAGTCTAAGGATAAGCTTCATTATCTTTCCTTTCAATGCAGTTGAGATAATCCAGACACATATATAGCTTTTCAGTCTCAATCATTGTTTTCTTTTTCTCTTTCTGAACCATTAATCTAGTATGAAAAAAGCTTAAAAAATTAAAAGGAGTTTTAGAAAAAGAATCACTTTTGTCCCTATACAAAAGAACAGCAAAAAAAGGTATTCCCAAGGACAGAGCCGTAAAAATCAGATTATTTCCATCGCATTCCCCTATTATTCACCTGCCAGTAAAATATGTCCTCTCAGTGTCTCCGCTTGAATGCTTATTTTTATCTGACTAGAGCTATATGGTCATTTTTGTTTTTATTACTAAGTTCTTTAGGTTTCCTCTCCATTCTCCTCTCCCCAGTCCAGAGCGTGTTGTTCTGTTCTTAAAAACTGGGCCACATGCCTCTGAGAGGAAAGTAGTGCATTATTTCATTCCCACCTTTTCTTCTTCTTTTGGCATCTCTGAGGCCTGCTATGCCCAGAAGTGCTTCCACTCAAGCTGGGCCATCAAATCAATGATCATAGCAGTCTGCTTTCTAAATATGAATGGCAATGAATGACAACAGACATGGCAAACTTTCTGCTTTGATTTGTCATTGGTAATGTAAATTTTTTTAGACCCATCCCATCATCTTTTTCTCTCTCATTTTTCCCAGTCTCTCCCTCTCAATCTTGCCCTCTCTCACAGAAGTTTGAGAGGGTCCACTAGTTGGCCAAGTCACCCCCCCTGCCTCCCCACTGCTGTTTGCAGTTTCATGGCACCAAACCTTCAAATAATAGCTTTACCTTTGTGAGTCAAAGTCACAATAGAAAAATGGTGCTGGGAGCCATTATTGCTACCAAATCTCTCCCAGCTAACCTCTGAGCCTGATTATTACTGTATCTGAGGAAGCACAACAGTGTTGCATTCTTATTCATTTGGACTGTTTAAAATTCTTGCCTGCTCCAGTGAAGCTTCAATTGTTTTGTGCTTAATGTTGGTCATTTCATATCAAGTTCTTAGTTATGTGAAATACTTTAATTTTTAAAATGTTATTATATCCTAGCTGTTTAAAAAGATTGAGAATGTCATAAAGAGAGAGACTGGTTTAAGCAAACTATAACTAGCTTTCATAATGCTGTATGTGGTCATTAATCCATCACTTTTGTGAGGAGGTCGGCAATTTCTAGAATACTAGAGTGCTTTAGTTTCTTTTCTGAAATTGGCAGCAATTCTTTTCATTGGCCAAAGATGCCATACTTTTATCAATGACATTTATAAATACTGCTTTTAAAAATGAGTTCAAAGCAATAACATAACTTGAAAATAACAGGCAAGAGAATAAATTATGCCAACACTGTTAAGCAGAAATTATGTGTCAGACTCTTAGAATATAGATTGTCTTGATTTAGCTATATAATGATGAGTTGTGTAAGGCTATGCATAGAACTGGTTAATTATTGAATGAAAATGCTGACTCTGTCATAATTGGTCCAACATAATTAAAAAATACTCATCACAATTTACTTTATGATTTGCATACACCACTCTTCTTATATTGCAGGTGTGGAGTAGGGATATAAAAGAATACAAATTATAATCCCTATCCTCTGGGAACAACCTCACTGACCAGACAAGTCACACCTGTATAAAAGCAAAACTATAATTAAGGATACTATTTGTCAAACATCAAAGAAATTACATAGAAGGCAAAAATGATGTAAGTGTGGGAAGCAGATTACTCCAAAATAGGGTGATTGATGGTACCTTCAAGAGGTATATGAGAGCTGAGCTATGCATGGTGGAAGCATAGATGAGGTTTTCATAGGTAGAGAGTAGGATCGATGTTATTGCCAGTGGGAAAGTTAACAGGTTACATTGATATATTCATTTTTCATTCTTTAAAAAATTATTTTTGAGCTCAAAGATCTTGAGTAAATGGATGCTACCTCTAAGGAACAGTCTTCCTGCAGACTATCCTTAGGCTTGAGGATATGAAATGCTGGATCAAAGGTGGCTTTTAAGGGACCAGTAGTAGCCATAACAAATAAGATTCTAGTTCAGGCTGATTAGAGTCTTTATAAGATAGTTCCTGATCTCTTAAAGAATGCTGGGGTGCTCCGAAAAAGAGAATAATGGTCAATTTCCATTCAGATTTTGAAAGATGTCCAGGCTGAGATTGGATGTCCTATAGTGGTTGAAATATGTGACTGGTCAAGGACAGAGCTGTATACTTTGGGAACTCTTCCTAGACTGGTCCTAAACCTTTTGTATGAGTTTCCTAGGACTGTCGTAATGAATTACCACAAATTGTGTGGCTTAAAATAACAGAAATGTATTTCCTCACAGTTCTGGAGGCTGGAAAAATGAAATAAGGTGCTGTCACATTTGGTTCTTTCTGGAGGTTCTGAGAGAGAGTCTGTTCCATCCCTCTCTGATAGCTTCTCCTGGATGCCATAAATCACGGGCATCCCTTGTCTGGTAGCCATGCCACTCCAATCTCTGCTGTCATCACATGGCCTTATCCATGGGAGTCTCTGTGTCCATGGGTCTCTACATGGTAATCTTATAAGGACACTAGTCATTGGATTTAGGGCTCACCTTAATTTAGTCTGACCTCATCTTAACTTCATTATATCTATAAAGACTCTATTTTCCAATAAGGTTGGGGGGGGGGCGCTAGGACATTAAGGTATCTTTTTTGGGGACAACCTTTTCACAGCCAATTATTATTCAACTAGTGGCCCAAAATTCATGTATGGGGGGGTGCTCAGTCCAGCCTGCACTCTCTCCAATCTGGGACATCCTCTCACAATCCAGGATTGCTGGCTTCTAACCATTTACCTGCCTGCCTGCCTGATTGCCCCTAACCACTCTGCCTGCCAGCCTACTTGCCTCCAACTGCCCCTCTGCCGGCCTGCTCACCCCTAACTGCCCTCCGCCCCCGCTGGACTAATGGCTCCCAACCAACTCCCCTGCTGGCCTGCTTGCCCCCAACTGCCCACCCCTCTTGGCCTGATTATCCCTAACTGCCTCTGCTTCTGCCTCAGCTCCACCACCATGGCTTTGTCTGGAAGGATGTCCAGAAGATCTCCTGGTCTAATTAGCATTTTACCCTTTTAATTAGTATAAATAATTGAGAGGAAGGTAGAAAGAGAGAGAGGGAGAAGGAGAGAGAGAGAGAGGGGAAGAAGAAGGAAGGGAGAAAGGGAGGGAGGGAGGGAGGGAGGGAGGGAGGGAGGAGAGAGAGAGAGAGAGAGAGAGAGAGAGAGAGAGAGAGAGAGAGAGAGAAAATATTGATGTAAGAGAGGAACACCTCCCATACAGGCCCTGACTGGGAATCAAACCCACAACACTGTGCATGTGTCCTGACTGGGAATTAAACCCCAACCTTTGGCGCACGGAACAACACTCTAACCAAATGAACCACTCCTGCCAGGGCTTTCAGCCAATTATTAAAGTATTAGTCCTCTGAGTGGGATTACATAAACCCATCCAGATTCATTTCCTACTCTTTCTTCTTTTCAAACATGCAAGTTCATGTGACACCTGCACCTAATAAATAACCAGACTTTCGATTAAAAAAGGCATGTCTAATTTATAATATAGTTCAGTACATATTAGAGCTGTCTTCAAAATTTCTTCTCTACTTCACATAACAGGAGCAAGGTAGTGAACTCAAAGTTACATTAGACCCTGTGGGGAGATAAAAAAATGATAAAAAAAAAATTGGCTCCTACTTTCAAGTAGTTTACAGCCTTGAGGTTTCACAGCACAGAATGTTCACAATGGAAGGGATCATAAAGTTCATTTATTCTAAACCACTAGTTTTATAGATGAGGCCTTTGAGGCCCAGAGACATTAACTAATTTGCCCAGGGCTTCCAAAATTAATTGGGGAAATAGAACATGCAAAGGAAACAAATTAAGGGCACAATTTTAAAGAAACCCTGCAATGGCTAGTATTTTGCTTTCATGTACAAGGCATACCTTGCATGCTGATGTGCCATAGAGAGAATAGATAGAAGTTTGGTAGTCAAGCACAATTCTGAAG